>JBBPBQ010000004.1:28568981-28607193 GCA_037974755.1 Cicer yamashitae
GTGGACGAATATGACGTAAATGTTCAACCAATGACACAAAATCACTTATTGGATGCACAAGATTGGTTAAAAACCCTAATTGGATTAGAATAAGTCGAAGGATGACGAAAACGTCCTAATGTTCGACCAGTGACACAAAATCACATATTGGATGCACAAGATTGGTTAAAAACCCTAATTGGAATAGAATAAGTCGAAGGAGGACGAAAATGACCTAAATGTTCAACCAATGACACAAAATCACATATTGGATGCACAAGATTGGTTAAAAACCTTAATTGGATTAGAACAAGCCTTTGGAGGACGAAAATCACGTAAATGTTCAACCAATGACACAAAATTACTTATTGGATGCACAAGATTGGTTAAAAACCCTAATTGGATTACAATAAGTCGAAGGACGACGAAAACGACCTAATGTTCGACCAATGACACAAAATCACATATTGGATGCACAAGATTGGTTAAAAACCCTAATTGGATTAGAACAAGCCTTTGGAGGACTAATATGACAAAAATGTTCAACCAATGACACAAAATCACTTATTGGATGCACAAGATTGGTTAAAAACCCTAATTGGATTAGAATAAGTCGAAGGACGACGAAAACGACCTAATGTTCGACCAATGACACAAAATCACATCTTGGATGCACAAGATTGGTTAAAAACCCTAATTGGATTAGAATAAGTCGAAGGAGGACGAAAATGACCCAAATTTTCAACCAATGACACAAAATTACCTATTGGATGCACAAGATTGGTTGAAAACCCTAATGGGATTAGAATAAGCCTAGGGAGGACGAAAAATGACATAAATGTTCAACCAATGACACAAAATCACTTATTGGATGCACAAGATTGGTGAAACACCTTAATTGGATTAGAATAAGTCGAAGGATGACGAAAAATGACCTAATTGTTCAACCAATGACACAAAATCACTTATTAAATGCACAAGATTGGTTAAAAACCCTAATTGGATTAGAATAAGTCGAAGGATGACGAAAATGTCCTAAATGTTCAACCAATGACACAAAATCACATATTGGATGCACAAGATTGGTTAAAAACCCTAATTGGATTAGAATAAGCCTAGGGAGCATGAAAATGACCTAAATATTCAACCAATGACACAAAATCACTTATTGGATGCACAAGATTGGTTAACAACCCTAATTGGATTAGAATAAGCCTAAGGAGTACGATAATGACCTAAATGTTCAACCAATGACACAAAATCACTTATTGGATGCGCAAGATTGGTTAAAAACCCTAATTGGATTAGAATAAGCCAAGAGAGGACGAAAATAACCTAAATGTTCAACCAATGATACAAAGTTACCTATTGGATGCACAAGATTGGTTAAAAACCCTAATTGGATTAGAATAAGCCTAGGGAGGACGAAAAATGACCTATATGTTCAACCAATGACACAAAATCACTTATTGGATGCACAAGATTGGTTAAAAATCCTAGTAGGATTAGAATAAGCCAATGGAGGACGAAAATGACCTAAATGTTCAACCAATGACACAAAATCACTTATTGGATGCACAAGATTGGTTAAAAACCCTAACTGGATTAGAACAAGCCTTTGGAGGACTAATATGACGTAAATGTTCAACCAATGACACAAAATCACTTATTGGATGCACAAGATTGGCTAAAAACCCTAATTGGATTAGAATAATTCGAAGGACGACGAAAACGACCTAATGTTCGACCAATGACACAAAATCACATCTTGGATGCACAAGATTGGCTAAAAACCCTAATTGGATTGGAATAAGCCAAGGGAGGATGAAAATAACCTAAATGTTCAACCAATGATACAAAATTACCTATTGGATGCATAAGATTGGTTAAAAACCCTAATTGGATTAGAATAAGCCTAGGGAGGACGAAAATTGACCTATATGTTCAACCAATGACACAAAATCACTTATTGGATGCACAAGATTGGTTAAAAACCCCACTAGGATTAGAATAAGCCAATGGAGGACGAAAATGACCTAAATGTTCAACCAATGACACCAAAGCACTTATTGGATGCACAAGATTGGTGAAACACCCTAATTGGATTAGAATAAGTCGAAGGATGACGAAAAACGACCTAATTGTTCAACCAATGACACAAAATCACTTATTAAATGCACAAGATTGATTAAAAACCCTAATTGGATTAGAATAAGTCGAAGGATGACGAAAATGTCCTAAATGTTCAACCAATGACACAAAATCCCATATTGGATGCACAAGATTGGTTAAAAACCCTAATTGGATTAGAATAAGCCTAGGGAGGACAAAAATGACCTAAATATTCAACCAATGACACAAAATCACTTATTGGATGCACAAGATTGGTTAAAAACCCTAATTGGATTAGAATAAGCCTAAGGAGTACGATAATGACCTAAATGTTCAACCAATGACACAAAATCACTTATTGGATGCACAAGATTGGTTTAAAACCCTAATTGGATTAGAATAAGCCAAGGGAGGACGAAAATAACCTAAATGTTTAACCAATGATACAAAATTACCTATTGGATGCACAAGATTGGTTAAAAACCCTAATTGGATTAGAATAAGCCTAGGGAGGCGAAAAATGACCTATATGTTCAACCAATGACACAAAATCACTTATTGGATGCACAAGATTGGTTAAAAACCCTAATTGGATTAGAATAAGCCAACGGTGGACGAATATGACGTAAATGTTCAACCAATGACACAAAATCACTTATTGGATGCACAAGATTGGTTAAAAACCCTAATTGGATTAGAATAAGTCGAAGGATGACGAAAACGTCCTAATGTTCGACTAGTGACACAAAATCACATATTGGATGCACAAGATTGGTTAAAAACCCTAATTGGAATAGAATAAGTCGAAGGAGGACGAAAATGACCTAAATGTTCAACCAATGACACAAAATCATATATTGGATGCACAAGATTGGTTAAAAACCCTAATTGGATTAGAACAAGCCTTTGGAGGACGAAAATGACGTAAATGTTCAACCAATGACACAAAATTACTTATTGGATGCACAAGATTGGTTAAAAACCCTAATTGGATTAGAACAAGCCTTTGGAGGACTAATATGACAAAAATGTTCAACCAATGACACAAAATCACTTATTGGATGCACAAGATTGGTTAAAAACCCTAATTGGATTAGAATAAGTCGAAGGATGACGAAAACGACCTAATGTTCGACCAATGACACAAAATCACATCTTGGATGCACAAGATTGGTTAAAAACCCTAATTGGATTAGAATAAGTCGAAGGAGGACGAAAATGACCCAAATTTTCAACCAATGACACAAAATTACCTATTGGATGCACAAGATTGGTTGAAAACCCTAATGGGATTAGAATAAGCCTAGGGAGGACGAAAAATGACATAAATGTTCAACCAATGACACAAAATCACTTATTGGATGCACAAGATTGGTGAAACACCCTAATTGGATTAGAATAAGTCGAAGGATGACGAAAAATGACCTAATTGTTCAACCAATGACACAAAATCACTTATTAAATGCACAAGATTTGTTAAAAACCCTAATTGGATTAGAATAAGTCGAAGGATGACGAAAATGTCCTAAATGTTCAACCAATGACACAAAATCACATATTGGATGCACAAGATTGGTTAAAAACCCTAATTGGATTAGAATAAGCCTAGAGAGCACGAAAATGACCTAAATATTCAACCAATGACACAAAATCACTTATTGGATGCACAAGATTGGTTAAAAACCCTAATTGGATTAGAATAAGCCTAAGGAGTACGATAATGACCTAAATGTTCAACCAATGACACAAAATCACTTATTGGATGCACAAGATTGGTTTAAAACCCTAATTGGATTAGAATAAGCCAAGGGAGGACGAAAATAACCTAAATGTTTAACCAATGATACAAAATTACCTATTGGATGCACAAGATTGGTTAAAAACCCTAATTGGATTAGAATAAGCCTAGGGAGGCGAAAAATGACCTATATGTTCAACCAATGACACAAAATCACTTATTGGATGCACAAGATTGGTTAAAAACCCTAATTGGATTAGAATAAGCCAACAGTGGACGAATATGACGTAAATGTTCAACCAATGACACAAAATCACTTATTGGATGCACAAGAATGGTTAAAAACCCTAATTGGATTAGAATAAGTCGAAGGATGACGAAAATGTCCTAAATGTTCAACCAATGACACAAAATCACATATTGGATGCACAAGATTGGTTAAAAACCCTAATTGGATTAGAATAAGCCTAGAGAGCACGAAAATGACCTAAATATTCAACCAATGACACAAAATCACTTATTGGATGCACAAGATTGGTTAAAAACCCTAATTGGATTAGAATAAGCCTAAGGAGTACGATAATGACCTAAATGTTCAACCAATGACACAAAATCACTTATTGGATGCACAAGATTGGTTAAAAACCCTAATTTGATGAGAATAGGCCAAGGGAGGACAAAAATGACCTAAATGTTCAACCAATGACACCAAATCACTTATTGGATGCACAAGATTGGTGAAACACCCTAATTGGATTAGAAAAAGTCGAAGGATGACGAAAAATGACCTAATTGTTCAACCAATGACACAAAATCACTTATTTAATGCACAAGATTGGTTAAAAACCCTAATTGGATTAGAATAAGTCGAAGGATGACGAAAATGTCCTAAATGTTCAACCAATGACACAAAATCACATATTGGATGCACAAGATTGGTTAAAAACCCTAATTGGATTAGAATAAGCCTAGGGAGCACGAAAATGACCTAAATATTCAACCAATGACACAAAATCACTTATTGGATGCACAAGATTGGTTAAAAACCCTAATTGGATTAGAATAAGCCTAAGGAGGACGAAAATGACCTAAATGTTCAACCAATGACACAAAATCACTTATTGGATGCACAAGATTGGTTAAAAACCCTAATTGGATTAGAATAAGCCAAGGGGGGACGAAAATGACCTAAATGTTCAATCAATGACACAAAATCACTTATTGGATGCACAAGATTGGTTAAAAACCCTAATTGGATTAGAATAACCCAAGGGAGGACGAAAATAACCAAAATGTTAAACCAATGATACAAAATTACCTATTGGATGCACAAGATTGGTTAAAAACCCTAATTGGATTAGAATAAGCCTAGGGAGGACGAAAAATGACCTATATGTTCAACCAATGACACAAAATCACTTATTGGATGCACAAGATTGGTTAAAAATCCTAGTAGGATTAGAATAAGCCAATGGAGGACGAAAATGACCTAAATGTTCAACCAATGACACAAAATCACTTATTGGATGCACAAGATTGGTTAAAAACCCTAACTGGATTAGAACAAGCCTTTGGAGGACTAATATGACGTAAATGTTCAACCAATGACACAAAATCACTTATTGGATGCACAAGATTGGCTAAAAACCCTAATTGGATTAGAATAATTCGAAGGACGACGAAAACGACCTAATGTTCGACCAATGACACAAAATCACATCTTGGATGCACAAGATTGGCTAAAAACCCTAATTGGATTGGAATAAGCCAAGGGAGGATGAAAATAACCTAAATGTTCAACCAATGATACAAAATTACCTATTGGATGCATAAGATTGGTTAAAAACCCTAATTAGATTAGAATAAGCCTAGGGAGGACGAAAATTGACCTATATGTTCAACCAATGACACAAAATCACTTATTAGATGCACAAGATTGGTTAAAAACCCCACTAGGATTAGAATAAGCCAATGGAGGACGAAAATGACCTAAATGTTCAACCAATGACACCAAAGCACTTATTGGATGCACAAGATTGGTGGAACACCCTAATTGGATTAGAATAAGTCGAAGGATGACGAAAAACGACCTAATTGTTCAACCAATGACACAAAATCACTTATTAAATGCACAAGATTGATTAAAAACCCTAATTGGATTAGAATAAGTCGAAGGATGACGAAAATGTCCTAAATGTTCAACCAATGACACAAAATCCCATATTGGATGCACAAGATTGGTTAAAAACCCTAATTGGATTAGAATAAGCCTAGGGAGGACAAAAATGACCTAAATATTCAACCAATGACACAAAATCACTTATTGGATGCACAAGATTGGTTAAAAACCCTAATTGGATTAGAATAAGCCTAAGGAGTACGATAATGACCTAAATGTTCAACCAATGACACAAAATCACTCATTGGATGCACAAGATTGGTTAAAAACCCTAATTGGATTAGAATAAGCCAAGGGAGGACGAAAATAACCTAAATGTTCAACCAATGATACAAAATTACCTATTGGATGCACAAGATTGGTTAAAAACCCTAATTGGATCAGAATAAGCCTAGGGAGGACGAAAAATGACCTATATGTTCAACCAATGACACAAAATCACTTATTGAATGCACAAGATTGGTTAAAAACCCTAATAGGATTAGAATAAGCCAATGGAGGACGAAAATGACGTAAATGTTCAACCAATGACACAAAATCACATATTGGATGCACAAGATTGGTTAAAAACCCTAATTGGATTAGAACAATCCTTTGGAGGACGAAAATGACGTAAATGTTCAACCAATGACACAAAATTACTTATTGGATGCACAAGATTGGTTAAAAACCCTAATTGGATTACAATAAGTCGAAGGACGACGAAAACGACCTAATGTTCGACCAATGACACAAAATCACATATTGGATGCACAAGATTGGTTAAAAACCCTAATTGGATTAGAACAAGCCTTTGGAGGACTAATATGACAAAAATGTTCAACCAATGACACAAAATCACTTATTGGATGCACAAGATTGGTTAAAAACCCTAATTGGATTAGAATAAGTCGAAGGACGACGAAAACGACCTAATGTTCGACCAATGACACAAAATCACATCTTGGATGCACAAGATTGGTTAAAAACCCTAATTGGATTAGAATAAGTCGAAGGAGGACGAAAATGACCCAAATTTTCAACCAATGACACAAAATTACCTATTGGATGCAAAAGATTGGTTGAAAACCCTAATGGGATTAGAATAAGCCTAGGGAGGACGAAAAATGACATAAATGTTCAACCAATGACACAAAATCACTTATTGGATGCACAAGATTGGTGAAACACCTTAATTGGATTAGAATAAGTCGAAGGATGACGAAAAATGACCTAATTGTTCAACCAATGACACAAAATCACTTATTAAATGCACAAGATTGGTTAAAAACCCTAATTGGATTAGAATAAGTCGAAGGATGACGAAAATGTCCTAAATGTTCAACCAATGACACAAAATCACATATTGGATGCACAAGATTGGTTAAAAACCCTAATTGGATTAGAATAAGCCTAGGGAGCATGAAAATGACCTAAATATTCAACCAATGACACAAAATCACTTATTGGATGCACAAGATTGGTTAACAACCCTAATTGGATTAGAATAAGCCTAAGGAGTACGATAATGACCTAAATGTTCAACCAATGACACAAAATCACTTATTGGATGCGCAAGATTGGTTAAAAACCCTAATTGGATTAGAATAAGCCAAGAGAGGACGAAAATAACCTAAATGTTCAACCAATGATACAAAGTTACCTATTGGATGCACAAGATTGGTTAAAAACCCTAATTGGATTAGAATAAGCCTAGGGAGGACGAAAAATGACCTATATGTTCAACCAATGACACAAAATCACTTATTGGATGCACAAGATTGGTTAAAAATCCTAGTAGGATTAGAATAAGCCAATGGAGGACGAAAATGACCTAAATGTTCAACCAATGACACAAAATCACTTATTGGATGCACAAGATTGGTTAAAAACCCTAACTGGATTAGAACAAGCCTTTGGAGGACTAATATGACGTAAATGTTCAACCAATGACACAAAATCACTTATTGGATGCACAAGATTGGCTAAAAACCCTAATTGGATTAGAATAATTCGAAGGACGACGAAAACGACCTAATGTTCGACCAATGACACAAAATCACATCTTGGATGCACAAGATTGGCTAAAAACCCTAATTGGATTGGAATAAGCCAAGGGAGGATGAAAATAACCTAAATGTTCAACCAATGATACAAAATTACCTATTGGATGCATAAGATTGGTTAAAAACCCTAATTGGATTAGAATAAGCCTAGGGAGGACGAAAATTGACCTATATGTTCAACCAATGACACAAAATCACTTATTGGATGCACAAGATTGGTTAAAAACCCCACTAGGATTAGAATAAGCCAATGGAGGACGAAAATGACCTAAATGTTCAACCAATGACACCAAAGCACTTATTGGATGCACAAGATTGGTGAAACACCCTAATTGGATTAGAATAAGTCGAAGGATGACGAAAAACGACCTAATTGTTCAACCAATGACACAAAATCACTTATTAAATGCACAAGATTGATTAAAAACCCTAATTGGATTAGAATAAGTCGAAGGATGACGAAAATGTCCTAAATGTTCAACCAATGACACAAAATCCCATATTGGATGCACAAGATTGGTTAAAAACCCTAATTGGATTAGAATAAGCCTAGGGAGGACAAAAATGACCTAAATATTCAACCAATGACACAAAATCACTTATTGGATGCACAAGATTGGTTAAAAACCCTAATTGGATTAGAATAAGCCTAAGGAGTACGATAATGACCTAAATGTTCAACCAATGACACAAAATCACTTATTGGATGCACAAGATTGGTTTAAAACCCTAATTGGATTAGAATAAGCCAAGGGAGGACGAAAATAACCTAAATGTTTAACCAATGATACAAAATTACCTATTAGATGCACAAGATTGGTTAAAAACCCTAATTGGATTAGAATAAGCCTAGGGAGGACGAAAAATGACCTATATGTTCAACCAATGACACAAAATCACATATTGGATGCACAAGATTGGTTAATAACCCTAATTGGATTAGAAGAAGTCGAAGGAGGACGAAAATGACCTAAATGTTCAACCAATGACACAAAATTACCTATTGGATGCACAAGATTGGTTGAAAACCCTAATGGGATTAGAATAAGCCTAGGGAGGACGAAAAATGACATAAATGTTCAACCAATGACACAAAATCACTTATTGGATGCACAAGATTGGTGAAACACCCTAATTGGATTAGAATAAGTCGAAGGATGACGAAAAATGACCTAATTGTTCAACCAATGACACAAAATCACTTATTAAATGCACAAGATTGGTTAAAAACCCTAATAGTATTAGAATAAGCCAATGGAGGACGAAAATGACCTAAATGTTCAACCAATGACACCAAATCACTTATTGGATGCACAAGATTGGTGAAACACCCTAATTGGATTAGAATAAGTCGAAGGATGACGAAAAATGACCTAATTGTTCAACCAATGACACGAAATCACTTATTAAATGCACAAGATTGGCTAAAAATCCTAATTGGATTAGAATAAGTCAAAGGATGACGAAAATGTCCTAAATGTTCAACCAATGACACAAAATCACATATTGGATGCACAAGATTGGTTAAAAACCCTAATTGGATTAGAATAAGCCTAGGGAGCACGAAAATGACCTAAATATTCAACCAATGACACAAAATCACTTATTGGATGCACAAGATTGGTTAAAAACCCTAATTTGATGAGAATAGGCCAAGGGACGACGAAAATGACCTAAATGTTCAACCAATGACACCAAATCACTTATTGGATGCACAAGATTGGTGAAACACCCTAATTGGTTTAGAATAAGTCGAAGGATGACGAAAAATGACCTAATTGTTCAACCAATGACACAAAATCACTTATTAAATGCACAAGATTGGTTAAAAACCCTAATTGGATTAGAATAAGCCTAGGGTGCACGAAAATGACCTAAATATTTAACCAATGACACAAAATCACTTATTGGATGCACAAGATTGGTTAAAAACCCTAATTGGATTAGAATAAGCCTAAGGAGTACGATAATGACCTAAATGTTCAACCAATGACACAAAATCACTTATTGGATGCACAAGATTGGTTAAAAACCCTAATTTGATGAGAATAGGCCAAGGGAGGACAAAAATGACCTAAATGTTCAACCAATGACACCAAATCACTTATTGGATGCACAAGATTGGTGAAACACCCTAATTGGATTAGAATAAGTCGAAGGATGACGAAAAATGACCTAATTGTTCAACCAATGACACAAAATCACTTATTTAATGCACAAGATTGGTTAAAAACCCTAATTGGATTAGAATAAGTCGAAGGATGACGAAAATGTCCTAAATGTTCAACCAATGACACAAAATCACATATTGGATGCACAAGATTGGTTAAAAACCCTAATTGGATTAGAATAAGCCTAGAGAGCACGAAAATGACCTAAATATTCAACCAATGACACAAAATCACTTATTGGATGCACAAGATTGGTTAAAAACCCTAATTGGATTAGAATAAGCCTAAGGAGTACGATAATGACCTAAATGTTCAACCAATGACACAAAATCACTTATTGGATGCACAAGATTGGTTTAAAACCCTAATTGGATTAGAATAAGCCAAGGGAGGACGAAAATAACCTAAATGTTCAACCAATGATACAAAATTACCTATTGGATGCATAAGATTGGTTAAAAACCCTAATTGGATTAGAATAAGCCTAGGGAGGACGAAAATTGACCTATATGTTCAACCAATGACACAAAATCACTTATTGGATGCACAAGATTGGTTAAAAACCCCACTAGGAATAGAATACGCCAATGGAGGACGAAAATGACCTAAATGTTCAACCAATGACACCAAAGCACTTATTGGATGCACAAGATTGGTGAAACACCCTAATTGGATTAGAATAAGTCGAAGGATGACGAAAAACGACCTAATTGTTCAACCAATGACACAAAATCACTTATTAAATGCACAAGATTGATTAAAAACCCTAATTGGATTAGAATAAGTCGAAGGATGACGAAAATGTCCTAAATGTTCAACCAATGACACAAAATCACATATTGGATGCACAAGATTGGTTAAAAACCCTAATTGGATTAGAATAAGCCTAGGGAGCACGAAAATGACCTAAATATTCAACCAATGACACAAAATCACTTATTGGATGCACAAGATTGGTTAAAAACCCTAATTGGATTAGAATAAGCCTAAGGAGTACGATAATGACCTAAATGTTCAACCAATGACACAAAATCACTTATTGGATGCACAAGATTGGTTAAAAACCCTAATTGGATTAGAATAAGCCAAGGGAGGACGAAAATAACCTAAATGTTCAACCAATGATACAAAATTACCTATTGGATGCACAACATTGGTTAAAAACCCTAATTGGATTAGAATAAGCCTAGGGAGGACAAAAAATGACCTATATGTTCAACGAATGACACAAAATCACTTATTGGATGCACAAGATTGGTTAAAAACCCTTATTGGATTAGAATAAGCCAATGGAGGACGAAAATGACCTAAATGTTCAACCAATGACACAAAATCACTTATTGGATGCACAACTTTGGTTAAAAACCCTAATTGGATTAGAACAAGCCTTTGGAGGACGAAAATGACGTAAATGTTCAACCAATGACACAAAATCACTTATCGGATGCACAAGATTGGTTAAAAACCCTAATTGGATTAGAATAAGTCGAAGGACGACGAAAACGACCTAATGTTCGGCCAATGACACAAAATCACATCTTGGATGCCCAAGATTGGTTAAAAACCCTAATTGGATTAGAATAAGTCGAAGGAGGACGAAAATGACCTAAATGTTCAACCAATGACACAAAATTACCTATTGGATGCACAATATTGATTGAAAACCCTAATGGGATTAGAATAAGCCTAGGGAGGACGAAAAATGACATAAATGTTCAACCAATGACACAAAATCACTTATTGGATGCACAAGATTGGTTAAAAACCCTAATTGGATGAGAATAGGCCAAGGGAGGACGAAAATGACCTAAATGTTCAACCAATGACACCAAATCACTTATTGGATGCACAAGATTGGTGAAACACCCTAATTGGATTAGAATAAGTCGAAGGATGACGAAAAATGACCTAATTGTTCAACCAATGACACAAAATCACTTATTAAATGCACAAGATTGGTTAAAAACCCTAATTGGATTAGAATAAGTCGAAGGATGACGAAAATGTCCTAAATGTTCAACCAATGACACAAAACCACATATTGGATGCACAAGATTGGTTAAAAACCCTAATTGGATTAGAATAAGTCGAAGGACGACGAAAACGACCTAATGTTCGACCAATGACACAAAATCACATCTTGGATGCACAAGATTGGTTAAAAACCCTAATTGGATTAGAATAAGTCGAAGGAGGACGAAAATGACCTAAATGTTCAACCAATGACACAAAATTACCTATTGGATGCACAAGATTGGTTGAAAACCCTAATGGGATTAGAATAAGCCTATGGAGGACGAAAAATGACATAAATGTTCAACCAATGACACAAAATCACTTATTGGACGCACAAGATTGGTTAAAAACCCTAATAGGATTAGAATAAGCCAATGGAGGACGAAAATGACCTAATTGTTCAACCAATGACACAAAATCACTTATTGGATGCACAAGATTGGTTAAAAACCCTAATTGGATTAGAATAAGCCAAGGGAGGATGAAAATAACCTAAATGTTCAACCAATGATACAAAATTACCTATTAGATGCACAAGATTGGTTAAAAACCCTAATTGGATTAGAATAAGCCAAGGGAGGACGAAAATGACCTAAATGTTCAACCAATGACACAAAATCACTTATTGGATGCACAAGATTGGTTAAAAACCCTAATTGGATTAGAATAAGTCGAAGGACGACGAAAACGACCTAATGTTCGACCAATGACACAAAATCACATCTTGGATGCACAAGATTGGTTAAAAACCGTAATTGGATTAGAATAAGTCGAAGGAGGACGAAAATGACCCAAGTTTTCAACCAATGACACAAAATTACCTATTGGATGCACAAGATTGGTTGAAAACCCTAATGGGATTAGAATAAGCCTAGGGAGGACGAAAAATGACATAAATGTTCAACCAATGACACAAAATCACTTATTGGATGCACAAGATTGGTGAAACACCCTAATTGGCTTAGAATAAGTCGAAGGATGACGAAAAATGACCTAATTGTTCAACCAATGACACAAAATCACTTATTAAATGCACAAGATTGGTTAAAAACCCTAATTGGATTAGAATAAGTCGAAGGATGACGAAAATGTCCTAAATGTTCAACCAATGACACAAAATCACATATTGGATGCACAAGATTGGTTAAAAACCCTAATTGGATTAGAATAAGCCTAGGGAGCACAAAAATGACCTAAATATTCAACCAATGACACAAAATCACTTATTGGATGCACAAGATTGGTTAAAAACCCTAATTGGATTAGAATAAGCCTAAGGAGTACGATAATGACCTAAATGTTCAACCAATGACACAAAATCACTTATTGGATGCACAAGATTGGTTTAAAACCCTAATTGGATTAGAATAAGCCAAGGGAGGACGAAAATAACCTAAATGTTTAACCAATGATACAAAATTACCTATTGGATGCACAAGATTGGTTAAAAACCCTAATTGGATTAGAATAAGCCTAGGGAGGCGAAAAATGACCTATATGTTCAACCAATGACACAAAATCACTTATTGGATGCACAAGATTGGTTAAAAACCCTAATTGGATTAGAATAAGCCAACGGTGGACGAAAATGACCTAAATGTTCAACCAATGACACAAAATCACTTATTGGATGCACAAGATTGGTTAAAAACCCTAATTGGATTAGAACAAGCCTTTGGAGGACGAATATGACGTAAATGTTCAACCAATGACACAAAATCACTTATTGGATGCACAAGATTGGTTAAAAACCCTAATTGGATTAGAATAAGTCGAAGGATGACGAAAACGACCTAATGTTCGACCAGTGACACAAAATCACATATTGGATGCACAAGATTGGTTAATAACCCTAATTGGATTAGAAGAAGTCGAAGGAGGACGAAAATGACCTAAATCTTCAACCAATGACACAAAATTACCTATTGGATGCACAAGATTGGTTGAAAACCCTAATGGGATTAGAATAAGCCTAGGGAGGACGAAAAATGACATAAATGTTCAACCAATGACACAAAATCACGTATTGGATGCACAAGATTGGTTAAAAACCCTAATGGGATGAGAATAGGCCAAGGGAAGACGAAAATGACCTAAATGTTCAACCAATGACACAAAATCACTTATTGGATGCACAAGATTGGTGAAACACCCTAATTGGATTATAATAAGTCGAAGGATGACGAAAAATTACCTAATTGTTCAACCAATGACACAAAATCACTTATTAAATGCACAAGATTGGTTAAAAACACTAATTGGATTAGAATAAGTCGAAGGATGACGAAAATGACCTAAATGTTCAACCAATGACACAAAATCACATATTGTATGCACAAGATTGGTTAAAAACCCTAATTGGATTAGAATAAGCCTAGGGAGCACGAAAATGACCTAAATATTAAACCAATGACACAAAATCACTTATTGGATGCACAAGATTGGTTAAAAACCCTAATTGGATTAGAATAAGCCTAAGGAGTACGATAATGACCTAAATGTTCAACCAATGACACAAAATCACTTATTGGATGCACAAGATTGGTTAAAAACCCTAATTTGATGAGAATAGGCCAAGGGAGGACAAAAATGACCTAAATGTTCAACCAATGACACCAAATCACTTATTGGATGCACAAGATTGGTGAAACACCCTAATTGGATTAGAAAAAGTCGAAGGATGACGAAAAATGACCTAATTGTTCAACCAATGACACAAAATCACTTATTTAATGCACAAGATTGGTTAAAAACCCTAATTGGATTAGAATAAGTCGAAGGATGACGAAAATGTCCTAAATGTTCAACCAATGACACAAAATCACATATTGGATGCACAAGATTGGTTAAAAACCCTAATTGGATTAGAATAAGCCTAGGGAGCACGAAAATGACCTAAATATTCAACCAATGACACAAAATCACTTATTGGATGCACAAGATTGGTTAAAAACCCTAATTGGATTAGAATAAGCCTAAGGAGTACGATAATAACCTAAATGTTCAACCAATGACACAAAATCACTTATTGGATGCACAAGATTGGTTAAAAACCCTAATTTGATGAGAATAGGCCAAGGGAGGACGAAAATGACCTAAATGTTCAACCAATGACACCAAATCACTTATTGGATGCACAAGATTGGTGAAACACCCTAATTGGATTAGAATAAGTCGAAGGATGACGAAAAATGACCTAATTGTTCAACCAATGACACAAAATCACTTATTAAATGCACAAGATTGGTTAAAAACCCTAATTGGATTAGAATAAGTCGAAGGATGACGAAAATGTCCTAAATGTTCAACCAATGACACAAAATCACATATTGGATGCACAAGATTGGTTAAAAACCCTAATTGGATTAGAATAAGCCTAGGGAGCATGAAAATGACCTAAATATTCAACCAATGACACAAAATCACTTATTGGATGCACAAGATTGGTTAACAACCCTAATTGGATTAGAATAAGCCTAAGGAGTACGATAATGACCTAAATGTTCAACCAATGACACAAAATCACTTATTGGATGCGCAAGATTGGTTAAAAACCCTAATTGGATTAGAATAAGCCAAGAGAGGACGAAAATAACCTAAATGTTCAACCAATGATACAAAGTTACCTATTGGATGCACAAGATTGGTTAAAAACCCTAATTGGATTAGAATAAGCCTAGGGAGGACGAAAAATGACCTATATGTTCAACCAATGACACAAAATCACTTATTGGATGCACAAGATTGGTTAAAAATCCTAGTAGGATTAGAATAAGCCAATGGAGGACGAAAATGACCTAAATGTTCAACCAATGACACAAAATCACTTATTGGATGCACAAGATTGGTTAAAAACCCTAACTGGATTAGAACAAGCCTTTGGAGGACTAATATGACGTAAATGTTCAACCAATGACACAAAATCACTTATTGGATGCACAAGATTGGCTAAAAACCCTAATTGGATTAGAATAATTCGAAGGACGACGAAAACGACCTAATGTTCGACCAATGACACAAAATCACATCTTGGATGCACAAGATTGGCTAAAAACCCTAATTGGATTGGAATAAGCCAAGGGAGGATGAAAATAACCTAAATGTTCAACCAATGATACAAAATTACCTATTGGATGCATAAGATTGGTTAAAAACCCTAATTGGATTAGAATAAGCCTAGGGAGGACGAAAATTGACCTATATGTTCAACCAATGACACAAAATCACTTATTGGATGCACAAGATTGGTTAAAAACCCCACTAGGAATAGAATACGCCAATGGAGGACGAAAATGACCTAAATGTTCAACCAATGACACCAAAGCACTTATTGGATGCACAAGATTGGTGAAACACCCTAATTGGATTAGAATAAGTCGAAGGATGACGAAAAACGACCTAATTGTTCAACCAATGACACAAAATCACTTATTAAATGCACAAGATTGATTAAAAACCCTAATTGGATTAGAATAAGCCTTTGGAGGACTAATATGACAAAAATGTTCAACCAATGACACAAAATCACTTATTGGATGCACAAGATTGGTTAAAAACCCTAATTGGATTAGAATAAGTCGAAGGACGACGAAAACGACCTAATGTTCGACCAATGACACAAAATCACATCTTGGATGCACAAGATTGGTTAAAAACCGTAATTGGATTAGAATAAGTCGAAGGAGGACGAAAATGACCCAAGTTTTCAACCAATGACACAAAATTACCTATTGGATGCACAAGATTGGTTGAAAACCCTAATGGGATTAGAATAAGCCTAGGGAGGACGAAAAATGACATAAATGTTCAACCAATGACACAAAATCACTTACTGGATGCACAAGATTGGTGAAACACCCTAATTGGCTTAGAATAAGTCGAAGGATGACGAAAAATGACCTAATTGTTCAACCAATGACACAAAATCACTTATTAAATGCACAAGATTGGTTAAAAACCCTAATTGGATTAGAATAAGTCGAAGGATGACGAAAATGTCCTAAATGTTCAACCAATGACACAAAATCACATATTGGATGCACAAGATTGGTTAAAAACCCTAATTGGATTAGAATAAGCCTAGAGAGCACGAAAATGACCTAAATATTCAACCAATGACACAAAATCACTTATTGGATGCACAAGATTGGTTAAAAACCCTAATTGGATTAGAATAAGCCTAAGGAGTACGATAATGACCTAAATGTTCAACCAATGACACAAAATCACTTATTGGATGCACAAGATTGGTTTAAAACCCTAATTGGATTAGAATAAGCCAAGGGAGGACGAAAATAACCTAAATGTTCAACCAATGATACAAAATTACCTATTGGATGCATAAGATTGGTTAAAAACCCTAATTGGATTAGAATAAGCCTAGGGAGGACGAAAATTGACCTATATGTTCAACCAATGACACAAAATCACTTATTGGATGCACAAGATTGGTTAAAAACCCCACTAGGAATAGAATACGCCAATGGAGGACGAAAATGACCTAAATGTTCAACCAATGACACCAAAGCACTTATTGGATGCACAAGATTGGTGAAACACCCTAATTGGATTAGAATAAGTCGAAGGATGACGAAAAACGACCTAATTGTTCAACCAATGACACAAAATCACTTATTAAATGCACAAGATTGATTAAAAACCCTAATTGGATTAGAATAAGCCTTTGGAGGACTAATATGACAAAAATGTTCAACCAATGACACAAAATCACTTATTGGATGCACAAGATTGGTTAAAAACCCTAATTGGATTAGAATAAGTCGAAGGACGACGAAAACGACCTAATGTTCGACCAATGACACAAAATCACATCTTGGATGCACAAGATTGGTTAAAAACCGTAATTGGATTAGAATAAGTCGAAGGAGGACGAAAATGACCCAAGTTTTCAACCAATGACACAAAATTACCTATTGGATGCACAAGATTGGTTGAAAACCCTAATGGGATTAGAATAAGCCTAGGGAGGACGAAAAATGACATAAATGTTCAACCAATGACACAAAATCACTTACTGGATGCACAAGATTGGTGAAACACCCTAATTGGCTTAGAATAAGTCGAAGGATGACGAAAAATGACCTAATTGTTCAACCAATGACACAAAATCACTTATTAAATGCACAAGATTGGTTAAAAACCCTAATTGGATTAGAATAAGTCGAAGGATGACGAAAATGTCCTAAATGTTCAACCAATGACACAAAATCACATATTGGATGCACAAGATTGGTTAAAAACCCTAATTGGATTAGAATAAGCCTAGGGAGCACAAAAATGACCTAAATATTCAACCAATGACACAAAATCACTTATTGGATGCACAAGATTGGTTAAAAACCCTAATTGGATTAGAATAAGCCTAAGGAGTACGATAATGACCTAAATGTTCAACCAATGACACAAAATCACTTATTGGATGCACAAGATTGGTTTAAAACCCTAATTGGATTAGAATAAGCCAAGGGAGGACGAAAATAACCTAAATGTTTAACCAATGATACAAAATTACCTATTGGATGCACAAGATTGGTTAAAAACCCTAATTGGATTAGAATAAGCCTAGGGAGGCGAAAAATGACCTATATGTTCAACCAATGACACAAAATCACTTATTGGATGCACAAGATTGGTTAAAAACCCTAATTGGATTAGAATAAGCCAACGGTGGACGAAAATGACCTAAATGTTCAACCAATGACACAAAATCACTTATTGGATGCACAAGATTGGTTAAAAACCCTAATTGGATTAGAACAAGCCTTTGGAGGACGAATATGACGTAAATGTTCAACCAATGACACAAAATCACTTATTGGATGCACAAGATTGGTTAAAAACCCTAATTGGATTAGAATAAGTCGAAGGATGACGAAAACGACCTAATGTTCGACCAGTGACACAAAATCACATATTGGATGCACAAGATTGGTTAATAACCCTAATTGGATTAGAAGAAGTCGAAGGAGGACGAAAATGACCTAAATCTTCAACCAATGACACAAAATTACCTATTGGATGCACAAGATTGGTTGAAAACCCTAATGGGATTAGAATAAGCCTAGGGAGGACGAAAAATGACATAAATGTTCAACCAATGACACAAAATCACGTATTGGATGCACAAGATTGGTTAAAAACCCTAATGGGATGAGAATAGGCCAAGGGAAGACGAAAATGACCTAAATGTTCAACCAATGACACAAAATCACTTATTGGATGCACAAGATTGGTGAAACACCCTAATTGGATTATAATAAGTCGAAGGATGACGAAAAATTACCTAATTGTTCAACCAATGACACAAAATCACTTATTAAATGCACAAGATTGGTTAAAAACACTAATTGGATTAGAATAAGTCGAAGGATGACGAAAATGACCTAAATGTTCAACCAATGACACAAAATCACATATTGTATGCACAAGATTGGTTAAAAACCCTAATTGGATTAGAATAAGCCTAGGGAGCACGAAAATGACCTAAATATTAAACCAATGACACAAAATCACTTATTGGATGCACAAGATTGGTTAAAAACCCTAATTGGATTAGAATAAGCCTAAGGAGTACGATAATGACCTAAATGTTCAACCAATGACACAAAATCACTTATTGGATGCACAAGATTGGTTAAAAACCCTAATTGGATTAGAATAATCCAAGGGAGGACGAAAATAACCTAAATGTTTAACCATTGATAAAAAATTACCTTTTGGATGCACAAGATTGGTTAGAAACCCTAATTGGATTAGAATAACCCTAGGGAGGACGGAAAATGACCTATATGTTCAACCAATGACACAAAATCACTTATTGGATGCACAAGATTGGTTAAAAACCCTAATAGGATTAGAATAAGCCATTGGAGGACGAAAATGACCTAAATGTTCAACCAATGACACAAAATCACTTATTGGATGCACATGATTGGTTAAAAACCCTAATTGGATTAGAACAAGCCTTTGGAGGACTAATATGACGTAAATGTTCAACCAATGACACAAAATCTCTTATTGGATGCACAAGATTGGTTAAAAACCCTAATTGGATTAGAATAAGTCGAAGGACGACGAAAACGACCTAATGTTCGACCAATGACACAAAATCACATCTTGGATGCACAAGATTGGTTAAAAACCCTAATTGGATTAGAATAAGTCGAAGGAGGACGAAAATGACCTAAATGTTCAACCAATGACACAAAATTACCTATTGGATGCACAAGATTGGTTGAAAACCCTAATGGGATTAGAATAAGCCTATGGAGGACGAAAAATGACATAAATGTTCAACCAATGACACAAAATCACTTATTGGATGCACAAGATTGGTTAAAAACCCTAATTTGATGAGAATAGGCCAAGGGACGACGAAAATGACCTAAATGTTCAACCAATGACACCAAATCACTTATTGGATGCACAAGATTGGTGAAACACCCTAATTGGTTTAGAATAAGTCGAAGGATGACGAAAAATGACCTAATTGTTCAACCAATGACACGAAATCACTTATTAAATGCACAAGATTGGCTAAAAATCATAATTGGATTAGAATAAGTCGAAGGATGACGAAAATGTCCTAAATGTTCAACCAATGACACAAAATCACATATTGGATGCACAAGATTGGTTAAAAACCCTAATTGGATTAGAATAAGCCTAGGGAGCACGAAAATGACCTAAATATTCAACCAATGACACAAAATCACTTATTGGATGCACAAGATTGGTTAAAAACCCTAATTGGATTAGAATAAGCCTAAGGAGTACGATAATAACCTAAATGTTCAACCAATGACACAAAATCACTTATTGGATGCACAAGATTGGTTAAAAACCCTAATTTGATGAGAATAGGCCAAGGGAGGACGAAAATGACCTAAATGTTCAACCAATGACACCAAATCACTTATTGGATGCACAAGATTGGTGAAACACCCTAATTGGATTAGAATAAGTCGAAGGATGACGAAAAATGACCTAATTGTTCAACCAATGACACAAAATCACTTATTAAATGCACAAGATTGGTTAAAAACCCTAATTGGATTAGAATAAGTCGAAGGATGACGAAAATGTCCTAAATGTTCAACCAATGACACAAAATCACATATTGGATGCACAAGATTGGTTAAAAACCCTAATTGGATTAGAATAAGCCTAGAGAGCACGAAAATGACCTAAATATTCAACCAATGACACAAAATCACTTATTGGATGCACAAGATTGGTTAAAAACCCTAATTGGATTAGAATAAGCCTAAGGAGTACGATAATGACCTAAATGTTCAACCAATGACACAAAATCACTTATTGGATGCACAAGATTGGTTAAAAACCCTAATTGGATTAGAAAAAGCCAAGGGAGGACGAAAATGTCCTAAATGTTTAACCAATGATACAAAATTACCTATTGGATGCACAAGATTGGTTAAAAACCCTAATTGGATTAGAATAAGCCTAGGGGGGACGAAAAATGACCTATATGTTCAACCAATGACACAAAATCACATATTGGATGCACAAGATTGGTTAAAAACCCTAATTGGATTAGAATAAGTCGAAGGAGGACGAAAATGACCTAAATGTTCAACCAATGACACAAAATCACTTATTGGATGCACAAGATTGGTTAAAAACCCTAATTGGATTAGAATAAGCCAAGGGAGGACGAAAATAACCTAAATGTTTAACCAATGATACAAAATTACCTATTGGATGCACAAGATTGGTTAAAAACCCTAATTGGATTAGAATAAGCCTAGGGAGGACGAAAAATGACCTATATGTTCAACCAATGACACAAAATCACTTATTGGATGCACAAGATTGGTTAAAAACCCTAATTGGATTAGAATAAGCCAAGGGAGGACGAAAATGACCTAAATGTTCAACCAATGACACAAAATCACTTATTGGATGCACAAGATTGGTTAAAAACCCTAATTGGATTAGAATAAGTCGAAGGACGACGAAAACGACCTAATGTTCGACCAATGACACAAAATCACATCTTGGATGCACAAGATTGGTTAAAAACCCTAATTGGATTAGAATAAGTCGAAGGAGGACGAAAATGACCCAAATTTTCAACCAATGACACAAAATTACCTATTGGATGCACAAGATTGGTTGAAAACCCTAATGGGATTAGAATAAGCCTAGGGAGGACGAAAAATGACATAAATGTTCAACCAATGACACAAAATCAATTATTGGATGCACAAGATTGGTTAAAAACCCTAATAGGATTAGAATAAGCCAATGGAGGACGAAAATGACCTAAATGTTCAACCAATGACACAAAATCACTTATTGGATGCACAAGATTGGTTAAAAACCCTAATTGGATTAGAACAAGCCTTTGGAGGACTAATATGACGTAAATGTTCAACCAATGACACAAAATCACTTATTGGATGCACAAGATTGGTTAAAAACCCTAATTGGATTAGAATAAGTCGAAGGACGACGAAAACGACCTAATGTTCGACCAATGACACAAAATCACATCTTGGATGCACAAGATTGGTTAAAAACCCTAATTGGATTAGAATAAGTCCAAGGACGACGAAAACGACCTAATGTTCAACCAATGACACAAAATCACATATTGGATGCACAAGATTGGTTAATAACCCTAGTTGGATTAGAATAAGTCGAAGGAGGACGAAAATGACCTAAATGTTCAACCAATGACACAAAATTACCTATTGGATGCACAAGATTGGTTGAAAACCCTAATGGGATTAGAATAAGCCTAGGGAGTACGAAAAATGACATAAATGTTCAACCAATGACACAAAATCACTTATTGGATGCACAAGATTGGTTAAAAACCCTAATTTGATGAGAATAGGCCAAGGGAGGACGAAAATGACCTAAATGTTCAACCAATGACACCAAATCACTTATTGGATGCACAAGATTGGTGAAACACCCTAATTGGATTAGAATAAGTCGAAGGATGACGAAAAATGACCTAATTGTTCAACCAATGACACAAAATCACTTATTAAATGCACAAGATTGGTTAAAAGCCCTAATTGGATTAGAATAAGTCGAAGGATGACGAAAATGTCCTAATTGGATTAGAATAAGCCAAGGGAGGACGAAAATAACCTAAATGTTTAACCAATGATACAAAATTACCTATTGGATGCACAAGATTGGATAAAAACCCTAATTGGATTAGAATAAGCCTAGGGAGCACGAAAATGACCTAAATATTCAACCAATGACACAAAATCAGTTATTGGATGCACAAGATTGGTTAAAAACCCTAATTGGATTAGAATAAGCCAAGGGAGGACGAAAATGACCTAATTGTTCAACCAATGACACAAAATCACTTATTAAATGCACAAGATTGGTTAAAAGCCCTAATTGGATTAGAATAAGTCGAAGGATGACGAAAATGTCCTAAATGTTCAACCAATGACACAAAATCACATATTGGATGCACAAGATTGGTTAAAAACCCTAATTGGATTAGAATAAGCCTATGGAGGCGAAAAATGACCTATATGTTCAACCAATGACACAAAATCACTTATTGGATGCACAAGATTGGTTAAAAACCCTAATAGGATTAGAATAAGCCAATGGAGGACGAAAATGACCTAAATGTTCAACCAATGACACAAAATCACTTATTGGATGCACAAGATTGGTTAAAAACATTAATTGGATTAGAACAAGGCTTTGGAGGACTAATATGACGTAAATGTTCAACCAATGACACAAAATCACTTATTGGATGCACAAGATTGGATAAAAACCCTAATTGTATTAGAATAAGCCTAGGGAGCACGAAAATGACCTAAATATTCAACCAATGACACAAAATCAGTTATTGGATGCACAAGATTGGTTAAAAACCCTAATTGGATTAGAATAAGCCTAAGGAGTACGATAATGACCTAAATGTTCAACCAATGACACAAAATCACTTATTGGATGCACAAGATTGGTTAAAAACCCTAATTGGATTAGAATAAGCCAAGGGAGGACGAAAATAACCTAAATGTTTAACCAATGATACAAAATTACCTATTGGATGCACAAGATTGGTTAAAAACCCTAATTGGATTAGAATAAGCCTAGGGAGGACGAAAAATGACCTATATGTTCAACCAATGACACAAAATCACTTATTGGATGCACAAGATTGGTTAAAAACCCTAATAGGATTAGAATAAGCCAATGGAGGACGAAAATGACCTAAATGTTCAACCAATGACACAAAATCACTTATTGGATGCACAAGATTGGTTAAAAACCCTAATTGGATTAGAACAAGCCTTTGGAGGACTAATATGACGTAAATGTTCAACCAATGACACAAAATCACTTATTGGATGCACAAGATTGGTTAAAAACGCTAATTGGATTAGAATAAGTCGAAGGACGACGAAAACGACCTAATGTTCGACCAATGACACAAAATCACATCTTGGATGCACAAGATTGGTTAAAAACCCTAATTGGATTAGAATAAGTCGAAGGAGGACGAAAATGACCTAAATGTTCAACCAATGACACAAAATTACCTATTGGATGCACAAGATTGGTTGAAAACCCTAATGGGATTAGAATAAGCCTATGGAGGACGAAAAATGACATAAATGTTCAACCAATGACACAAAATCACTTATTGGACGCACAAGATTGGTTAAAAACCCTAATAGGATTAGAATAAGCCAATGGAGGACGAAAATGACCTAATTGTTCAACCAATGACACAAAATCACTTATTGGATGCACAAGATTGGTTAAAAACCCTAATTGGATTAGAACAAGCCTTTGGAGGACTAATATGACGTAAATGTTCAACCAATGACACAAAATCACTTATTGGATGCACAAGATTGGTTAAAAACCCTAATTGGATTAGAATAAGTCGAAGGACGACGAAAACGACCTTATTTTCGACCAATGACACAAAATCACATCTTGGATGCACAAGATTGGTTAAAAACCCTAATTGGATTAGAATAAGTCGAAGGAGGACGAAAATGACCTAAATGTTCATCCAATGACACAAAATTACCTATTGGATGCACAAGATTGGTTGAAAACCCTAATGGGATTAGAATAAGCCTATGGAGGACGAAAAATGACATAAATGTTCAACCAATGACACAAAATCACTTATTGGATGCACAAGATTGGTTAAAAACCCTAATTTGATGAGAATAGGCCAAGGGAGGACGAAAATGACCTAAATGTTCAACCAATGACACCAAATCACTTATTGGATGCACAAGATTGGTGAAACACCCTAATTGGATTAGAATAAGTCGAAGGATGACGAAAAATGACCTAATTGTTCAACCAATGACACAAAATCACTTATTAAATGCACAAGATTGGTTAAAAATCCTAATTGGATTAGAATAAGTCGAAGGATGACGAAAATGACCTAAATGTTCAACCAATGACACAAAATCACATATTGTATGCACAAGATTGGTTAAAAACCCTAATTGGATTAGAATAAGCCTAGGGAGCACGAAAATGACCTAAATATTCAACCAATGACACAAAATCACTTATTGGATGCACAAGATTGGTTAAAAACCCTAATTGGATTAGAATAAGCCAAGGGAGGACGAAAATGACCTAAATGTTCAACCAATGACACAAAATCACTTATTGGATGCACAAGATTGGTTAAAAACCCTAATTGGATTAGAATAAGTCGAAGGATGACGAAAATGACCTAAATGTTCAACCAATGACACAAAATCACATATTGGATGCACAAGATTGGTTAAAAACCCTAATTGGATTAGAATAAGCCTAGGGAGCACGAAAATGACCTAAATATTCAACCAATGACACAAAATCACTTATTGGATGCACAAGATTGGTTAAAAACCCTAATTGGATTAGAATAAGCCTAAGGAGTACGATAATGACCTAAATATTCAACCAACGACACAAAATCACTTATTGGATGCACAAGATTGGTTTAAAACCCTAATTGGATTAGAATAAGCCAATGGAGGACGAAAATAACCTAAATGTTTAACCAATGATACAAAATTACCTATTAAATGCACAAGATTGGTTAAAAACCCTAATTGGATTAGAATAAGCCTAGGGAGGCGAAAAATGACCTATATGTTCAACCAATGACACAAAATCACTTATTGGATGCACAAGATTGGTTAAAAACCCTAATTGGATTAGAATAAGCCAACGGTGGACGAAAATGACCTAAATGTTCAACCAATGACACAAAATCACTTATTGGATGCACAAGATTGGTTAAAAACCCTAATTGGATTAGAACAAGCCTTTGGAGGACGAATATGACGTAAATGTTCAACCAATGACACAAAATCACTTATTGGATGCACAAGATTGGTTAAAAACCCTAATTGGATTAGAACAAGCCTTTGGAGGACGAATATGACGTAAATGTTCAACCAATGACACAAAATCACTTATTGGATGCACAAGATTGGTTAAAAACCCTAATTGGATTAGAATAAGTCGAAGGATGACGAAAACGACCTAATGTTCGACCAGTGACACAAAATCACATATTGGATGCACAAGATATGTTAAAAACCCTAATTGGATTACAATAAGTCGAAGGAGGACGAAAATGACATAAATGTTCAACCAATGACACAAAATCACATATTGGATGCACAAGATTGATTGAAAACCCTAATAGGATTAGAGCAAGCCTTTGGACGACGAATATGACGTAAATGTTCAACCAATGACACAAAATGACTTATTGGATGCACAAGATTGGTTAAAAACCCAAATTGGATTATAATAAGCCTAGGGAGGACGAAAAATGACATAAATGTTCAACCAATGACACAAAATCACTTATTGGATGCACAAGATTGGTTAAAAACCCTAATTTGATGAGAATAGGCCAAGGGAGGACGAAAATGACCTAAATGTTCAACCAATGACACCAAATCACTTATTGGATGCACAAGATTGGTGAAACACCCTAATTGGATTAGAATAAGTCGAAGGATGACGAAAAATGACCTAATTGTTCAACCAATGACACAAAATCACTTATTAAATGCACAAGATTGGTTAAAAACCCTAATTGGATTAGAATAAGTCGAAGGATGACGAAAATGTCCTAAATGTTCAACCAATGACACAAAACCACATATTGGATGCACAAGATTGGTTAAAAACCCTAATTGGATTAGAATAAGCCTAGGGAGCACGAAAATGACCTAAATATTCAACCAATGACACAAAATCACTTATTGGATGCACAAGATTGGTTAAAAACCCTAATTGGATTAGAATAAGCCTAAGGAGTACGATAATGACCTAAATGTTCAACCAATGACACAAAATCACTTATTGGATGCACAAGATTGGTTAAAAACCCTAATTGGATTAGAATAATCCAAGGGAGGACGAAAATAACCTAAATGTTTAACCATTGATAAAAAATTACCTTTTGGATGCACAAGATTGGTTAGAAACCCTAATTGGATTAGAATAACCCTAGGGAGGACGGAAAATGACCTATATGTTCAACCAATGACACAAAATCACTTATTGGATGCACAAGATTGGTTAAAAACCCTAATAGGATTAGAATAAGCCAATGGAGGACGAAAATGACCTAAATGTTCAACCAATGACACAAAATCACTTATTGGATGCACAAGATTGGTTAAAAACATTAATTGGATTAGAACAAGGCTTTGGAGGACTAATATGACGTAAATGTTCAACCAATGACACAAAATCACTTATTGGATGCACAAGATTGGATAAAAACCCTAATTGTATTAGAATAAGCCTAGGGAGCACGAAAATGACCTAAATATTCAACCAATGACACAAAATCAGTTATTGGATGCACAAGATTGGTTAAAAACCCTAATTGGATTAGAATAAGCCTAAGGAGTACGATAATGACCTAAATGTTCAACCAATGACACAAAATCACTTATTGGATGCACAAGATTGGTTAAAAACCCTAATTGGATTAGAATAAGCCAAGGGAGGACGAAAATAACCTAAATGTTTAACCAATGATACAAAATTACCTATTGGATGCACAAGATTGGTTAAAAACCCTAATTGGATTAGAATAAGCCTAGGGAGGACGAAAAATGACCTATATGTTCAACCAATGACACAAAATCACTTATTGGATGCACAAGATTGGTTAAAAACCCTAATAGGATTAGAATAAGCCAATGGAGGACGAAAATGACCTAAATGTTCAACCAATGACACAAAATCACTTATTGGATGCACAAGATTGGTTAAACGCCCTAATTGGATTAGAACAAGCCTTTGGAGGACTAACATGACGTAAATGTTCAACCAATGACACAAAATCACTTATTGGATGCACAAGATTGGTTAAAAACCCTAATTGGATTAGAATAAGTCGAAGGACGACGAAAACGACCTAATGTTCGACCAATGACACAAAATCACATCTTGGATGCACAAGATTGGTTAAAACCCTAATTGGATTAGAATAAGTCGAAGGAGGACGAAAATGACCTAAATGTTCAACCAATGACACAAAATTACCTATTGGATGCACAAGATTGGTTGAAAACCCTAATGGGATTAGAATAAGCCTATGGAGGACGAAAAATGACATAAATGTTCAACCAATGACACAAAATCACTTATTGGATGCACAAGATTGGTTAAAAACCCTAATTTGATGAGAATAGGCCAAGGGAGGACGAAAATGACCTAAATGTTCAACCAATGACACCAAATCACTTATTGGATGCACAAGATTGGTGAAACACCCTAATTGGATTAGAATAAGTCGAAGGATGACGAAAAATGACCTAATTGTTCAACCAATGACACAAAATCACTTATTAAATGCACAAGATTGGTTAAAAACCCTAATTGGATTAGAATAAGTCGAAGGATGACGAAAATGTCCTAAATGTTCAACCAATGACACAAAATTACCTATTAGATGCACAAGATTGGTTAAAAACCCTAATTGGATTAGAATAAGCCTAGGGAGGACGAAAAATGACCTATATGTTCAACCAATGACACAAAATCACATATTGGATGCACAAGATTGGTTAATAACCCTAATTGGATTAGAAGAAGTCGAAGGAGGACGAAAATGACCTAAATGTTCAACCAATGACACAAAATTACCTATTGGATGCACAAGATTGGTTGAAAACCCTAATGGGATTAGAATAAGCCTAGGGAGGACGAAAAATGACATAAATGTTCAACCAATGACACAAAATCACTTATTGGATGCACAAGATTGGTGAAACACCCTAATTGGATTAGAATAAGTCGAAGGATGACGAAAAATGACCTAATTGTTCAACCAATGACACAAAATCACTTATTAAATGCACAAGATTGGTTAAAAACCCTAATTGGATTAGAATAAGTCGAAGGATGACGAAAATGTCCTAAATGTTCAACCAATGACACAAAACCACATATTGGATGCACAAGATTGGTTAAAAACCCTAATTGGATTAGAATAAGTCGAAGGACGACGAAAACGACCTAATGTTCGACCAATGACACAAAATCACATCTTGGATGCACAAGATTGGTTAAAAACCCTAATTGGATTAGAATAAGTCGAAGGAGGACGAAAATGACCTAAATGTTCAACCAATGACACAAAATTACCTATTGGATGCACAAGATTGGTTGAAAACCCTAATGGGATTAGAATAAGCCTATGGAGGACGAAAAATGACATAAATGTTCAACCAATGACACAAAATCACTTATTGGACGCACAAGATTGGTTAAAAACCCTAATAGGATTAGAATAAGCCAATGGAGGACGAAAATGACCTAATTGTTCAACCAATGACACAAAATCACTTATTGGATGCACAAGATTGGTTAAAAACCCTAATTGGATTAGAACAAGCCTTTGGAGGACTAATATGACGTAAATGTTCAACCAATGACACAAAATCACTTATTGGATGCACAAGATTGGTTAAAAACCCTAATTGGATTAGAATAAGTCGAAGGACGACGAAAACGACCTTATTTTCGACCAATGACACAAAATCACATCTTGGATGCACAAGATTGGTTAAAAACCCTAATTGGATTAGAATAAGTCGAAGGAGGACGAAAATGACCTAAATGTTCATCCAATGACACAAAATTACCTATTGGATGCACAAGATTGGTTGAAAACCCTAATGGGATTAGAATAAGCCTATGGAGGACGAAAAATGACATAAATGTTCAACCAATGACACAAAATCACTTATTGGATGCACAAGATTGGTTAAAAACCCTAATTTGATGAGAATAGGCCAAGGGAGGACGAAAATGACCTAAATGTTCAACCAATGACACCAAATCACTTATTGGATGCACAAGATTGGTGAAACACCCTAATTGGATTAGAATAAGTCGAAGGATGACGAAAAATGACCTAATTGTTCAACCAATGACACAAAATCACTTATTAAATGCACAAGATTGGTTAAAAATCCTAATTGGATTAGAATAAGTCGAAGGATGACGAAAATGACCTAAATGTTCAACCAATGACACAAAATCACATATTGTATGCACAAGATTGGTTAAAAACCCTAATTGGATTAGAATAAGCCTAGGGAGCACGAAAATGACCTAAATATTAAACCAATGACACAAAATCACTTATTGGATGCACAAGATTGGTTAAAAACCCTAATTGGATTAGAATAAGCCTAAGGAGTACGATAATGACCTAAATGTTCAACCAATGACACAAAATCACTTATTGGATGCACAAGATTGGTTAAAAACCCTAATTTGATGAGAATAGGCCAAGGGAGGACAAAAATGACCTAAATGTTCAACCAATGACACCAAATCACTTATTGGATGCACAAGATTGGTGAAACACCCTAATTGGATTAGAAAAAGTCGAAGGATGACGAAAAATGACCTAATTGTTCAACCAATGACACAAAATCACTTATTTAATGCACAAGATTGGTTAAAAACCCTAATTGGATTAGAATAAGTCGAAGGATGACGAAAATGTCCTAAATGTTCAACCAATGACACAAAATCACATATTGGATGCACAAGATTGGTTAAAAACCCTAATTGGATTAGAATAAGCCTAGGGAGCACAAAAATGACCTAAATATTCAACCAATGACACAAAATCACTTATTGGATGCACAAGATTGGTTAAAAACCCTAATTGGATTAGAATAAGCCTAAGGAGTACGATAATGACCTAAATGTTCAACCAATGACACAAAATCACTTATTGGATGCACAAGATTGGTTTAAAACCCTAATTGGATTAGAATAAGCCAAGGGAGGACGAAAATAACCTAAATGTTTAACCAATGATACAAAATTACCTATTGGATGCACAAGATTGGTTAAAAACCCTAATTGGATTAGAATAAGCCTAGGGAGGCGAAAAATGACCTATATGTTCAACCAATGACACAAAATCACTTATTGGATGCACAAGATTGGTTAAAAACCCTAATTGGATTAGAATAAGCCAACGGTGGACGAAAATGACCTAAATGTTCAACCAATGACACAAAATCACTTATTGGATGCACAAGATTGGTTAAAAACCCTAATTGGATTAGAACAAGCCTTTGGAGGACGAATATGACGTAAATGTTCAACCAATGACACAAAATCACTTATTGGATGCACAAGATTGGTTAAAAACCCTAATTGGATTAGAATAAGTCGAAGGATGACGAAAACGACCTAATGTTCGACCAGTGACACAAAATCACATATTGGATGCACAAGATTGGTTAATAACCCTAATTGGATTAGAAGAAGTCGAAGGAGGACGAAAATGACCTAAATCTTCAACCAATGACACAAAATTACCTATTGGATGCACAAGATTGGTTGAAAACCCTAATGGGATTAGAATAAGCCTAGGGAGGACGAAAAATGACATAAATGTTCAACCAATGACACAAAATCACGTATTGGATGCACAAGATTGGTTAAAAACCCTAATGGGATGAGAATAGGCCAAGGGAAGACGAAAATGACCTAAATGTTCAACCAATGACACAAAATCACTTATTGGATGCACAAGATTGGTGAAACACCCTAATTGGATTAGAATAAGTCGAAGGATGACGAAAAATTACCTAATTGTTCAACCAATGACACAAAATCACTTATTAAATGCACAAGATCGGTTAAAAACACTAATTGGATTAGAATAAGTCGAAGGATGACGAAAATGACCTAAATGTTCAACCAATGACACAAAATCACATATTGTATGCACAAGATTGGTTAAAAACCCTAATTGGATTATAATAAGCCTAGGGAGCACGAAAATGACCTAAATATTAAACCAATGACACAAAATCACTTATTGGATGCACAAGATTGGTTAAAAACCCTAATAGGATTAGAATAAGCCTAAGGAGGACGATAATCACCTTAATGTTCAACCAATGACACAAAATCACATATTGGATGCACAAGATTGGTTAAAAACCCTAATTGGATTAGAATAAGCCAAGGGAGGATGAAAATAACCTAAATGTTCAACCAATGATACAAAATTACCTATTAGATGCACAAGATTGGTTAAAAACCCTAATTGGATTAGAATAAGCCAAGGGAGGACGAAAATGACCTAAATGTTCAACCAATGACACAAAATCACTTATTGGATGCACAAGATTGGTTAAAAACCCTAATTGGATTAGAACAAGCCTTTGGAGGACGAAAATGACGTAAATGTTCAACCAATGACACTAAATCACTTATTGGATGCACAAGATTGGTTAAAAACCCTAATTGGATTAGAATAAGTCGAAGGACGACGAAAACGACCTAATGTTCGACCAATGACACAAAATCACATATTGGATGCACAAGATTGGTTAAAAACCCTAATTGGATTAGAATAAGCCTATGGAGGCGAAAAATGACCTATATGTTCAACCAATGACACAAAATCACTTATTGGATGCACAAGATTGGTTAAAAACCCTAATAGGATTAGAATAAGCCAATGGAGGACGAAAATGACCTAAATGTTCAACCAATGACACAAAATCACTTATTGGATGCACAAGATTGGTTAAAAGCCCTAATTGGATTAGAACAAGCCTTTGGAGGACTAATATGACGTAAATGTTCAACCAATGACACAAAATCACTTATTGGATGCACAAGATTGGTTAAAAACCCTAATTGGATTAGAATAAGTCGAAGGACGACGAAAACGACCTAATGTTCGACCAATGACACAAAATCACATCTTGGATGCACAAGATTGGTTAAAAACCCTAATTGGATTAGAATAAGTCCAAGGACGACGAAAACGACCTAATGTTCAACCAATGACACAAAATCACATATTGGATGCACAAGATTGGTTAACAACCCTAGTTGGATTAGAATAAGTCGAAGGAGGACGAAAATGACCTAAATGTTCAACCAATGACACAAAATTACCTATTGGATGCACAAGATTGGTTGAAAACCCTAATGGGATTAGAATAAGCCTAGGGAGGACGAAAAATGACATAAATGTTCAACCAATGACACAAAATCACTTATTGGATGCACAAGATTGGTGAAACACCCTAATTGGATTAGAATAAGTCGAAGGATGACGAAAAATGACCTAATTGTTCAACCAATGACACAAAATCACTTATTAAATGCACAAGATTTGTTAAAAACCCTAATTGGATTAGAATAAGTCGAAGGATGACGAAAATGTCCTAAATGTTCAACCAATGACACAAAATCACATATTGGATGCACAAGATTGGTTAAAAACCCTAATTGGATTAGAATAAGCCTAGAGAGCACGAAAATGACCTAAATATTCAACCAATGACACAAAATCACTTATTGGATGCACAAGATTGGTTAAAAACCCTAATTGGATTAGAATAAGCCTAAGGAGTACGATAATGACCTAAATGTTCAACCAATGACACAAAATCACTTATTGGATGCACAAGATTGGTTTAAAACCCTAATTGGATTAGAATTAGCCAAGGGTGGACGAAAATAACCTAAATGTTTAACCAATGATACAAAATTACCTATTGGATGCACAAGATTGGTTAAAAACGCTAATAGGATTAGAATAAGCCTAGGGAGGCGAAAAATGACCTATATGTTCAACCAATGACACAAAATCACTTATTGGATGCACAAGATTGGTTAAAAACCCTAATTGGATTAGAATAAGCCAACAGTGGACGAATATGACGTAAATGTTCAACCAATGACACAAAATCACTTATTGGATGCACAAGAATGGTTAAAAACCCTAATTGGATTAGAATAAGTCGAAGGATGACGAAAATGTCCTAAATGTTCAACCAATGACACAAAATCACATATTGGATGCACAAGATTGGTTAAAAACCCTAATTGGATTAGAATAAGCCTAGAGAGCACGAAAATGACCTAAATATTCAACCAATGACACAAAATCACTTATTGGATGCACAAGATTGGTTAAAAACCCTAATTGGATTAGAATAAGCCTAAGGAGTACGATAATGACCTAAATGTTCAACCAATGACACAAAATCACTTATTGGATGCACAAGATTGGTTTAAAACCCTAATTGGATTAGAATAAGCCAAGGGAGGACGAAAATAACCTAAATGTTTAACCAATGATACAAAATTACCTATTGGATGCACAAGATTGGTTAAAAACCCTAATTGGATTAGAATAAGCCTAGGGAGGCGAAAAATGACCTATATGTTCAACCAATGACACAAAATCACTTATTGGATGCACAAGATTGGTTAAAAACCCTAATTGGATTAGAATAAGCCAACGGTGGACGAAAATGACCTAAATGTTCAACCAATGACACAAAATCACTTATTGGATGCACAAGATTGGTTAAAAACCCTAATTGGATTAGAACAAGCCTTTGGAGGACGAATATGACGTAAATGTTCAACCAATGACACAAAATCACTTATTGGATGCACAAGATTGGTTAAAAACCCTAATTGGATTAGAATAAGTCGAAGGATGACGAAAACGACCTAATGTTCGACCAGTGACACAAAATCACATATTGGATGCACAAGATTGGTTAATAACCCTAATTGGATTAGAAGAAGTCGAAGGAGGACGAAAATGACCTAAATCTTCAACCAATGACACAAAATTACCTATTGGATGCACAAGATTGGTTGAAAACCCTAATGGGATTAGAATAAGCCTAGGGAGGACGAAAAATGACATAAATGTTCAACCAATGACACAAAATCACGTATTGGATGCACAAGATTGGTTAAAAACCCTAATGGGATGAGAATAGGCCAAGGGAAGACGAAAATGACCTAAATGTTCAACCAATGACACAAAATCACTTATTGGATGCACAAGATTGGTGAAACACCCTAATTGGATTATAATAAGTCGAAGGATGACGAAAAATTACCTAATTGTTCAACCAATGACACAAAATCACTTATTAAATGCACAAGATTGGTTAAAAACACTAATTGGATTAGAATAAGTCGAAGGATGACGAAAATGACCTAAATGTTCAACCAATGACACAAAATCACATATTGTATGCACAAGATTGGTTAAAAACCCTAATTGGATTAGAATAAGCCTAGGGAGCACGAAAATGACCTAAATATTAAACCAATGACACAAAATCACTTATTGGATGCACAAGATTGGTTAAAAACCCTAATTGGATTAGAATAAGCCTAAGGAGTACGATAATGACCTAAATGTTCAACCAATGACACAAAATCACTTATTGGATGCACAAGATTGGATAAAAACCCTAATTGGATTAGAATAAGCCTAGGGAGCACGAAAATGACCTAAATATTCAACCAATGACACAAAATCACTTATTGGATGCACAAGATTGGTTAAAAACCCTAATTGGATTAGAATAAGTCGAAGGATGACGAAAATGACCTAAATGTTCAACCAATGACACAAAATCACATATTGTATGCACAAGATTGGTTAAAAACCCTAATTGGATTAGAATAAGCCTAGGGAGCACGAAAATGACCTAAATATTAAACCAATGACACAAAATCACTTATTGGATGCACAAGATTGGTTAAAAACCCTAATTGGATTAGAATAAGCCTAAGGAGTACGATAATGACCTAAATGTTCAACCAATGACACAAAATCACTTATTGGATGCACAAGATTGGATAAAAACCCTAATTGGATTAGAATAAGCCTAGGGAGCACGAAAATGACCTAAATATTCAACCAATGACACAAAATCACTTATTGGATGCACAAGATTGGTTAAAAACCCTAATTGGATTAGAATAAGCCTAAGGAGTATGATAATGACCTAAATGTTCAACCAATGACACAAAATCACTTATTGGATGCACAAGATTGGATAAAAACCCTTATTGGATTAGAATTAGCCAAGGGAGGACGAAAATAACCTAAATGTTTAACCAATGATACAAAATTACCTATTAGATGCACAAGATTGGTTAAAAACCCTAATTGGATTAGAATAAGCCTAGGGAGGACGAAAAATGACCTATATGTTCAACCAATGACACAAAATCACATATTGGATGCACAAGATTGGTTAATAACCCTAATTGGATTAGAAGAAGTCGAAGGAGGACGAAAATGACCTAAATGTTCAACCAATGACACAAAATTACCTATTGGATGCACAAGATTGGTTGAAAACCCTAATGGGATTAGAATAAGCCTAGGGAGGACGAAAAATGACATAAATGTTCAACCAATGACACAAAATCACTTATTGGATGCACAAGATTGGTGAAACACCCTAATTGGATTAGAATAAGTCGAAGGATGACGAAAAATGACCTAATTGTTCAACCAATGACACAAAATCACTTATTAAATGCACAAGATTGGTTAAAAACCCTAATAGTATTAGAATAAGCCAATGGAGGACGAAAATGACCTAAATGTTCAACCAATGACACCAAATCACTTATTGGATGCACAAGATTGGTGAAACACCCTAATTGGATTAGAATAAGTCGAAGGATGACGAAAAATGACCTAATTGTTCAACCAATGACACGAAATCACTTATTAAATGCACAAGATTGGCTAAAAATCCTAATTGGATTAGAATAAGTCAAAGGATGACGAAAATGTCCTAAATGTTCAACCAATGACACAAAATCACATATTGGATGCACAAGATTGGTTAAAAACCCTAATTGGATTAGAATAAGCCTAGGGAGCACGAAAATGACCTAAATATTCAACCAACGACACAAAATCACTTATTGGATGCACAAGATTGGTTTAAAACCCTAATTGGATTAGAATAAGCCAATGGAGGACGAAAATAACCTAAATGTTTAACCAATGATACAAAATTACCTATTGGATGCACAAGATTGGTTAAAAACCCTAATTGGATTAGAATAAGCCTAGGGAGGCGAAAAATGACCTATATGTTCAACCAATGACACAAAATCACTTATTGGATGCACAAGATTGGTTAAAAACCCTAATTGGATTAGAATAAGCCAACAGTGGACGAATATGACGTAAATGTTCAACCAATGACACAAAATCACTTATTGGATGCACAAGATTGGTTAAAAACCCTAATTGGATTAGAATAAGTCGAAGGATGACGAAAATGTCCTAAATGTTCAACCAATGACACAAAATCACATATTGGATGCACAAGATTGGTTAAAAACCCTAATTGGATTAGAATAAGCCTAGAGAGCACGAAAATGACCTAAATATTCAACCAATGACACAAAATCACTTATTGGATGCACAAGATTGGTTAAAAACCCTAATTGGATTAGAATAAGCCTAAGGAGTACGATAATGACCTAAATGTTCAACCAATGACACAAAATCACTTATTGGATGCACAAGATTGGTTTAAAACCCTAATTGGATTAGAATAAGCCAAGGGAGGACGAAAATAACCTAAATGTT
>JBBPBQ010000004.1:28622143-28677656 GCA_037974755.1 Cicer yamashitae
CTAAATGTTCAACCAATGACACAAAATCACTTATTGGATGCACAAGATTGGTTAAAAACCCTAACTGGATTAGAACAAGCCTTTGGAGGACGAATATGACGTAAATGTTCAACCAATGACACAAAATCACTTATGGGATGCACAAGATTGGTTAAACACCCTAATTGGATTAGAATAAGTCGAAGGATGACGAAAACGAACTAATATTCGACCAGTGACACAAAATCACATATTGGATGCACAAGATTGGTTAAAAACCCTAATTGGATTAGAATAAGTCGAAGGAGGACGAAAATGACATAAATGTTTAACCAATGACACAAAATCACATATTGGATGCACAAGATTGGTTAAAAACCCTAATTGGATTAGAGCAAGCATTTGGAGGACGAATATGACGTAAATGTTCAACCAATGACACAAAATGACTTATTGGATGCACAAGATTGGTTAATAACCCTAATTGGATTAGAATAAGTCCAAGGACGACGAAAACAACCTAATGTTCGTCCAATGACACAAAATCACATCTTGGATGCACAAGATTGGTTAAAAACCCTAATCGGATCAGAATAAGTCGAAGGAGGACGAAAATGACCGAAATTTTCAACCAATGACACAAAATTACCTATTGGATGCACAAGATTGGTTGAAAACCCTAATGGGATTAGAATAAGCCTAGGGAGGACGAAAAATGACATAAATGTTCAACCAATGACACAAAATCAATTATTGGATGCACAAGATTGGTTAAAAACCCTAATAGGATTAGAATAAGCCAATGGAGGACGAAAATGACCTAAATGTTCAACCAATGACACAAAATCACTTATTGGATGCACAAGATTGGTTAAAAACCCTAATTGGATTAGAACAAGCCTTTGGAGGACTAATATGACGTAAATGTTCAACCAATGACACAAAATCACTTATTGGATGCACAAGATTGGTTAAAAACCCTAATTGGATTAGAATAAGTCGAAGGACGACGAAAACGACCTAATGTTCGACCAATGACACAAAATCACATCTTGGATGCACAAGATTGGTTAAAAACCCTAATTGGATTAGAATAAGTCGAAGGAGGACGAAAATGACCTAAATGTTCAACAAATGACACAAAATTACCTATTGGATGCACAAGATTGGTTGAAAACCCTAATGGGATTAGAATAAGCCTAGGGAGGACGAAAAATGACATAAATGTTCAACCAATGACACAAAATCACTTATTGGATGCACAAGATTGGTGAAACACCCTAATTGGATTAGAATAAGTCGAAGGATGACGAAAAATGACCTAATTGTTCAACCAATGACACAAAATCACTTATTAAATGCACAAGATTGGTTAAAAACCCTAATTGGATTAGAATAAGTCGAAGGATGACGAAAATGTCCTAAATGTTCAACCAATGACACAAAACCACATATTGGATGCACAAGATTGGTTAAAAACCCTAATTGGATTAGAATAAGTCGAAGGACGACGAAAACGACCTAATGTTCGACCAATGACACAAAATCACATCTTGGATGCACAAGATTGGTTAAAAACCCTAATTGGATTAGAATAAGTCGAAGGAGGACGAAAATGACCTAAATGTTCAACCAATGACACAAAATTACCTATTGGATGCACAAGATTGGTTGAAAACCCTAATGGGATTAGAATAAGCCTATGGAGGACGAAAAATGACATAAATGTTCAACCAATGACACAAAATCACTTATTGGATGCACAAGATTGGTTAAAAACCCTAATTTGATGAGAATAGGCCAAGGGACGACGAAAATGACCTAAATGTTCAACCAATGACACCAAATCACTTATTGGATGCACAAGATTGGTGAAACACCCTAATTGGTTTAGAATAAGTCGAAGGATGACGAAAAATGACCTAATTGTTCAACCAATGACACGAAATCACTTATTAAATGCACAAGATTGGCTAAAAATCATAATTGGATTAGAATAAGTCGAAGGATGACGAAAATGTCCTAAATGTTCAACCAATGACACAAAATCACATATTGGATGCACAAGATTGGTTAAAAACCCTAATTGGATTAGAATAAGCCTAGGGAGCACGAAAATGACCTAAATATTCAACCAATGACACAAAATCACTTATTGGATGCACAAGATTGGTTAAAAACCCTAATTGGATTAGAATAAGCCTAAGGAGTACGATAATAACCTAAATGTTCAACCAATGACACAAAATCACTTATTGGATGCACAAGATTGGTTAAAAACCCTAATTTGATGAGAATAGGCCAAGGGAGGACGAAAATGACCTAAATGTTCAACCAATGACACCAAATCACTTATTGGATGCACAAGATTGGTGAAACACCCTAATTGGATTAGAATAATTCGAAGGATGACGAAATATGACCTAATTGTTCAACCAATGACACAAAATCACTTATTAAATGCACAAGATTGGTTAAAAACCCTAATTGGATTAGAATAAGTCGAAGGATGACGAAAATGTCCTAAATGTTCAACCAATGACACAAAATCACATATTGGATGCACAAGATTGGTTAAAAACCCTAATTGGATTAGAATAAGCCTAGGGTGCACGAAAATGACCTAAATATTCAACCAATGACACAAAATCACTTATTGGATGCACAAGATTGGTTAAAAACCCTAATTGGATTAGAATAACCCTAAGGAGTACGATAATGACCTATATGTTCAACCAATGACACAAAATCAGTTATTGGATGCACAAGATTGGTTAAAAACCCTAATTGGATTAGAATAAGCCTAAGGAGTACGATAATGACCTAAATGTTCAACCAATGACACAAAATCACTTATTGGATGCACAAGATTGGTTAAAAACCCTAATTGGATTAGAATAAGCCAAGAGAGGACGAAAATAACCTAAATGTTCAACCAATGATACAAAATTACCTATTGGATGCACAAGATTGGTTAAAAACCCTAATTGGATTAGAATAAGCCTAGGGAGGACGAAAAATGACCTATATGTTCAACCAATGACACAAAATCACTTATTGGATGCACAAGATTGGTTAAAAACCCTAATTGGATTAGAATAAGCCAAGGGAGGACGAAAATGACCTAAATGTTCAACCAATGACACAAAATCACTTATTGGATGCACAAGATTGGTTAAAAACCCTAATTGGATTAGAATAAGTCGAAGGACGACGAAAACGACCTAATGTTCGACCAATGACACAAAATCACATCTTGGATGCACAAGATTGGTTAAAAACCCTAATTGGATTAGAATAAGTCGAAGGAGGACGAAAATGACCCAAATTTTCAACCAATGACACAAAATTACCTATTGGATGCACAAGATTGGTTGAAAACCCTAATGGGATTAGAATAAGCCTAGGGAGGACGAAAAATGACATAAATATTCAACCAATGACACAAAATCACTTATTGGATGCACAAGATTGGTGAAACACCCTAATTGGATTAGAATAAGTCGAAGGATGACGAAAAATGACCTAATTGTTCAACCAATGACACAAAATCACTTATTAAATGCACAAGATTGGTTAAAAACCCTAATTGGATTAGAATAAGTCGAAGGATGACGAAAATGTCCTAAATGTTCAACCAATGACACAAAACCACATATTGGATGCACAAGATTGGTTAAAAACCCTAATTGGATTAGAATAAGTCGAAGGACGACGAAAACGACCTAATGTTCGACCAATGACACAAAATCACATCTTGGATGCACAAGATTGGTTAAAAACCCTAATTGGATTAGAATAAGTCGAAGGAGGACGAAAATGACCTAAATGTTCAACCAATGACACAAAATTACCTATTGGATGCACAAGATTGGTTGAAAACCCTAATGGGATTAGAATAAGCCTATGGAGGACGAAAAATGACATAAATGTTCAACCAATGACACAAAATCACTTATTGGACGCACAAGATTGGTTAAAAACCCTAATAGGATTAGAATAAGCCAATGGAGGACGAAAATGACCTAATTGTTCAACCAATGACACAAAATCACTTATTGGATGCACAAGATTGGTTAAAAACCCTAATTGGATTAGAACAAGCCTTTGGAGGACTAATATGACGTAAATGTTCAACCAATGACACAAAATCACTTATTGGATGCACAAGATTGGTTAAAAACCCTAATTGGATTAGAATAAGTCGAAGGACGACGAAAACGACCTTATTTTCGACCAATGACACAAAATCACATCTTGGATGCACAAGATTGGTTAAAAACCCTAATTGGATTAGAATAAGTCGAAGGAGGACGAAAATGACCTAAATGTTCATCCAATGACACAAAATTACCTATTGGATGCACAAGATTGGTTGAAAACCCTAATGGGATTAGAATAAGCCTATGGAGGACGAAAAATGACATAAATGTTCAACCAATGACACAAAATCACTTATTGGATGCACAAGATTGGTTAAAAACCCTAATTTGATGAGAATAGGCCAAGGGAGGACGAAAATGACCTAAATGTTCAACCAATGACACCAAATCACTTATTGGATGCACAAGATTGGTGAAACACCCTAATTGGATTAGAATAAGTCGAAGGATGACGAAAAATGACCTAATTGTTCAACCAATGACACAAAATCACTTATTAAATGCACAAGATTGGTTAAAAATCCTAATTGGATTAGAATAAGTCGAAGGATGACGAAAATGACCTAAATGTTCAACCAATGACACAAAATCACATATTGTATGCACAAGATTGGTTAAAAACCCTAATTGGATTAGAATAAGCCTAGGGAGCACGAAAATGACCTAAATATTAAACCAATGACACAAAATCACTTATTGGATGCACAAGATTGGTTAAAAACCCTAATTGGATTAGAATAAGCCTAAGGAGTACGATAATGACCTAAATGTTCAACCAATGACACAAAATCACTTATTGGATGCACAAGATTGGTTAAAAACCCAAATTGATTAGAATAAGCCAAGGGAGGGCGAAAATAACCTAAATGTTCAACCAATGATACAAAATTACCTATTGGATGCACAAGATTGGTTAAAAACCCTAATTGGATTAGAATAAGCCTAGGGAGGACGAAAAATGACCTATATGTTCAACCAATGACACAAAATCACTTATTGGATGCACAAGATTGGTTAAAAACCCTAATTGGATTAGAATAAGCCAATGGAGGACGAAAATGACCTAAATGTTCAACCAATGACACAAAATCACTTATTGGATGCACAAGATTGGTTAAAAACCCTAATTGGATTAGAATAAGTCGAAGGACGACGAAAACGACCTAATGTTCGACCAATGACACAAAATCACATATTGGATGCACAAGATTGGTTAAAAACCCTAATTGGATTAGAATAAGCCTATGGAGGCGAAAAATGACCTATATGTTCAACCAATGACACAAAATCACTTATTGGATGCACAAGATTGGTTAAAAACCCTAATAGGATTAGAATAAGCCAATGGAGGACGAAAATGACCTAAATGTTCAACCAATGACACAAAATCACTTATTGGATGCACAAGATTGGTTAAAAACCCTAATTGGATTAGAACAAGCCTGTGGAGGACTAATATGACGTAAATGTTCAACCAATGACACAAAATCACTTATTGGATGCACAAGATTGGTTAAAAACCCTAATTGGATTAGAATAAGTCGAAGGATGACGAAAATGACCTAAATGTTCAACCAATGACACAAAATCACATATTGGATGCACAAGATTGGTTAAAAACCCTAATTGGATTAGAATAAGCCTAGGGAGCACGAAAATGACCTAAATATTCAACCAATGACACAAAATCACTTATTGGATGCACAAGATTGGTTAAAAACCCTAATTGGATTAGAATAAGCCTAAGGAGTACGATAATAACCTAAATGTTCAACCAATGACACAAAATCACTTATTGGATGCACAAGATTGGTTAAAAACCCTAATTTGATGAGAATAGGCCAAGGGAGGACGAAAATGACCTAAATGTTCAACCAATGACACCAAATCACTTATTGGATGCACAAGATTGGTGAAACACCCTAATTGGATTAGAATAATTCGAAGGATGACGAAATATGACCTAATTGTTCAACCAATGACACAAAATCACTTATTAAATGCACAAGATTGGTTAAAAACCCTAATTGGATTAGAATAAGTCGAAGGATGACGAAAATGTCCTAAATGTTCAACCAATGACACAAAATCACATATTAGATGCACAAGATTGGTTAAAAACCCTAATTGGATTAGAATAAGCCTAGGGAGCACGAAAATGACCTAAATATTCAACCAATGACACAAAATCACTTATTGGATGCACAAGATTGGTTAAAAACCCTAATTGGATTAGAATAAGCCTAAGGAGTACGATAATAACCTAAATGTTCAACCAATGACACAAAATCACTTATTGGATGCACAAGATTGGTTAAAAACCCTAATTTGATGAGAATAGGCCAAGGGAGGACGAAAATGACCTAAATGTTCAACCAATGACACCAAATCACTTATTGGATGCACAAGATTGGTGAAACACCCTAATTGGATTAGAATAATTCGAAGGATGACGAAATATGACCTAATTGTTCAACCAATGACACAAAATCACTTATTAAATGCACAAGATTGGTTAAAACCCCTAATTGGATTAGAATAAGTCGAAGGATGACGAAAATGTCCTAAATGTTCAACCAATGACACAAAATCACATATTGGATGCACAAGATTGGTTAAAAACCCTAATTGGATTAGAATAAGCCTATGGAGGCGAAAAATGACCTATATGTTCAACCAATAACACAAAATCACTTATTGGATGCACAAGATTGGTTAAAAACCCTAATAGGATTAGAAAAAGCCAATGGAGGACGAAAATGACTTACATGTTCAACCAATGACACAAAATCACTTATTGGATGCACAAGATTGGTTAAAAACCCTAATTGGATTAGAACAAGCCTTTGGAGGACTAATATGACGTAAATGTTCAACCAATGACACAAAATCACTTATTGGATGCACAAGATTGGTTAAAAACCCTAATTGGATTAGAATAAGTCGAAGGACGACGAAAACGACCTAATGTTCGACCAATGACACAAAATCACATCTTGGATGCACAAGATTGGTTAAAAACCGTAATTGGATTAGAATAAGTCCAAGGACGACGAAAACGACCTAATGTTCAACCAATGACACAAAATCACATATTGGATGCACAAGATTGGTTAATAACCCTAGTTGGATTAGAATAAGTCGAAGGAGGACGAAAATGACCTAAATGTTCAACCAATGACACAAAATTACCTATTGGATGCACAAGATTGGTTGAAAACCCTAATGGGATTAGAATAAGCCTAGGGAGGACGAAAAATGAGATAAATGTTCAACCAATGACACAAAATCAGTTATTGGATGCACAAGATTGGTTAAAAACCCTAATTTGATGAGAATAGGCCAAGGGAGGCTGAAAATGACCTAAATGTTCAACCAATGACACCAAATCACTTATTTGATGCACAAGATTGGTGAAACACCCTAATTGGATTAGAATAAGTCGAAGGATGACGAAAAATGACCTAATTGTTCAACCAATGACACAAAATCACTTATTAAATGCACAAGATTGGTTAAAAGCCCTAATTGGATTAGAATTAGTCGAAGGATGACGAAAATGTCCTAAATGTTCAACCAATGACACAAAATCACATATTGGATGCACAAGATTGGTTAAAAACCCTAATTGGATTAGAATAAGCCTATGGAGGCGAAAAATGACCTATATGTTCAACCAATGACACAAAATCACTTATTGGATGCACAAGATTGGTGAAACACCCTAATTGGATTAGAATAAGTCGAAGGATGACGAAAAATGACCTAATTGTTCAACCAATGACACAAAATCACTTATTAAATGCACAAGATTGGTTAAAAACCCTAATTGGATTAGAATAAGTCGAAGGATGACGAAAATGTCCTAAATGTTCAACCAATGACACAAAACCACATATTGGATGCACAAGATTGGTTAAAAACCCTAATTGGATTAGAATAAGTCGAAGGACGACGAAAACGACCTAATGTTCGACCAATGACACAAAATCACATCTTGGATGCACAAGATTGGTTAAAAACCCTAATTGGATTAGAATAAGTCGAAGGAGGACGAAAATGACCTAAATGTTCAACCAATGACACAAAATTACCTATTGGATGCACAAGATTGGTTGAAAACCCTAATGGGATTAGAATAAGCCTATGGAGGACGAAAAATGACATAAATGTTCAACCAATGACACAAAATCACTTATTGGACGCACAAGATTGGTTAAAAACCCTAATAGGATTAGAATAAGCCAATGGAGGACGAAAATGACCTAATTGTTCAACCAATGACACAAAATCACTTATTGGATGCACAAGATTGGTTAAAAACCCTAATTGGATTAGAACAAGCCTTTGGAGGACTAATATGACGTAAATGTTCAACCAATGACACAAAATCACTTATTGGATGCACAAGATTGGTTAAAAACCCTAATTGGATTAGAATAAGTCGAAGGACGACGAAAACGACCTTATTTTCGACCAATGACACAAAATCACATCTTGGATGCACAAGATTGGTTAAAAACCCTAATTGGATTAGAATAAGTCGAAGGAGGACGAAAATGACCTAAATGTTCATCCAATGACACAAAATTACCTATTGGATGCACAAGATTGGTTGAAAACCCTAATGGGATTAGAATAAGCCTATGGAGGACGAAAAATGACATAAATGTTCAACCAATGACACAAAATCACTTATTGGATGCACAAGATTGGTTAAAAACCCTAATTTGATGAGAATAGGCCAAGGGAGGACGAAAATGACCTAAATGTTCAACCAATGACACCAAATCACTTATTGGATGCACAAGATTGGTGAAACACCCTAATTGGATTAGAATAAGTCGAAGGATGACGAAAAATGACCTAATTGTTCAACCAATGACACAAAATCACTTATTAAATGCACAAGATTGGTTAAAAATCCTAATTGGATTAGAATAAGTCGAAGGATGACGAAAATGACCTAAATGTTCAACCAATGACACAAAATCACATATTGTATGCACAAGATTGGTTAAAAACCCTAATTGGATTAGAATAAGCCTAGGGAGCACGAAAATGACCTAAATATTAAACCAATGACACAAAATCACTTATTGGATGCACAAGATTGGTTAAAAACCCTAATAGGATTAGAATAAGCCTAAGGAGGACGATAATCACCTTAATGTTCAACCAATGACACAAAATCACATATTGGATGCACAAGATTGGTTAAAAACCCTAATTGGATTAGAATAAGCCAAGGGAGGATGAAAATAACCTAAATGTTCAACCAATGATACAAAATTACCTATTAGATGCACAAGATTGGTTAAAAACCCTAATTGGATTAGAATAAGCCAAGGGAGGACGAAAAATGACATAAATGTTCAACCAATGACACAAAATCACTTATCGGATGCACAAGATTGGTGAAACACCCTAATTGGATTAGAATAAGTCGAAGGATGACGAAAAATGACCTAATTGTTCAACCAATGACACAAAATCACTTATTAAATGCACAAGATTGGTTAAAAACCCTAATAGTATTAGAATAAGCCAATGGAGGACGAAAATGACCTAAATGTTCAACCAATGACACAAAATCACATATTGGATGCACAAGATTGGTTAAAAACCCTAATTGGATTAGAATAAGCCTAGGGAGCACGAAAATGACCTAAATATTCAACCAATGACACAAAATCACTTATTGGATGCACAAGATTGGTTAAAAACCCTAATTGGATTAGAATAAGCCTAAGGAGTACGATAATGACCTAAATGTTCAACCAACGACAAAAAATCACTTATTGGATGCACAAGATTGGTTAAAAACCCTAATTGGATTAAAATAAGCCAAGGGAGGACGAAAATAACCTAAATGTTTAACCAATGATACAAAATTACCTATTGGATGCACAAGATTGGTTAAAAACCCTAATTGGATTAGAATAAGCCTAGGGAGGACGAAAAATGACCTATATGTTCAACCAATGACACAAAATCACTTATTGGATGCACAAGATTGGTTAAAAACCCTAATTGGATTAGAATAAGCCAATGGAGGACGAAAATGACCTAAATGTTCAACCAATGACACAAAATCACTTATTGGATGCACAAGATTGGTTAAAAACCCTAATTGGATTAGAATAAGTCGAAGGACGACGAAAACGACCTAATGTTCGACCAATGACACAAAATCACATATTGGATGCACAAGATTGGTTAAAAACCCTAATTGGATTAGAATAAGCCTATGGAGGCGAAAAATGACCTATATGTTCAACCAATGACACAAAATCACTTATTGGATGCACAAGATTGGTTAAAAACCCTAATAGGATTAGAATAAGCCAATGGAGGACGAAAATGACCTAAATGTTCAACCAATGACACAAAATCACTTATTGGATGCACAAGATTGGTTAAAAGCCCTAATTGGATTAGAACAAGCCTTTGGAGGACTAATATGACGTAAATGTTCAACCAATGACACAAAATCACTTATTGGATGCACAAGATTGGTTAAAAACCCTAATTGGATTAGAATAAGTCGAAGGACGACGAAAACGACCTAATGTTCGACCAATGACACAAAATCACATCTTGGATGCACAAGATTGGTTAAAAACCCTAATTGGATTAGAATAAGTCGAAGGAGGACGAAAATGACCCAAATTTTCAACCAATGACACAAAATTACCTATTGGATGCACAAGATTGGTTGAAAACCCTAATGGGATTAGAATAAGCCTAGGGAGGACGAAAAATGACATAAATGTTCAACCAATGACACAAAATCACTTATTGGATGCACAAGATTGGTGAAACACCCTAATTGGATTAGAATAAGTCGAAGGATGACGAAAAATGACCTAATTGTTCAACCAATGACACAAAATCACTTATTAAATGCACAAGATTGGTTAAAAACCCTAATTGGATTAGAAAAAGTCGAAGGATGACGAAAATGTCCTAAATGTTCAACCAATGACACAAAATCACATATTGGATGCACAAGATTGGTTAAAAACCCTAATTGGATTAGAATAAGTCCAAGGACGACGAAAACGACCTAATGTTCAACCAATGACACAAAATCACATATTGGATGCACAAGATTGGTTAACAACCCTAGTTGGATTAGAATAAGTCGAAGGAGGACGAAAATGACCTAAATGTTCAACCAATGACACAAAATTACCTATTGGATGCACAAGATTGGTTGGAAACCCTAATGGGATTAGAATAAGCCTAGGGAGGACGAAAAATGACATAAATGTTCAACCAATGACACAAAATCACTTATTGGATGCACAAGATTGGTTAAAAACCCTAATTTGATGAGAATAGGCCAAGGGAGGACGAAAATGACCTAAATGTTCAACCAATGACACCAAATCACTTATTGGATGCACAAGATTGGTGAAACACCCTAATTGGATTAGAATAAGTCGAAGGATGACGAAAAATGACCTAATTGTTCAACCAATGACACAAAATCACTTATTAAATGCACAAGATTGGTTAAAAGCCCTAATTGGATTAGAATAAGTCGAAGGATGACGAAAATGTCCTAAATGTTCAACCAATGACACAAAATCACATATTGGATGCACAAGATTGGTTAAAAACCCTAATTGGATTAGAATAAGCCTATGGAGGCGAAAAATGACCTATATGTTCAACCAATGACACAAAATCACTTATTGGATGCACAAGATTGGTTAAAAACCCTAATAGGATTAGAATAAGCCAATGGAGGACGAAAATGACCTAAATGTTCAACCAATGACACAAAATCACTTATTGGATGCACAAGATTGGTTAAAAACATTAATTGGATTAGAACAAGGCCTTGGAGGACTAATATGACGTAAATGTTCAACCAATGACACAAAATCACTTATTGGATGCACAAGATAGGATAAAAACCCTAATTGGATTAGAATAAGCCTAGGGAGCACGAAAATGACCTAAATATTCAACCAATGACACAAAATCAGTTATTGGATGCACAAGATTGGTTAAAAACCCTAATTGGATTAGAATAAGCCTAAGGAGTACGATAATGACCTAAGTGTTCAACCAATGACACAAAATCACTTATTGGATGCACAAGATTGGTTAAAAACCCTAATTGGATTAGAATAAGCCAAGGGAGGACGAAAAATGACCTATATGTTCAACCAATGACACATAATCACTTATTGGATGCACAAGATTGGTTAAAAACCCTAATTGGATTAGAATAAGCCAACGGTGGACGAAAATGACCTAAATGTTCAACCAATGACACAAAATCACTTATTGGATGCACAAGATTGGTTAAAAACCCTAACTGGATTAGAACAAGCCTTTGGAGGACGAATATGACGTAAATGTTCAGCCAATGACACAAAATCACTTATTGGATGCACAAGATTGGTTAAACACCCTAATTGGATTAGAATAAGTCGAAGGATGACGAAAACGAACTAATGTTCGACCAGTGACACAAAATCACATATTGGATGCACAAGATTGGTTAAAAACCCTAATTGGATTAGAGCAAGCATTTGGAGGACGAATATGACGTAAATGTTCAACCAATGACACAAAATGACTTATTGGATGCACAAGATTGGTTAATAACCCTAATTGGATTAGAATAAGTCCAAGGACGACGAAAACAACCTAATGTTCAACCAATGACACAAAATCACATATTGGATGCACAAGATTGGTTAATAACCCTAATTGGATTAGAAGAAGTCCAAGGAGGACGAAAATGACCTAAATGTTCAACCAATGACACAAAATTACCTATTAGATGCACAAGATTGGTTGAAAACCCTAATGGGATTAGAATAAGCCTAAGTAGGACGAAAAATGACATAAATGTTCAACCAATGACACAAAATGACGTATTGGATGCACAAGATTGGTTAAAAACCCTAATGGGATGAGAATAGGCCAAGGGAAGACGAAAATGACCTAAATGTTCAACCAATGACACAAAATCACTTATTGGATGCACAAGATTGGTTAAACACCCTAATTGGATTAGAATAAGTCGAAGGATGACGAAAAATTACCTAATTGTTCAACCAATGACACAAAATCACATATTGTATGCACAAGATTGGTTAAACACCCTAATTGGATTAGAATAAGCCTAGGGAGCACGAAAATGACCTAAATATTAAACCAATGACACAAAATCACTTATTGGATGCACAAGATTGGTTAAAAACCCTAATAGGATTAGAATAAGCCTAAGGAGGACGATAATCACCTTAATGTTCAACCAATGACACAAAATCACATATTGGATGCACAAGATTGGTTAAAAACCCTAATTGGATTAGAATAAGCCAAGGGAGGATGAAAATAACCTAAATGTTCAACCAATGATACAAAATTACCTATTAGATGCACAAGATTGGTTAAAAACCCTAATTGGATTAGAATAAGCCTAGGGAGGACAAAAAATGACCTATATGTTCAACCAATGACACAAAATCACTTATTGGATGCACAAGATTGGTTAAAAACCCTACTAGGATTAGAATAAGCCAATGGAGGACGAAAATGACCTAAATGTTCAACCAATGATAGAAAATTACCTATTAGATGCACAAGATTGGTTAAAAACCCTAATTGGATTAGAATAAGCCTAGGGAGGATGAAAAATGACCTATATGTTCAACCAATGACACAAAATCACTTATTGGATGCACAAGATTGGTTAAAAACCCTACTAGGATTAGAATAAGCCAATGGAGGACGAAGATGACCTAAATGTTCAACCAATGATACAAAATTACCTATTAGATGCACAAGATTGGTTAAAAACCCTAATTGGATTAGAATAATCCTAGGGAGGACGAAAAATGACCTATATGTTCAACCAATGACACAAAATCACTTAATGGATGCACAAGATTGGTTAAAAACCCTAATAGGATTAGAATAAGCCAATGGAGGACGAAAATGACCTAAATGTTCAACCAATGACACAAAATCACTTATTGGATGCACAAGATAGGATAAAAACCCTAATTGGATTAGAACAAGCCTTTGGAGGACTAATATGACGTAAATGTTCAACCAATGACACAAAATCACTTATTGGATGCACAAGATTGGTTAAAAACCCTAATTGGATTAGAATAAGTCGAAGGACGACGAAAACGACCTAATGTTCGACCAATGACACAAAATCACATCTTGGATGCACAAGATTGGTTAAAAACCCTAATTGGATTAGAATAAGTCGAAGGAGGACGAAAATGACCTAAATGTTCAACCAATGACACAAAATTACCTATTGGATGCACAAGATTGGTTGAAAACCCTAATGGGATTAGAATAAGCCTATGGAGGACGAAAAATGACATAAATGTTCAACCAATGACACAAAATCACTTATTGGATGCACAAGATTGGTTAAAAACCCTAATTTGATGAGAATAGGCCAAGGGAGGACGAAAATGACCTAAATGATCAACCAATGACACCAAATCACTTATTGGATGCACAAGATTGGTGAAACACCCTAATTGGATTAGAATAAGTCGAAGGATGACGAAAAATGACCTAATTGTTCAACCAATGACACAAAATCACTTATTAAATGCACAAGATTGGTTAAAAATCCTAATTGGATTAGAATAAGTCGAAGGATGACGAAAATGACCTAAATGTTCAACCAATGACACAAAATCACATATTGTATGCACAAGATTGGTTAAAAACCCTAATTGGATTAGAATAAGCCTAGGGAGCACGAAAATGACCTAAATATTAAACCAATGACACAAAATCACTTATTGGATGCACAAGATTGGTTAAAAACCCTAATAGGATTAGAATAAGCCTAAGGAGGACGATAATCACCTTAATGTTCAACCAATGACACAAAATCACATATTGGATGCACAAGATTGGTTAAAAACCCTAATTGGATTAGAATAAGCCAAGGGAGGATGAAAATAACCTAAATGTTCAACCAATGATACAAAATTACCTATTAGATGCACAAGATTGGTTAAAAACCCTAATTGGATTAGAATAAGCCTAGGGAGGACAAAAAATGACCTATATGTTCAACCAATGACACAAAATCACTTATTGGATGCACAAGATTGGTTAAAAACCCTACTAGGATTAGAATAAGCCAATGGAGGACGAAAATGACCTAAATGTTCAACCAATGATAGAAAATTACCTATTAGATGCACAAGATTGGTTAAAAACCCTAATTGGATTAGAATAAGCCTAGGGAGGATGAAAAATGACCTATATGTTCAACCAATGACACAAAATCACTTATTGGATGCACAAGATTGGTTAAAAACCCTACTAGGATTAGAATAAGCCAATGGAGGACGAAGATGACCTAAATGTTCAACCAATGATACAAAATTACCTATTAGATGCACAAGATTGGTTAAAAACCCTAATTGGATTAGAATAATCCTAGGGAGGACGAAAAATGACCTATATGTTCAACCAATGACACAAAATCACTTAATGGATGCACAAGATTGGTTAAAAACCCTAATAGGATTAGAATAAGCCAATGGAGGACGAAAATGACCTAAATGTTCAACCAATGACACAAAATCACTTATTGGATGCACAAGATAGGATAAAAACCCTAATTGGATTAGAACAAGCCTTTGGAGGACTAATATGACGTAAATGTTCAACCAATGACACAAAATCACTTATTGGATGCACAAGATTGGTTAAAAACCCTAATTGGATTAGAATAAGTCGAAGGACGACGAAAACGACCTAATGTTCGACCAATGACACAAAATCACATCTTGGATGCACAAGATTGGTTAAAAACCCTAATTGGATTAGAATAAGTCGAAGGAGGACGAAAATGACCCAAATTTTCAACCAATGACACAAAATTACCTATTGGATGCACAAGATTGGTTGAAAACCCTAATGGGATTAGAATAAGCCTAGGGAGGACGAAAAATGACATAAATGTTCAACCAATGACACAAAATCACTTATTGGATGCACAAGATTGGTGAAACACCTTAATTGGATTAGAATAAGTCGAAGGATGACGAAAAATGACCTAATTGTTCAACCAATGACACAAAATCACTTATTAAATGCACAAGATTGGTTAAAAACCCTAATTGGATTAGAATAAGTCGAAGGATGACGAAAATGTCCTAAATGTTCAACCAATGACACAAAATCACATATTGGATGCACAAGATTGGTTAAAAACCCTAATTGGATTAGAATAAGCCTAGAGAGCACGAAAATGACCTAAATATTCAACCAATGACACAAAATCACTTATTGGATGCACAAGATTGGTTAAAAACCCTAATTGGATTAGAATAAGCCTAAGGAGTACGATAATGACCTAAATGTTCAACCAATGACACAAAATCACTTATTGGATGCACAAGATTGGTTAAAAACCCTAATTTGATGAAAATAGGCCAGGGGAGGACAAAAATGACCTAAATGTTCAACCAATGACACCGAATCACTTATTGGATGCACAAGATTGGTGAAACACCCTAATTGGATTAGAATAAGTCGAAGGATGACGAAAAATGACCTAATTGTTCAACCAATGACACAAAATCACTTATTAAATGCACAAGATTGGTTAAAAACCCTAATTGGATTAGAATAAGCCTAGGGTGCACGAAAATGACCTAAATATTCAACCAATGACACAAAATCACTTATTGGATGCACAAGATTGGTTAAAAACCCTAATTGGATTAGAATAAGCCTAAGGAGTACGATAATGACCTAAATGTTCAACCAATGACACAAAATCACTTATTGGATGCACAAGATTGGATAAAAACCCTAATTGGATTAGAATTAGCCAAGGGAGGACGAAAATAACCTAAATGTTTAACCAATGATACAAAATTACCTATTAGATGCACAAGATTGGTTAAAAACCCTAATTGGATTAGAATAAGCCTAGGGAGGACGAAAAATGACCTATATGTTCAACCAATGACACAAAATCACATATTGGATGCACAAGATTGGTTAATAACCCTAATTGGATTAGAAGAAGTCGAAGGAGGACGAAAATGACCTAAATGTTCAACCAATGACACAACATTACCTATTGGATGCACAAGATTGGTTGAAAACCCTAATGGGATTAGAATAAGCCTAGGGAGGACGAAAAATGACATAAATGTTCAACCAATGACACAAAATCACGTATTGGATGCACAAGATTGGTTAAAAACCCTAATGGGATGAGAATAGGCCAAGGGAAGACGAAAATGACCTAAATGTTCAACCAATGACACAAAATCACTTATTGGATGCACAAGATTGGTGAAACACCCTAATTGGATTAGAATAAGTCGAAGGATGACGAAAAATTACCTAATTGTTCAACCAATGACACAAAATCACTTATTAAATGCACAAGATCGGTTAAAAACACTAATTGGATTAGAATAAGTCGAAGGATGACGAAAATGACCTAAATGTTCAACCAATGACACAAAATCACATATTGTATGCACAAGATTGGTTAAAAACCCTAATTGGATTATAATAAGCCTAGGGAGCACGAAAATGACTTAAATATTAAACCAATGACACAAAATCACTTATTGGATGCACAAGATTGGTTAAAAACCCTAATAGGATTAGAATAAGCCTAAGGAGGACGATAATCACCTTAATGTTCAACCAATGACACAAAATCACATATTGGATGCACAAGATTGGTTAAAAACCCTAATTGGATTAGAATAAGCCAAGGGAGGATGAAAATAACCTAAATGTTCAACCAATGATACAAAATTACCTATTAGATGCACAAGATTGGTTAAAAACCCTAATTGGATTAGAATAAGCCAAGGGAGGACGAAAAATGACATAAATGTTCAACCAATGACACAAAATCACTTATTGGATGCACAAGATTGGTGAAACACCCTAATTGGATTAGAATAAGTCGAAGGATGACGAAAAATGACCTAATTGTTCAACCAATGACACAAAATCACTTATTAAATGCACAAGATTGGTTAAAAACCCTAATAGTATTAGAATAAGCCAATGGAGGACGAAAATGACCTAAATGTTCAACCAATGACACAAAATCACATATTGGATGCACAAGATTGGTTAAAAACCCTAATTGGATTAGAATAAGCCTAGGGAGCACGAAAATGACCTAAATATTCAACCAATGACACAAAATCACTTATTGGATGCACAAGATTGGTTAAAAACCCTAATTGGATTAGAATAAGCCTAAGGAGTACGATAATGACCTAAATGTTCAACCAACGACAAAAAATCACTTATTGGATGCACAAGATTGGTTAAAAACCCTAATTGGATTAAAATAAGCCAAGGGAGGACGAAAATAACCTAAATGTTTAACCAATGATACAAAATTACCTATTGGATGCACAAGATTGGTTAAAAACCCTAATTGGATTAGAATAAGCCTAGAGAGGACGAAAAATGACCTATATGTTCAACCAATGACACAAAATCACTTATTGGATGCACAAGATTGGTTAAAAACCCTAATAGGATTAGAATAAGCCAATGGAGGACGAAAATGACCTAAATGTTCAACCAATGACACAAAATCACTTATTGGATGCACAAGATTGGTTAAAAGCCCTAATTGGATTAGAACAAGCCTTTGGAGGACTAATATGACGTAAATGTTCAACCAATGACACAAAATCACTTATTGGATGCACAAGATTGGTTAAAAACCCTAATTGGATTAGAATAAGTCGAAGGACGACGAAAACGACCTAATGTTCGACCAATGACACAAAATCACATCTTGGATGCACAAGATTGGTTAAAAACCGTAATTGGATTAGAATAAGTCGAAGGAGGACGAAAATGACCCAAGTTTTCAACCAATGACACAAAATTACCTATTGGATGCACAAGATTGGTTGAAAACCCTAATGGGATTAGAATAAGCCTAGGGAGGACGAAAAATGACATAAATGTTCAACCAATGACACAAAATCACTTATTGGATGCACAAGATTGGTTAAAAACCCTAATTTGATGAGAATAGGCCAAGGGAGGACGAAAATGACCTAAATGTTCAACCAATGACACCAAATCACTTATTGGATGCACAAGATTGGTGAAACACCCTAATTGGATTAGAATAAGTCGAAGGATGACGAAAAATGACCTAATTGTTCAACCAATGACACAAAATCACTTATTAAATGCACAAGATTGGTTAAAAATCCTAATTGGATTAGAATAAGTCGAAGGATGACGAAAATGACCTAAATGTTCAACCAATGACACAAAATCACATATTGTATGCACAAGATTGGTTAAAAACCCTAATTGGATTAGAATAAGCCTAGGGAGCACGAAAATGACCTAAATATTAAACCAATGACACAAAATCACTTATTGGATGCACAAGATTGGTTAAAAACCCTAATTGGATTAGAATAAGCCTAGGGAGCACGAAAATGACCTAAATATTCAACCAATGACACAAAATCACTTATTGGATGCACAAGATTGGTTAAAAACCCTAATTGGATTAGAATAAGCCTAAGGAGTACGATAATGACCTAAATGTTCAACCAATGACACAAAATCACTTAATGGATGCACAAGATTGGTTAAAAACCCTAATTGGATTAGAATAATCCAAGGGAGGACGAAAATAACCTAAATGTTTAACCAATGATACAAAATTACCTATTGGATGCACAAGTTTGGTTAAAAACCCTAATTGGATTAGAATAAGCCTAGGGAGGACGAAAAATGACCTATATGTTCAACCAATGACACAAAATCACTTATTGGATGCACAAGATTGGTTAAAAACCCTAATAGGATTAGAATAAGCCAATGGAGGACGAAAATGACCTAAATGTTCAACCAATGACACAAAATCACTTATTGGATGCACAAGATTGGTTAAAAACCCTAATTGGATTAGAACAAGCCTTTGGAGGACTAATATGACGTAAATGTTCAACCAATGACACAAAATCACTTATTGGATGCACAAGATTGGTTAAAAACGCTAATTGGATTAGAATAAGTCGAAGGACGACGAAAACGACCTAATGTTCGACCAATGACACAAAATCACATCTTGGATGCACAAGATTGGTTAAAAACCCTAATTGGATTAGAATAAGTCGAAGGAGGACGAAAATGACCTAAATGTTCAACCAATGACACAAAATTACCTATTGGATGCACAAGATTGGTTGAAAACCCTAATGGGATTAGAATAAGCCTATGGAGGACGAAAAATGACATAAATGTTCAACCAATGACACAAAATCACTTATTGGATGCACAAGATTGGTTAAAAACCCTAATTTGATGAGAATAGGCCAAGGGACGACGAAAATGACCTAAATGTTCAACCAATGACACCAAATCACTTATTGGATGCACAAGATTGGTGAAACACCCTAATTGGATTAGAATAAGTCGAAGGATGACGAAAAATGACCTAATTGTTCAACCAATGACACGAAATCACTTATTAAATGCACAAGATTGGCTAAAAATCCTAATTGGATTAGAATAAGTCAAAGGATGACGAAAATGTCCTAAATGTTCAACCAATGACACAAAATCACATATTGGATGCACAAGATTGGTTAAAAACCCTAATTGGATTAGAATAAGCCTAGGGAGCACGAAAATGACCTAAATATTCAACCAATGACACAAAATCACTTATTGGATGCACAAGATTGGTTAAAAACCCTAATTGGATTAGAATAAGCCTAAGGAGTACGATAATGACCTAAATATTCAACCAACGACACAAAATCACTTATTGGATGCACAAGATTGGTTTAAAACCCTAATTGGATTAGAATAAGCCAATGGAGGACGAAAATAACCTAAATGTTGAACCAATGATACAAAATTACCTATTGGATGCACAAGATTGGTTAAAAACCCTAATTGGATTAGAATAAGCCTAGGGAGGCGAAAAATGACCTATATGTTCAACCAATGACACAAAATCACTTATTGGATGCACAAGATTGGTTAAAAACCCTAATTGGATTAGAATAAGCCAACGGTGGACGAAAATGACCTAACTGTTCAACCAATGACACAAAATCACATATTGGATGCACAAGATTGGTTAAAAACCCTAATTGGATTAGAACAAGCCTTTGGAGGACGAATATGACGTAAATGTTCAACCAATGACACAAAATCACTTATTGGATGCACAAGATTGGTTAAAAACCCTAATTGGATTAGAACAAGCCTTTGGAGGACGAATATGACGTAAATGTTCAACCAATGACACAAAATCACTTATTGGATGCACAAGATTGGTTAAAAACCCTAATTGGATTAGAATAAGTCGAAGGATGACGAAAACGACCTAATGTTCGACCAGTGACACAAAATCACATATTGGATGCACAAGATTGGTTAATAACCCTAATTGGATTAGAAGAAGTCGAAGGAGGACGAAAATGACCTAAATCTTCAACCAATGACACAAAATTACCTATTGGATGCACAAGATTGGTTGAAAACCCTAATGGGATTAGAATAAGCCTAGGGAGGACGAAAAATGACATAAATGTTCAACCAATGACACAAAATCACGTATTGGATGCACAAGATTGGTTAAAAACCCTAATGGGATGAGAATAGGCCAAGGGAAGACGAAAATGACCTAAATGTTCAACCAATGACACAAAATCACTTATTGGATGCACAAGATTGGTGAAACACCCTAATTGGATTATAATAAGTCGAAGGATGACGAAAAATTACCTAATTGTTCAACCAATGACACAAAATCACTTATTAAATGCACAAGATTGGTTAAAAACACTAATTGGATTAGAATAAGTCGAAGGATGACGAAAATGACCTAAATGTTCAACCAATGACACAAAATCACATATTGTATGCACAAGATTGGTTAAAAACCCTAATTGGATTAGAATAAGCCTAGGGAGCACGAAAATGACCTAAATATTAAACCAATGACACAAAATCACTTATTGGATGCACAAGATTGGTTAAAAACCCTAATTGGATTAGAATAAGCCTAAGGAGTACGATAATGACCTAAATGTTCAACCAATGACACAAAATCACTTATTGGATGCACAAGATTGGATAAAAACCCTAATTGGATTAGAATAAGCCTAGGGAGCACGAAAATGACCTAAATATTCAACCAATGACACAAAATCACTTATTGGATGCACAAGATTGGTTAAAAACCCTAATTGGATTAGAATAAGTCGAAGGATGACGAAAATGACCTAAATGTTCAACCAATGACACAAAATCACATATTGTATGCACAAGATTGGTTAAAAACCCTAATTGGATTAGAATAAGCCTAGGGAGCACGAAAATGACCTAAATATTAAACCAATGACACAAAATCACTTATTGGATGCACAAGATTGGTTAAAAACCCTAATTGGATTAGAATAAGCCTAAGGAGTACGATAATGACCTAAATGTTCAACCAATGACACAAAATCACTTATTGGATGCACAAGATTGGATAAAAACCCTAATTGGATTAGAATAAGCCTAGGGAGCACGAAAATGACCTAAATATTCAACCAATGACACAAAATCACTTATTGGATGCACAAGATTGGTTAAAAACCCTAATTGGATTAGAATAAGCCTAAGGAGTATGATAATGACCTAAATGTTCAACCAATGACACAAAATCACTTATTGGATGCACAAGATTGGATAAAAACCCTTATTGGATTAGAATTAGCCAAGGGAGGACGAAAATAACCTAAATGTTTAACCAATGATACAAAATTACCTATTAGATGCACAAGATTGGTTAAAAACCCTAATTGGATTAGAATAAGCCTAGGGAGGACGAAAAATGACCTATATGTTCAACCAATGACACAAAATCACATATTGGATGCACAAGATTGGTTAATAACCCTAATTGGATTAGAAGAAGTCGAAGGAGGACGAAAATGACCTAAATGTTCAACCAATGACACAACATTACCTATTGGATGCACAAGATTGGTTGAAAACCCTAATGGGATTAGAATAAGCCTAGGGAGGACGAAAAATGACATAAATGTTCAACCAATGACACAAAATCACGTATTGGATGCACAAGATTGGTTAAAAACCCTAATGGGATGAGAATAGGCCAAGGGAAGACGAAAATGACCTAAATGTTCAACCAATGACACAAAATCACTTATTGGATGCACAAGATTGGTGAAACACCCTAATTGGATTAGAATAAGTCGAAGGATGACGAAAAATTACCTAATTGTTCAACCAATGACACAAAATCACTTATTAAATGCACAAGATCGGTTAAAAACACTAATTGGATTAGAATAAGTCGAAGGATGACGAAAATGACCTAAATGTTCAACCAATGACACAAAATCACATATTGTATGCACAAGATTGGTTAAAAACCCTAATTGGATTATAATAAGCCTAGGGAGCACGAAAATGACCTAAATATTAAACCAATGACACAAAATCACTTATTGGATGCACAAGATTGGTTAAAAACCCTAATAGGATTAGAATAAGCCTAAGGAGGACGATAATCACCTTAATGTTCAACCAATGACACAAAATCACATATTGGATGCACAAGATTGGTTAAAAACCCTAATTGGATTAGAATAAGCCAAGGGAGGATAAAATTAACCTAAATGTTCAACCAATGATACAAAATTACCTATTAGATGCACAAGATTGGTTAAAAACCCTAATTGGATTAGAATAAGCCAAGGGAGGACCAAAAATGACATAAATGTTCAACCAATGACACAAAATCACTTATTGGATGCACAAGATTGGTGAAACACCCTAATTGGATTAGAATAAGTCGAAGGATGACGAAAAATGACCTAATTGTTCAACCAATGACACAAAATCACTTATTAAATGCACAAGATTGGTTAAAAACCCTAATAGGATTAAAATAAGCCAATGGAGGACGAAAATGACCTAAATGTTCAACCAATGACACAAAATCACATATTGGATGCACAAGATTGGTTAAAAACCCTAATTGGATTAGAATAAGCCTAGGGAGCACGAAAATGACCTAAATATTCAACCAATGACACAAAATCACTTATTGGATGCACAAGATTGGTTAAAAACCCTAATTGGATTAGAATAAGCCTAAGGAGTACGATAATGACCTAAATGTTCAACCAACGACAAAAAATCACTTATTGGATGCACAAGATTGGTTAAAAACCCTAATTGGATTAAAATAAGCCAAGGGAGGACGAAAATAACCTAAATGTTTAACCAATGATACAAAATTACCTATTGGATGCACAAGATTGGTTAAAAACCCTAATTGGATTAGAATAAGCCTAGGGAGGACGAAAAATGACCTATATGTTCAACCAATGACACAAAATCACTTATTGGATGCACAAGATTGGTTAAAAACCCTAATAGGATTAGAATAAGCCAATGGAGGACGAAAATGACCTAAATGTTCAACCAATGACACAAAATCACTTATTGGATGCACAAGATTGGTTAAAAGCCCTAATTGGATTAGAACAAGCCTTTGGAGGACTAATATGACGTAAATGTTCAACCAATGACACAAAATCACTTATTGGATGCACAAGATTGGTTAAAAACCCTAATTGGATTAGAATAAGTCGAAGGACGACGAAAACGACCTAATGTTCGACCAATGACACAAAATCACATCTTGGATGCACAAGATTGGTTAAAAACCCTAATTGGATTAGAATAAGTCGAAGGAGGACGAAAATGACCTAAATGTTCAACCAATGACACAAAATTACCTATTGGATGCACAAGATTGGTTGAAAACCCTAATGGGATTAGAATAAGCCTATGGAGGACGAAAAATGACATAACTGTTCAACCAATGACACAAAATCACTTATTGGATGCACAAGATTGGTTAAAAACCCTAATTTGATGAGAATAGGCCAAGGGACGACGAAAATGACCTAAATGTTCAACCAATGACACCAAATCACTTATTGGATGCACAAGATTGGTGAAACACCCAAATTGGATTAGAATAAGTCGAAGGATGACGAAAAATGACCTAATTGTTCAACCAATGACACGAAATCACTTATTAAATGCACAAGATTGGCTAAAAATCCTAATTGGATTAGAATAAGTCAAAGGATGACGAAAATGTCCTAAATGTTCAACCAATGACACAAAATCACATATTGGATGCACAAGATTGGTTAAAAACCCTAATTGGATTAGAATAAGCCTAGGGAGCACGAAAATGACCTAAATATTCAACCAACGACACAAAATCACTTATTGGATTCACAAGATTGGTTTAAAACCCTAATTGGATTAGAATAAGCCAATGGAGGACGAAAATAACCTAAATGTTTAACCAATGATACAAAATTACCTATTGGATGCACAAGATTGGTTAAAAACCCTAATTGGATTAGAATAAGCCTAGGGAGGCGAAAAATGACCTATATGTTCAACCAATGACACAAAATCACTTATTGGATGCACAAGATTGGTTAAAAACCCTAATTGGATTAGAATAAGCCAACGGTGGACGAAAATGACCTAAATGTTCAACCAATGACACAAAATCACTTATTGGATGCACAAGATTGGTTAAAAACCCTAATTGGATTAGAACAAGCCTTTGGAGGACGAATATGACGTAAATGTTCAACCAATGACACAAAATCACTTATTGGATGCACAAGATTGGTTAAAAACCCTAATTGGATTAGAACAATCCTTTGGAGGACGAATATGACGTAAATGTTCAACCAATGACACAAAATCACTTATTGGATGCACAAGATTGGTTAAAAACCCTAATTGGATTAGAATAAGTCGAAGGATGACGAAAACGACCTAATGTTCGACCAGTGACACAAAATCACATATTGGATGCACAAGATTGGTTAATAACCCTAATTGGATTAGAAGAAGTCGAAGGAGGACGAAAATGACCTAAATCTTCAACCAATGACACAAAATTACCTATTGGATGCACAAGATTGGTTGAAAACCCTAATGGGATTAGAATAAGCCTAGGGAGGACGAAAAATGACATAAATGTTCAACCAATGACACAAAATCACGTATTGGATGCACAAGATTGGTTAAAAACCCTAATGGGATGAGAATAGGCCAAGGGAAGACGAAAATGACCTAAATGTTCAACCAATGACACAAAATCACTTATTGGATGCACAAGATTGGTGAAACACCCTAATTGGATTATAATAAGTCGAAGGATGACGAAAAATTACCTAATTGTTCAACCAATGACACAAAATCACTTATTAAATGCACAAGATTGGTTAAAAACACTAATTGGATTAGAATAAGTCGAAGGATGACGAAAATGACCTAAATGTTCAACCAATGACACAAAATCACATATTGTATGCACAAGATTGGTTAAAAACCCTAATTGGATTAGAATAAGCCTAGGGAGCACGAAAATGACCTAAATATTAAACCAATGACACAAAATCACTTATTGGATGCACAAGATTGGTTAAAAACCCTAATTGGATTAGAATAAGCCTAAGGAGTACGATAATGACCTAAATGTTCAACCAATGACACAAAATCACTTATTGGATGCACAAGATTGGATAAAAACCCTAATTGGATTAGAATAAGCCTAGGGAGCACGAAAATGACCTAAATATTCAACCAATGACACAAAATCACTTATTGGATGCACAAGATTGGTTAAAAACCCTAATTGGATTAGAATAAGTCGAAGGATGACGAAAATGACCTAAATGTTCAACCAATGACACAAAATCACATATTGTATGCACAAGATTGGTTAAAAACCCTAATTGGATTAGAATAAGCCTAGGGAGCACGAAAATGACCTAAATATTAAACCAATGACACAAAATCACTTATTGGATGCACAAGATTGGTTAAAAACCCTAATTGGATTAGAATAAGCCTAAGGAGTACGATAATGACCTAAATGTTCAACCAATGACACAAAATCACTTATTGGATGCACAAGATTGGATAAAAACCCTAATTGGATTAGAATAAGCCTAGGGAGCACGAAAATGACCTAAATATTCAACCAATGACACAAAATCACTTATTGGATGCACAAGATTGGTTAAAAACCCTAATTGGATTAGAATAAGCCTAAGGAGTATGATAATGACCTAAATGTTCAACCAATGACACAAAATCACTTATTGGATGCACAAGATTGGATAAAAACCCTTATTGGATTAGAATTAGCCAAGGGAGGACGAAAATAACCTAAATGTTTAACCAATGATACAAAATTACCTATTAGATGCACAAGATTGGTTAAAAACCCTAATTGGATTAGAATAAGCCTAGGGAGGACGAAAAATGACCTATATGTTCAACCAATGACACAAAATCACATATTGGATGCACAAGATTGGTTAATAACCCTAATTGGATTAGAAGAAGTCGAAGGAGGACGAAAATGACCTAAATGTTCAACCAATGACACAACATTACCTATTGGATGCACAAGATTGGTTGAAAACCCTAATGGGATTAGAATAAGCCTAGGGAGGACGAAAAATGACATAAATGTTCAACCAATGACACAAAATCACGTATTGGATGCACAAGATTGGTTAAAAACCCTAATGGGATGAGAATAGGCCAAGGGAAGACGAAAATGACCTAAATGTTCAACCAATGACACAAAATCACTTATTGGATGCACAAGATTGGTGAAACACCCTAATTGGATTAGAATAAGTCGAAGGATGACGAAAAATTACCTAATTGTTCAACCAATGACACAAAATCACTTATTAAATGCACAAGATCGGTTAAAAACACTAATTGGATTAGAATAAGTCGAAGGATGACGAAAATGACCTAAATGTTCAACCAATGACACAAAATCACATATTGTATGCACAAGATTGGTTAAAAACCCTAATTGGATTATAATAAGCCTAGGGAGCACGAAAATGACCTAAATATTAAACCAATGACACAAAATCACTTATTGGATGCACAAGATTGGTTAAAAACCCTAATAGGATTAGAATAAGCCTAAGGAGGACGATAATCACCTTAATGTTCAACCAATGACACAAAATCACATATTGGATGCACAAGATTGGTTAAAAACCCTAATTGGATTAGAATAAGCCAAGGGAGGATGAAAATAACCTAAATGTTCAACCAATGATACAAAATTACCTATTAGATGCACAAGATTGGTTAAAAACCCTAATTGGATTAGAATAAGCCAAGGGAGGACGAAAAATGACATAAATGTTCAACCAATGACACAAAATCACTTATCGGATGCACAAGATTGGTGAAACACCCTAATTGGATTAGAATAAGTCGAAGGATGACGAAAAATGACCTAATTGTTCAACCAATGACACAAAATCACTTATTAAATGCACAAGATTGGTTAAAAACCCTAATAGTATTAGAATAAGCCAATGGAGGACGAAAATGACCTAAATGTTCAACCAATGACACAAAATCACATATTGGATGCACAAGATTGGTTAAAAACCCTAATTGGATTAGAATAAGCCTAGGGAGCACGAAAATGACCTAAATATTCAACCAATGACACAAAATCACTTATTGGATGCACAAGATTGGTTAAAAACCCTAATTGGATTAGAATAAGCCTAAGGAGTACGATAATGACCTAAATGTTCAACCAACGACAAAAAATCACTTATTGGATGCACAAGATTGGTTAAAAACCCTAATTGGATTAAAATAAGCCAAGGGAGGACGAAAATAACCTAAATGTTTAACCAATGATACAAAATTACCTATTGGATGCACAAGATTGGTTAAAAACCCTAATTGGATTAGAATAAGCCTAGGGAGGACGAAAAATGACCTATATGTTCAACCAATGACACAAAATCACTTATTGGATGCACAAGATTGGTTAAAAACCCTAATAGGATTAGAATAAGCCAATGGAGGACGAAAATGACCTAAATGTTCAACCAATGACACAAAATCACTTATTGGATGCACAAGATTGGTTAAACGCCCTAATTGGATTAGAACAAGCCTTTGGAGGACTAACATGACGTAAATGTTCAACCAATGACACAAAATCACTTATTGGATGCACAAGATTGGTTAAAAACCCTAATTGGATTAGAATAAGTCGAAGGACGACGAAAACGACCTAACAATGACACAAAATCACATCTTGGATGCACAAGATTGGTTAAAACCCTAATTGGATTAGAATAAGTCGAAGGAGGACGAAAATGACCTAAATGTTCAACCAATGACACAAAATTACCTATTGGATGCACAAGATTGGTTGAAAACCCTAATGGGATTAGAATAAGCCTATGGAGGACGAAAAATGACATAAATGTTCAACCAATGACACAAAATCACTTATTGGATGCACAAGATTGGTTAAAAACCCTAATTTGATGAGAATAGGCCAAGGGACGACGAAAATGACCTAAATGTTCAATCAATGACACCAAATCACTTATTGGATGCACAAGATTGGTGAAACACCCTAATTGGATTAGAATAAGTCGAAGGATGACGAAAAATGACCTAATTGTTCAACCAATGACACGAAATCACTTATTAAATGCACAAGATTGGCTAAAAATCCTAATTGGATTAGAATAAGTCGAAGGATGACGAAAATGTCCTAAATGTTCAACCAATGACACAAAATCACATATTGGATGCACAAGATTGGTTAAAAACCCTAATTGGATTAGAATAAGCCTAGGGAGCACGAAAATGACCTAAATATTCAACCAATGACACAAAATCACTTATTGGATGCACAAGATTGGTTAAAAACCCTAATTGGATTAGAATAAGCCTAAGGAGTATGATAATGACCTAAATGTTCAACCAATGACACAAAATCACTTATTGGATGCACAAGATTGGATAAAAACCCTAATTGGATTAGAATTAGCCAAGGGAGGACGATAATAACCTAAATGTTTAACCAATGATACAAAATTACCTATTAGATGCACAAGATTGGTTAAAAACCCTAATTGGATTAGAATAAGCCTAGGGAGGACGAAAAATGACCTATATGTTCAACCAATGACACAAAATCACATATTGGATGCACAAGATTGGTTAATAACCCTAATTGGATTAGAAGAAGTCGAAGGAGGACGAAAATGACCTAAATGTTCAACCAATGACACAACATTACCTATTGGATGCACAAGATTGGTTGAAAACCCTAATGGGATTAGAATAAGCCTAGGGAGGACGAAAAATGACATAAATGTTCAACCAATGACACAAAATCACGTATTGGATGCACAAGATTGGTTAAAAACCCTAATGGGATGAGAATAGGCCAAGGGAAGACGAAAATGACCTAAATGTTCAACCAATGACACAAAATCACTTATTGGATGCACAAGATTGGTGAAACACCCTAATTGGATTAGAATAAGTCGAAGGATGACGAAAAATTACCTAATTGTTCAACCAATGACACAAAATCACTTATTAAATGCACAAGATCGGTTAAAAACACTAATTGGATTAGAATAAGTCGAAGGATGACGAAAATGACCTAAATGTTCAACCAATGACACAAAATCACATATTGTATGCACAAGATTGGTTAAAAACCCTAATTGGATTATAATAAGCCTAGGGAGCACGAAAATGACCTAAATATTAAACCAATGACACAAAATCACTTATTGGATGCACAAGATTGGTTAAAAACCCTAATAGGATTAGAATAAGCCTAAGGAGGACGATAATCACCTTAATGTTCAACCAATGACACAAAATCACATATTGGATGCACAAGATTGGTTAAAAACCCTAATTGGATTAGAATAAGCCAAGGGAGGATAAAATTAACCTAAATGTTCAACCAATGATACAAAATTACCTATTAGATGCACAAGATTGGTTAAAAACCCTAATTGGATTAGAATAAGCCAAGGGAGGACCAAAAATGACATAAATGTTCAACCAATGACACAAAATCACTTATTGGATGCACAAGATTGGTGAAACACCCTAATTGGATTAGAATAAGTCGAAGGATGACGAAAAATGACCTAATTGTTCAACCAATGACACAAAATCACTTATTAAATGCACAAGATTGGTTAAAAACCCTAATAGGATTAGAATAAGCCAATGGAGGACGAAAATGCCCTAAATGTTCAACCAATGACACAAAATCACATATTGGATGCACAAGATTGGTTAAAAACCCTAATTGGATTAGAATAAGCCTAGGGAGCACGAAAATGACCTAAATATTCAACCAATGACACAAAATCACTTATTGGATGCACAAGATTGGTTAAAAACCCTAATTGGATTAGAATAAGCCTAAGGAGTACGATAATGACCTAAATGTTCAACCAACGACAAAAAATCACTTATTGGATGCACAAGATTGGTTAAAAACCCTAATTGGATTAAAATAAGCCAAGGGAGGACGAAAATAACCTAAATGTTTAACCAATGATACAAAATTACCTATTGGATGCACAAGATTGGTTAAAAACCCTAATTGGATTAGAACAAGCCTAGGGAGGACGAAAAATGACCTATATGTTCAACCAATGACACAAAATCACTTATTGGATGCACAAGATTGGTTAAAAACCCTAATAGGATTAGAATAAGCCAATGGAGGACGAAAATGACCTAAATGTTCAACCAATGACACAAAATCACTTATTGGATGCACAAGATTGGTTAAACGCCCTAATTGGATTAGAACAAGCCTTTGGAGGACTAATATGACGTAAATGTTCAACCAATGACACAAAATCACTTATTGGATGCACAAGATTGGTTAAAAACCCTAATTGGATTAGAATAAGTCGAAGGACGACGAAAACGACCTAATGTTCGACCAATGACACAAAATCACATCTTGGATGCACAAGATTGGTTAAAAACCCTAATTGGATTAGAATAAGTCGAAGGAGGACGAAAATGACCTAAATGTTCAACCAATGACACAAAATTACCTATTGGATGCACAAGATTGGTTGAAAACCCTAATGGGATTAGAATAAGCCTATGGAGGACGAAAAATGACATAAATGTTCAACCAATGACACAAAATCACTTATTGGATGCACAAGATTGGTTAAAAACCCTAATTTGATGAGAATAGGCCAAGGGACGACGAAAATGACCTAAATGTTCAACCAATGACACCAAATCACTTATTGGATGCACAAGATTGGTGAAACACCCTAATTGGATTAGAATAAGTCGAAGGATGACGAAAAATGACCTAATTGTTCAACCAATGACACGAAATCACTTATTAAATGCACAAGATTGGCTAAAAATCCTAATTGGATTAGAATAAGTCAAAGGATGACGAAAATGTCCTAAATGTTCAACCAATGACACAAAATCACATATTGGATGCACAAGATTGGTTAAAAACCCTAATTGGATTAGAATAAGCCTAGGGAGCACGAAAATGACCTAAATATTCAACCAATGACACAAAATCACTTATTGGATGCACAAGATTGGTTAAAAACCCTAATTTGATGAGAATAGGCCAAGGGACGACGAAAATGACCTAAATGTTCAACCAATGACACCAAATCACTTATTGGATGCACAAGATTGGTGAAACACCCTAATTGGTTTAGAATAAGTCGAAGGATGACGAAAAATGACCTAATTGTTCAACCAATGACACGAAATCACTTATTAAATGCACAAGATTGGCTAAAAATCATAATTGGATTAGAATAAGTCGAAGGATGACGAAAATGTCCTAAATGTTCAACCAATGACACAAAATCACATATTGGATGCACAAGATTGGTTAAAAACCCTAATTGGATTAGAATAAGCCTAGGGAGCACGAAAATGACCTAAATATTCAACCAATGACACAAAATCACTTATTGGATGCACAAGATTGGTTAAAAACCCTAATTGGATTAGAATAAGCCTAAGGAGTATGATAATGACCTAAATGTTCAACCAATGACACAAAATCACTTATTGGATGCACAAGATTGGATAAAAACCCTAATTGGATTAGAATAAGCCAAGGGAGGACGAAAATAACCTAAATGTTTAACCAATGATACAAAATTACCTATTAGATGCACAAGATTGGTTAAAAACCCTAATTGGATTAGAATAAGCCTAGGGAGGACGAAAAATGACCTATATGTTCAACCAATGACACAAAATCACATATTGGATGCACAAGATTGGTTAATAACCCTAATTGGATTAGAAGAAGTCGAAGGAGGACGAAAATGACCTAAATGTTCAACCAATGACACAACATTACCTATTGGATGCACAAGATTGGTTGAAAACCCTAATGGGATTAGAATAAGCCTAGGGAGGACGAAAAATGACATAAATGTTCAACCAATGACACAAAATCACGTATTGGATGCACAAGATTGGTTAAAAACCCTAATGGGATGAGAATAGGCCAAGGGAAGACGAAAATGACCTAAATGTTCAACCAATGACACAAAATCACTTATTGGATGCACAAGATTGGTGAAACACCCTAATTGGATTAGAATAAGTCGAAGGATGACGAAAAATTACCTAATTGTTCAACCAATGACACAAAATCACTTATTAAATGCACAAGATCGGTTAAAAACACTAATTGGATTAGAATAAGTCGAAGGATGACGAAAATGACCTAAATGTTCAACCAATGACACAAAATCACATATTGGATGCACAAGATTGGTTAAAAACCCTAATTGGATTAGAATAAGCCTAGGGAGCACGAAAATGACCTAAATATTCAACCAATGACACAAAATCACTTATTGGATGCACAAGATTGGTTAAAAACTCTAATTGGATTAGAATAAGCCTAAGGAGGACGAAAATGACCTAAATGTTCAACCAATGACACAAAATCACTTATTGGATGCACAAGATTGGTTAAAAACCCTAATTGGATGAGAATAAGCCTAGGGAGGACGAAAATGACCTAAATGTTCAACCAATGACACAAAATGACACAAAATCACATATTGGATGCACAAGATTGGTTAAAAACCCTAATTGGATTAGAATAAGCCTAGGGAGGACGAAACTGACCTAAATGTTCAACCAATGACACAAAATCACATATTGGATGCACAAGATTGGTTAAAAACCCTAATTGGATTAGAATAAGCCTAGGGAGGACAAAAATGACCTAAATATTCAACCAATGACACAAAATCACTTATTGGATGCACAAGATTGGTTAAAAACCCTAATTGGATTAGAATAAGCCTAAGGAGTACGATAATGACCTAAATGTTCAACCAATGACACAAAATCACTTATTGGATGCACAAGATTGGATAAAAACCCTAATTGGATTAGAATTAGCCAAGGGAGGACGAAAATAACCTAAATGTTTAACCAATGATACAAAATTACCTATTAGATGCACAAGATTGGTTAAAAACCCTAATTGGATTAGAATAAGCCTAGGGAGGACGAAAAATGACCTAAATGTTCAACCAATGACACAAAATCACATATTGGATGCACAAGATTGGTTAATAACCCTAATTGGATTAGAAGAAGTCGAAGGAGGACGAAAATGACCTAAATGTTCAACCAATGACACAAAATTACCTATTGGATGCACAAGATTGGTTGAAAACCCTAATGGGATTAGAATAAGCCTAGGGAGGACGAAATATGACATAAATGTTCAACCAATGACACAAAATCACGTATTGGATGCACAAGATTGGTTAAAAACCCTAATGGGATGAGAATAGGCCAAGGGAAGACGAAAATGACCTAAATGTTCAACCAATGACACAAAATCACTTATTGGATGCACAAGATTGGTGAAACACCCTAATTGGATTATAATAAGTCGAAGGATGACGAAAAATTACCTAATTGTTCAACCAATGACACAAAATCACTTATTAAATGCACAAGATTGGTTAAAAACACTAATTGGATTAGAATAAGTCGAAGGATGACGAAAATGACCTAAATGTTCAACCAATGACACAAAATCACATATTGTATGCACAAGATTGGTTAAAAACCCTAATTGGATTAGAATAAGCCTAGGGAGCACGAAAATGACCTAAATATTAAACCAATGACACAAAATCACTTATTGGATGCACAAGATTGGTTAAAAACCCTAATTGGATTAGAATAAGCCTAGGGAGCACGAAAATGACCTAAATATTCAACCAATGACACAAAATCACTTATTGGATGCACAAGATTGGTTAAAAACCCTAATTGGATTAGAATAAGCCTAAGGAGTACGATAATGACCTAAATATTCAACCAACGACACAAAATCACTTATTGGATGCACAAGATTGGTTTAAAACCCTAATTGGATTAGAATAGGCCAAGGGAGGATGAAAATAACCTAAATGTTCAACCAATGATACAAAATTACCTATTAGATGCACAAGATTGGTTAAAAACCCTAATTGGATTAGAATAAGCCAAGGGAGGACGAAAAATGACATAAATGTTCAACCAATGACACAAAATCACTTATTGGATGCACAAGATTGGTGAAACACCCTAATTGGATTAGAATAAGTCGAAGGATGACGAAAAATTACCTAATTGTTCAACCAATGACACAAAATCACTTATTAAATGCACAAGATCGGTTAAAAACACTAATTGGATTAGAATAAGTCGAAGGATGACGAAAATGACCTAAATGTTCAACCAATGATACAAAATTACCTATTGGATGCACAAGATTGGTTAAAAACCCTAATTGGATTAGAATAAGCCTAGGGAGGCGAAAAATGACCTATATGTTCAACCAATGACACAAAATCACTTATTGGATGCACAAGATTGGTTAAAAACCCTAATTGGATTAGAATAAGCCAACGGTGGACGAAAATGACCTAAATGTTCAACCAATGACACAAAATCACTTATTGGATGCACAAGATTGGTTAAAAACCCTAATTGGATTAGAACAAGCCTTTGGAGGACGAATATGACGTAAATGTTCAACCAATGACACAAAATCACTTATTGGATGCACAAGATTGGTTAAAAACCCTAATTGGATTAGAACAAGCCTTTGGAGGACGAATATGACGTAAATGTTCAACCAATGACACAAAATCACTTATTGGATGCACAAGATTGGTTAAAAACCCTAATTGGATTAGAATAAGTCGAAGGATGACGAAAACGACCTAATGTTCGACCAGTGACACAAAATCACATATTGGATGCACAAGATTGGTTAATAACCCTAATTGGATTAGAAGAAGTCGAAGGAGGACGAAAATGACCTAAATCTTCAACCAATGACACAAAATTACCTATTGGATGCACAAGATTGGTTGAAAACCCTAATGGGATTAGAATAAGCCTAGGGAGGACGAAAAATGACATAAATGTTCAACCAATGACACAAAATCACGTATTGGATGCACAAGATTGGTTAAAAACCCTAATGGGATGAGAATAGGCCAAGGGAAGACGAAAATGACCTAAATGTTCAACCAATGACACAAAATCAATTATTGGATGCACAAGATTGGTGAAACACCCTAATTGGATTAGAATAAGTCGAAGGATGACGAAAAATTACCTAATTGTTCAACCAATGACACAAAATCACTTATTAAATGCACAAGATCGGTTAAAAACACTAATTGGATTAGAATAAGTCGAAGGATGACGAAAATGACCTAAATGTTCAACCAATGACACAAAATCACATATTGTATGCACAAGATTGGTTAAAAACCCTAATTGGATTATAATAAGCCTAGGGAGCACGAAAATGACCTAAATATTAAACCAATGACACAAAATCACTTATTGGATGCACAAGATTGGTTAAAAACCCTAATAGGATTAGAATAAGCCTAAGGAGGACGATAATCACCTTAATGTTCAACCAATGACACAAAATCACATATTGGATGCACAAGATTGGTTAAAAACCCTAATTGGATTAGAATAAGCCAAGGGAGGATAAAATTAACCTAAATGTTCAACCAATGATACAAAATTACCTATTAGATGCACAAGATTGGTTAAAAACCCTAATTGGATTAGAATAAGCCAAGGGAGGACCAAAAATGACATAAATGTTCAACCAATGACACAAAATCACTTATTGGATGCACAAGATTGGTGAAACACCCTAATTGGATTAGAATAAGTCGAAGGATGACGAAAAATGACCTAATTGTTCAACCAATGACACGAAATCACTTATTAAATGCACAAGATTGGCTAAAAATCCTAATTGGATTAGAATAAGTCAAAGGATGACGAAAATGTCCTAAATGTTCAACCAATGACACAAAATCACATATTGGATGCACAAGATTGGTTAAAAACCCTAATTGGATTAGAATAAGCCTAGGGAGCACGAAAATGACCTAAATATTCAACCAATGACACAAAATCACTTATTGGATGCACAAGATTGGTTAAAAACCCTAATTGGATTAGAATAAGCCTAAGGAGTATGATAATGACCTAAATGTTCAACCAATGACACAAAATCACTTATTGGATGCACAAGATTGGATAAAAACCCTAATTGGATTAGAATAAGCCAAGGGAGGACGAAAATAACCTAAATGTTTAACCAATGATACAAAATTACCTATTAGATGCACAAGATTGGTTAAAAACCCTAATTGGATTAGAATAAGCCTAGGGAGGACGAAAAATGACCTATATGTTCAACCAATGACACAAAATCACATATTGGATGCACAAGATTGGTTAATAACCCTAATTGGATTAGAAGAAGTCGAAGGAGGACGAAAATGACCTAAATGTTCAACCAATGACACAACATTACCTATTGGATGCACAAGATTGGTTGAAAACCCTAATGGGATTAGAATAAGCCTAGGGAGGACGAAAAATGACATAAATGTTCAACCAATGACACAAAATCACGTATTGGATGCACAAGATTGGTTAAAAACCCTAATGGGATGAGAATAGGCCAAGGGAAGACGAAAATGACCTAAATGTTCAACCAATGACACAAAATCACTTATTGGATGCACAAGATTGGTGAAACACCCTAATTGGATTAGAATAAGTCGAAGGATGACGAAAAATTACCTAATTGTTCAACCAATGACACAAAATCACTTATTAAATGCACAAGATCGGTTAAAAACACTAATTGGATTAGAATAAGTCGAAGGATGACGAAAATGACCTAAATGTTCAACCAATGACACAAAATCACATATTGGATGCACAAGATTGGTTAAAAACCCTTATTGGATTAGAATAAGCCTAAGGAGCACGAAAATGACCTAAATATTCAACCAATGACACAAAATCACTTATTGGATGCACAAGATTGGTTAAAAACCCTAATTGGATTAGAATAAGCCTAAGGAGTACGATAATGACCTAAATATTCAACCAACGACACAAAATCACTTATTGGATGCACAAGATTGGTTTAAAACCCTAATTGGATTAGAATAGGCCAAGGGAGGATGAAAATAACCTAAATGTTCAACCAATGATACAAAATTACCTATTAGATGCACAAGATTGGTTAAAAACCCTAATTGGATTAGAATAAGCCAAGGGAGGACGAAAAATGACATAAATGTTCAACCAATGACACAAAATCACTTATTGGATGCACAAGATTGGTGAAACACCCTAATTGGATTAGAATAAGTCGAAGGATGACGAAAAATTACCTAATTGTTCAACCAATGACACAAAATCACTTATTAAATGCACAAGATCGGTTAAAAACACTAATTGGATTAGAATAAGTCGAAGGATGACGAAAATGACCTAAATGTTCAACCAATGATACAAAATTACCTATTGGATGCACAAGATTGGTTAAAAACCCTAATTGGATTAGAATAAGCCTAGGGAGGCGAAAAATGACCTATATGTTCAACCAATGACACAAAATCACTTATTGGATGCACAAGATTGGTTAAAAACCCTAATTGGATTAGAATAAGCCAACGGTGGACGAAAATGACCTAAATGTTCAACCAATGACACAAAATCACTTATTGGATGCACAAGATTGGTTAAAAACCCTAATTGGATTAGAACAAGCCTTTGGAGGACGAATATGACGTAAATGTTCAACCAATGACACAAAATCACTTATTGGATGCACAAGATTGGTTAAAAACCCTAATTGGATTAGAACAAGCCTTTGGAGGACGAATATGACGTAAATGTTCAACCAATGACACAAAATCACTTATTGGATGCACAAGATTGGTTAAAAACCCTAATTGGATTAGAATAAGTCGAAGGATGACGAAAACGACCTAATGTTCGACCAGTGACACAAAATCACATATTGGATGCACAAGATTGGTTAATAACCCTAATTGGATTAGAAGAAGTCGAAGGAGGACGAAAATGACCTAAATCTTCAACCAATGACACAAAATTACCTATTGGATGCACAAGATTGGTTGAAAACCCTAATGGGATTAGAATAAGCCTAGGGAGGACGAAAAATGACATAAATGTTCAACCAATGACACAAAATCACGTATTGGATGCACAAGATTGGTTAAAAACCCTAATGGGATGAGAATAGGCCAAGGGAAGACGAAAATGACCTAAATGTTCAACCAATGACACAAAATCACTTATTGGATGCACAAGATTGGTGAAACACCCTAATTGGATTATAATAAGTCGAAGGATGACGAAAAATTACCTAATTGTTCAACCAATGACACAAAATCACTTATTAAATGCACAAGATTGGTTAAAAACACTAATTGGATTAGAATAAGTCGAAGGATGACGAAAATGACCTAAATGTTCAACCAATGACACAAAATCACATATTGTATGCACAAGATTGGTTAAAAACCCTAATTGGATTAGAATAAGCCTAGGGAGCACGAAAATGACCTAAATATTAAACCAATGACACAAAATCACTTATTGGATGCACAAGATTGGTTAAAAACCCTAATAGGATTAGAATAAGCCTAAGGAGGACGATAATCACCTTAATGTTCAACCAATGACACAAAATCACATATTGGATGCACATGATTGGTTAAAAACCCTAATTGGATTAGAATAAGCCAAGGGAGGATGAAAATAACCTAAATGTTCAACAAATGATACAAAATTACCTATTAGATGCACAAGATTGGTTAAAAACCCTAATTGGATTAGAATAAGCCTAGGGAGGACGAAAAATGACCTATATGTTCAACCAATGACACAAAATCACTTATTGGATGCACAAGATTGGTTAAAAACCCTACTAGGATTAGAATAAGCCAATGGAGGACGAAAATGACCTAAATGTTCAACCAATGATACAAAATCACTTATTGGATGCACAAGAATGGTTAAAAACCCTAATTGGATTAGAACAAGCCTTTGGAGGACGAAAATGACGTAAATGTTAAACCAATGACACCAAATCACTTATTGGATCCACAAGATTGGTTAAAAACCCTAATTGGATTACAATAAGTCGAAGGACGACGAAAACGACCTAATGTTCGACCAATGACACAAAATCACATATTGGATGCACAAGATTGGTTAAAAACCCTAATTGGATTAGAATAAGTCGAAGGAGGACCAAAATGACCTAAATGTTCAACCAATGACACAAAATTACCTATTGGATGCACAAGATAGATTGAAAACCCTAATGGGATTAGAATAAGCCTAGGGAGGACGAAAAATGACATAAATGTTCAACCAATGACACAAAATCACTTATTGGATGCACAAGATTGGTTAAAAACCCTAATTGTATGAGAATAGGCCAAGGGAGGACGAAAATGACCTAAATGTTCAACCAATGACACAAAATCACATATTGGATGCACAAGATTGGTTAAAAACCCTAATTGGATTAGAATAAGCCTAGGGAGCACGAAAATGACCTAAATATTCAACCAATGACACAAAATCACTTATTGGATGCACAAGATTGGTTAAAAACCCTAATTGGATTAGAATAAGCCTAAGGAGTACGATAATGACCTAAATGTTCAACCAATGACACAAAATCACTTATTGGATGCACAAGATTGGTTAAAAACCCTAATTGGATTAAAATAAGCCAAGGGAGGACGAAAATAACCTAAATGTTTAACCAATGATACAAAATTACCTATTGGATGCACAAGATTGGTTAAAAACCCTAATTGGATTAGAATAAGCCTAGGGAGGACGAAAAATGACCTATATGTTCAACCAATGACACAAAATCACTTATTGGATGCACAAGATTGGTTAAAAACCCTAATAGGATTAGAATAAGCCAATGGAGGACGAAAATGACCTAAATGTTCAACCAATGACACAAAATCACTTATTGGATGCACAAGATTGGTTAAACGCCCTAATTGGATTAGAACAAGCCTTTGGAGGACTAACATGACGTAAATGTTCAACCAATGACACAAAATCACTTATTGGATGCACAAGATTGGTTAAAAACCCTAATTGGATTAGAATAAGTCGAAGGACGACGAAAACGACCTAATGTTCGACCAATGACACAAAATCACATCTTGGATGCACAAGATTGGTTAAAACCCTAATTGGATTAGAATAAGTCGAAGGAGGACGAAAATGACCTAAATGTTCAACCAATGACACAAAATTACCTATTGGATGCACAAGATTGGTTGAAAACCCTAATGGGATTAGAATAAGCCTATGGAGGACGAAAAATGACATAAATGTTCAACCAATGACACAAAATCACTTATTGGATGCACAAGATTGGTTAAAAACCCTAATTTGATGAGAATAGGCCAAGGGACGACGAAAATGACCTAAATGTTCAATCAATGACACCAAATCACTTATTGGATGCACAAGATTGGTGAAACACCCTAATTGGATTAGAATAAGTCGAAGGATGACGAAAAATGACCTAATTGTTCAACCAATGACACGAAATCACTTATTAAATGCACAAGATTGGCTAAAAATCCTAATTGGATTAGAATAAGTCGAAGGATGACGAAAATGTCCTAAATGTTCAACCAATGACACAAAATCACATATTGGATGCACAAGATTGGTTAAAAACCCTAATTGGATTAGAATAAGCCTAGGGAGCACGAAAATGACCTAAATATTCAACCAATGACACAAAATCACTTATTGGATGCACAAGATTGGTTAAAAACCCTAATTGGATTAGAATAAGCCTAAGGAGTATGATAATGACCTAAATGTTCAACCAATGACACAAAATCACTTATTGGATGCACAAGATTGGATAAAAACCCTAATTGGATTAGAATTAGCCAAGGGAGGACGATAATAACCTAAATGTTTAACCAATGATACAAAATTACCTATTAGATGCACAAGATTGGTTAAAAACCCTAATTGGATTAGAATAAGCCTAGGGAGGACGAAAAATGACCTATATGTTCAACCAATGACACAAAATCACATATTGGATGCACAAGATTGGTTAATAACCCTAATTGGATTAGAAGAAGTCGAAGGAGGACGAAAATGACCTAAATGTTCAACCAATGACACAACATTACCTATTGGATGCACAAGATTGGTTGAAAACCCTAATGGGATTAGAATAAGCCTAGGGAGCACGAAAATGACCTAAATATTCAACCAATGACACAAAATCACTTATTGGATGCACAAGATTGGTTAAAAACCCTAATTGGATTAGAATAAGCCTAAGGAGTATGATAATGACCTAAATGTTCAACCAATGACACAAAATCACTTATTGGATGCACAAGATTGGATAAAAACCCTAATTGGATTAGAATTAGCCAAGGGAGGACGAAAATAACCTAAATGTTTAACCAATGATACAAAATTACCTATTAGATGCACAAGATTGGTTAAAAACCCTAATTGGATTAGAATAAGCCTAGGGAGGACGAAAAATGACCTATATGTTCAACCAATGACACAAAATCACATATGGGATGCACAAGATTGGTTAATAACCCTAATTGGATTAGAATAAGCCTAGGGAAGACGAAAATGACCTAAATGTTCAACCAATGACACAAAATCACTTATTGGATGCACAAGATTGGTGAAACACCCTAATTGGATTAGAATAAGTCGAAGGATGACGAAAAATTACCTAATTGTTCAACCAATGACACAAAATCACTTATTAAATGCACAAGATCGGTTAAAAACACTAATTGGATTAGAATAAGTCGAAGGATGACGAAAATGACCTAAATGTTCAACCAATGACACAAAATCACATATTGGATGCACAAGATTGGTTAAAAACCCTAATTGGATTAGAATAAGCCTAGGGAGCACGAAAATGACCTAAATATTCAACCAATGACACAAAATCACTTATTGGATGCACAAGATTGGTTAAAAACCCTAATTGGATTAGAATAAGCCTAAGGAGTACGATAATGACCTAAATATTCAACCAACGACACAAAATCACTTATTGGATGCACAAGATTGGTTTAAAACCCTAATTGGATTAGAATAAGCCAATGGAGGACGAAAATAACCTAAATGTTTAACCAATGATACAAAATTACCTATTAAATGCACAAGATTGGTTAAAAACCCTAATTGGATTAGAATAAGCCTAGGGAGGCGAAAAATGACCTATATGTTCAACCAATGACACAAAATCACTTATTGGATGCACAAGATTGGTTAAAAACCCTAATTGGATTAGAATAAGCCAACGGTGGACGAAAATGACCTAAATGTTCAACCAATGACACAAAATCACTTATTGGATGCACAAGATTGGTTAAAAACCCTAATTGGATTAGAACAAGCCTTTGGAGGACGAATATGACGTAAATGTTCAACCAATGACACAAAATCACTTATTGGATGCACAAGATTGGTTAAAAACCCTAATTGGATTAGAACAAGCCTTTGGAGGACGAATATGACGTAAATGTTCAACCAATGACACAAAATCACTTATTGGATGCACAAGATTGGTTAAAAACCCTAATTGGATTAGAATAAGTCGAAGGATGACGAAAACGACCTAATGTTCGACCAGTGACACAAAATCACATATTGGATGCACAAGATTGGTTAATAACCCTAATTGGATTAGAAGAAGTCGAAGGAGGACGAAAATGACCTAAATCTTCAACCAATGACACAAAATTACCTATTGGATGCACAAGATTGGTTGAAAACCCTAATGGGATTAGAATAAGCCTAGGGAGGACGAAAAATGACATAAATGTTCAACCAATGACACAAAATCACGTATTGGATGCACAAGATTGGTTAAAAACCCTAATGGGATGAGAATAGGCCAAGGGAAGACGAAAATGACCTAAATGTTCAACCAATGACACAAAATCACTTATTGGATGCACAAGATTGGTGAAACACCCTAATTGGATTATAATAAGTCGAAGGATGACGAAAAATTACCTAATTGTTCAACCAATGACACAAAATCACTTATTAAATGCACAAGATTGGTTAAAAACACTAATTGGATTAGAATAAGTCGAAGGATGACGAAAATGACCTAAATGTTCAACCAATGACACAAAATCACATATTGTATGCACAAGATTGGTTAAAAACCCTAATTGGATTAGAATAAGCCTAGGGAGCACGAAAATGACCTAAATATTAAACCAATGACACAAAATCACTTATTGGATGCACAAGATTGGTTAAAAACCCTAATTGGATTAGAATAAGCCTAAGGAGTACGATAATGACCTAAATGTTCAACCAATGACACAAAATCACTTATTGGATGCACAAGATTGGATAAAAACCCTAATTGGATTAGAATAAGCCTAGGGAGCACGAAAATGACCTAAATATTCAACCAATGACACAAAATCACTTATTGGATGCACAAGATTGGTTAAAAACCCTAATTGGATTAGAATAAGTCGAAGGATGACGAAAATGACCTAAATGTTCAACCAATGACACAAAATCACATATTGTATGCACAAGATTGGTTAAAAACCCTAATTGGATTAGAATAAGCCTAGGGAGCACGAAAATGACCTAAATATTAAACCAATGACACAAAATCACTTATTGGATGCACAAGATTGGTTAAAAACCCTAATTGGATTAGAATAAGCCTAAGGAGTACGATAATGACCTAAATGTTCAACCAATGACACAAAATCACTTATTGGATGCACAAGATTGGATAAAAACCCTAATTGGATTAGAATAAGCCTAGGGAGCACGAAAATGACCTAAATATTCAACCAATGACACAAAATCACTTATTGGATGCACAAGATTGGTTAAAAACCCTAATTGGATTAGAATAAGCCTAAGGAGTATGATAATGACCTAAATGTTCAACCAATGACACAAAATCACTTATTGGATGCACAAGATTGGATAAAAACCCTTATTGGATTAGAATTAGCCAAGGGAGGACGAAAATAACCTAAATGTTTAACCAATGATACAAAATTACCTATTAGATGCACAAGATTGGTTAAAAACCCTAATTGGATTAGAATAAGCCTAGGGAGGACGAAAAATGACCTATATGTTCAACCAATGACACAAAATCACATATTGGATGCACAAGATTGGTTAATAACCCTAATTGGATTAGAAGAAGTCGAAGGAGGACGAAAATGACCTAAATGTTCAACCAATGACACAACATTACCTATTGGATGCACAAGATTGGTTGAAAACCCTAATGGGATTAGAATAAGCCTAGGGAGGACGAAAAATGACATAAATGTTCAACCAATGACACAAAATCACGTATTGGATGCACAAGATTGGTTAAAAACCCTAATGGGATGAGAATAGGCCAAGGGAAGACGAAAATGACCTAAATGTTCAACCAATGACACAAAATCACTTATTGGATGCACAAGATTGGTGAAACACCCTAATTGGATTAGAATAAGTCGAAGGATGACGAAAAATTACCTAATTGTTCAACCAATGACACAAAATCACTTATTAAATGCACAAGATCGGTTAAAAACACTAATTGGATTAGAATAAGTCGAAGGATGACGAAAATGACCTAAATGTTCAACCAATGACACAAAATCACATATTGGATGCACAAGATTGGTTAAAAACCCTAATTGGATTAGAATAAGCCTAGGGAGCACGAAAATGACCTAAATATTCAACCAATGACACAAAATCACTTATTGGATGCACAAGATTGGTTAAAAACCCTAATTGGATTAGAATAAGTCGAAGGATGACGAAAAATGACCTAAATATTCAACCAATGAAACAAAATCACTTATTAAATGCACAAGATTGGTTAAAAACCCTAATTGGATTAGAATAAGTCGAAGGATGACGAAAATGACCTAAATGTTCAACTAATGACGCAAAATCACATATTGGATGCACAAGATTGGTTAAAAACCCTAATTGGATTAGAATAAGCCTAGGGAGCACGAAAATGACCTAAATATTCAACCAATGACACAAAATCACTTATTGGATGCACAAGATTGGTTAAAAACCCTAATTGGATTAGAATAAGCCTAAGGAGTATGATAATGACCTAAATGTTCAACCAATGACACAAAATCACTTATTGGATGCACAAGATTGGATAAAAACCCTAATTGGATTAGAATTAGCCAAGGGAGGACGATAATAACCTAAATGTTTAACCAATGATACAAAATTACCTATTAGATGCACAAGATTGGTTAAAAACCCTAATTGGATTAGAATAAGTCTAGGGAGGACGAAAAATGACCTATATGTTCAACCAATGACACAAAATCACATATTGGATGCACAAGATTGGTTAATAACCCTAATTGGATTAGAAGAAGTCGAAGGAGGACGAAAATGACCTAAATGTTCAACCAATGACACAAAATTACCTATTGGATGCACAAGATTGGTTGAAAACCCTAATGGGATTAGAATAAGCCTAGGGAGGACGAAATATGACATAAATGTTCAACCAATGACACAAAATCACGTATTGGATGCACAAGATTGGTTAAAAACCCTAATGGGATGAGAATAGGCCAAGGGAAGACGAAAATGACCTAAATGTTCAACCAATGACACAAAATCACTTATTGGATGCACAAGATTGGTGAAACACCCTAATTGGATTAGAATAAGTCGAAGGATGACGAAAAATTACCTAATTGTTCAACCAATGACACAAAATCACTTATTAAATGCACAAGATCGGTTAAAAACACTAATTGGATTAGAATAAGTCGAAGGATGACGAAAATGACCTAAATGTTCAACCAATGATACAAAATTACCTATTGGATGCACAAGATTGGTTAAAAACCCTAATTGGATTAGAATAAGCCTAGGGAGGCGAAAAATGACCTATATGTTCAACCAATGACACAAAATCACTTATTGGATGCACAAGATTGGTTAAAAACCCTAATTGGATTAGAATAAGCCAACGGTGGACGAAAATGACCTAAATGTTCAACCAATGACACAAAATCACTTATTGGATGCACAAGATTGGTTAAAAACCCTAATTGGATTAGAACAAGCCTTTGGAGGACGAATATGACGTAAATGTTCAACCAATGACACAAAATCACTTATTGGATGCACAAGATTGGTTAAAAGCCCTAATTGGATTAGAACAAGCCTTTGGAGGACGAATATGACGTAAATGTTCAACCAATGACACAAAATCACTTATTGGATGCACAAGATTGGTTAAAAACCCTAATTGGATTAGAATAAGTCGAAGGATGACGAAAACGACCTAATGTTCGACCAGTGACACAAAATCACATATTGGATGCACAAGATTGGTTAATAACCCTAATTGGATTAGAAGAAGTCGAAGGAGGACGAAAATGACCTAAATCTTCAACCAATGACACAAAATTACCTATAGGATGCACAAGATTGGTTGAAAACCCTAATGGGATTAGAATAAGCCTAGGGAGGACGAAAAATGACATAAATGTTCAACCAATGACACAAAATCACGTATTGGATGCACAAGATTGGTTAAAAACCCTAATGGGATGAGAATAGGCCAAGGGAAGACGAAAATGACCTAAATGTTCAACCAATGACACAAAATCACTTATTGGATGCACAAGATTGGTGAAACACCCTAATTGGATTAGAATAAGTCGAAGGATGACGAAAAATTACCTAATTGTTCAACCAATGACACAAAATCACTTATTAAATGCACAAGATCGGTTAAAAACACTAATTGGATTAGAATAAGTCGAAGGATGACGAAAATGACCTAAATGTTCAACCAATGACACAAAATCACATATTGTATGCACAAGATTGGTTAAAAACCCTAATTGGATTATAATAAGCCTAGGGAGCACGAAAATGACCTAAATATTAAACCAATAACACAAAATCACTTATTGGATGCACAAGATTGGTTAAAAACCCTAATAGGATTAGAATAAGCCTAAGGAGGACGATAATCACCTTAATGTTAAACCAATGACACAAAATCACATATTGGATGCACAAGATTGGTTAAAAACCCTAATTGGATTAGAATAAGCCAAGGGAGGATGAAAATAACCTAAATGTTCAACCAATGATACAAAATTACCTATTAGATGCACAAGATTGGTTAAAAACCCTAATTGGATTAGAATAAGCCAAGGGAGGACGAAAAATGACATAAATGTTCAACCAATGACACAAAATCACTTATTGGATGCACAAGATTGGTGAAACACCCTAATTGGATTAGAATAAGTCGAAGGATGACGAAAAATGACCTAATTGTTCAACCAATGAAACAAAATCACTTATTAAATGCACAAGATTGGTTAAAAACCCTAATAGTATTAGAATAAGCCAATGGAGGACGAAAATGACCTAAATGTTCAACCAATGACACAAAATCACATATTGGATGCACAAGATTGGTTAAAAACCCTAATTGGATTAGAATAAGCCTAGGGAGCACGAAAATGACCTAAATATTCAACCAATGACACAAAATCACTTATTGGATGCACAAGATTGGTTAAAAACCCTAATTGGATTAGAATAAGCCTAAGGAGTACGATAATGACCTAAATGTTCAACCAACGACAAAAAATCACTTATTGGATGCACAAGATTGGTTAAAAACCCTAATTGGATTAAAATAAGCCAAGGGAGGACGAAAATAACCTAAATGTTTAACCAATGATACAAAATTACCTATTGGATGCACAAGATTGGTTAAAAACCCTAATTGGATTAGAATAAGCCTAGGGAGGACGAAAAATGACCTATATGTTCAACCAATGACACAAAATCACTTATTGGATGCACAAGATTGGTTAAAAACCCTAATAGGATTAGAATAAGCCAATGGAGGACGAAAATGACCTAAATGTTCAACCAATGACACAAAATCACTTATTGGATGCACAAGATTGGTTAAACGCCCTAATTGGATTAGAACAAGCCTTTGGAGGACTAACATGACGTAAATGTTCAACCAATGACACAAAATCACTTATTGGATGCACAAGATTGGTTAAAAACCCTAATTGGATTAGAATAAGTCGAAGGACGACGAAAACGACCTAACAATGACACAAAATCACATCTTGGATGCACAAGATTGGTTAAAACCCTAATTGGATTAGAATAAGTCGAAGGAGGACGAAAATGACCTAAATGTTCAACCAATGACACAAAATTACCTATTGGATGCACAAGATTGGTTGAAAACCCTAATGGGATTAGAATAAGCCTATGGAGGAGGAAAAATGACATAAATGTTCAACCAATGACACAAAATCACTTATTGGATGCACAAGATTGGTTAAAAACCCTAATTTGATGAGAATAGGCCAAGGGACGACGAAAATGACCTAAATGTTCAATCAATGACACCAAATCACTTATTGGATGCACAAGATTGGTTAAACACCCTAATTGGATTAGAATAAGTCGAAGGATGACGAAAAATGACCTAATTGTTCAACCAATGACACGAAATCACTTATTAAATGCACAAGATTGGCTAAAAATCCTAATTGGATTAGAATAAGTCGAAGGATGACGAAAATGTCCTAAATGTTCAACCAATGACACAAAATCACATATTGGATGCACAAGATTGGTTAAAAACCCTAATTGGATTAGAATAAGCCTAGGGAGCACGAAAATGACCTAAATATTCAACCAATGACACAAAATCACTTATTGGATGCACAAGATTGGTTAAAAACCCTAATTGGATTAGAATAAGCCTAAGGAGTATGATAATGACCTAAATGTTCAACCAATGACACAAAATCACTTATTGGATGCACAAGATTGGATAGAAACCCTAATTGGATTAGAATTAGCCAAGGGAGGACGATAATAACCTAAATGTTTAACCAATGATACAAAATTACCTATTAGATGCACAAGATTGGTTAAAAACCCTAATTGGATTAGAATAAGCCTAGGGAGGACGAAAAATGACCTATATGTTCAACCAATGACACAAAATCACATATTGGATGCACAAGATTGGTTAATAACCCTAATTGGATTAGAAGAAGTCGAAGGAGGACGAAAATGACCTAAATGTTCAACCAATGACACAACATTACCTATTGGATGCACAAGATTGGTTGAAAACCCTAATGGGATTAGAATAAGCCTAGGGAGCACGAAAATGACCTAAATATTCAACCAATGACACAAAATCACTTATTGGATGCACAAGATTGGTTAAAAACCCTAATTGGATTAGAATAAGCCTAAGGAGTATGATAATGACCTAAATGTTCAACCAATGACACAAAATCACTTATTGGATGCACAAGATTGGATAGAAACCCTAATTGGATTAGAATTAGCCAAGGGAGGACGATAATAACCTAAATGTTTAAACAATGATACAAAATTACCTATTAGATGCACAAGATTGGTTAAAAACCCTAATTGGATTAGAATAAGCCTAGGGAGGACGAAAAATGACCTATATGTTCAACCAATGACACAAAATCACATATTGGATGCACAAGATTGGTTAATAACCCTAATTGGATTAGAAGAAGTCGAAGGAGGACGAAAATGACCTAAATGTTCAACCAATGACACAACATTACCTATTGGATGCACAAGATTGGTTGAAAACCCTAATGGGATTAGAATAAGCCTAGGGAGGACGAAAAATGACATAAATGTTCAACCAATGACACAAAATCACGTATTGGATGCACAAGATTGGTTAAAAACCCTAATGGGATGAGAATAGGCCAAGGGAAGACGAAAATGACCTAAATGTTCAACCAATGACACAAAATCACTTATTGGATGCACAAGATTGGTGAAACACCCTAATTGGATTAGAATAAGTCGAAGGATGACGAAAAATTACCTAATTGTTCAACCAATGACACAAAATCACTTATTAAATGCACAAGATCGGTTAAAAACACTAATTGGATTAGAATAAGTCGAAGGATGACGAAAATGACCTAAATGTTCAACCAATGACACAAAATCACATATTGGATGCACAAGATTGGTTAAAAACCCTTATTGGATTAGAATAAGCCTAGGGAGCACGAAAATGACCTAAATATTCAACCAATGACACAAAATCACTTATTGGATGCACAAGATTGGTTAAAAACCCTAATTGGATTAGAATAAGCCTAAGGAGTACGATAATGACCTAAATATTCAACCAACGACACAAAATCACTTATTGGATGCACAAGATTGGTTTAAAACCCTAATTGGATTAGAATAGGCCAAGGGAGGATGAAAATAACCTAAATGTTCAACCAATGATACAAAATTACCTATTAGATGCACAAGATTGGTTAAAAACCCTAATTGGATTAGAATAAGCCAAGGGAGGACGAAAAATGACATAAATGTTCAACCAATGACACAAAATCACTTATTGGATGCACAAGATTGGTGAAACACCCTAATTGGATTAGAATAAGTCGAAGGATGACGAAAAATTACCTAATTGTTCAACCAATGACACAAAATCACTTATTAAATGCACAAGATCGGTTAAAAACACTAATTGGATTAGAATAAGTCGAAGGATGACGAAAATGACCTAAATGTTCAACCAATGACACAAAATCACATATTGGATGCACAAGATTGGTTAAAAACCCTAATTGGATTAGAATAAGCCTAGGGAGCACGAAAATGACCTAAATATTCAACCAATGACACAAAATCACTTATTGGATGCACAAGATTGGTTAAAAACCCTAATTGGATTAGAATAAGCCTAAGGAGTACGATAATGACCTAAATATTCAACCAACGACACAAAATCACTTATTGGATGCACAAGATTGGTTTAAAACCCTAATTGGATTAGAATAAGCCAATGGAGGACGAAAATAACCTAAATGTTTAACCAATGATACAAAATTACCTATTGGATGCACAAGATTGGTTAAAAACCCTAATTGGATTAGAATAAGCCTAGGGAGGCGAAAAATGACCTATATGTTCAACCAATGACACAAAATCACTTATTGGATGCACAAGATTGGTTAAAAACCCTAATTGGATTAGAATAAGCCAACGGTGGACGAAAATGACCTAAATGTTCAACCAATGACACAAAATCACTTATTGGATGCACAAGATTGGTTAAAAACCCTAATTGGATTAGAACAAGCCTTTGGAGGACGAATATGACGTAAATGTTCAACCAATGACACAAAATCACTTATTGGATGCACAAGATTGGTTAAAAACCCTAATTGGATTAGAATAAGTCGAAGGATGACGAAAACGACCTAATGTTCGACCAGTGACACAAAATCACATATTGGATGCACAAGATTGGTTAATAACCCTAATTGGATTAGAAGAAGTCGAAGGAGGACGAAAATGACCTAAATCTTCAACCAATGACACAAAATTACCTATTGGATGCACAAGATTGGTTGAAAACCCTAATGGGATTAGAATAAGCCTAGGGAGGACGAAAAATGACATAAATGTTCAACCAATGACACAAAATCACGTATTGGATGCACAAGATTGGTTAAAAACCCTAATGGGATGAGAATAGGCCAAGGGAAGACGAAAATGACCTAAATGTTCAACCAATGACACAAAATCACTTATTGGATGCACAAGATTGGTGAAACACCCTAATTGGATTATAATAAGTCGAAGGATGACGAAAAATTACCTAATTGTTCAACCAATGACACAAAATCACTTATTAAATGCACAAGATTGGTTAAAAACACTAATTGGATTAGAATAAGTCGAAGGATGACGAAAATGACCTAAATGTTCAACCAATGACACAAAATCACATATTGTATGCACAAGATTGGTTAAAAACCCTAATTGGATTAGAATAAGCCTAGGGAGCACGAAAATGACCTAAATATTAAACCAATGACACAAAATCACTTATTGGATGCACAAGATTGGTTAAAAACCCTAATTGGATTAGAATAAGCCTAAGGAGTACGATAATGACCTAAATGTTCAACCAATGACACAAAATCACTTATTGGATGCACAAGATTGGTTAAAAACCCTAATTGGATTAAAATAAGCCAAGGGAGGACGAAAATAACCTAAATGTTTAACCAATGATACAAAATTACCTATTGGATGCACAAGATTGGTTAAAAACCCTAATTGGATTAGAATAAGCCTAGGGAGGACGAAAAATGACCTATATGTTCAACCAATGACACAAAATCACTTATTGGATGCACAAGATTGGTTAAAAACCCTAATAGGATTAGAATAAGCCAATGGAGGACGAAAATGACCTAAATGTTCAACCAATGACACAAAATCACTTATTGGATGCACAAGATTGGTTAAAAACCCTAATTGGATTAGAATAAGCCTAAGGAGTACGATAATGACCTAAATGTTCAACCAACGACAAAAAATCACTTATTGGATGCACAAGATTGGTTAAAAACCCTAATTGGATTAAAATAAGCCAAGGGAGGACGAAAATAACCTAAATGTTTAACCAATGATACAAAATTACCTATTGGATGCACAAGATTGGTTAAAAACCCTAATTGGATTAGAATAAGCCTAGGGAGGACGAAAAATGACCTAAATGTTCAACCAATGACACAAAATCACTTATTGGATGCACAAGATTGGTTAAAAACCCTAATTGGATTAGAATAAGCCTAGGGAGGACGAAAATGACATAAATGTTCAACCAATGACACAAAATCACTTATTGGATGCACAAGATTGGTTAAAAACCCTAATTGGATTAGAATAAGCCTAGGGAGGACGAAAATGACCTAAATGTTCAACCAATGACACAAAATCACATATTGGATGCACAAGATTGGTTAAAAACCCTAATTGGTTTAGACTAAGCCTAGGGAGCACGAAAATGACCTAAATGTTCAACCAATGACACAAAATGACACAAAATCACATGTTGGATGCACAAGATTGGTTAAAAACCCTAATTGGATTAGAATAAGCCTAGGGAGGACGAAAATGAACTAATTGTTCAACCAATGACACAAAATGACACAAAATCACATATTGGATGCACAAGATTGGTTGAAAACCCTAATTGGAGTAGAATAAGCATTAGGAGGACGAAAGTGACCTAAATGTTCAACCAATGACACAAAATGACACAAAATCACATATTGGATGCACAAGATTGGTTAAAAACCCTAGTTGGATTAGAATAATCCTAGGGAGGATGAAAATGACCTAAATGTTCAACCAATGAAACAAAATCACATATTGTATGCACAAGATTGGTTAAAAACCCTAATTGGATTAGAATAAGCCTAGGGAGGACGAAAATGACGTAAATGTTCAACCAATGACACAAAATCACATATTGGATGCACAAGATTGGTTAAAACCCTAATTGGATTAGAATAAGCCTAGGGAGGACGAAAATGACCTAAATGTTCAACCAATGACACAAAATCACATATTGGATGCACAAGATTGGTTAAAAACCCTAGTTGGATTAGAATAATGCTAGGGAGGATGAAAATGACCTAAATGTTCAACCAATGACACAAAATCACATATTGTATGCACAAGATTGGTTAAAAACCCTAATTGGATTAGAATAAGCCTAGGGAGGACGAAAATGACCTAAATGTTCAACCAATGACACAAAACCACATATTGGATGTACAAGATTGGTTAAAAACCCTAATTGGATTAGAATAAGCCTAGGGAGCACGAAAATGACCTAAATGTTCAACCAATGACACAAAATCACATATTGGATGCACAAGATTGGTTAAAAACCCTAATTGGTTTAGACTAAGCCTAGGGAGCACGAAAATGACCTAAATGTTCAACCAATGACACAAAATGACACAAAATCACATGTTGGATGCACAAGATTGGTTAAAAACCCTAATTGGATTAGAATAAGCCTA
>JBBPBQ010000004.1:28677666-28688438 GCA_037974755.1 Cicer yamashitae
GGAGGACGAAAATGACCTAAATGTTCAACCAATGACACAAAATGACACAAAATCACATATTGGATGCACAAGATTGGTTGAAAACCCTAATTGGAGTAGAATAAGCATTAGGAGGACGAAAGTGACCTAAATGTTCAACCAATGACACAAAATGACACAAAATCACATATTGGATGCACAAGATTGGTTAAAAACCCTAGTTGGATTAGAATAATCCTAGGGAGGATGAAAATGACCTAAATGTTCAACCAATGAAACAAAATCACATATTGTATGCACAAGATTGGTTAAAAACCCTAATTGGATTAGAATAAGCCTAGGGAGGACGAAAATGACGTAAATGTTCAACCAATGACACAAAATCACATATTGGATGCACAAGATTGGTTAAAACCCTAATTGGATTAGAATAAGCCTAGGGAGGACGAAAATGACCTAAATGTTCAACCAATGACACAAAATCATCATATTGGATGCACAAGATTGGTTAAAAACCCTAGTTGGATTAGAATAATGCTAGGGAGGATGAAAATGACCTAAATGTTCAACCAATGACACAAAATCACATATTGTATGCACAAGATTGGTTAAAAACCCTAATTGGATTAGAATAAGCCTAGGGAGGACGAAAATGACCTAAATGTTCAACCAATGACACAAAACCACATATTGGATGTACAAGATTGGTTAAAAACCCTAATTGGATTAGAATAAGCCTAGGGAGGACGAAAATGACCTAAATGTTCAACCAATGACACAAAATCACATATTGGATGCACAAGATTGGTTAAAAACCCTAATTGGATTAGAATAAACCTGGGGTGGACCAAAATGACCTAAATGTTCAACCAATGACACAAAATGACAGAAAATCACATATTGGATGCACAAGATTGGGTAAAAACCCTAATTGGATTAGAATAAGCCTACGGAGGAGGAAAATGACCTAAATGTTCAACAAATGACACAAAATGACACAAAATCACATATCGGATGCACAAGATTGGTTAAAAACCCTAATTGGATTAGAATAAGCCTAGGGAGGACAAACATGACCTAAATATTCAACCAATGATACAAAATCACACATTGGATGCACAAGATTGGTTAAAAACCCTAATTGGATTAGAATAAGACTAGGGAGGACGAAAATGACATAAATCTTCAACCAATGACACAATATGACACAAAATTAAATATTGGATGCACAAGATTGGTTAAAAACCCTAATTGGATTAGAATAAGTCTAGGGAGGACGAAAATGACCTAAATGTTCAACCAATGACACAAAATCACATATTGGATGCACAAGATTGGTTAAAAACCGTAATTGGATTAGAATAAGCCTAGGGCGGACGAAAATGACCTAAATGTTCAACCAATGACACAAAATCACATATTGGATGCACAAGATTGGTTAAAAACCCTAATTGGATTAGAATAAGCCTAGGGTGGACCAAAATGACCTAAATGTTCAACCAATGACACAAAATCACATATTGGATGCACAAGATTGGTTAAAAACCCTAATTGGATTAGAATAAGCCTAGGGAGGACGAAAATGACCTAAATGTTCAACCAATGACACAAAATCACATATTGGATGCACAAGATTAGTTAAAAACCCAAATTGGATTAGAATAAGCCTTTGGAAGACGAAAATGACCTAAATGTTCAACCAATGACACAAAATCACATATTGGATGCACATGATTGGTAAAAAACCCTAATTGGATTAGAATAAGCCTAGGGAGGACGAAAATGACCTAAATGTTCAACCAATGACAAAAAATCACATATTGGATGCACAAGATTGGTTAAAAAACCCTAATTGGATTAGAATAAGTCGAAGGATGACGAAAATGACCTAAATGTTCAACCAATGACACAAAATCACATATTGGATGCACAAGATTGGTTAAAAACCCTAATTGGATTAGAATAAGTCGAAGGAGGACGAAAATGACCTAAATGTTCAACCAATGACACAAAATTACCTATTGGATGCACAAGATTGGTTGAAAACCCTAATGGGATTAGAATAAGCCTATGGAGGACGAAAAATGACATAAATGTTCAACCAATGACACAAAATCACTTATTGGATGCACAAGATTGGTTAAAAACCCTAATTTGATTAGAATAAGCCAACGGTGGACGAAAATGACCTAAATGTTCAACCAATGACACAAAATCACTTATTGGATGCACAAGATTGGTTAAAAACCCTAATTGGATTAGAACAAGCCTTTGGAGGACGAATATGACGTAAATGTTCAACCAATGACACAAAATCACTTATTGGATGCACAAGATTGGTGAAACACCCTAATTGGATTAGAATAAGTCGAAGGATGACGAAAAATGACCTAATTGTTCAACCAATGACACGAAATCACTTATTAAATGCACAAGATTGGCTAAAAATCCTAATTGGATTAGAATAAGTCGAAGGATGACGAAAATGTCCTAAATGTTCAACCAATGACACAAAATCACATATTGGATGCACAAGATTGGTTAAAAACCCTAATTGGATTAGAATAAGCCTAGGGAGCACGAAAATGACCTAAATATTCAACCAATGACACAAAATCACTTATTGGATGCACAAGATTGGTTAAAAACCCTAATTGGATTAGAATAAGCCTAAGGAGTATGATAATGACCTAAATGTTCAACCAATGACACAAAATCACTTATTGGATGCACAAGATTGGATAAAAACCCTAATTGGATTAGAATAAGCCAAGGGAGGACGAAAATAACCTAAATGTTTAACCAATGATACAAAATTACCTATTAGATGCACAAGATTGGTTAAAAACCCTAATTGGATTAGAATAAGCCTAGGGAGGACGAAAAATGACCTATATGTTCAACCAATGACACAAAATCACATATTGGATGCACAAGATTGGTTAATAACCCTAATTGGATTAGAAGAAGTCGAAGGAGGACGAAAATGACCTAAATGTTCAACCAATGACACAACATTACCTATTGGATGCACAAGATTGGTTGAAAACCCTAATGGGATTAGAATAAGCCTAGGGAGGACGAAAAATGACATAAATGTTCAACCAATGACACAAAATCACGTATTGGATGCACAAGATTGGTTAAAAACCCTAATGGGATGAGAATAGGCCAAGGGAAGACGAAAATGACCTAAATGTTCAACCAATGACACAAAATCACTTATTGGATGCACAAGATTGGTGAAACACCCTAATTGGATTAGAATAAGTCGAAGGATGACGAAAAATTACCTAATTGTTCAACCAATGACACAAAATCACTTATTAAATGCACAAGATCGGTTAAAAACACTAATTGGATTAGAATAAGTCGAAGGATGACGAAAATGACCTAAATGTTCAACCAATGACACAAAATCACATATTGGATGCACAAGATTGGTTAAAAACCCTTATTGGATTAGAATAAGCCTAAGGAGCACGAAAATGACCTAAATATTCAACCAATGACACAAAATCACTTATTGGATGCACAAGATTGGTTAAAAACCCTAATTGGATTAGAATAAGCCTAAGGAGTACGATAATGACCTAAATATTCAACCAACGACACAAAATCACTTATTGGATGCACAAGATTGGTTTAAAACCCTAATTGGATTAGAATAGGCCAAGGGAGGATGAAAATAACCTAAATGTTCAACCAATGATACAAAATTACCTATTAGATGCACAAGATTGGTTAAAAACCCTAATTGGATTAGAATAAGCCAAGGGAGGACGAAAAATGACATAAATGTTCAACCAATGACACAAAATCACTTATTGGATGCACAAGATTGGTGAAACACCCTAATTGGATTAGAATAAGTCGAAGGATGACGAAAAATTACCTAATTGTTCAACCAATGACACAAAATCACTTATTAAATGCACAAGATCGGTTAAAAACACTAATTGGATTAGAATAAGTCGAAGGATGACGAAAATGACCTAAATGTTCAACCAATGATACAAAATTACCTATTGGATGCACAAGATTGGTTAAAAACCCTAATTGGATTAGAATAAGCCTAGGGAGGCGAAAAATGACCTATATGTTCAACCAATGACACAAAATCACTTATTGGATGCACAAGATTGGTTAAAAACCCTAATTGGATTAGAATAAGCCAACGGTGGACGAAAATGACCTAAATGTTCAACCAATGACACAAAATCACTTATTGGATGCACAAGATTGGTTAAAAACCCTAATTGGATTAGAACAAGCCTTTGGAGGACGAATATGACGTAAATGTTCAACCAATGACACAAAATCACTTATTGGATGCACAAGATTGGTTAAAAACCCTAATTGGATTAGAATAAGTCGAAGGAGGACGAAAATGACCTAAATGTTCAACCAATGACACAAAATTACCTATTGGATGCACAAGATTGGTTGAAAACCCTAATGGGATTAGAATAAGCCTATGGAGGACGAAAAATGACATAAATGTTCAACCAATGACACAAAATCACTTATTGGATGCACAAGATTGGTTAAAAACCCTAATTTGATGAGAATAGGCCAAGGGAGGACGAAAATGACCTAAATGTTCAACCAATGACACCAAATCACTTATTGGATGCACAAGATTGGTGAAACACCCTAATTGGATTAGAATAAGTCGAAGGATGACGAAAAATGACCTAATTGTTCAACCAATGACACAAAATCACTTATTAAATGCACAAGATTGGTTAAAAACCCTAATTGGATTAGAATAAGCCTAGGGAGCACGAAAATGACCTAAATATTCAACCAATGACACAAAATCACTTATTGGATGCACAAGATTGGTTAAAAACCCTAATTGGATTAGAATAAGCCTAAGGAGTATGATAATGACCTAAATGTTCAACCAATGACACAAAATCACTTATTGGATGCACAAGATTGGATAAAAACCCTAATTGGATTAGAATTAGCCAAGGGAGGACGATAATAACCTAAATGTTTAACCAATGATACAAAATTACCTATTAGATGCACAAGATTGGTTAAAAACCCTAATTGGATTAGAATAAGCCTAGGGAGGACGAAAAATGACCTATATGTTCAACCAATGACACAAAATCACATATTGGATGCACAAGATTGGTTAATAACCCTAATTGGATTAGAAGAAGTCGAAGGAGGACGAAAATGACCTAAATGTTCAACCAATGACACAACATTACCTATTGGATGCACAAGATTGGTTGAAAACCCTAATGGGATTAGAATAAGCCTAGGGAGCACGAAAATGACCTAAATATTCAACCAATGACACAAAATCACTTATTGGATGCACAAGATTGGTTAAAAACCCTAATTGGATTAGAATAAGCCTAAGGAGTATGATAATGACCTAAATGTTCAACCAATGACACAAAATCACTTATTGGATGCACAAGATTGGATAAAAACCCTAATTGGATTAGAATTAGCCAAGGGAGGACGAAAATAACCTAAATGTTTAACCAATGATACAAAATTACCTATTAGATGCACAAGATTGGTTAAAAACCCTAATTGGATTAGAATAAGCCTAGGGAGGACGAAAAATGACCTATATGTTCAACCAATGACACAAAATCACATTTGGGATGCACAAGATTGGTTAATAACCCTAATTGGATTAGAATAAGCCTAGGGAAGACGAAAATGACCTAAATGTTCAACCAATGACACAAAATCACTTATTGGATGCACAAGATTGGTGAAACACCCTAATTGGATTAGAATAAGTCGAAGGATGACGAAAAATTACCTAATTGTTCAACCAATGACACAAAATCACTTATTAAATGCACAAGATCGGTTAAAAACACTAATTGGATTAGAATAAGTCGAAGGATGACGAAAATGACCTAAATGTTCAACCAATGACACAAAATCACATATTGGATGCACAAGATTGGTTAAAAACCCTTATTGGATTAGAATAAGCCTAAGGAGCACGAAAATGACCTAAATATTCAACCAATGACACAAAATCACTTATTGGATGCACAAGATTGGTTAAAAACCCTAATTGGATTAGAATAAGCCTAAGGAGTACGATAATGACCTAAATATTCAACCAACGACACAAAATCACTTATTGGATGCACAAGATTGGTTTAAAACCCTAATTGGATTAGAATAGGCCAAGGGAGGATGAAAATAACCTAAATGTTCAACCAATGATACAAAATTACCTATTAGATGCACAAGATTGGTTAAAAACCCTAATTGGATTAGAATAAGCCAAGGGAGGACGAAAAATGACATAAATGTTCAACCAATGACACAAAATCACTTATTGGATGCACAAGATTGGTGAAACACCCTAATTGGATTAGAATAAGTCGAAGGATGACGAAAAATGACCTAATTGTTCAACCAATGAAACAAAATCACTTATTAAATGCACAAGATTGGTTAAAAACCCTAATAGTATTAGAATAAGCCAATGGAGGACGAAAATGACCTAAATGTTCAACCAATGACACAAAATCACATATTGGATGCACAAGATTGGTTAAAAACCCTAATTGGATTAGAATAAGCCTAGGGAGCACGAAAATGACCTAAATATTCAACCAATGACACAAAATCACTTATTGGATGCACAAGATTGGTTAAAAACCCTAATTGGATTAGAATAAGCCTAAGGAGTACGATAATGACCTAAATGTTCAACCAACGACAAAAAATCACTTATTGGATGCACAAGATTGGTTAAAAACCCTAATTGGATTAAAATAAGCCAAGGGAGGACGAAAATAACCTAAATGTTTAACCAATGATACAAAATTACCTATTGGATGCACAAGATTGGTTAAAAACCCTAATTGGATTAGAATAAGCCTAGGGAGGACGAAAAATGACCTATATGTTCAACCAATGACACAAAATCACTTATTGGATGCACAAGATTGGTTAAAAACCCTAATAGGATTAGAATAAGCCAATGGAGGACGAAAATGACCTAAATGTTCAACCAATGACACAAAATCACTTATTGGATGCACAAGATTGGTTAAACGCCCTAATTGGATTAGAACAAGCCTTTGGAGGACTAACATGACGTAAATGTTCAACCAATGACACAAAATCACTTATTGGATGCACAAGATTGGTTAAAAACCCTAATTGGATTAGAATAAGTCGAAGGACGACGAAAACGACCTAATGTTCGACCAATGACACAAAATCACATCTTGGATGCACAAGATTGGTTAAAACCCTAATTGGATTAGAATAAGTCGAAGGAGGACGAAAATGACCTAAATGTTCAACCAATGACACAAAATTACCTATTGGATGCACAAGATTGGTTGAAAACCCTAATGGGATTAGAATAAGCCTATGGAGGACGAAAAATGACATAAATGTTCAACCAATGACACAAAATCACTTATTGGATGCACAAGATTGGTTAAAAACCCTAATTTGATGAGAATAGGCCAAGGGAGGACGAAAATGACCTAAATGTTCAACCAATGACACCAAATCACTTATTGGATGCACAAGATTGGTGAAACACCCTAATTGGATTAGAATAAGTCGAAGGATGACGAAAAATGACCTAATTGTTCAACCAATGACACGAAATCACTTATTAAATGCACAAGATTGGCTAAAAATCCTAATTGGATTAGAATAAGTCAAAGGATGACGAAAATGTCCTAAATGTTCAACCAATGACACAAAATCACATATTGGATGCACAAGATTGGTTAAAAACCCTAATTGGATTAGAATAAGCCTAGGGAGCACGAAAATGACCTAAATATTCAACCAATGACACAAAATCACTTATTGGATGCACAAGATTGGTTAAAAACCCTAATTTGATGAGAATAGGCCAAGGGACGACGAAAATGACCTAAATGTTCAACCAATGACACCAAATCACTTATTGGATGCACAAGATTGGTGAAACACCCTAATTGGTTTAGAATAAGTCGAAGGATGACGAAAAATGACCTAATTGTTCAACCAATGACACGAAATCACTTATTAAATGCACAAGATTGGCTAAAAATCATAATTGGATTAGAATAAGTCGAAGGATGACGAAAATGTCCTAAATGTTCAACCAATGACACAAAATCACATATTGGATGCACAAGATTGGTTAAAAACCCTAATTGGATTAGAATAAGCCTAGGGAGCACGAAAATGACCTAAATATTCAACCAATGACACAAAATCACTTATTGGATGCACAAGATTGGTTAAAAACCCTAATTGGATTAGAATAAGCCTAAGGAGTATGATAATGACCTAAATGTTCAACCAATGACACAAAATCACTTATTGGATGCACAAGATTGGATAAAAACCCTAATTGGATTAGAATAAGCCAAGGGAGGACGAAAATAACCTAAATGTTTAACCAATGATACAAAATTACCTATTAGATGCACAAGATTGGTTAAAAACCCTAATTGGATTAGAATAAGCCTAGGGAGGACGAAAAATGACCTATATGTTCAACCAATGACACAAAATCACATATTGGATGCACAAGATTGGTTAATAACCCTAATTGGATTAGAAGAAGTCGAAGGAGGACGAAAATGACCTAAATGTTCAACCAATGACACAACATTACCTATTGGATGCACAAGATTGGTTGAAAACCCTAATGGGATTAGAATAAGCCTAGGGAGGACGAAAAATGACATAAATGTTCAACCAATGACACAAAATCACGTATTGGATGCACAAGATTGGTTAAAAACCCTAATGGGATGAGAATAGGCCAAGGGAAGACGAAAATGACCTAAATGTTCAACCAATGACACAAAATCACTTATTGGATGCACAAGATTGGTGAAACACCCTAATTGGATTAGAATAAGTCGAAGGATGACGAAAAATTACCTAATTGTTCAACCAATGACACAAAATCACTTATTAAATGCACAAGATCGGTTAAAAACACTAATTGGATTAGAATAAGTCGAAGGATGACGAAAATGACCTAAATGTTCAACCAATGACACAAAATCACATATTGTATGCACAAGATTGGTTAAAAACCCTAATTGGATTAGAATAAGCCTAGGGAGCACGAAAATGACCTAAATATTCAACCAATGACACAAAATCACTTATTGGATGCACAAGATTGGTTAAAAACCCTAATTGGATTAGAATAAGCCTAAGGAGTACGATAATGACCTAAATGTTCAACCAATGACACAAAATCACTTATTGGATGCACAAGATTGGTTTAAAACCCTAATTGGATTAGAATAAGCCAAGGGAGGACGAAAATAACCTAAATGTTTAACCAATGATACAAAATTACCTATTGGATGCACAAGATTGGTTAAAAACCCTAATTGGATTAGAATAAGCCTAGGGAGGCGAAAAATGACCTATATGTTCAACCAATGACACAAAATCACTTATTGGATGCACAAGATTGGTTAAAAACCCTAATTGGATTAGAATAAGCCAACGGTGGACGAAAATGACCTAAATGTTCAACCAATGACACAAAATCACTTATTGGATGCACAAGATTGGTTAAAAACCCTAATTGGATTAGAACAAGCCTTTGGAGGACGAATATGACGTAAATGTTCAACCAATGACACAAAATCACTTATTGGATGCACAAGATTGGTTAAAAACCCTAATTGGATTAGAATAAGTCGAAGGATGACGAAAACGACCTAATGTTCGACCAGTGACACAAAATCACATATTGGATGCACAAGATTGGTTAATAATCCTAATTGGATTAGAAGAAGTCGAAGGAGGACGAAAATGACCTAAATCTTCAACCAATGACACAAAATTACCTATTGGATGCACAAGATTGGTTGAAAACCCTAATGGGATTAGAATAAGCCTAGGGAGGAAGAAAAATGACATAAATGTTCAACCAATGACACAAAATCACGTATTGGATGCACAAGATTGGTTAAAAACCCTAATGGGATGAGAATAGGCCAAGGGAAGACGAAAATGACCTAAATGTTCAACCAATGCCACAAAATCACTTATTGGATGCACAAGATTGGTGAAACACCCTAATTGGATTAGAATAAGTCGATGGATGACGAAAAATTACCTAATTGTTCAACCAATGACACAAAATCAGTTATTAAATGCACAAGATCGGTTAAAAACACTAATTGGATTAGAATAAGTCGAAGGATGACGAAAATGACCTAAATGTTCAACCAATGACACAAAATCACATATTGTATGCACAAGATTGGTTAAAAACCCTAATTGGATTATAATAAGCCTAGGGAGCACGAAAATGACCTAAATATTAAACCAATGACACAAAATCACTTATTGGATGCACAAGATTGGTTAAAAACCCTAATAGGATTAGAATAAGCCTAAGGAGGACGATAATCACCTTAAAGTTCAACCAATGACACAAAATCACATATTGGATGCACAAGATTGGTTAAAAACCCTAATTGGATTAGAATAAGCCAAGGGAGGATGAAAATAACCTAAATGTTCAACCAATGATACAAAATTACCTATTAGATGCACAAGATTGGTTAAAAACCCTAATTGGATTAGAATAAGCCAAGGGAGGACGAAAAATGACATAAATGTTCAACCAATGACACAAAATCACATATTGGATGCACAAGATTGGTGAAACACCCTAATTGGATTAGAATAAGTCGAAGGATGACGAAAAATGACCTAATTGTTCAACCAATGAAACAAAATCACTTATTAAATGCACAAGATTGGTTAAAAACCCTAATAGTATTAGAATAAGCCAA
>JBBPBQ010000004.1:28692300-28713688 GCA_037974755.1 Cicer yamashitae
TTATTGGATGCACAAGATTGGTGAAACACCCTAATTGGATTAGAATAAGTCGAAGGATGACGAAAAATTACCTAATTGTTCAACCAATGACACAAAATCACTTATTAAATGCACAAGATCGGTTAAAAACACTAATTGGATTAGAATAAGTCGAAGGATGACGAAAATGACCTAAATGTTCAACCAATGACACAAAATCACATATTGTATGCACAAGATTGGTTAAAAACCCTAATTGGATTAGAATAAGCCTAGGGAGGACGAAAATGACCGAAATGTTCAATCAATGACACAAAATCACTTATTGGATGCACAAGATCGATAAAAACCCTAATTGGATTAGAATAAGCCAAGGGAGGATGAAAATAACCTAAATGTTCAACCAATGATACAAAATTACCTATTAGATGCACAAGATTGGTTAAAAACCCTAATTGGATTAGAATAAGCCTAGGGAGGACGAAAAATGACCTATATGTTCAACCAATGACACAAAATCACTTATTGGATGCACAAGATTGGTTAAAAACCCTACTAGGATTAGAATAAGCCAATGGAGGACGAAAATGAACTAAATGTGCAACCAATGATACAAAATCACTTATTGGATGCACAAGAATGGTTAAAAACCCTAATTGGATTAGAACAAGCCTTTGGAGGACGAAAATGACGTAAATGTTAAACCAATGACACCAAATCACTTATTGGATCCACAAGATTGGTTAAAAACCCTAATTGGATTACAATAAGTCGAAGGACGACGAAAACGACCTAATGTTCGACCAATGACACAAAATCACATATTGGATGCACAAGATTGGTTAAAAACCCTAATTGGATTAGAATAAGCCAAGGGAGGACGAAAAATGACATAAATGTTCAACCAATGACACAAAATCACTTATTGGATGCACAAGATTGGTGAAACACCCTAATTGGATTAGAATAAGTCGAAGGATGACGAAAAATGACCTAATTGTTCAACCAATGAAACAAAATCACTTATTAAATGCACAAGATTGGTTAAAAACCCTAATAGTATTAGAATAAGCCAATGGAGGACGAAAATGACCTAAATGTTCAACCAATGACACAAAATCACATATTGGATGCACAAGATTGGTTAAAAACCCTAATTGGATTAGAATAAGCCTAGGGAGCACGAAAATGACCTAAATATTCAACCAATGACACAAAATCACTTATTGGATGCACAAGATTGGTTAAAAACCCTAATTGGATTAGAATAAGCCTAAGGAGTACGATAATGACCTAAATGTTCAACCAACGACAAAAAATCACTTATTGGATGCACAAGATTGGTTAAAAACCCTAATTGGATTAAAATAAGCCAAGGGAGGACGAAAATAACCTAAATGTTTAACCAATGATACAAAATTACCTATTGGATGCACAAGATTGGTTAAAAACCCTAATTGGATTAGAATAAGCCTAGGGAGGACGAAAAATGACCTATATGTTCAACCAATGACACAAAATCACTTATTGGATGCACAAGATTGGTTAAAAACCCTAATAGGATTAGAATAAGCCAATGGAGGACGAAAATGACCTAAATGTTCAACCAATGACACAAAATCACATATTGGATGCACAAGATTGGTTAAAAACCCTAATTGGATTAGAATAAGCCAAGGGAGGATGAAAATAACCTAAATGTTCAACCAATGATACAAAATTACCTATTAGATGCACAAGATTGGTTAAAAACCCTAATTGGATTAGAATAAGCCAAGGGAGGACGAAAATGACCTAAATGTTCAACCAATGACACAAAATCACTTATTGGATGCACAAGATTGGTTAAAAACCCTAATTGGATTAGAATAAGTCGAAGGATGACGAAAATGACCTAAATGTTCAACCAATGACACAAAATCACATATTGGATGCACAAGATTGGTTAAAAACCCTAATTGGATTAGAATAAGCCTAGGGAGCACGAAAATGACCTAAATATTCAACCAATGACACAAAATCACTTATTGGATGCACAAGATTGGTTAAAAACCCTAACTGGATTAGAATAAGCCTAAGGAGTACGATAATGACCTAAATGTTCAACCAATGACACAACATCACTTATTGGATGCACAAGATTGGTTAAAAACCCTAATTGGATTAAAATAAGCCAAGGGAGGACGAAAATAACCTAAATGTTTAACCAATGATACAAAATTACCTATTGGATGCACAAGATTGGTTAAAAACCCTAATTGGATTAGAATAAGCCTAGGGAGGACGAAAAATGACCTATATGTTCAACCAATGACACAAAATCACTTATTGGATGCACAAGATTGGTTAAAAACCCTAATAGGATTAGAATAAGCCAATGGAGGACGAAAATGACCTAAATGTTCAACCAATGACACAAAATCACTTATTGGATGCACAAGATTGGTTAAACGCCCTAATTGGATTAGAACAAGCCTTTGGAGGACTAACATGACGTAAATGTTCAACCAATGACACAAAATCACTTATTGGATGCACAAGATTGGTTAAAAACCCTAATTGGATTAGAATAAGTCGAAGGACGACGAAAACGACCTAACAATGACACAAAATCACATCTTGGATGCACAAGATTGGTTAAAACCCTAATTGGATTAGAATAAGTCGAAGGAGGACGAAAATGACCTAAATGTTCAACCAATGACACAAAATTACCTATTGGATGCACAAGATTGGTTGAAAACCCTAATGGGATTAGAATAAGCCTATGGAGGACGAAAAATGACATAAATGTTCAACCAATGACACAAAATCACTTATTGGATGCACAAGATTGGTTAAAAACCCTAATTTGATGAGAATAGGCCAAGGGACGACGAAAATGACCTAAATGTTCAATCAATGACACCAAATCACTTATTGGATGCACAAGATTGGTGAAACACCCTAATTGGATTAGAATAAGTCGAAGGATGACGAAAAATGACCTAATTGTTCAACCAATGACACGAAATCACTTATTAAATGCACAAGATTGGCTAAAAATCCTAATTGGATTAGAATAAGTCGAAGGATGACGAAAATGTCCTAAATGTTCAACCAATGACACAAAATCACATATTGGATGCACAAGATTGGTTAAAAACCCTAATTGGATTAGAATAAGCCTAGGGAGCACGAAAATGACCTAAATATTCAACCAATGACACAAAATCACTTATTGGATGCACAAGATTGGTTAAAAACCCTAATTGGATTAGAATAAGCCTAAGGAGTATGATAATGACCTAAATGTTCAACCAATGACACAAAATCACTTATTGGATGCACAAGATTGGATAAAAACCCTAATTGGATTAGAATTAGCCAAGGGAGGACGATAATAACCTAAATGTTTAACCAATGATACAAAATTACCTATTAGATGCACAAGATTGGTTAAAAACCCTAATTGGATTAGAATAAGCCTAGGGAGGACGAAAAATGACCTATATGTTCAACCAATGACACAAAATCACATATTGGATGCACAAGATTGGTTAATAACCCTAATTGGATTAGAAGAAGTCGAAGGAGGACGAAAATGACCTAAATGTTCAACCAATGACACAACATTACCTATTGGATGCACAAGATTGGTTGAAAACCCTAATGGGATTAGAATAAGCCTAGGGAGCACGAAAATGACCTAAATATTCAACCAATGACACAAAATCACTTATTGGATGCACAAGATTGGTTAAAAACCCTAATTGGATTAGAATAAGCCTAAGGAGTATGATAATGACCTAAATGTTCAACCAATGACACAAAATCACTTATTGGATGCACAAGATTGGATAAAAACCCTAATTGGATTAGAATTAGCCAAGGGAGGACGAAAATAACCTAAATGTTTAACCAATGATACAAAATTACCTATTAGATGCACAAGATTGGTTAAAAACCCTAATTGGATTAGAATAAGCCTAGGGAGGACGAAAAATGACCTATATGTTCAACCAATGACACAAAATCACATATGGGATGCACAAGATTGGTTAATAACCCTAATTGGATTAGAATAAGCCTAGGGAAGACGAAAATGACCTAAATGTTCAACCAATGACACAAAATCACTTATTGGATGCACAAGATTGGTGAAACACCCTAATTGGATTAGAATAAGTCGAAGGATGACGAAAAATTACCTAATTGTTCAACCAATGACACAAAATCACTTATTAAATGCACAAGATCGGTTAAAAACACTAATTGGATTAGAATAAGTCGAAGGATGACGAAAATGACCTAAATGTTCAACCAATGACACAAAATCACATATTGTATGCACAAGATTGGTTAAAAACCCTAATTGGATTAGAATAAGCCTAGGGAGCACGAAAATGACCTAAATATTAAACCAATGACACAAAATCACTTATTGGATGCACAAGATTGGTTAAAAACCCTAATAGGATTAGAATAAGCCTAAGGAGGACGATAATCACCTTAATGTTCAACCAATGACACAAAATCACATATTGGATGCACATGATTGGTTAAAAACCCTAATTGGATTAGAATAAGCCAAGGGAGGATGAAAATAACCTAAATGTTCAACAAATGATACAAAATTACCTATTAGATGCACAAGATTGGTTAAAAACCCTAATTGGATTAGAATAAGCCTAGGGAGGACGAAAAATGACCTATATGTTCAACCAATGACACAAAATCACTTATTGGATGCACAAGATTGGTTAAAAACCCTACTAGGATTAGAATAAGCCAATGGAGGACGAAAATGACCTAAATGTTCAACCAATGATACAAAATCACTTATTGGATGCACAAGAATGGTTAAAAACCCTAATTGGATTAGAACAAGCCTTTGGAGGACGAAAATGACGTAAATGTTAAACCAATGACACCAAATCACTTATTGGATCCACAAGATTGGTTAAAAACCCTAATTGGATTACAATAAGTCGAAGGACGACGAAAACGACCTAATGTTCGACCAATGACACAAAATCACATATTGGATGCACAAGATTGGTTAAAAACCCTAATTGGATTAGAATAAGTCGAAGGAGGACCAAAATGACCTAAATGTTCAACCAATGACACAAAATTACCTATTGGATGCACTAGATAGATTGAAAACCCTAATGGGATTAGAATAAGCCTAGGGAGGACGAAAAATGACATAAATGTTCAACCAATGACACAAAATCACTTATTGGATGCACAAGATTGGTTAAAAACCCTAATTGGATGAGAATAGGCCAAGGGAGGACGAAAATGACCTAAATGTTCAACCAATGACACAAAATCACATATTGGATGCACAAGATTGGTTAAAAACCCTAATTGGATTAGAATAAGCCTAGGGAGCACGAAAATGACCTAAATATTCAACCAATGACACAAAATCACTTATTGGATGCACAAGATTGGTTAAAAACCCTAATTGGATTAGAATAAGCCTAAGGAGTATGAAAATGACCTAAATGTTCAACCAATGACACAAAATCACTTATTGGATGCACAAGATTGGATAAAAACCCTAATTGGATTAGAATTAGCCAAGGGAGGACGAAAATAACCTAAATGTTTAACCAATGATACAAAATTACCTATTAGATGCACAAGATTGGTTAAAAACCCTAATTGGATTAGAATAAGCCTAGGGAGGACGAAAAATGACCTATATGTTCAACCAATGACACAAAATCACATATTGGATGCACAAGATTGGTTAATAACCCTAATTGGATTAGAAGAAGTCGAAGGAGGACGAAAATGACCTAAATGTTCAACCAATGACACAACATTACCTATTGGATGCACAAGATTGGTTGAAAACCCTAATGGGATTAGAATAAGCCTAGGGAGGACGAAAAATGACATAAATGTTCAACCAATGACACAAAATCACGTATTGGATGCACAAGATTGGTTAAAAACCCTAATGGGATGAGAATAGGCCAAGGGAAGACGAAAATGACCTAAATGTTCAACCAATGACACAAAATCACTTATTGGATGCACAAGATTGGTGAAACACCCTAATTGGATTAGAATAAGTCGAAGGATGACGAAAAATTACCTAATTGTTCAACCAATGACACAAAATCACTTATTAAATGCACAAGATCGGTTAAAAACACTAATTGGATTAGAATAAGTCGAAGGATGACGAAAATGACCTAAATGTTCAACCAATGACACAAAATCACATATTGGATGCACAAGATTGGTTAAAAACCCTAATTGGATTAGAATAAGCCTAGGGAGCACGAAAATGACCTAAATATTCAACCAATGACACAAAATCACTTATTGGATGCACAAGATTGGTTAAAAACCCTAATTGGATTAGAATAAGCCTAAGGAGTACGATAATGACCTAAATATTCAACCAACGACACAAAATCACTTATTGGATGCACAAGATTGGTTTAAAACCCTAATTGGATTAGAATAAGCCAATGGAGGACGAAAATAACCTAAATGTTTAACCAATGATACAAAATTACCTATTGGATGCACAAGATTGGTTAAAAACCCTAATTGGATTAGAATAAGCCTAGGGAGGCGAAAAATGACCTATATGTTCAACCAATGACACAAAATCACTTATTGGATGCACAAGATTGGTTAAAAACCCTAATTGGATTAGAATAAGCCAACGGTGGACGAAAATGACCTAAATGTTCAACCAATGACACAAAATCACTTATTGGATGCACAAGATTGGTTAAAAACCCTAATTGGATTAGAACAAGCCTTTGGAGGACGAATATGACGTAAATGTTCAACCAATGACACAAAATCACTTATTGGATGCACAAGATTGGTTAAAAACCCTAATTGGATTAGAATAAGTCGAAGGATGACGAAAACGACCTAATGTTCGACCAGTGACACAAAATCACATATTGGATGCACAAGATTGGTTAATAACCCTAATTGGATTAGAAGAAGTCGAAGGAGGACGAAAATGACCTAAATCTTCAACCAATGACACAAAATTACCTATTGGATGCACAAGATTGGTTGAAAACCCTAATGGGATTAGAATAAGCCTAGGGAGGACGAAAAATGACATAAATGTTCAACCAATGACACAAAATCACGTATTGGATGCACAAGATTGGTTAAAAACCCTAATGGGATGAGAATAGGCCAAGGGAAGACGAAAATGACCTAAATGTTCAACCAATGACACAAAATCACTTATTGGATGCACAAGATTGGTGAAACACCCTAATTGGATTATAATAAGTCGAAGGATGACGAAAAATTACCTAATTGTTCAACCAATGACACAAAATCACTTATTAAATGCACAAGATTGGTTAAAAACACTAATTGGATTAGAATAAGTCGAAGGATGACGAAAATGACCTAAATGTTCAACCAATGACACAAAATCACATATTGTATGCACAAGATTGGTTAAAAACCCTAATTGGATTAGAATAAGCCTAGGGAGCACGAAAATGACCTAAATATTAAACCAATGACACAAAATCACTTATTGGATGCACAAGATTGGTTAAAAACCCTAATTGGATTAGAATAAGCCTAAGGAGTACGATAATGACCTAAATGTTCAACCAATGACACAAAATCACTTATTGGATGCACAAGATTGGTTAAAAACCCTAATTGGATTAAAATAAGCCAAGGGAGGACGAAAATAACCTAAATGTTTAACCAATGATACAAAATTACCTATTGGATGCACAAGATTGGTTAAAAACCCTAATTGGATTAGAATAAGCCTAGGGAGGACGAAAAATGACCTATATGTTCAACCAATGACACAAAATCACTTATTGGATGCACAAGATTGGTTAAAAACCCTAATAGGATTAGAATAAGCCAATGGAGGACGAAAATGACCTAAATGTTCAACCAATGACACAAAATCACATATTGGATGCACAAGATTGGTTAAAAACCCTAATTGGATTAGAATAAGCCAAGGGAGGATGAAAATAACCTAAATGTTCAACCAATGATACAAAATTACCTATTAGATGCACAAGATTGGTTAAAAACCCTAATTGGATTAGAATAAGCCAAGGGAGGACGAAAAATGACATAAATGTTCAACCAATGACACAAAATCACTTATCGGATGCACAAGATTGGTGAAACACCCTAATTGGATTAGAATAAGTCGAAGGATGACGAAAAATGACCTAATTGTTCAACCAATGACACAAAATCACTTATTAAATGCACAAGATTGGTTAAAAACCCTAATAGTATTAGAATAAGCCAATGGAGGACGAAAATGACCTAAATGTTCAACCAATGACACAAAATCACATATTGGATGCACAAGATTGGTTAAAAACCCTAATTGGATTAGAATAAGCCTAGGGAGCACGAAAATGACCTAAATATTCAACCAATGACACAAAATCACTTATTGGATGCACAAGATTGGTTAAAAACCCTAATTGGATTAGAATAAGCCTAAGGAGTACGATAATGACCTAAATGTTCAACCAACGACAAAAAATCACTTATTGGATGCACAAGATTGGTTAAAAACCCTAATTGGATTAAAATAAGCCAAGGGAGGACGAAAATAACCTAAATGTTTAACCAATGATACAAAATTACCTATTGGATGCACAAGATTGGTTAAAAACCCTAATTGGATTAGAATAAGCCTAGAGAGGACGAAAAATGACCTATATGTTCAACCAATGACACAAAATCACTTATTGGATGCACAAGATTGGTTAAAAACCCTAATAGGATTAGAATAAGCCAATGGAGGACGAAAATGACCTAAATGTTCAACCAATGACACAAAATCACTTATTGGATGCACAAGATTGGTTAAAAGCCCTAATTGGATTAGAACAAGCCTTTGGAGGACTAATATGACGTAAATGTTCAACCAATGACACAAAATCACTTATTGGATGCACAAGATTGGTTAAAAACCCTAATTGGATTAGAATAAGTCGAAGGACGACGAAAACGACCTAATGTTCGACCAATGACACAAAATCACATCTTGGATGCACAAGATTGGTTAAAAACCCTAATTGGATTAGAATAAGCCAACGGAGGACGAAAATGACCTAAATGTTCAACCAATGACACAAAATTACCTATTGGATGCACAAGATTGGTTGAAAACCCTAATGGGATTAGAATAAGCCTATGGAGGACGAAAAATGACATAAATGTTCAACCAATGACACAAAATCACTTATTGGATGCACAAGATTGGTTAAAAACCCTAATTTGATGAGAATAGGCCAAGGGACGACAAAAATGACCTAAATGTTCAACCAATGACACCAAATCACTTATTGGATGCACAAGATTGGTGAAACACCCTAATTGGATTAGAATAAGTCGAAGGATGACGAAAAATGACCTAATTGTTCAACCAATGACACGAAATCACTTATTAAATGCACAAGATTGGCTAAAAATCCTAATTGGATTAGAATAAGTCGAAGGATGACGAAAATGTCCTAAATGTTCAACCAATGACACAAAATTACCTATTGGATGCACAAGATAGATTGAAAACCCTAATGGGATTAGAATAAGCCTAGGGAGGACGAAAAATGACATAAATGTTCAACCAATGACACAAAATCACTTATTGGATGCACAAGATTGGTTAAAAACCCTAATTGGATTAGAATAAGCCTATGGAGGCGAAAAATGACCTAAATATTCAACCAATGACACAAAATCACTTATTGGATGCACAAGATTGGTTAAAAACCCTAATTGGATTAGAATAAGCCTAAGGAGTATGATAATGACCTAAATGTTCAACCAATGACACAAAATCACTTATTGGATGCACAAGATTGGATAAAAACCCTAATTGGATTAGAATTAGCCAAGGGAGGACGATAATAACCTAAATGTTTAACCAATGATACAAAATTACCTATTAGATGCACAAGATTGGTTAAAAACACTAATTGGATTAGAATAAGCCTAGGGAGGACGAAAAATGACCTATATGTTCAACCAATGACACAAAATCACATATTGGATGCACAAGATTGGTTAATAACCCTAATTGGATTAGAAGAAGTCGAAGGAGGACGAAAATGACCTAAATGTTCAACCAATGACACAAAATTACCTATTGGATGCACAAGATTGGTTGAAAACCCTAATGGGATTAGAATAAGCCTAGGGAGGACGAAATATGACATAAATGTTCAACCAATGACACAAAATCACGTATTGGATGCACAAGATTGGTTAAAAACCCTAATGGGATGAGAATAGGCCAAGGGAAGACGAAAATGACCTAAATGTTCAACCAATGACACAAAATCACTTATTGGATGCACAAGATTGGTGAAACACCCTAATTGGATTAGAATAAGTCGAAGGATGACGAAAAATTACCTAATTGTTCAACCAATGACACAAAATCACTTATTAAATGCACAAGATCGGTTAAAAACACTAATTGGATTAGAATAAGTCGAAGGATGACGAAAATGACCTAAATGTTCAACCAATGACACAAAATCACATATTGTATGCACAAGATTGGTTAAAAACCCTAATTGGATTATAATAAGCCTAGGGAGCACGAAAATGACTTAAATATTAAACCAATGACACAAAATCACTTATTGGATGCACAAGATTGGTTAAAAACCCTAATAGGATTAGAATAAGCCTAAGGAGGACGATAATCACCTTAATGTTCAACCAATGACACAAAATCACATATTGGATGCACAAGATTGGTTAAAAACCCTAATTGGATTAGAATAAGCCAAGGGAGGATGAAAATAACCTAAATGTTCAACCAATGATACAAAATTACCTATTAGATGCACAAGATTGGTTAAAAACCCTAATTGGATTAGAATAAGCCAAGGGAGGACGAAAAATGACATAAATGTTCAACCAATGACACAAAATCACTTATCGGATGCACAAGATTGGTGAAACACCCTAATTGGATTAGAATAAGTCGAAGGATGACGAAAAATGACCTAATTGTTCAACCAATGACACAAAATCACTTATTAAATGCACAAGATTGGTTAAAAACCCTAATAGTATTAGAATAAGCCAATGGAGGACGAAAATGACCTAAATGTTCAACCAATGACACAAAATCACATATTGGATGCACAAGATTGGTTAAAAACCCTAATTGGATTAGAATAAGCCTAGGGAGCACGAAAATGACCTAAATATTCAACCAATGACACAAAATCACTTATTGGATGCACAAGATTGGTTAAAAACCCTAATTGGATTAGAATAAGCCTAAGGAGTACGATAATGACCTAAATGTTCAACCAACGACAAAAAATCACTTATTGGATGCACAAGATTGGTTAAAAACCCTAATTGGATTAAAATAAGCCAAGGGAGGACGAAAATAACCTAAATGTTTAACCAATGATACAAAATTACCTATTGGATGCACAAGATTGGTTAAAAACCCTAATTGGATTAGAATAAGCCTAGAGAGGACGAAAAATGACCTATATGTTCAACCAATGACACAAAATCACTTATTGGATGCACAAGATTGGTTAAAAACCCTAATAGGATTAGAATAAGCCAATGGAGGACGAAAATGACCTAAATGTTCAACCAATGACACAAAATCACTTATTGGATGCACAAGATTGGTTAAAAGCCCTAATTGGATTAGAACAAGCCTTTGGAGGACTAATATGACGTAAATGTTCAACCAATGACACAAAATCACTTATTGGATGCACAAGATTGGTTAAAAACCCTAATTGGATTAGAATAAGTCGAAGGACGACGAAAACGACCTAATGTTCGACCAATGACACAAAATCACATCTTGGATGCACAAGATTGGTTAAAAACCCTAATTGGATTAGAATAAGTCGAAGGAGGACGAAAATGACCTAAATGTTCAACAAATGACACAAAATTACCTATTGGATGCACAAGATTGGTTGAAAACCCTAATGGGATTAGAATAAGCCTAGGGAGGACGAAAAATGACATAAATGTTCAACCAATGACACAAAATCACTTATTGGATGCACAAGATTGGTGAAACACCCTAATTGGATTAGAATAAGTCGAAGGATGACGAAAAATGACCTAATTGTTCAACCAATGACACAAAATCACTTATTAAATGCACAAGATTGGTTAAAAACCCTAATAGTATTAGAATAAGCCAATGGAGGACGAAAATGACCTAAATGTTCAACCAATGACACCAAATCACTTATTGGATGCACAAGATTGGTGAAACACCCTAATTGGATTAGAATAAGTCGAAGGATGACGAAAAATGACCTAATTGTTCAACCAATGACACGAAATCACTTATTAAATGCACAAGATTGGCTAAAAATCCTAATTGGATTAGAATAAGTCGAAGGATGACGAAAATGTCCTAAATGTTCAACCAATGACACAAAATCACATATTGGATGCACAAGATTGGTTAAAAACCCTAATTGGATTAGAATAAGCCTAGGGAGCACGAAAATGACCTAAATATTCAACCAATGACACAAAATCACTTATTGGATGCACAAGATTGGTTAAAAACCCTAATTGGATTAGAATAAGCCTAAGGAGTATGATAATGACCTAAATGTTCAACCAATGACACAAAATCACTTATTGGATGCACAAGATTGGATAAAAACCCTAATTGGATTAGAATTAGCCAAGGGAGGACGAAAATAACCTAAATGTTTAACCAATGATACAAAATTACCTATTAGATGCACAAGATTGGTTAAAAACCCTAATTGGATTAGAATAAGCCTAGGGAGGACGAAAAATGACCTATATGTTCAACCAATGACACAAAATCACTTATTGGATGCACAAGATTGGTTAAAAACCCTAATTGGATTAGAATAAGCCAAGGGAGGACGAAAATGACCTAAATGTTCAACCAATGACACAAAATCACTTATTGGATGCACAAGATTGGTTAAAAACCCTAATTGGATTAGAATAAGTCGAAGGACGACGAAAACGACCTAATGTTCGACCAATGACACAAAATCACATCTTGGATGCACAAGATTGGTTAAAAACCCTAATTGGATTAGAATAAGTCGAAGGAGGACGAAAATGACCTAAATGTTCAACCAATGACACAAAATTACCTATTGGATGCACAAGATTGGTTGAAAACCCTAATGGGATTAGAATAAGCCTATGGAGGACGAAAAATGACATAAATGTTCAACCAATGACACAAAATCACTTATTGGACGCACAAGATTGGTTAAAAACCCTAATAGGATTAGAATAAGCCAATGGAGGACGAAAATGACCTAATTGTTCAACCAATGACACAAAATCACTTATTGGATGCACAAGATTGGTTAAAAACCCTAATTGGATTAGAACAAGCCTTTGGAGGACTAATATGACGTAAATGTTCAACCAATGACACAAAATCACTTATTGGATGCACAAGATTGGTTAAAAACCCTAATTGGATTAGAATAAGTCGAAGGACGACGAAAACGACCTTATTTTCGACCAATGACACAAAATCACATCTTGGATGCACAAGATTGGTTAAAAACCCTAATTGGATTAGAATAAGTCGAAGGAGGACGAAAATGACCTAAATGTTCATCCAATGACACAAAATTACCTATTGGATGCACAAGATTGGTTGAAAACCCTAATGGGATTAGAATAAGCCTATGGAGGACGAAAAATGACATAAATGTTCAACCAATGACACAAAATCACTTATTGGATGCACAAGATTGGTTAAAAACCCTAATTTGATGAGAATAGGCCAAGGGAGGACGAAAATGACCTAAATGTTCAACCAATGACACCAAATCACTTATTGGATGCACAAGATTGGTGAAACACCCTAATTGGATTAGAATAAGTCGAAGGATGACGAAAAATGACCTAATTGTTCAACCAATGACACAAAATCACTTATTAAATGCACAAGATTGGTTAAAAATCCTAATTGGATTAGAATAAGTCGAAGGATGACGAAAATGACCTAAATGTTCAACCAATGACACAAAATCACATATTGTATGCACAAGATTGGTTAAAAACCCTAATTGGATTAGAATAAGCCTAGGGAGCACGAAAATGACCTAAATATTAAACCAATGACACAAAATCACTTATTGGATGCACAAGATTGGTTAAAAACCCTAATTGGATTAGAATAAGCCTAAGGAGTACGATAATGACCTAAATGTTCAACCAATGACACAAAATCACTTATTGGATGCACAAGATTGGATAAAAACCCTAATTGGATTAGAATAAGCCTAGGGAGCACGAAAATGACCTAAATATTCAACCAATGACACAAAATCACTTATTGGATGCACAAGATTGGTTAAAAACCCTAATTGGATTAGAATAAGTCGAAGGATGACGAAAATGACCTAAATGTTCAACCAATGACACAAAATCACATATTGTATGCACAAGATTGGTTAAAAACCCTAATTGGATTAGAATAAGCCTAGGGAGCACGAAAATGACCTAAATATTAAACCAATGACACAAAATCACTTATTGGATGCACAAGATTGGTTAAAAACCCTAATTGGATTAGAATAAGCCTAAGGAGTACGATAATGACCTAAATGTTCAACCAATGACACAAAATCACTTATTGGATGCACAAGATTGGATAAAAACCCTAATTGGATTAGAATAAGCCTAGGGAGCACGAAAATGACCTAAATATTCAACCAATGACACAAAATCACTTATTGGATGCACAAGATTGGTTAAAAACCCTAATTGGATTAGAATAAGCCTAAGGAGTATGATAATGACCTAAATGTTCAACCAATGACACAAAATCACTTATTGGATGCACAAGATTGGATAAAAACCCTTATTGGATTAGAATTAGCCAAGGGAGGACGAAAATAACCTAAATGTTTAACCAATGATACAAAATTACCTATTAGATGCACAAGATTGGTTAAAAACCCTAATTGGATTAGAATAAGCCTAGGGAGGACGAAAAATGACCTATATGTTCAACCAATGACACAAAATCACATATTGGATGCACAAGATTGGTTAATAACCCTAATTGGATTAGAAGAAGTCGAAGGAGGACGAAAATGACCTAAATGTTCAACCAATGACACAACATTACCTATTGGATGCACAAGATTGGTTGAAAACCCTAATGGGATTAGAATAAGCCTAGGGAGGACGAAAAATGACATAAATGTTCAACCAATGACACAAAATCACGTATTGGATGCACAAGATTGGTTAAAAACCCTAATGGGATGAGAATAGGCCAAGGGAAGACGAAAATGACCTAAATGTTCAACCAATGACACAAAATCACTTATTGGATGCACAAGATTGGTGAAACACCCTAATTGGATTAGAATAAGTCGAAGGATGACGAAAAATTACCTAATTGTTCAACCAATGACACAAAATCACTTATTAAATGCACAAGATCGGTTAAAAACACTAATTGGATTAGAATAAGTCGAAGGATGACGAAAATGACCTAAATGTTCAACCAATGACACAAAATCACATATTGGATGCACAAGATTGGTTAAAAACCCTAATTGGATTAGAATAAGCCTAGGGAGCACGAAAATGACCTAAATATTCAACCAATGACACAAAATCACTTATTGGATGCACAAGATTGGTTAAAAACCCTAATTGGATTAGAATAAGCCTAAGGAGTACGATAATGACCTAAATATTCAACCAACGACACAAAATCACTTATTGGATGCACAAGATTGGTTTAAAACCCTAATTGGATTAGAATAAGCCAATGGAGGACGAAAATAACCTAAATGTTTAACCAATGATACAAAATTACCTATTGGATGCACAAGATTGGTTAAAAACCCTAATTGGATTAGAATAAGCCTAGGGAGGCGAAAAATGACCTATATGTTCAACCAATGACACAAAATCACTTATTGGATGAACAAGATTGGTTAAAAACCATAATTGGATTAGAATAAGCCAACGGTGGACGAAAATGACCTAAATGTTCAACCAATGACACAAAATCACTTATTGGATGCACAAGATTGGTTAAAAACCCTAATTGGATTAGAACAAGCCTTTGGAGGAGGAATATGACGTAAATGTTCAACCAATGACACAAAATCACTTATTGGATGCACAAGATTGGTTAAAAACCCTTATTGGATTAGAACAAGCCTTTGGAGGACGAATATGACGTAAATGTTCAACCAATGACACAAAATCACTTATTGGATGCACAAGATTGGTTAAAAACCCTAATTGGATTAGAATAAGTCGAAGGATGACGAAAACGACCTAATGTTCGACCAGTGACACAAAATCACATATTGGATGCACAAGATTGGTTAATAACCCTAATTGGATTAGAAGAAGTCGAAGGAGGACGAAAATGACCTAAATCTTCAACCAATGACACAAAATTACCTATTGGATGCACAAGATTGGTTGAAAACCCTAATGGGATTAGAATAAGCCTAGGGAGGACGAAAAATGACATAAATGTTCAACCAATGACACAAAATCACGTATTGGATGCACAAGATTGGTTAAAAACCCTAATGGGATGAGAATAGGCCAAGGGAAGACGAAAATGACCTAAATGTTCAACCAATGCCACAAAATCACTTATTGGATGCACAAGATTGGTGAAACACCCTAATTGGATTAGAATAAGTCGAAGGATGACGAAAAATTACCTAATTGTTCAACCAATGACACAAAATCACTTATTAAATGCACAAGATCGGTTAAAAACACTAATTGGATTAGAATAAGTCGAAGGATGACGAAAATGACCTAAATGTTCAACCAATGACACAAAATCACATATTGTATGCACAAGATTGGTTAAAAACCCTAATTGGATTATAATAAGCCTAGGGAGCACGAAAATGACCTAAATATTAAACCAATGACACAAAATCACTTATTGGATGCACAAGATTGGTTAAAAACCCTAATAGGATTAGAATAAGCCTAAGGAGGACGATAATCACCTTAATGTTCAACCAATGACACAAAATCACATATTGGATGCACAAGATTGGTTAAAAACCCTAATTGGATTAGAATAAGCCAAGGGAGGATAAAATTAACCTAAATGTTCAACCAATGATACAAAATTACCTATTAGATGCACAAGATTGGTTAAAAACCCTAATTGGATTAGAATAAGCCAAGGGAGGACCAAAAATGACATAAATGTTCAACCAATGACACAAAATCACTTATTGGATGCACAAGATTGGTGAAACACCCTAATTGGATTAGAATAAGTCGAAGGATGACGAAAAATGACCTAATTGTTCAACCAATGACACAAAATCACTTATTAAATGCACAAGATTGGTTAAAAACCCTAATAGGATTAAAATAAGCCAATGGAGGACGAAAATGACCTAAATGTTCAACCAATGACACAAAATCACATATTGGATGCACAAGATTGGTTAAAAACCCTAATTGGATTAGAATAAGCCTAGGGAGCACGAAAATGACCTAAATATTCAACCAATGACACAAAATCACTTATTGGATGCACAAGATTGGTTAAAAACCCTAATTGGATTAGAATAAGCCTAAGGAGTACGATAATGACCTAAATGTTCAACCAACGACAAAAAATCACTTATTGGATGCACAAGATTGGTTAAAAACCCTAATTGGATTAAAATAAGCCAAGGGAGGACGAAAATAACCTAAATGTTTAACCAATGATACAAAATTACCTATTGGATGCACAAGATTGGTTAAAAACCCTAATTGGATTAGAATAAGCCTAGGGAGGACGAAAAATGACCTATATGTTCAACCAATGACACAAAATCACTTATTGGATGCACAAGATTGGTTAAAAACCCTAATAGGATTAGAATAAGCCAATGGAGGACGAAAATGACCTAAATGTTCAACCAATGACACAAAATCACTTATTGGATGCACAAGATTGGTTAAACGCCCTAATTGGATTAGAACAAGCCTTTGGAGGACTAACATGACGTAAATGTTCAACCAATGACACAAAATCACTTATTGGATGCACAAGATTGGTTAAAAACCCTAATTGGATTAGAATAAGTCGAAGGACGACGAAAACGACCTAATGTTCGACCAATGACACAAAATCACATCTTGGATGCACAAGATTGGTTAAAACCCTAATTGGATTAGAATAAGTCGAAGGAGGACGAAAATGACCTAAATGTTCAACCAATGACACAAAATTACCTATTGGATGCACAAGATTGGTTGAAAACCCTAATGGGATTAGAATAAGCCTATGGAGGACGAAAAATGACATAAATGTTCAACCAATGACACAAAATCACTTATTGGATGCACAAGATTGGTTAAAAACCCTAATTTGATGAGAATAGGCCAAGGGAGGACGAAAATGACCTAAATGTTCAACCAATGACACCAAATCACTTATTGGATGCACAAGATTGGTGAAACACCCTAATTGGATTAGAATAAGTCGAAGGATGACGAAAAATGACCTAATTGTTCAACCAATGACACGAAATCACTTATTAAATGCACAAGATTGGCTAAAAATCCTAATTGGATTAGAATAAGTCGAAGGATGACGAAAATGTCCTAAATGTTCAACCAATGACACAAAATCACATATTGGATGCACAAGATTGGTTAAAAACCCTAATTGGATTAGAATAAGCCTAGGGAGCACGAAAATGACCTAAATATTCAACCAATGACACAAAATCACTTATTGGATGCACAAGATTGGTTAAAAACCCTAATTGGATTAGAATAAGCCTAAGGAGTACGATAATAACCTAAATGTTCAACCAATGACACAAAATCACTTATTGGATGCACAAGATTGGTTAAAAACCCTAATTTGATGAGAATAGGCCAAGGGAGGACGAAAATGACCTAAATGTTCAACCAATGACACCAAATCACTTATTGGATGCACAAGATTGGTGAAACACCCTAATTGGATTAGAATAATTCGAAGGATGACGAAATATGACCTAATTGTTCAACCAATGACACAAAATCACTTATTAAATGCACAAGATTGGTTAAAAACCCTAATTGGATTAGAATAAGTCGAAGGATGACGAAAATGTCCTAAATGTTCAACCAATGACACAAAATCACATATTGGATGCACAAGATTGGTTAAAAACCCTAATTGGATTAGAATAAGCCTATGGAGGCGAAAAATGACCTATATGTTCAACCAATGACACAAAATCACTTATTGGATGCACAAGATTGGTTAAAAACCCTAATAGGATTAGAATAAGCCAATGGAGGACGAAAATGACCTAAATGTTCAACCAATGACACAAAATCACTTATTGGATGCACAAGATTGGTTAAAAGCCCTAATTGGATTAGAACAAGCCTTTGGAGGACTAATATGACGTAAATGTTCAACCAATGACACAAAATCACTTATTGGATGCACAAGATTGGTTAAAAACCCTAATTGGATTAGAATAAGTCGAAGGACGACGAAAACGACCTAATGTTCGACCAATGACACAAAATCACATATTGGATGCACAAGATTGGTTAAAAACCCTAATTGGATTAGAATAAGCCAAGGGAGGACGAAAATGACGTAAATGTTCAACCAATGACACAAAATCACTTATTGGATGCACAAGATTGGTTAAAAACCCTAATTGAATTAGAATAAGTCGAAGGAGGACCAAAATGACCTAAATGTTCAACCAATGACACAAAATCACTTATTAAATGCACAAGAATAGTTAAAAACCTAATTCGATTAGAATAAGTCGAAGGATTACAAAAATTACCTAAATGTTCAACCAATGACACAAAATCACATATTGGATGCACAAGATTGGTTAAAAACCCTAATTGGATTAGAATAAGCCTAGGGAGCACGAAAATGACCTAAATATTCAACCAATGACACAAAATCACTTATTGGATGCACAAGATTGGTTAAAAACCCTAATTGGATTAGACTAACCCAAAAGAGGACGAAAATAACCTAAATGTTCAACCAATGATACAAAATTACCTATTGGATGCACAAGATTGGTTAAAAACCCTAATTGGATTAGAATAAGCCTAGGGAGGAGGAAAAATGACCTATATGTTCAACCAATGACACAAAATCACTTATTGGATGCACAAGATTAGTTAAAAACCCTAATTGGATTAGAATAAGCCAAGGGAGGACGAAAATGACCTAAATGTTCAACCAATGACACAAAATCACTTATTGGATGCACAAGATTGGTTAAAAACCCTAATTGGATTAGAATAAGCCAATTGAGGACGAAAATGACCTAAATGTTCCACCAATGACACAAAATCACTTATTGGATGCACAAGATTGGTTAAAAACCCTAATTGGATTAGAACAAGCCTTTGGAGGACGAAAATGACGTAAATGTTCAACCAATGACACAAAATCACTTATTGGATGCACAAGATTGGTTAAAAACCCTAATTGGATTAGAATAAGTCGAAGGACGACAAAAACGACCTAATGTTCGACCAATGACACAAAATCACATATTGGATGCACAAGATTGGTTAAAAACCCTAATTGGATTAGAATAAGTCGAAGGAGGACGAAAATGACCTAAATGTTCAACCAATGACACAAAATCACTTATTGGATGCACAAGATTGGTTAAAAACCCTAATTGGATTAGAATAAGCCAAGGGAGGACGAAAATAACCTAAATGTTTAACCAATGATACAAAATTACCTATTGGATGCACAAGATTGGTTAAAAACCCTAACTGGATTAAAATAAGCCTAGGGAGGACGAAAAATGACCTATATGTTCAACCAATGACACAAAATCACTTATTGGATGCACAAGATTGGTTAAAAACCCTAATAGGATTAGAATAAGCCAATGGAGGACGAAAATGACCTAAATGTTCAACCAATGACACAAAATCACTTATTGGATGCACAAGATTGGTTAAAAACCCTAATTGGATTAGAACAAGCCTGTGGAGGACTAATATGACGTAAATGTTCAACCAATGACACAAAATCACTTATTGGATGCACAAGATTGGTTAAAAACCCTAATTGGATTAGAATAAGTCGAAGGATGACGAAAATGACCTAAATGTTCAACCAATGACACAAAATCACATATTGTATGCACAAGATTGGTTAAAAACCCTAATTGGATTATAATAAGCCTAGGGAGCACGAAAATGACCTAAATATTAAACCAATGACACAAAATCACTTATTGGATGCACAAGATTGGTTAAAAACCCTAATAGGATTAGAATAAGCCTAAGGAGGACGATAATCACCTTAATGTTCAACCAATGACACAAAATCACATATTGGATGCACAAGATTGGTTAAAAACCCTAATTGGATTAGAATAAGCCAAGGGAGGAT
>JBBPBQ010000004.1:28714312-28731261 GCA_037974755.1 Cicer yamashitae
TTGGATGCACAAGATTGGTTAAAAACCCTAATTGGATTAGAATAAGTCGAAGGAGGACGAAAATGACCTAAATGTTCAACCAATGACACAAAATTACCTATTGGATGCACAAGATTGGTTGAAAACCCTAATGGGATTAGAATAAGCCTATGGAGGACGAAAAATGACATAAATGTTCAACCAATGACACAAAATCACTTATTGGATGCACAAGATTGGTTAAAAACCCTAATTTGATGAGAATAGGCCAAGGGACGACGAAAATGACCTAAATGTTCAACCAATGACACCAAATCACTTATTGGATGCACAAGATTGGTGAAACACCCTAATTGGATTAGAATAAGTCGAAGGATGACGAAAAATGACCTAATTGTTCAACCAATGACACGAAATCACTTATTAAATGCACAAGATTGGCTAAAAATCCTAATTGGATTAGAATAATTCGAAGGATGACGAAAATGTCCTAAATGTTCAACCAATGACACAAAATCACATATTGGATGCACAAGATTGGTTAAAAACCCTAATTGGATTAGAATAAGCATAGGGAGCACGAAAATGACCTAAATATTCAACCAATGACACAAAATCACTTATTGGATGCACAAGATTGGTTAAAAACCCTAATTGGATTAGAATAAGCCTAAGGAGTATGATAATGACCTAAATGTTCAACCAATGACACAAAATCATTTATTGGATGCACAAGATTGGATAAAAACCCTAATTGGATTAGAATTAGCCAAGATAGGACGAAAATAACCGAAATGTTTAACCAATGATACAAAATTCCCTATTAGATGCACAAGATTGGTTAAAAACCCTAATTGGATTAGAATAAGCCTAGGGAGGACGAAAAATGACCTATATGTTCAACCAATGACACAAAATCACATATGGGATGCACAAGATTGGTTAATAACCCTAATTGGATTAGAATAAGCCTAGGGAAGACGAAAATGACCTAAATGTTCAACCAATGACACAAAATCACTTATTGGATGCACAAGATTGGTGAAACACCCTAATTGGATTAGAATAAGTCGAAGGATGACGAAAAATTACCTAATTGTTCAACCAATGACACAAAATCACTTATTAAATGCACAAGATCGGTTAAAAACACTAATTGGATTAGAATAAGTCGAAGGATGACGAAAATGACCTAAATGTTCAACCAATAACACAAAATCACATATTGTATGCACAAGATTGGTTAAAAACCCTAATTGGATTAGAATAAGCCTAGGGAGGACGAAAATGACCGAAATGTTCAATCAATGACACAAAATCACTTATTGGATGCACAAGATCGATTAAAAACCCTAATTGGATTAGAATAAGCCAAGGGAGGATGAAAATAACCTAAATGTTCAACCAATGATACAAAATTACCTATTAGATGCACAAGATTGGTTAAAAACCCTAATTGGAATAGAATAAGCCTAGGGAGGACGAAAAATGACCTATATGTTCAACCAATGACACAAAATCACTTATTGGATGCACAAGATTGGTTAAAAACCCTACTAGGATTAGAATAAGCCAATGGAGGACGAAAATGAACTAAATGTTCAACCAATGATACAAAATCACTTATTGGATGCACAAGAATGGTTAAAAACCCTAATTGGATTAGAACAAGCCTTTGGAGGACGAAAATGACGTAAATGTTAAACCAATGACACCAAATCACTTATTGGATCCACAAGATTGGTTAAAAACCCTAATTGGATTACAATAAGTCGAAGGACGACGAAAACGACCTTATGTTCGACGAATGACACAAAATCACATATTGGATGTACAAGATTTGTTAAAAACCCTAATTGGATTAGAATAAGCCGAAGGAGGACCAAAATGACCTAAATGTTCAACCAATGACACAAAATTACCTATTGGATGCACAAGATAGATTGAAAACCCTAATGGGATTAGAATAAGCCTAGGGAGGACGAAAAATGACATAAATGTTCAACCAATGACACAAAATCACTTATTGGATGCACAAGATTGGTTAAAAACCCTAATTGGATGAGAATAGGCCAAGGGAGGACGAAAATGACTTAAATGTTCAACCAATGACACAAAATCACATATTGGATGCACAAGATTGGTTAAAAACCCTAATTGGATTAGAATAAGCCTAGGGAGCACGAAAATGACCTAAATATTCAACCAATGACACAAAATCACTTATTGGATGCACAAGATTGGTTAAAAACCCTAATTGGATTAGAATAAGCCTAAGGAGTACGATAATGACCTAAATGTTCAACCAATGACACAACATCACTTATTGGATGCACAAGATTGGTTAAAAACCCTAATTGGATTAAAATAAGCCAAGGGAGGACGAAAATAACCTAAATGTTTAACCAATGATACAAAATTACCTATTGGATGCACAAGATTGGTTAAAAACCCTAATTGGATTAGAATAAGCCTAGGGAGGACGAAAAATGACCTATATGTTCAACCAACGACACAAAATCACTTATTGGATGCACAAGATTGGTTAAAAACCCTAATAGGATTAGAATAAGCCAATGGAGGACGAAAATGACCTAAATGTTCAACCAATGACACAAAATCACTTATTGGATGCACAAGATTGGTTAAAAACCCTAATTGGATTAGAACAAGCCTGTGGAGGACTAATATGACGTAAATGTTCAACCAATGACACAAAATCACTTATTGGATGCACAAGATTGGTTAAAAACCCTAATTGGATTAGAATAAGTCGAAGGATGACGAAAATGACCTAAATGTTCAACCAATGACACAAAATCACATATTGTATGCACAAGATTGGTTAAAAACCCTAATTGGATTATAATAAGCCTAGGGAGCACGAAAATGACCTAAATATTAAACCAATGACACAAAATCACTTATTGGATGCACAAGATTGGTTAAAAACCCTAATAGGATTAGAATAAGCCTAAGGAGGACGATAATCACCTTAATGTTCAACCAATGACACAAAATCACAAATTGGATGCACAAGATTGGTTAAAAACCCTAATTGGATTAGAATAAGCCAAGGGAGGATGAAAATAACCTAAATGTTCAACCAATGATACAAAATTACCTATTAGATGCACAAGATTGGTTAAAAACCCTAATTGGATTAGAATAAGCCAAGGGAGGACGAAAATGACCTAAATGTTCAACCAATGACACAAAATCACTTATTGGATGCACAAGATTGGTTAAAAACCCTAATTGGATTAGAACAAGCCTGTGGAGGACTAATATGACGTAAATGTTCAACCAATGACACAAAATCACTTATTGGATGCACAAGATTGGTTAAAAACCCTAATTGGATTAGAATAAGTCGAAGGATGTCGAAAATGACCTAAATGTTCAACCAATGACACAAAATCACATATTGTATGCACAAGATTGGTTAAAAACCCTAATTGGATTATAATAAGCCTAGGGAGCACGAAAATGACCTAAATATTAAACCAATGACACAAAATCACTTATTGGATGCACAAGATTGGTTAAAAACCCTAATAGGATTAGAATAAGCCTAAGGAGGACGATAATCACCTTAATGTTCAACCAATGACACAAAATCACATATTGGATGCACAAGATTGGTTAAAAACCCTAATTGGATTAGAATAAGCCAAGGGAGGATGAAAATAACCTAAATGTTCAACCAATGATACAAAATTACCTATTAGATGCACAAGATTGGTTAAAAACCCTAATTGGATTAGAATAAGCCAAGGGAGGACGAAAAATGACATAAATGTTCAACCAATGACACAAAATCACTTATCGGATGCACAAGATTGGTGAAACACCCTAATTGGATTAGAATAAGTCGAAGGATGACGAAAAATGACCTAATTGTTCAACCAATGACACAAAATCACTTATTAAATGCACAAGATTGGTTAAAAACCCTAATAGTATTAGAATAAGCCAATGGAGGACGAAAATGACCTAAATGTTCAACCAATGACACAAAATCACATATTGGATGCACAAGATTGGTTAAAAACCCTAATTGGATTAGAATAAGCCTAGGGAGCACGAAAATGACCTAAATATTCAACCAATGACACAAAATCACTTATTGGATGCACAAGATTGGTTAAAAACCCTAATTGGATTAGAATAAGCCTAAGGAGTACGATAATGACCTAAATGTTCAACCAACGACAAAAAATCACTTATTGGATGCACAAGATTGGTTAAAAACCCTAATTGGATTAAAATAAGCCAAGGGAGGACGAAAATAACCTAAATGTTTAACCAATGATACAAAATTACCTATTGGATGCACAAGATTGGTTAAAAACCCTAATTGGATTAGAATAAGCCTAGGGAGGACGAAAAATGACCTATATGTTCAACCAATGACACAAAATCACTTATTGGATGCACAAGATTGGTTAAAAACCCTAATAGGATTAGAATAAGCCAATGGAGGACGAAAATGACCTAAATGTTCAACCAATGACACAAAATCACTTATTGGATGCACAAGATTGGTTAAACGCCCTAATTGGATTAGAACAAGCCTTTGGAGGACTAACATGACGTAAATGTTCAACCAATGACACAAAATCACTTATTGGATGCACAAGATTGGTTAAAAACCCTAATTGGATTAGAATAAGTCGAAGGACGACGAAAACGACCTAATGTTCGACCAATGACACAAAATCACATCTTGGATGCACAAGATTGGTTAAAACCCTAATTGGATTAGAATAAGTCGAAGGAGGACGAAAATGACCTAAATGTTCAACCAATGACACAAAATTACCTATTGGATGCACAAGATTGGTTGAAAACCCTAATGGGATTAGAATAAGCCTATGGAGGACGAAAAATGACATAAATGTTCAACCAATGACACAAAATCACTTATTGGATGCACAAGATTGGTTAAAAACCCTAATTTGATGAGAATAGGCCAAGGGAGGACGAAAATGACCTAAATGTTCAACCAATGACACCAAATCACTTATTGGATGCACAAGATTGGTGAAACACCCTAATTGGATTAGAATAAGTCGAAGGATGACGAAAAATGACCTAATTGTTCAACCAATGACACAAAATCACTTATTAAATGCACAAGATTGGTTAAAAATCCTAATTGGATTAGAATAAGTCGAAGGATGACGAAAATGACCTAAATGTTCAACCAATGACACAAAATCACATATTGTATGCACAAGATTGGTTAAAAACCCTAATTGGATTAGAATAAGCCTAGGGAGCACGAAAATGACCTAAATATTAAACCAATGACACAAAATCACTTATTGGATGCACAAGATTGGTTAAAAACCCTAATTGGATTAGAATAAGCCTAAGGAGTACGATAATGACCTAAATGTTCAACCAATGACACAAAATCACTTATTGGATGCACAAGATTGGTTAAAAACCCTAATTGGATTAAAATAAGCCAAGGGAGGACGAAAATAACCTAAATGTTTAACCAATGATACAAAATTACCTATTGGATGCACAAGATTGGTTAAAAACCCTAATTGGATTAGAATAAGCCTAGGGAGGACGAAAAATGACCTATATGTTCAAGCAATGACAGAAAATCACTTATTGGATGCACAAGATTGGTTAAAAACCCTAATAGGATTAGAATAAGCCAATGGAGGACGAAAATGACCTAAATGTTCAACCAATGACACAAAATCACTTATTGGATGCACAAGATTGGTTAAAAACCCTAATTGGATTAGAATAAGCCTAAGGAGTACGATAATGACCTAAATGTTCAACCAATGACACAAAATCACTTATTGGATGCACAAGATTGGTTAAAAACCCTAATTGGATTAGAAAAAGCCAAGGGAGGACGAAAATAACCTCAATGTTTAACCAATGATACAAAATTACCTATTGGATGCACAAGATTGGTTAAAAACCCTAATTGGATTAGAATAAGCCTAGGGGGGACGAAAAATGACCTATATGTTCAACCAATGACACAAAATCTCATATTGGATGCACAAGATTGGTTAAAAACCCTAATTGGATTAGAATAAGCCTAGGGAGCACGAAAATGACCTAAATATTCAACCAATGACACAAAATCACTTATTGGATGCACAAGATTGGTTAAAAACCCTAATTGGATTAGAATAAGCCTAAGGAGGACGAAAATGACCTAAATGTTCAACCAATGACACAAAATCACTTATTGGATGCACAAGATTGGTTAAAAACCCTAATTGGATTAGAATAAGCCAAGGGGGGACGAAAATGACCTAAATGTTCAATCAATGACACAAAATCACTTATTGGATGCACAAGATTGGTTAAAAACCCTAATTGGATTAGAATAACCCAAGGGAGGACGAAAATAACCAAAATGTTAAACCAATGATACAAAATTACCTATTGGATGCACAAGATTGGTTAAAAACCCTAATTGGATTAGAATAAGCCTAGGGAGGACGAAAAATGACCTATATGTTCAACCAACGACACAAAATCACTTATTGGATGAACAAGATTGGTTAAAAACCCTAATTGGATTAGAATAAGCCAAGGGAGGACGAAAATGACCTAAATGTTCAACCAATGACACAAAATCACTTATTGGATGCACAAGATTGGTTAAAAACCCTAATTGGATTAGAATAAGCCAATTGAGGACGAAAATGACCTAAATGTTCCACCAATGACACAAAATCACTTATTGGATGCACAAGATTGGTTAAAAACCCTAATTGGATTAGAACAAGCCTTTGGAGGACGAAAATGACGTAAATGTTCAACCAATGACACAAAATCACTTATTGGATGCACAAGATTGGTTAAAAACCCTAATTGGATTAGAATAAGTCGAAGGACGACAAAAACGACCTAATGTTCGACCAATGACACAAAATCACATATTGGATGCACAAGATTGGTTAAAAACCCTAATTGGATTAGAATAAGTCGAAGGAGGACGAAAATGACCTAAATGTTCAACCAATGACACAAAATCACTTATTGGATGCACAAGATTGGTTAAAAACCCTAATTGGATTAGAATAAGCCAAGGGAGGACGAAAATAACCTAAATGTTTAACCAATGATACAAAATTACCTATTGGATGCACAAGATTGGTTAAAAACCCTAACTGGATTAAAATAAGCCTAGGGAGGACGAAAAATGACCTATATGTTCAACCAATGACACAAAATCACTTATTGGATGCACAAGATTGGTTAAAAACCCTAATAGGATTAGAATAAGCCAATGGAGGACGAAAATGACCTAAATGTTCAACCAATGACACAAAATCACTTATTGGATGCACAAGATTGGTTAAAAACCCTAATTGGATTAGAACAAGCCTTTGGAGGACTAATATGACGTAAATGTTCAACCAATGACACAAAATCACTTATTGGATGCACAAGATTGGTTAAAAACGCTAATTGGATTAGAATAAGTCGAAGGACGACGAAAACGACCTAATGTTCGACCAATGACACAAAATCACATCTTGGATGCACAAGATTGGTTAAAAACCCTAATTGGATTAGAATAAGTCGAAGGAGGACGAAAATGACCTAAATGTTCAACCAATGACACAAAATTACCTATTGGATGCACAAGATTGGTTGAAAACCCTAATGGGATTAGAATAAGCCTATGGAGGACGAAAAATGACATAAATGTTCAACCAATGACACAAAATCACTTATTGGACGCACAAGATTGGTTAAAAACCCTAATAGGATTAGAATAAGCCAATGGAGGACGAAAATGACCTAATTGTTCAACCAATGACACAAAATCACTTATTGGATGCACAAGATTGGTTAAAAACCCTAATTGGATTAGAACAAGCCTTTGGAGGACTAATATGACGTAAATGTTCAACCAATGACACAAAATCACTTATTGGATGCACAAGATTGGTTAAAAACCCTAATTGGATTAGAATAAGTCGAAGGACGACGAAAACGACCTTATTTTCGACCAATGACACAAAATCACATCTTGGATGCACAAGATTGGTTAAAAACCCTAATTGGATTAGAATAAGTCGAAGGAGGACGAAAATGACCTAAATGTTCATCCAATGACACAAAATTACCTATTGGATGCACAAGATTGGTTGAAAACCCTAATGGGATTAGAATAAGCCTATGGAGGACGAAAAATGACATAAATGTTCAACCAATGACACAAAATCACTTATTGGATGCACAAGATTGGTTAAAAACCCTAATTTGATGAGAATAGGCCAAGGGAGGACGAAAATGACCTAAATGTTCAACCAATGACACCAAATCACTTATTGGATGCACAAGATTGGTGAAACACCCTAATTGGATTAGAATAAGTCGAAGGATGACGAAAAATGACCTAATTGTTCAACCAATGACACAAAATCACTTATTAAATGCACAAGATTGGTTAAAAATCCTAATTGGATTAGAATAAGTCGAAGGATGACGAAAATGACCTAAATGTTCAACCAATGACACAAAATCACATATTGTATGCACAAGATTGGTTAAAAACCCTAATTGGATTAGAATAAGCCAAGGGAGGATGAAAATAACCTAAATGTTCAACCAATGATACAAAATTACTTATTAGATGCACAAGATTGGTTAAAAACCCTAATTGGATTAGAATAAGCCAAGGGAGGACGAAAATGACCTAAATGTTCAACCAATGACACAAAATCACTTATTGGATGCACAAGATTGGTTAAAAACCCTAATTGGATTAGAACAAGCCTGTGGAGGACTAATATGACGTAAATGTTCAACCAATGACACAAAATCACATATTGGATGCACAAGATTGGTTAAAAACCCTAATTGGATTAGAATAAGCCTATGGAGGCGAAAAATGACCTATATGTTCAACCAATGACACAAAATCACTTATTGGATGCACAAGATTGGTTAAAAACCCTAATAGGATTAGAATAAGCCAATGGAGGACGAAAATGACCTAAATGTTCAACCAATGACACAAAATCACATATTGGATGCACAAGATTGGTTAAAAACCCTAATTGGATTAGAATAAGCCTAGGGAGCACGAAAATGACCTAAATATTCAACCAATGACACAAAATCACTTATTGGATGCACAAGATTGGTTAAAAACCCTAATTGGATTAGAATAAGCCTAAGGAGTACGATAATGACCTAAATGTTCAACCAATGACACAAAATCACTTATTGGATGCACAAGATTGGTTAAAAACCCTAATTGGATTAAAATAAGCCAAGGGAGGACGAAAATAACCTAAATGTTTAACCAATGATACAAAATTACCTATTGGATGCACAAGATTGGTTAAAAACCCTAATTGGATTAGAATAAGCCTAGGGAGGACGAAAAATGACCTATATGTTCAACCAATGACACAAAATCACTTATTGGACGCACAAGATTGGTTAAAAACCCTAATAGGATTAGAATAAGCCAATGGAGGACGAAAATGACCTAATTGTTCAACCAATGACACAAAATCACTTATTGGATGCACAAGATTGGTTAAAAACCCAAATTGGATTAGAACAAGCCTTTGGAGGACTAATATGACGTAAATGTTCAACCAATGACACAAAATCACTTATTGGATGCACAAGATTGGTTAAAAACCCTAATTGGATTAGAATAAGTCGAAGGACGACGAAAACGACCTTATTTTCGACCAATGACACAAAATCACATCTTGGATGCACAAGATTGGTTAAAAACCCTAATTGGATTAGAATAAGTCGAAGGAGGACGAAAATGACCTAAATGTTCAACCAATGACACAAAATTACCTATTGGATGCACAAGATTGGTTGAAAACCCTAATGGGATTAGAATAAGCCTATGGAGGACGAAAAATGACATAAATGTTCAACCAATGACACAAAATCACTTATTGGATGCACAAGATTGGTTAAAAACCCTAATTTGATGAGAATAGGCCAAGGGAGGACGAAAATGACCTAAATGTTCAACCAATGACACCAAATCACTTATTGGATGCACAAGATTGGTGAAACACCCTAATTGGATTAGAATAAGTCGAAGGATGACGAAAAATGACCTAATTGTTCAACCAATGACACAAAATCACTTATTAAATGCACAAGATTGGTTAAAAACCCTAATTGGATTAGAATAAGTCGAAGGATGACGAAAATGTCCTAAATGTTCAACCAATGACACAAAACCACATATTGGATGCACAAGATTGGTTAAAAACCCTAATTGGATTAGAATAAGTCGAAGGACGACGAAAACGACCTAATGTTCGACCAATGACACAAAATCACATCTTGGATGCACAAGATTGGTTAAAAACCCTAATTGGATTAGAATAAGTCGAAGGAGGACGAAAATGACCTAAATGTTCAACCAATGACACAAAATTACCTATTGGATGCACAAGATTGGTTGAAAACCCTAATGGGATTAGAATAAGCCTATGGAGGACGAAAAATGACATAAATGTTCAACCAATGACACAAAATCACTTATTGGATGCACAAGATTGGTTAAAAACCCTAATTTGATGAGAATAGGCCAAGGGAGGACGAAAATGACCTAAATGATCAACCAATGACACCAAATCACTTATTGGATGCACAAGATTGGTGAAACACCCTAATTGGATTAGAATAAGTCGAAGGATGACGAAAAATGACCTAATTGTTCAACCAATGACACAAAATCACTTATTAAATGCACAAGATTGGTTAAAAATCCTAATTGGATTAGAATAAGTCGAAGGATGACGAAAATGACCTAAATGTTCAACCAATGACACAAAATCACATATTGTATGCACAAGATTGGTTAAAAACCCTAATTGGATTAGAATAAGCCTAGGGAGCACGAAAATGACCTAAATATTAAACCAATGACACAAAATCACTTATTGGATGCACAAGATTGGTTAAAAACCCTAATTGGATTAGAATAAGCCTAAGGAGTACGATAATGACCTAAATGTTCAACCAATGACACAAAATCACTTATTGGATGCACAAGATTGGATAAAAACCCTAATTGGATTAGAATAAGCCTAGGGAGCACGAAAATGACCTAAATATTCAACCAATGACACAAAATCACTTATTGGATGCACAAGATTGGTTAAAAACCCTAATTGGATTAGAATAAGTCGAAGGATGACGAAAATGACCTAAATGTTCAACCAATGACACAAAATCACATATTGTATGCACAAGATTGGTTAAAAACCCTAATTGGATTAGAATAAGCCTAGGGAGCACGAAAATGACCTAAATATTAAACCAATGACACAAAATCACTTATTGGATGCACAAGATTGGTTAAAAACCCTAATTGGATTAGAATAAGCCTAAGGAGTACGATAATGACCTAAATGTTCAACCAATGACACAAAATCACTTATTGGATGCACAAGATTGGATAAAAACCCTAATTGGATTAGAATAAGCCTAGGGAGCACGAAAATGACCTAAATATTCAACCAATGACACAAAATCACTTATTGGATGCACAAGATTGGTTAAAAACCCTAATTGGATTAGAATAAGCCTAAGGAGTATGATAATGACCTAAATGTTCAACCAATGACACAAAATCACTTATTGGATGCACAAGATTGGATAAAAACCCTTATTGGATTAGAATTAGCCAAGGGAGGACGAAAATAACCTAAATGTTTAACCAATGATACAAAATTACCTATTAGATGCACAAGATTGGTTAAAAACCCTAATTGGATTAGAATAAGCCTAGGGAGGACGAAAAATGACCTATATGTTCAACCAATGACACAAAATCACATATTGGATGCACAAGATTGGTTAATAACCCTAATTGGATTAGAAGAAGTCGAAGGAGGACGAAAATGACCTAAATGTTCAACCAATGACACAACATTACCTATTGGATGCACAAGATTGGTTGAAAACCCTAATGGGATTAGAATAAGCCTAGGGAGGACGAAAAATGACATAAATGTTCAACCAATGACACAAAATCACGTATTGGATGCACAAGATTGGTTAAAAACCCTAATGGGATGAGAATAGGCCAAGGGAAGACGAAAATGACCTAAATGTTCAACCAATGACACAAAATCACTTATTGGATGCACAAGATTGGTGAAACACCCTAATTGGATTAGAATAAGTCGAAGGATGACGAAAAATTACCTAATTGTTCAACCAATGACACAAAATCACTTATTAAATGCACAAGATCGGTTAAAAACACTAATTGGATTAGAATAAGTCGAAGGATGACGAAAATGACCTAAATGTTCAACCAATGACACAAAATCACATATTGGATGCACAAGATTGGTTAAAAACCCTAATTGGATTAGAATAAGCCTAGGGAGCACGAAAATGACCTAAATATTCAACCAATGACACAAAATCACTTATTGGATGCACAAGATTGGTTAAAAACCCTAATTGGATTAGAATAAGCCTAAGGAGTACGATAATGACCTAAATATTCAACCAACGACACAAAATCACTTATTGGATGCACAAGATTGGTTTAAAACCCTAATTGGATTAGAATAAGCCAATGGAGGACGAAAATAACCTAAATGTTTAACCAATGATACAAAATTACCTATTGGATGCACAAGATTGGTTAAAAACCCTAATTGGATTAGAATAAGCCTAGGGAGGCGAAAAATGACCTATATGTTCAACCAATGACACAAAATCACTTATTGGATGCACAAGATTGGTTAAAAACCCTAATTGGATTAGAATAAGCCAACGGTGGACGAAAATGACCTAAATGTTCAACCAATGACACAAAATCACTTATTGGATGCACAAGATTGGTTAAAAACCCTAATTGGATTAGAACAAGCCTTTGGAGGACGAATATGACGTAAATGTTCAACCAATGACACAAAATCACTTATTGGATGCACAAGATTGGTTAAAAACCCTAATTGGATTAGAATAAGTCGAAGGATGACGAAAACGACCTAATGTTCGACCAGTGACACAAAATCACATATTGGATGCACAAGATTGGTTAATAACCCTAATTGGATTAGAAGAAGTCGAAGGAGGACGAAAATGACCTAAATCTTCAACCAATGACACAAAATTACCTATTGGATGCACAAGATTGGTTGAAAACCCTAATGGGATTAGAATAAGCCTAGGGAGGACGAAAAATGACATAAATGTTCAACCAATGACACAAAATCACGTATTGGATGCACAAGATTGGTTAAAAACCCTAATGGGATGAGAATAGGCCAAGGGAAGACGAAAATGACCTAAATGTTCAACCAATGACACAAAATCACTTATTGGATGCACAAGATTGGTGAAACACCCTAATTGGATTAGAATAAGTCGAAGGATGACGAAAAATTACCTAATTGTTCAACCAATGACACAAAATCACTTATTAAATGCACAAGATTGGTTAAAAACACTAATTGGATTAGAATAAGTCGAAGGATGACGAAAATGACCTAAATGTTCAACCAATGACACAAAATCACATATTGTATGCACAAGATTGGTTAAAAACCCTAATTGGATTAGAATAAGCCTAGGGAGCACGAAAATGACCTAAATATTAAACCAATGACACAAAATCACTTATTGGATGCACAAGATTGGTTAAAAACCCTAATTGGATTAGAATAAGCCTAAGGAGTACGATAATGACCTAAATGTTCAACCAATGACACAAAATCACTTATTGGATGCACAAGATTGGATAAAAACCCTAATTGGATTAGAATAAGCCTAGGGAGCACGAAAATGACCTAAATATTCAACCAATGACACAAAATCACTTATTGGATGCACAAGATTGGTTAAAAACCCTAATTGGATTAGAATAAGTCGAAGGATGACGAAAATGACCTAAATGTTCAACCAATGACACAAAATCACATATTGTATGCACAAGATTGGTTAAAAACCCTAATTGGATTAGAATAAGCCTAGGGAGCACGAAAATGACCTAAATATTAAACCAATGACACAAAATCACTTATTGGATGCACAAGATTGGTTAAAAACCCTAATTGGATTAGAATAAGCCTAAGGAGTACGATAATGACCTAAATGTTCAACCAATGACACAAAATCACTTATTGGATGCACAAGATTGGATAAAAACCCTAATTGGATTAGAATAAGCCTAGGGAGCACGAAAATGACCTAAATATTCAACCAATGACACAAAATCACTTATTGGATGCACAAGATTGGTTAAAAACCCTAATTGGATTAGAATAAGCCTAAGGAGTATGATAATGACCTAAATGTTCAACCAATGACACAAAATCACTTATTGGATGCACAAGATTGGATAAAAACCCTTATTGGATTAGAATTAGCCAAGGGAGGACGAAAATAACCTAAATGTTTAACCAATGATACAAAATTACCTATTAGATGCACAAGATTGGTTAAAAACCCTAATTGGATTAGAATAAGCCTAGGGAGGACGAAAAATGACCTATATGTTCAACCAATGACACAAAATCACATATTGGATGCACAAGATTGGTTAATAACCCTAATTGGATTAGAAGAAGTCGAAGGAGGACGAAAATGACCTAAATGTTCAACCAATGACACAACATTACCTATTGGATGCACAAGATTGGTTGAAAACCCTAATGGGATTAGAATAAGCCTAGGGAGGACGAAAAATGACATAAATGTTCAACCAATGACACAAAATCACGTATTGGATGCACAAGATTGGTTAAAAACCCTAATGGGATGAGAATAGGCCAAGGGAAGACGAAAATGACCTAAATGTTCAACCAATGACACAAAATCACTTATTGGATGCACAAGATTGGTGAAACACCCTAATTGGATTAGAATAAGTCGAAGGATGACGAAAAATTACCTAATTGTTCAACCAATGACACAAAATCACTTATTAAATGCACAAGATCGGTTAAAAACACTAATTGGATTAGAATAAGTCGAAGGATGACGAAAATGACCTAAATGTTCAACCAATGACACAAAATCACATATTGTATGCACAAGATTGGTTAAAAACCCTAATTGGATTATAATAAGCCTAGGGAGCACGAAAATGACCTAAATATTAAACCAATGACACAAAATCACTTATTGGATGCACAAGATTGGTTAAAAACCCTAATAGGATTAGAATAAGCCTAAGGAGGACGATAATCACCTTAATGTTCAACCAATGACACAAAATCACATATTGGATGCACAAGATTGGTTAAAAACCCTAATTGGATTAGAATAAGCCAAGGGAGGATAAAATTAACCTAAATGTTCAACCAATGATACAAAATTACCTATTAGATGCACAAGATTGGTTAAAAACCCTAATTGGATTAGAATAAGCCAAGGGAGGACCAAAAATGACATAAATGTTCAACCAATGACACAAAATCACTTATTGGATGCACAAGATTGGTGAAACACCCTAATTGGATTAGAATAAGTCGAAGGATGACGAAAAATGACCTAATTGTTCAACCAATGACACAAAATCACTTATTAAATGCACAAGATTGGTTAAAAACCCTAATTGGATTAGAATAAGTCGAAGGATGACGAAAATGTCCTAAATGTTCAACCAATGACACAAAACCACATATTGGATGCACAAGATTGGTTAAAAACCCTAATTGGATTAGAATAAGTCGAAGGACGACGAAAACGACCTAATGTTCGACCAATGACACAAAATCACATCTTGGATGCACAAGATTGGTTAAAAACCCTAATTGGATTAGAATAAGTCGAAGGAGGACGAAAATGACCTAAATGTTCAACCAATGACACAAAATTACCTATTGGATGCACAAGATTGGTTGAAAACCCTAATGGGATTAGAATAAGCCTATGGAGGACGAAAAATGACATAAATGTTCAACCAATGACACAAAATCACTTATTGGACGCACAAGATTGGTTAAAAACCCTAATAGGATTAGAATAAGCCAATGGAGGACGAAAATGACCTAATTGTTCAACCAATGACACAAAATCACTTATTGGATGCACAAGATTGGTTAAAAACCCTAATTGGATTAGAATAAGCCAAGGGAGGATGAAAATAACCTAAATGTTCAACCAATGATACAAAATTACCTATTAGATGCACAAGATTGGTTAAAAACCCTAATTGGATTAGAATAAGCCTAGGGAGGACGAAAAATGACCTATATGTTCAACCAATGACACAAAATCACTTATTGGATGCACAAGATTGGTTAAAAACCCTACTAGGATTAGAATAAGCCAATGGAGGACGAAAATGACCTAAATGTTCAACCAATGATACAAAATCACTTATTGGATGCACAAGAATGGTTAAAAACCCTAATTGGATTAGAACAAGCCTTTGGAGGACGAAAATGACGTAAATGTTCAACCAATGACACCAAATCACTTATTGGATCCACAAGATTGGTTAAAAACCCTAATTGGATTACAATAAGTCGAAGGACGACGAAAACGACCTAATGTTCGACCAATGACACAAAATCACATATTCGATGCACAAGATTGGTTAAAAACCCTAATTGGATTAGAATAAGTCGAAGGAGAACCAAAATGACCTAAATGTTCAACCAATGACACAAAATTACCTATTGGATGCACAAGATAGATTGAAAACCCTAATGGGATTAGAATAAGCCTAGGGAGGACGAAAAATGACATAAATGTTCAACCAATGACACAAAATCACTTATTGGATGCACAAGATTGGTAAAAAACCCTAATTGGATGAGAATAGGCCAAGGGAGGACGAAAATGACCTAAATGTTCAACCAATGACACAAAATCACTTATTGGATGCACAAGATTGGTGAAACACCCTAATTGGATTAGAATAAGTCGAAGGATGACGAAAAACGACCTAATTGTTCAACCTATGACACAAAATCACTTATTAAATGCACAAGATTGGTTAA
>JBBPBQ010000004.1:28733326-28800957 GCA_037974755.1 Cicer yamashitae
TATTGGATGCACAAGATTGGTTAAAAACCCTAATTGGATTAGAATAAGCCTAGGGAGGACGAAAAATGACCTATATGTTCAACCAATGACACAAAATCACTTATTGGATGCACAAGATTGGTTAAAAACCCTAATAGGACTAGAATAAGCCAATGGAGGACGAAAATGACCTAAATGTTCAACCAATGATACAAAATCACTTATTGGATGCACAAGATTGGTTAAAAACCCTAATTGGAATAGAACAAGCCTTTGGAGGACGAAAATGACGTAAATGTTCAACCAATGACACAAAATCACTTATTGGATGCACAAGATTGGTTAAAAACCCTAATTGGATTAGAATAAGTCGAAGGATGACGAAAACGACCTAATGTTCGACCAGCGACACAAAATCACATATTGGATGCACAAGATTGGTTAAAAACCCTAATTGGATTACAATAAGTCGAAGGAGGACGAAAATGACATAAATGTTCAACCAATGACACAAAATCACATATTGGATGCACAAGATTGATTGAAAACCCTAATAGGATTAGAGCAAGCCTTTGGACGACGAATATGACGTAAATGTTCAACCAATGACACAAAATGACTTATTGGATGCACAAGATTGGTTAAAAACCCAAATTGGATTATAATAAGCCTAGGGAGGACGAAAAATGACATAAATGTTCAACCAATGACACAAAATCACTTATTGGATGCACAAGATTGGTTAAAAACCCTAATTTGATGAGAATAGGCCAAGGGAGGACGAAAATGACCTAAATGTTCAACCAATGACACCAAATCACTTATTGGATGCACAAGATTGGTGAAACACCCTAATTGGATTAGAATAAGTCGAAGGATGACGAAAAATGACCTAATTGTTCAACCAATGACACAAAATCACTTATTAAATGCACAAGATTGGTTAAAAACCCTAATTGGATTAGAATAAGTCGAAGGATGACGAAAATGTCCTAAATGTTCAACCAATGAAACAAAACCACATATTGGATGCACAAGATTGGTTAAAAACCCTAATTGGATTAGAATAAGTCGAAGGACGACGAAAACGACCTAATGTTCGACCAATGACACAAAATCACATCTTGGATGCACAAGATTGGTTAAAAACCCTAATTGGATTAGAATAAGTCGAAGGAGGACGAAAATGACCTAAATGTTCAACCAATGACACAAAATTACCTATTGGATGCACAAGATTGGTTGAAAACCCTAATGGGATTAGAATAAGCCTATGGAGGACGAAAAATGACATAAATGTTCAACCAATGACACAAAATCACTTATTGGACGCACAAGATTGGTTAAAAACCCTAATAGGATTAGAATAAGCCAATGGAGGACGAAAATGACCTAATTGTTCAACCAATGACACAAAATCACTTATTGGATGCACAAGATTGGTTAAAAACCCTAATTGGATTAGAACAAGCCTTTGGAGGACTAATATGACGTAAATGTTCAACCAATGACACAAAATCACTTATTGGATGCACAAGATTGGTTAAAAACCCTAATTGGATTAGAATAAGTCGAAGGACGACGAAAACGACCTTATTTTCGACCAATGACACAAAATCACATCTTGGATGCACAAGATTGGTTAAAAACCCTAATTGGATTAGAATAAGTCGAAGGAGGACGAAAATGACCTAAATGTTCATCCAATGACACAAAATTACCTATTGGATGCACAAGATTGGTTGAAAACCCTAATGGGATTAGAATAAGCCTATGGAGGACGAAAAATGACATAAATGTTCAACCAATGACACAAAATCACTTATTGGATGCACAAGATTGGTTAAAAACCCTAATTTGATGAGAATAGGCCAAGGGAGGACGAAAATGACCTAAATGTTCAACCAATGACACCAAATCACTTATTGGATGCACAAGATTGGTGAAACACCCTAATTGGATTAGAATAAGTCGAAGGATGACGAAAAATGACCTAATTGTTCAACCAATGACACAAAATCACTTATTAAATGCACAAGATTGGTTAAAAATCCTAATTGGATTAGAATAAGTCGAAGGATGACGAAAATGACCTAAATGTTCAACCAATGACACAAAATCACATATTGTATGCACAAGATTGGTTAAAAACCCTAATTGGATTAGAATAAGCCTAGGGAGCACGAAAATGACCTAAATATTAAACCAATGACACAAAATCACTTATTGGATGCACAAGATTGGTTAGAAACCCTAATTGGATTAGAATAAGCCTAAGGAGTACGATAATGACCTAAATGTTCAACCAATGACACAAAATCACTTATTGGATGCACAAGATTGGTTAAAAACCCTAATTGGATTAGAATAAGCCTAAGGAGTACGATAATGACCTAAATGTTCAACCAATGACACAAAATCACTTATTGGATGCACAAGATTGGTTAAAAACCCTAATTGGATTAGAATAATCCAAGGGAGGACGAAAATAACCTAAATGTTTAACCATTGATAAAAAATTACCTTTTGGATGCACAAGATTGGTTAGAAACCCTAATTGGATTAGAATAACCCTAGGGAGGACGGAAAATGACCTATATGTTCAACCAATGACACAAAATCACTTATTGGATGCACAAGATTGGTTAAAAACCCTAATAGGATTAGAATAAGCCATTGGAGGACGAAAATGACCTAAATGTTCAACCAATGACACAAAATCACTTATTGGATGCACATGATTGGTTAAAAACCCTAATTGGATTAGAACAAGCCTTTGGAGGACTAATATGACGTAAATGTTCAACCAATGACACAAAATCTCTTATTGGATGCACAAGATTGGTTAAAAACCCTAATTGGATTAGAATAAGTCGAAGGACGACGAAAACGACCTAATGTTCGACCAATGACACAAAATCACATCTTGGATGCACAAGATTGGTTAAAAACCCTAATTGGATTAGAATAAGTCGAAGGAGGATGAAAATGACCTAAATGTTCAACCAATGACACAAAATTACCTATTGGATGCACAAGATTGGTTGAAAACCCTAATGGGATTAGAATAAGCCTAGGGAGGACGAAAAATGACATAAATGTTCAACCAATGACACAAAATCACGTATTGGATGCACAAGGTTGGTTAAAAACCCTAATGGGATGAGAATAGGCCAAGGGAAGACGAAAATGACCTAAATGTTCAACCAATGACACAAAATCACTTATTGGATGCACAAGATTGGTGAAACACCCTAATTGGATTAGAATAAGTCGAAGGATGACGAAAAATTACCTAATTGTTCAACCAATGACACAAAATCACTTATTAAATGCACAAGATCGGTTAAAAACACTAATTGGATTAGAATAAGTCGAAGGATGACGAAAATGACCTAAATGTTCAACCAATGACACAAAATCACATATTGGATGCACAAGATTGGTTAAAAACCCTAATTGGATTAGAATAAGCCTAGGGAGCACGAAAATGACCTAAATATTCAACCAATGACACAAAATCACTTATTGGATGCACAAGATTGGTTAAAAACCCTAATTGGATTAGAATAAGCCTAAGGAGTACGATAATGACCTAAATATTCAACCAACGACACAAAATCACTTATTGGATGCACAAGATTGGTTTAAAACCCTAATTGGATTAGAATAAGCCAATGGAGGACGAAAATAACCTAAATGTTTAACCAATGATACAAAATTACCTATTGGATGCACAAGATTGGTTAAAAACCCTAATTGGATTAGAATAAGCCTAGGGAGGCGAAAAATGACCTATATGTTCAACCAATGACACAAAATCACTTATTGGATGCACAAGATTGGTTAAAAACCCTAATTGGATTAGAATAAGCCAACGGTGGACGAAAATGACCTAAATGTTCAACCAATGACACAAAATCACTTATTGGATGCACAAGATTGGTTAAAAACCCTAATTGGATTAGAACAAGCCTTTGGAGGACGAATATGACGTAAATGTTCAACCAATGACACAAAATCACTTATTGGATGCACAAGATTGGTTAAAAACCCTAATTGGATTAGAATAAGTCGAAGGATGACGAAAACGACCTAATGTTCGACCAGTGACACAAAATCACATATTGGATGCACAAGATTGGTTAATAACCCTAATTGGATTAGAAGAAGTCGAAGGAGGACGAAAATGACCTAAATCTTCAACCAATGACACAAAATTACCTATTGGATGCACAAGATTGGTTGAAAACCCTAATGGGATTAGAATAAGCCTAGGGAGGACGAAAAATGACATAAATGTTCAACCAATGACACAAAATCACGTATTGGATGCACAAGATTGGTTAAAAACCCTAATGGGATGAGAATAGGCCAAGGGAAGACGAAAATGACCTAAATGTTCAACCAATGACACAAAATCACTTATTGGATGCACAAGATTGGTGAAACACCCTAATTGGATTATAATAAGTCGAAGGATGACGAAAAATTACCTAATTGTTCAACCAATGACACAAAATCACTTATTAAATGCACAAGATTGGTTAAAAACACTAATTGGATTAGAATAAGTCGAAGGATGACGAAAATGACCTAAATGTTCAACCAATGACACAAAATCACATATTGTATGCACAAGATTGGTTAAAAACCCTAATTGGATTAGAATAAGCCTAGGGAGCACGAAAATGACCTAAATATTAAACCAATGACACAAAATCACTTATTGGATGCACAAGATTGGTTAAAAACCCTAATTGGATTAGAATAAGCCTAAGGAGTACGATAATGACCTAAATGTTCAACCAATGACACAAAATCACTTATTGGATGCACAAGATTGGATAAAAACCCTAATTGGATTAGAATAAGCCTAGGGAGCACGAAAATGACCTAAATATTCAACCAATGACACAAAATCACTTATTGGATGCACAAGATTGGTTAAAAACCCTAATTGGATTAGAATAAGTCGAAGGATGACGAAAATGACCTAAATGTTCAACCAATGACACAAAATCACATATTGTATGCACAAGATTGGTTAAAAACCCTAATTGGATTAGAATAAGCCTAGGGAGCACGAAAATGACCTAAATATTAAACCAATGACACAAAATCACTTATTGGATGCACAAGATTGGTTAAAAACCCTAATTGGATTAGAATAAGCCTAAGGAGTACGATAATGACCTAAATGTTCAACCAATGACACAAAATCACTTATTGGATGCACAAGATTGGATAAAAACCCTAATTGGATTAGAATAAGCCTAGGGAGCACGAAAATGACCTAAATATTCAACCAATGACACAAAATCACTTATTGGATGCACAAGATTGGTTAAAAACCCTAATTGGATTAGAATAAGCCTAAGGAGTATGATAATGACCTAAATGTTCAACCAATGACACAAAATCACTTATTGGATGCACAAGATTGGATAAAAACCCTTATTGGATTAGAATTAGCCAAGGGAGGACGAAAATAACCTAAATGTTTAACCAATGATACAAAATTACCTATTAGATGCACAAGATTGGTTAAAAACCCTAATTGGATTAGAATAAGCCTAGGGAGGACGAAAAATGACCTATATGTTCAACCAATGACACAAAATCACATATTGGATGCACAAGATTGGTTAATAACCCTAATTGGATTAGAAGAAGTCGAAGGAGGACGAAAATGACCTAAATGTTCAACCAATGACACAAAATTACCTATTGGATGCACAAGATTGGTTGAAAACCCTAATGGGATTAGAATAAGCCTAGGGAGGACGAAAAATGACATAAATGTTCAACCAATGACACAAAATCACTTATTGGATGCACAAGATTGGTGAAACACCCTAATTGGATTAGAATAAGTCGAAGGATGACGAAAAATGACCTAATTGTTCAACCAATGACACAAAATCACTTATTAAATGCACAAGATTGGTTAAAAACCCTAATTGGATTAGAATAAGTCGAAGGATGACGAAAATGTCCTAAATGTTCAACCAATGACACAAAATCACATATTGGATGCACAAGATTGGTTAAAAACCCTAATTGGATTAGAATAAGCCTAGGGAGGACGAAAATGACCTAAATATTCAACCAATGACACAAAATCACTTATTGGATGCACAAGATTGGTTAAAAACCCTAATTGGATTAGAATAAGCCTAAGGAGTATGATAATGACCTAAATGTTCAACCAATGACACAAAATCACTTATTGGATGCACAAGATTGGATAGAAACCCTAATTGGATTAGAATTAGCCAAGGGAGGACGATAATAACCTAAATGTTTAACCAATGATACAAAATTACCTATTAGATGCACAAGATTGGTTAAAAACCCTAATTGGATTAGAATAAGCCTAGGGAGGACGAAAAATGACCTATATGTTCAACCAATGACACAAAATCACATATTGGATGCACAAGATTGGTTAATAACCCTAATTGGATTAGAAGAAGTCGAAGGAGGACGAAAATGACCTAAATGTTCAACCAATGACACAACATTACCTATTGGATGCACAAGATTGGTTGAAAACCCTAATGGGATTAGAATAAGCCTAGGGAGCACGAAAATGACCTAAATATTCAACCAATGACACAAAATCACTTATTGGATGCACAAGATTGGTTAAAAACCCTAATTGGATTAGAATAAGCCTAAGGAGTATGATAATGACCTAAATGTTCAACCAATGACACAAAATCACTTATTGGATGCACAAGATTGGATAAAAACCCTAATTGGATTAGAATTAGCCAAGGGAGGACGATAATAACCTAAATGTTTAACCAATGATACAAAATTACCTATTAGATGCACAAGATTGGTTAAAAACCCTAATTGGATTAGAATAAGTCTAGGGAGGACGAAAAATGACCTATATGTTCAACCAATGACACAAAATCACATATTGGATGCACAAGATTGGTTAATAACCCTAATTGGATTAGAAGAAGTCGAAGGAGGACGAAAATGACCTAAATGTTCAACCAATGACACAAAATTACCTATTGGATGCACAAGATTGGTTGAAAACCCTAATGGGATTAGAATAAGCCTAGGGAGGACGAAATATGACATAAATGTTCAACCAATGACACAAAATCACGTATTGGATGCAAAAGATTGGTTAAAAACCCTAATGGGATGAGAATAGGCCAAGGGAAGACGAAAATGACCTAAATGTTCAACCAATGACACAAAATCACTTATTGGATGCACAAGATTGGTGAAACACCCTAATTGGATTAGAATAAGTCGAAGGATGACGAAAAATTACCTAATTGTTCAACCAATGACACAAAATCACTTATTAAATGCACAAGATTGGTTAAAAACACTAATTGGATTAGAATAAGTCGAAGGATGACGAAAATGACCTAAATGTTCCACCAATGACACAAAATCACATATTGTATGCACAAGATTGGTTAAAAACCCTAATTGGATTAGAATAAGCCTAGGGAGCACGAAAATGACCTAAATATTAAACCAATGACACAAATCACTTATTGGATGCACAAGATTGGTTAAAAACCCTAATAGGATTAGAATAAGCCTAAGGAGGACGATAATCACCTTAATGTTCAACCAATGACACAAAATCACATATTGGATGCACAAGATTGGTTAAAAACCCTAATTGGATTAGAATAAGCCAAGGGAGGATGAAAATAACCTAAATGTTCAACCAATGATACAAAATTACCTATTAGATGCACAAGATTGGTTAAAAACCCTAATTGGATTAGAATAAGCCTAGAGAGGACGAAAAATGACCTATATGTTCAACCAATGACACAAAATCACTTATTGGATGCACAAGATTGGTTAAAAACCCTACTAGGATTAGAATAAGCCAATGGAGGACGAAAATGACCTAAATGTTCAACCAATGATACAAAATCACTTATTGGATGCACAAGAATGGTTAAAAACCCTAATTGGATTAGAACAAGCCTTTGGAGGACGAAAATGACGTAAATGTTAAACCAATGACACCAAATCACTTATTGGATCCACAAGATTGGTTAAAAACCCTAATTGGATTACAATAAGTCGAAGGACGACGAAAACGACCTAATGTTCGACCAATGACACAAAATCACATATTGGATGCACAAGATTGGTTAAAAACCCTAATTGGATTAGAATAAGTCGAAGGAGGACCAAAATGACCTAAATGTTCAACCAATGACACAAAATTACCTATTGGATGCACAAGATAGATTGAAAACCCTAATGGGATTAGAATAAGCCTAGGGAGGACGAAAAATGACATAAATGTTCAACCAATGACACAAAATCAGTTATTGGATGCACAAGATTGGTTAAAAACCCTAATTGGATGAGAATAGGCCAAGGGAGGACGAAAATGACCTAAATGTTCAACCAATGACACAAAATCACTTATTGGATGCACAAGATTGGTGAAACACCCTAATTGGATTAGAATAAGTCGAAGGATGACAAAAAACGACCTAATTGTTCAACCTATGACACAAAATCACTTATTAAATGCACAAGATTGGTTAAAAACCCTAATTGGATTAGAATAAGTCGAAGGATGACGAAAATGACCTAAATGTTCAACCAATGACACAAAATCACATATTGTATGCACAAGATTGGTTAAAAACCCTAATTGGATTAGAATAAGCCTAGGGAGCACGAAAATGACCTAAATATTCAACCAATGACACAAAATCACTTCTTGGATGCACAAGATTGGTTAAAAACCCTAATTGGATTAGAATAAGCCTAAGGAGTACGATAATGACCTAAATGTTCAACCAATGACACAAAATCACTTAATGGATGCACAAGATTGGTTAAAAACCCTAATTGGATTAGAATAATCCAAGGGAGGACGAAAATAACCTAAATGTTTAACCAATGATACAAAATTACCTATTGGATGCACAAGTTTGGTTAAAAACCCTAATTGGATTAGAATAAGCCTAGGGAGGACGAAAAATGACCTATATGTTCAACCAATGACACAAAATCACTTATTGGATGCACAAGATTGGTTAAAAACCCTAATAGGATTAGAATAAGCCAATGGAGGACGAAAATGACCTAAATGTTCAACCAATGACACAAAATCACTTATTGGATGCACAAGATTGGTTAAAAACCCTAATTGGATTAGAACAAGCCTTTGGAGGACTAATATGACGTAAATGTTCAACCAATGACACAAAATCACTTATTGGATGCACAAGATTGGTTAAAAACGCTAATTGGATTAGAATAAGTCGAAGGACGACGAAAACGACCTAATGTTCGACCAATGACACAAAATCACATCTTGGATGCACAAGATTGGTTAAAAACCCTAATTGGATTAGAATAAGTCGAAGGAGGACGAAAATGACCTAAATGTTCAACCAATGACACAAAATTACCTATTGGATGCACAAGATTGGTTGAAAACCCTAATGGGATTAGAATAAGCCTATGGAGGACGAAAAATGACATAAATGTTCAACCAATGACACAAAATCACTTATTGGACGCACAAGATTGGTTAAAAACCCTAATAGGATTAGAATAAGCCAATGGAGGACGAAAATGACCTAATTGTTCAACCAATGACACAAAATCACTTATTGGATGCACAAGATTGGTTAAAAACCCTAATTGGATTAGAACAAGCCTTTGGAGGACTAATATGACGTAAATGTTCAACCAATGACACAAAATCACTTATTGGATGCACAAGATTGGTTAAAAACCCTAATTGGATTAGAATAAGTCGAAGGACGACGAAAACGACCTTATTTTCGACCAATGACACAAAATCACATCTTGGATGCACAAGATTGGTTAAAAACCCTAATTGGATTAGAATAAGTCGAAGGAGGACGAAAATGACCTAAATGTTCATCCAATGACACAAAATTACCTATTGGATGCACAAGATTGGTTGAAAACCCTAATGGGATTAGAATAAGCCTATGGAGGACGAAAAATGACATAAATGTTCAACCAATGACACAAAATCACTTATTGGATGCACAAGATTGGTTAAAAACCCTAATTTGATGAGAATAGGCCAAGGGAGGACGAAAATGACCTAAATGTTCAACCAATGACACCAAATCACTTATTGGATGCACAAGATTGGTGAAACACCCTAATTGGATTAGAATAAGTCGAAGGATGACGAAAAATGACCTAATTGTTCAACCAATGACACAAAATCACTTATTAAATGCACAAGATTGGTTAAAAATCCTAATTGGATTAGAATAAGTCGAAGGATGACGAAAATGACCTAAATGTTCAACCAATGACACAAAATCACATATTGTATGCACAAGATTGGTTAAAAACCCTAATTGGATTAGAATAAGCCTAGGGAGCACGAAAATGACCTAAATATTAAACCAATGACACAAAATCACTTATTGGATGCACAAGATTGGTTAAAAACCCTAATTGGATTAGAATAAGCCTAGGGAGCACGAAAATGACCTAAATATTCAACCAATGACACAAAATCACTTATTGGATGCACAAGATTGGTTAAAAACCCTAATTGGATTAGAATAAGCCTAAGGAGTACGATAATAACCTAAATGTTCAACCAATGACACAAAATCACTTATTGGATGCACAAGATTGGTTAAAAACCCTAATTTGATGAGAATAGGCCAAGGGAGGACGAAAATGACCTAAATGTTCAACCAATGACACCAAATCACTTATTGGATGCACAAGATTGGTGAAACACCCTAATTGGATTAGAATAATTCGAAGGATGACGAAATATGACCTAATTGTTCAACCAATGACACAAAATCACTTATTAAATGCACAAGATTGGTTAAAAACCCTAATTGGATTAGAATAAGTCGAAGGATGACGAAAATGTCCTAAATGTTCAACCAATGACACAAAATCACATATTGGATGCACAAGATTGGTTAAAAACCCTAATTGGATTAGAATAAGCCTATGGAGGCGAAAAATGACCTATATGTTCAACCAATGACACAAAATCACTTATTGGATGCACAAGATTGGTTAAAAACCCTAATAGGATTAGAATAAGCCAATGGAGGACGAAAATGACCTAAATGTTCAACCAATGACACAAAATCACTTATTGGATGCACAAGATTGGTTAAAAGCCCTAATTGGATTAGAACAAGCCTTTGGAGGACTAATATGACGTAAATGTTCAACCAATGACACAAAATCACTTATTGGATGCACAAGATTGGTTAAAAACCCTAATTGGATTAGAATAAGTCGAAGGACGACGAAAACGACCTAATGTTCGACCAATGACACAAAATCACATCTTGGATGCACAAGATTGGTTAAAACCCTAATTGGATTAGAATAAGTCGAAGGAGGACGAAAATGACCTAAATGTTCAACCAATGACACAAAATTACCTATTGGATGCACAAGATTGGTTGAAAACCCTAATGGGATTAGAATAAGCCTATGGAGGACGAAAAATGACATAAATGTTCAACCAATGACACAAAATCACTTATTGGATGCACAAGATTGGTTAAAAACCCTAATTTGATGAGAATAGGCCAAGGGACGACGAAAATGACCTAAATGTTCAATCAATGACACCAAATCACTTATTGGATGCACAAGATTGGTGAAACACCCTAATTGGATTAGAATAAGTCGAAGGATGACGAAAAATGACCTAATTGTTCAACCAATGACACGAAATCACTTATTAAATGCACAAGATTGGCTAAAAATCCTAATTGGATTAGAATAAGTCGAAGGATGACGAAAATGTCCTAAATGTTCAACCAATGACACAAAATCACATATTGGATGCACAAGATTGGTTAAAAACCCTAATTGGATTAGAATAAGCCTAGGGAGCACGAAAATGACCTAAATATTCAACCAATGACACAAAATCACTTATTGGATGCACAAGATTGGTTAAAAACCCTAATTGGATTAGAATAAGCCTAAGGAGTATGATAATGACCTAAATGTTCAACCAATGACACAAAATCACTTATTGGATGCACAAGATTGGATAAAAACCCTAATTGGATTAGAATTAGCCAAGGGAGGACGATAATAACCTAAATGTTTAACCAATGATACAAAATTACCTATTAGATGCACAAGATTGGTTAAAAACCCTAATTGGATTAGAATAAGCCTAGGGAGGACGAAAAATGACCTATATGTTCAACCAATGACACAAAATCACATATTGGATGCACAAGATTGGTTAATAACCCTAATTGGATTAGAAGAAGTCGAAGGAGGACGAAAATGACCTAAATGTTCAACCAATGACACAACATTACCTATTGGATGCACAAGATTGGTTGAAAACCCTAATGGGATTAGAATAAGCCTAGGGAGCACGAAAATGACCTAAATATTCAACCAATGACACAAAATCACTTATTGGATGCACAAGATTGGTTAAAAACCCTAATTGGATTAGAATAAGCCTAAGGAGTATGATAATGACCTAAATGTTCAACCAATGACACAAAATCACTTATTGGATGCACAAGATTGGATAGAAACCCTAATTGGATTAGAATTAGCCAAGGGAGGACGATAATAACCTAAATGTTTAACCAATGATACAAAATTACCTATTAGATGCACAAGATTGGTTAAAAACCCTAATTGGATTAGAATAAGCCTAGGGAGGACGAAAAATGACCTATATGTTCAACCAATGACACAAAATCACTTATTGGATGCACAAGATTGGTTAAAAACCCTAATAGGATTAGAATAAGCCAATGGAGGACGAAAATGACCTAAATGTTCAACCAATGACACAAAATCACTTATTGGATGCACAAGATTGGTTAAACGCCCTAATTGGATTAGAACAAGCCTTTGGAGGACTAACATGACGTAAATGTTCAACCAATGACACAAAATCACTTATTGGATGCACAAGATTGGTTAAAAACCCTAATTGGATTAGAATAAGTCGAAGGACGACGAAAACGACCTAACAATGACACAAAATCACATCTTGGATGCACAAGATTGGTTAAAACCCTAATTGGATTAGAATAAGTCGAAGGAGGACGAAAATGACCTAAATGTTCAACCAATGACACAAAATTACCTATTGGATGCACAAGATTGGTTGAAAACCCTAATGGGATTAGAATAAGCCTATGGAGGACGAAAAATGACATAACTGTTCAACCAATGACACAAAATCACTTATTGGATGCACAAGATTGGTTAAAAACCCTAATTTGATGAGAATAGGCCAAGGGACGACGAAAATGACCTAAATGTTCAACCAATGACACCAAATCACTTATTGGATGCACAAGATTGGTGAAACACCCTAATTGGTTTAGAATAAGTCGAAGGATGACGAAAAATGACCTAATTGTTCAACCAATGACACAAAATCACTTATTAAATGCACAAGATTGGTTAAAAACCCTAATTGGATTAGAATAAGCCTAGGGTGCACGAAAATGACCTAAATATTCAACCAATGACACAAAATCACTTATTGGATGCACAAGATTGGTTAAAAACCCTAATTTGATGAGAATAGGCCAAGGGAGGACAAAAATGACCTAAATGTTCAACCAATGACACAAAATCACTTATTAAATGCACAAGATTGGTTAAAAACCCTAATTGGATTAGAATAAGCCTAGGGAGCACGAAAATGACCTAAATATTCAACCAATGACACAAAATCACTTATTGGATGCACAAGATTGGTTAAAAACCCTAATTGGATTAGAATAAGCCTAAGGAGTACGATAATGACCTATATGTTCAACCAATGACACAAAATCACTTATTGGATGCACAAGATTGGTTAAAAACCCTAATTGGATTAGAATAAGCCTAAGGAGTACGATAATGACCTAAATGTTCAACCAATGACACAAAATCACTTATTGGATGCACAAGATTGGTTAAAAACCCTAATTGGATTAGAATAATCCAAGGGAGGACGAAAATAACCTAAATGTTTAACCATTGATAAAAAATTACCTTTTGGATGCACAAGATTGGTTAGAAACCCTAATTGGATTAGAATAACCCTAGGGAGGACGGAAAATGACCTATATGTTCAACCAATGACACAAAATCACTTATTGGATGCACAAGATTGGTTAAAAACCCTAATAGGATTAGAATAAGCCAATGGAGGACGAAAATGACCTAAATGTTCAACCAATGACACAAAATCACTTATTGGATGCACATGATTGGTTAAAAACCCTAATTGGATTAGAACAAGCCTTTGGATGACTAATATGACGTAAATGTTCAACCAATGACACAAAATCTCTTATTGGATGCACAAGATTGGTTAAAAACCCTAATTGGATTAGAATAAGTCGAAGGACGACGAAAACGACCTAATGTTCGACCAATGACACAAAATCACATCTTGGATGCACAAGATTGGTTAAAAACCCTAATTGGATTAGAATAAGTCGAAGGAGGACGAAAATGACCTAAATGTTCAACCAATGACACAAAATTACCTATTGGATGCACAAGATTGGTTGAAAACCCTAATGGGATTAGAATAAGCCTATGGAGGACGAAAAATGACATAAATGTTCAACCAATGACACAAAATCACTTATTGGACGCACAAGATTGGTTAAAAACCCTAATAGGATTAGAATAAGCCAATGGAGGACGAAAATGACCTAATTGTTCAACCAATGACACAAAATCACTTATTGGATGCACAAGATTGGTTAAAAACCCTAATTGGATTAGAACAAGCCTTTGGAGGACTAATATGACGTAAATGTTCAACCAATGACACAAAATCACTTATTGGATGCACAAGATTGGTTAAAAACCCTAATTGGATTAGAATAAGTCGAAGGACGACGAAAACGACCTTATTTTCGACCAATGACACAAAATCACATCTTGGATGCACAAGATTGGTTAAAAACCCTAATTGGATTAGAATAAGTCGAAGGAGGACGAAAATGACCTAAATGTTCATCCAATGACACAAAATTACCTATTGGATGCACAAGATTGGTTGAAAACCCTAATGGGATTAGAATAAGCCTATGGAGGACGAAAAATGACATAAATGTTCAACCAATGACACAAAATCACTTATTGGATGCACAAGATTGGTTAAAAACCCTAATTTGATGAGAATAGGCCAAGGGAGGACGAAAATGACCTAAATGTTCAACCAATGACACCAAATCACTTATTGGATGCACAAGATTGGTGAAACACCCTAATTGGATTAGAATAAGTCGAAGGATGACGAAAAATGACCTAATTGTTCAACCAATGACACAAAATCACTTATTAAATGCACAAGATTGGTTAAAAATCCTAATTGGATTAGAATAAGTCGAAGGATGACGAAAATGACCTAAATGTTCAACCAATGACACAAAATCACATATTGTATGCACAAGATTGGTTAAAAACCCTAATTGGATTAGAATAAGCCTAGGGAGCACGAAAATGACCTAAATATTAAACCAATGACACAAAATCACTTATTGGATGCACAAGATTGGTTAAAAACCCTAATTGGATTAGAATAAGCCTAAGGAGTACGATAATGACCTAAATGTTCAACCAATGACACAAAATCACTTATTGGATGCACAAGATTGGATAAAAACCCTAATTGGATTAGAATAAGCCTAGGGAGCACGAAAATGACCTAAATATTCAACCAATGACACAAAATCACTTATTGGATGCACAAGATTGGTTAAAAACCCTAATTGGATTAGAATAAGTCGAAGGATGACGAAAATGACCTAAATGTTCAACCAATGACACAAAATCACATATTGTATGCACAAGATTGGTTAAAAACCCTAATTGGATTAGAATAAGCCTAGGGAGCACGAAAATGACCTAAATATTAAACCAATGACACAAAATCACTTATTGGATGCACAAGATTGGTTAAAAACCCTAATTGGATTAGAATAAGCCTAAGGAGTACGATAATGACCTAAATGTTCAACCAATGACACAAAATCACTTATTGGATGCACAAGATTGGATAAAAACCCTAATTGGATTAGAATAAGCCTAGGGAGCACGAAAATGACCTAAATATTCAACCAATGACACAAAATCACTTATTGGATGCACAAGATTGGTTAAAAACCCTAATTGGATTAGAATAAGCCTAAGGAGTATGATAATGACCTAAATGTTCAACCAATGACACAAAATCACTTATTGGATGCACAAGATTGGATAAAAACCCTTATTGGATTAGAATTAGCCAAGGGAGGACGAAAATAACCTAAATGTTTAACCAATGATACAAAATTACCTATTAGATGCACAAGATTGGTTAAAAACCCTAATTGGATTAGAATAAGCCTAGGGAGGACGAAAAATGACCTATATGTTCAACCAATGACACAAAATCACATATTGGATGCACAAGATTGGTTAATAACCCTAATTGGATTAGAAGAAGTCGAAGGAGGACGAAAATGACCTAAATGTTCAACCAATGACACAACATTACCTATTGGATGCACAAGATTGGTTGAAAACCCTAATGGGATTAGAATAAGCCTAGGGAGGACGAAAAATGACATAAATGTTCAACCAATGACACAAAATCACGTATTGGATGCACAAGATTGGTTAAAAACCCTAATGGGATGAGAATAGGCCAAGGGAAGACGAAAATGACCTAAATGTTCAACCAATGACACAAAATCACTTATTGGATGCACAAGATTGGTGAAACACCCTAATTGGATTAGAATAAGTCGAAGGATGACGAAAAATTACCTAATTGTTCAACCAATGACACAAAATCACTTATTAAATGCACAAGATCGGTTAAAAACACTAATTGGATTAGAATAAGTCGAAGGATGACGAAAATGACCTAAATGTTCAACCAATGACACAAAATCACATATTGTATGCACAAGATTGGTTAAAAACCCTAATTGGATTAGAATAAGCCTAGGGAGCACGAAAATGACCTAAATATTAAACCAATGACACAAAATCACTTATTGGATGCACAAGATTGGTTAAAAACCCTAATAGGATTAGAATAAGCCTAAGGAGGACGATAATCACCTTAATGTTCAACCAATGACACAAAATCACATATTGGATGCACATGATTGGTTAAAAACCCTAATTGGATTAGAATAAGCCAAGGGAGGATGAAAATAACCTAAATGTTCAACAAATGATACAAAATTACCTATTAGATGCACAAGATTGGTTAAAAACCCTAATTGGATTAGAATAAGCCTAGGGAGGACGAAAAATGACCTATATGTTCAACCAATGACACAAAATCACTTATTGGATGCACAAGATTGGTTAAAAACCCTACTAGGATTAGAATAAGCCAATGGAGGACGAAAATGACCTAAATGTTCAACCAATGATACAAAATCACTTATTGGATGCACAAGAATGGTTAAAAACCCTAATTGGATTAGAACAAGCCTTTGGAGGACGAAAATGACGTAAATGTTAAACCAATGACACCAAATCACTTATTGGATCCACAAGATTGGTTAAAAACCCTAATTGGATTACAATAAGTCGAAGGACGACGAAAACGACCTAATGTTCGACCAATGACACAAAATCACATATTGGATGCACAAGATTGGTTAAAAACCCTAATTGGATTAGAATAAGTCGAAGGAGGACCAAAATGACCTAAATGTTCAACCAATGACACAAAATTACCTATTGGATGCACAAGATAGATTGAAAACCCTAATGGGATTAGAATAAGCCTAGGGAGGACGAAAAATGACATAAATGTTCAACCAATGACACAAAATCACTTATTGGATGCACAAGATTGGTTAAAAACCCTAATTGGATGAGAATAGGCCAAGGGAGGACGAAAATGACCTAAATGTTCAACCAATGACACAAAATCACATATTGGATGCACAAGATTGGTTAAAAACCCTAATTGGATTAGAATAAGCCTAGGGAGCACGAAAATGACCTAAATATTAAACCAATGACACAAAATCACTTATTGGATGCACAAGATTGGTTAAAAACCCTAATTGGATTAGAATAAGCCTAGGGAGCACGAAAATGACCTAAATATTCAACCAATGACACAAAATCACTTATTGGATGCACAAGATTGGTTAAAAACCCTAATTGGATTAGAATAAGCCTAAGGAGTACGATAATAACCTAAATGTTCAACCAATGACACAAAATCACTTATTGGATGCACAAGATTGGTTAAAAACCCTAATTTGATGAGAATAGGCCAAGGGAGGACGAAAATGACCTAAATGTTCAACCAATGACACCAAATCACTTATTGGATGCACAAGATTGGTGAAACACCCTAATTGGATTAGAATAATTCGAAGGATGACGAAATATGACCTAATTGTTCAACCAATGACACAAAATCACTTATTAAATGCACAAGATTGGTTAAAAACCCTAATTGGATTAGAATAAGTCGAAGGATGACGAAAATGTCCTAAATGTTCAACCAATGACACAAAATCACATATTGGATGCACAAGATTGGTTAAAAACCCTAATTGGATTAGAATAAGCCTATGGAGGCGAAAAATGACCTATATGTTCAACCAATGACACAAAATCACTTATTGGATGCACAAGATTGGTTAAAAACCCTAATAGGATTAGAATAAGCCAATGGAGGACGAAAATGACCTAAATGTTCAACCAATGACACAAAATCACTTATTGGATGCACAAGATTGGTTAAAAGCCCTAATTGGATTAGAACAAGCCTTTGGAGGACTAATATGACGTAAATGTTCAACCAATGACACAAAATCACTTATTGGATGCACAAGATTGGTTAAAAACCCTAATTGGATTAGAATAAGTCGAAGGACGACGAAAACGACCTAATGTTCGACCAATGACACAAAATCACATCTTGGATGCACAAGATTGGTTAAAAACCCTAATTGGATTAGAATAAGTCGAAGGAGGACGAAAATGACCCAAATTTTCAACCAATGACACAAAATTACCTATTGGATGCACAAGATTGGTTGAAAACCCTAATGGGATTAGAATAAGCCTAGGGAGGACGAAAAATGACATAAATGTTCAACCAATGACACAAAATCAATTATTGGATGCACAAGATTGGTTAAAAACCCTAATAGGATTAGAATAAGCCAATGGAGGACGAAAATGACCTAAATGTTCAACCAATGACACAAAATCACTTATTGGATGCACAAGATTGGTTAAAAACCCTAATTGGATTAGAACAAGCCTTTGGAGGACTAATATGACGTAAATGTTCAACCAATGACACAAAATCACTTATTGGATGCACAAGATTGGTTAAAAACCCTAATTGGATTAGAATAAGTCGAAGGACGACGAAAACGACCTTATTTTCGACCAATGACACAAAATCACATCTTGGATGCAAAAGATTGGTTAAAAACCCTAATTGGATTAGAATAAGTCGAAGGAGGACGAAAATGACCTAAATGTTCAACCAATGACACAAAATTACCTATTGGATGCACAAGATTGGTTGAAAACCCTAATGGGATTAGAATAAGCCTATGGAGGACGAAAAATGACATAAATGTTCAACCAATGACACAAAATCACTTATTGGATGCACAAGATTGGTTAAAAACCCTAATTTGATGAGAATAGGCCAAGGGAGGACGAAAATGACCTAAATGTTCAACCAATGACACCAAATCACTTATTGGATGCACAAGATTGGTGAAACACCCTAATTGGATTAGAATAAGTCGAAGGATGACGAAAAATGACCTAATTGTTCAACCAATGACACAAAATCACTTATTAAATGCACAAGATTGGTTAAAAACCCTAATTGGATTAGAATAAGTCGAAGGATGACGAAAATGTCCTAAATGTTCAACCAATGACACAAAATTACCTATTAGATGCACAAGATTGGTTAAAAACCCTAATTGGATTAGAATAAGCCTAGGGAGGACGAAAAATGACCTATATGTTCAACCAATGACACAAAATCACATATTGGATGCACAAGATTGGTTAATAACCCTAATTGGATTAGAAGAAGTCGAAGGAGGACGAAAATGACCTAAATGTTCAACCAATGACACAAAATTACCTATTGGATGCACAAGATTGGTTGAAAACCCTAATGGGATTAGAATAAGCCTAGGGAGGACGAAATATGACATAAATGTTCAACCAATGACACAAAATCACGTATTGGATGCACAAGATTGGTTAAAAACCCTAATGGGATGAGAATAGGCCAAGGGAAGACGAAAATGACCTAAATGTTCAACCAATGACACAAAATCACTTATTGGATGCACAAGATTGGTGAAACACCCTAATTGGATTATAATAAGTCGAAGGATGACGAAAAATTACCTAATTGTTCAACCAATGACACAAAATCACTTATTAAATGCACAAGATTGGTTAAAAACACTAATTGGATTAGAATAAGTCGAAGGATGACGAAAATGACCTAAATGTTCAACCAATGACACAAAATCACATATTGTATGCACAAGATTGGTTAAAAACCCTAATTGGATTAGAATAAGCCTAGGGAGCACGAAAATGACCTAAATATTAAACCAATGACACAAAATCACTTATTGGATGCACAAGATTGGTTAAAAACCCTAATTGGATTAGAATAAGCCTAAGGAGTACGATAATGACCTAAATGTTCAACCAATGACACAAAATCACTTATTGGATGCACAAGATTGGATAAAAACCCTAATTGGATTAGAATAAGCCTAGGGAGCACGAAAATGACCTAAATATTCAACCAATGACACAAAATCACTTATTGGATGCACAAGATTGGTTAAAAACCCTAATTGGATTAGAATAAGTCGAAGGATGACGAAAATGACCTAAATGTTCAACCAATGACACAAAATCACATATTGTATGCACAAGATTGGTTAAAAACCCTAATTGGATTAGAATAAGCCTAGGGAGCACGAAAATGACCTAAATATTAAACCAATGACACAAAATCACTTATTGGATGCACAAGATTGGTTAAAAACCCTAATTGGATTAGAATAAGCCTAAGGAGTACGATAATGACCTAAATGTTCAACCAATGACACAAAATCACTTATTGGATGCACAAGATTGGATAAAAACCCTAATTGGATTAGAATAAGCCTAGGGAGCACGAAAATGACCTAAATATTCAACCAATGACACAAAATCACTTATTGGATGCACAAGATTGGTTAAAAACCCTAATTGGATTAGAATAAGCCTAAGGAGTATGATAATGACCTAAATGTTCAACCAATGACACAAAATCACTTATTGGATGCACAAGATTGGATAAAAACCCTTATTGGATTAGAATTAGCCAAGGGAGGACGAAAATAACCTAAATGTTTAACCAATGATACAAAATTACCTATTAGATGCACAAGATTGGTTAAAAACCCTAATTGGATTAGAATAAGCCTAGGGAGGACGAAAAATGACCTATATGTTCAACCAATGACACAAAATCACATATTGGATGCACAAGATTGGTTAATAACCCTAATTGGATTAGAAGAAGTCGAAGGAGGACGAAAATGACCTAAATGTTCAACCAATGACACAACATTACCTATTGGATGCACAAGATTGGTTGAAAACCCTAATGGGATTAGAATAAGCCTAGGGAGGACGAAAAATGACATAAATGTTCAACCAATGACACAAAATCACGTATTGGATGCACAAGATTGGTTAAAAACCCTAATGGGATGAGAATAGGCCAAGGGAAGACGAAAATGACCTAAATGTTCAACCAATGACACAAAATCACTTATTGGATGCACAAGATTGGTGAAACACCCTAATTGGATTAGAATAAGTCGAAGGATGACGAAAAATTACCTAATTGTTCAACCAATGACACAAAATCACTTATTAAATGCACAAGATCGGTTAAAAACACTAATTGGATTAGAATAAGTCGAAGGATGACGAAAATGACCTAAATGTTCAACCAATGACACAAAATCACATATTGGATGCACAAGATTGGTTAAAAACCCTAATTGGATTAGAATAAGCCTAGGGAGCACGAAAATGACCTAAATATTCAACCAATGACACAAAATCACTTATTGGATGCACAAGATTGGTTAAAAACCCTAATTGGATTAGAATAAGCCTAAGGAGTACGATAATGACCTATATGTTCAACCAATGACACAAAATCACTTATTGGATGCACAAGATTGGTTAAAAACCCTAATTGGATTAGAATAAGCCTAAGGAGTACGATAATGACCTAAATGTTCAACCAATGACACAAAATCACTTATTGGATGCACAAGATTGGTTAAAAACCCTAATTGGATTAGAATAATCCAAGGGAGGACGAAAATAACCTAAATGTTTAACCATTGATAAAAAATTACCTTTTGGATGCACAAGATTGGTTAGAAACCCTAATTGGATTAGAATAACCCTAGGGAGGACGGAAAATGACCTATATGTTCAACCAATGACACAAAATCACTTATTGGATGCACAAGATTGGTTAAAAACCCTAATAGGATTAGAATAAGCCATTGGAGGACGAAAATGACCTAAATGTTCAACCAATGACACAAAATCACTTATTGGATGCACATGATTGGTTAAAAACCCTAATTGGATTAGAACAAGCCTTTGGAGGACTAATATGACGTAAATGTTCAACCAATGACACAAAATCTCTTATTGGATGCACAAGATTGGTTAAAAACCCTAATTGGATTAGAATAAGTCGAAGGACGACGAAAACGACCTAATGTTCGACCAATGACACAAAATCACATCTTGGATGCACAAGATTGGTTAAAAACCCTAATTGGATTAGAATAAGTCGAAGGAGGACGAAAATGACCTAAATGTTCAACCAATGACACAAAATTACCTATTGGATGCACAAGATTGGTTGAAAACCCTAATGGGATTAGAATAAGCCTATGGAGGACGAAAAATGACATAAATGTTCAACCAATGACACAAAATCACTTATTGGATGCACAAGATTGGTTAAAAACCCTAATTTGATGAGAATAGGCCAAGGGACGACGAAAATGACCTAAATGTTCAACCAATGACACCAAATCACTTATTGGATGCACAAGATTGGTGAAACACCCTAATTGGATTAGAATAAGTCGAAGGATGACGAAAAATGACCTAATTGTTCAACCAATGACACGAAATCACTTATTAAATGCACAAGATTGGCTAAAAATCATAATTGGATTAGAATAAGTCGAAGGATGACGAAAATGTCCTAAATGTTCAACCAATGACACAAAATCACATATTGGATGCACAAGATTGGTTAAAAACCCTAATTGGATTAGAATAAGCCTAGGGAGCACGAAAATGACCTAAATATTCAACCAATGACACAAAATCACTTATTGGATGCACAAGATTGGTTAAAAACCCTAATTGGATTAGAATAAGCCTAAGGAGTATGATAATGACCTAAATGTTCAACCAATGACACAAAATCACTTATTGGATGCACAAGATTGGATAAAAACCCTAATTGGATTAGAATTAGCCAAGGGAGGACGATAATAACCTAAATGTTTAACCAATGATACAAAATTACCTATTAGATGCACAAGATTGGTTAAAAACCCTAATTGGATTAGAATAAGCCTAGGGAGGACGAAAAATGACCTATATGTTCAACCAATGACACAAAATCACATATTGGATGCACAAGATTGGTTAATAACCCTAATTGGATTAGAAGAAGTCGAAGGAGGACGAAAATGACCTAAATGTTCAACCAATGACACAACATTACCTATTGGATGCACAAGATTGGTTGAAAACCCTAATGGGATTAGAATAAGCCTAGGGAGCACGAAAATGACCTAAATATTCAACCAATGACACAAAATCACTTATTGGATGCACAAGATTGGTTAAAAACCCTAATTGGATTAGAATAAGCCTAAGGAGTATGATAATGACCTAAATGTTCAACCAATGACACAAAATCACTTATTGGATGCACAAGATTGGATAAAAACCCTAATTGGATTAGAATTAGCCAAGGGAGGACGAAAATAACCTAAATGTTTAACCAATGATACAAAATTACCTATTAGATGCACAAGATTGGTTAAAAACCCTAATTGGATTAGAATAAGCCTAGGGAGGACGAAAAATGACCTATATGTTCAACCAATGACACAAAATCACATATTGGATGCACAAGATTGGTTAATAACCCTAATTGGATTAGAAGAAGTCGAAGGAGGACGAAAATGATCTAAATGTTCAACCAATGACACAAAATTACCTATTGGATGCACAAGATTGGTGGAAAACCCTAATGGGATTAGAATAAGCCTAGGGAGGACGAAATATGACATAAATGTTCAACCAATGACACAAAATCACGTATTGGATGCACAAGATTGGTTAAAAACCCTAATGGGATGAGAATAGGCCAAGGGAAGACGAAAATGACCTAAATGTTCAACCAATGACACAAAATCACTTATTGGATGCACAAGATTGGTGAAACACCCTAATTGGATTATAATAAGTCGAAGGATGACGAAAAATTACCTAATTGTTCAACCAATGACACAAAATCACTTATTAAATGCACAAGATTGGTTAAAAACACTAATTGGATTAGAATAAGTCGAAGGATGACGAAAATGACCTAAATGTTCAACCAATGACACAAAATCACATATTGTATGCACAAGATTGGTTAAAAACCCTAATTGGATTAGAATAAGCCTAGGGAGCACGAAAATGACCTAAATATTAAACCAATGACACAAAATCACTTATTGGATGCACAAGATTGGTTAAAAACCCTAATTGGATTAGAATAAGCCTAAGGAGTACGATAATGACCTAAATGTTCAACCAATGACACAAAATCACTTATTGGATGCACAAGATTGGATAAAAACCCTAATTGGATTAGAATAAGCCAAGGGAGGATGAAAATAACCTAAATGTTCAACCAATGATACAAAATTACCTATTAGATGCACAAGATTGGTTAAAAACCCTAATTGGATTAGAATAAGCCTAGGGAGGACGAAAAATGACCTATATGTTCAACCAATGACACAAAATCACTTATTGGATGCACAAGATTGGTTAAAAACCCTACTAGGATTAGAATAAGCCAATGGAGGACGAAAATGAACTAAATGTTCAACCAATGATACAAAATCACTTATTGGATGCACAAGAATGGTTAAAAACCCTAATTGGATTAGAACAAGCCTTTGGAGGACGAAAATGACGTAAATGTTAAACCAATGACACCAAATCACTTATTGGATCCACAAGATTGGTTAAAAACCCTAATTGGATTACAATAAGTCGAAGGACGACGAAAACGACCTAATGTTCGACCAATGACACAAAATCACATATTGGATGCACAAGATTGGTTAAAAACCCTAATTGGATTAGAATAAGTCGAAGGAGGACCAAAATGACCTAAATGTTCAACCAATGACACAAAATTACCTATTGGATGCACAAGATAGATTGAAAACCCTAATGGGATTAGAATAAGCCTAGGGAGGACGAAAAATGACATAAATGTTCAACCAATGACACAAAATCAGTTATTGGATGCACAAGATTGGTTAAAAACCCTAATTGGATGAGAATAGGCCAAGGGAGGACGAAAATGACCTAAATGTTCAACCAATGACACAAAATCACTTATTGGATGCACAAGATTGGTGAAACACCCTAATTGGATTAGAATAAGTCGAAGGATGACAAAAAACGACCTAATTGTTCAACCTATGACACAAAATCACTTATTAAATGCACAAGATTGGTTAAAAACCCTAATTGGATTAGAATAAGTCGAAGGATGACGAAAATGACCTAAATGTTCAACCAATGACACAAAATCACATATTGTATGCACAAGATTGGTTAAAAACCCTAATTGGATTAGAATAAGCCTAGGGAGCACGAAAATGACCTAAATATTCAACCAATGACACAAAATCACTTCTTGGATGCACAAGATTGGTTAAAAACCCTAATTGGATTAGAATAAGCCTAAGGAGTACGATAATGACCTAAATGTTCAACCAATGACACAAAATCACTTAATGGATGCACAAGATTGGTTAAAAACCCTAATTGGATTAGAATAATCCAAGGGAGGACGAAAATAACCTAAATGTTTAACCAATGATACAAAATTACCTATTGGATGCACAAGTTTGGTTAAAAACCCTAATTGGATTAGAATAAGCCTAGGGAGGACGAAAAATGACCTATATGTTCAACCAATGACACAAAATCACTTATTGGATGCACAAGATTGGTTAAAAACCCTAATAGGATTAGAATAAGCCAATGGAGGACGAAAATGACCTAAATGTTCAACCAATGACACAAAATCACTTATTGGATGCACAAGATTGGTTAAAAACCCTAATTGGATTAGAACAAGCCTTTGGAGGACTAATATGACGTAAATGTTCAACCAATGACACAAAATCACTTATTGGATGCACAAGATTGGTTAAAAACGCTAATTGGATTAGAATAAGTCGAAGGACGACGAAAACGACCTAATGTTCGACCAATGACACAAAATCACATCTTGGATGCACAAGATTGGTTAAAAACCCTAATTGGATTAGAATAAGTCGAAGGAGGACGAAAATGACCTAAATGTTCAACCAATGACACAAAATTACCTATTGGATGCACAAGATTGGTTGAAAACCCTAATGGGATTAGAATAAGCCTATGGAGGACGAAAAATGACATAAATGTTCAACCAATGACACAAAATCACTTATTGGACGCACAAGATTGGTTAAAAACCCTAATAGGATTAGAATAAGCCAATGGAGGACGAAAATGACCTAATTGTTCAACCAATGACACAAAATCACTTATTGGATGCACAAGATTGGTTAAAAACCCTAATTGGATTAGAATAAGCCAAGGGAGGATGAAAATAACCTAAATGTTCAACCAATGATACAAAATTACCTATTAGATGCACAAGATTGGTTAAAAACCCTAATTGGATTAGAATAAGCCAAGGGAGGACGAAAATGACCTAAATGTTCAACCAATGACACAAAATCACTTATTGGATGCACAAGATTGGTTAAAAACCCTAATTGGATTAGAATAAGTCGAAGGATGACGAAAATGACCTAAATGTTCAACCAATGACACAAAATCACATATTGTATGCACAAGATTGGTTAATAACCCTAATTGGATTAGAAGAAGTCGAAGGAGGACGAAAATGACCTAAATGTTCAACCAATGACACAAAATTACCTATTGGATGCACAAGATTGGTTGAAAACCCTAATGGGATTAGAATAAGCCTAGGGAGGACGAAATATGACATAAATGTTCAACCAATGACACAAAATCACGTATTGGATGCACAAGATTGGTTAAAAACCCTAATGGGATGAGAATAGGCCAAGGGAAGACGAAAATGACCTAAATGTTCAACCAATGACACAAAATCACTTATTGGATGCACAAGATTGGTGAAACACCCTAATTGGATTAGAATAAGTCGAAGGATGACGAAAAATTACCTAATTGTTCAACCAATGACACAAAATCACTTATTAAATGCACAAGATTGGTTAAAAACACTAATTGGATTAGAATAAGTCGAAGGATGACGAAAATGACCTAAATGTTCCACCAATGACACAAAATCACATATTGTATGCACAAGATTGGTTAAAAACCCTAATTGGATTAGAATAAGCCTAGGGAGCACGAAAATGACCTAAATATTAAACCAATGACACAAAATCACTTATTGGATGCACAAGATTGGTTAAAAACCCTAATAGGATTAGAATAAGCCTAAGGAGGACGATAATCACCTTAATGATCAACCAATGACACAAAATCACATATTGGATGCACAAGATTGGTTAAAAACCCTAATTGGATTAGAATAAGCCAAGGGAGGATGAAAATAACCTAAATGTTCAACCAATGATACAAAATTACCTATTAGATGCACAAGATTGGTTAAAAACCCTAATTGGATTAGAATAAGCCTAGAGAGGACGAAAAATGACCTATATGTTCAACCAATGACACAAAATCACTTATTGGATGCACAAGATTGGTTAAAAACCCTACTAGGATTAGAATAAGCCAATGGAGGACGAAAATGACCTAAATGTTCAACCAATGATACAAAATCACTTATTGGATGCACAAGAATGGTTAAAAACCCTAATTGGATTAGAACAAGCCTTTGGAGGACGAAAATGACGTAAATGTTAAACCAATGACACCAAATCACTTATTGGATCCACAAGATTGGTTAAAAACCCTAATTGGATTACAATAAGTCGAAGGACGACGAAAACGACCTAATGTTCGACCAATGACACAAAATCACATATTGGATGCACAAGATTGGTTAAAAACCCTAATTGGATTAGAATAAGTCGAAGGAGGACCAAAATGACCTAAATGTTCAACCAATGACACAAAATTACCTATTGGATGCACAAGATAGATTAAAAACCCTAATGGGATTAGAATAAGCCTAGGGAGGACGAAAAATGACATAAATGTTCAACCAATGACACAAAATCACTTATTGGATGCACAAGATTGGTTAAAAACCCTAATTGGATGAGAATAGGCCAAGGGAGGACGAAAATGACCTAAATGTTCAACCAATGACACAAAATCACATATTGGATGCACAAGATTGGTTAAAAACCCTAATTGGATTAGAATAAGCCTAGGGAGCACGAAAATGACCTAAATATTCAACCAATGACACAAAATCACTTATTGGATGCACAAGATTGGTTAAAAACCCTAATTGGATTAGAATAAGCCTAAGGAGTATGATAATGACCTAAATGTTCAACCAATGACACAAAATCACTTATTGGATGCACAAGATTGGATAAAAACCCTAATTGGATTAGAATAAGCCAAGGGAGGACGAAAATAACCTAAATGTTTAACCAATGATACAAAATTACCTATTAGATGCACAAGATTGGTTAAAAACCCTAATTGGATTAGAATAAGCCTAGGGAGGACGAAAAATGACCTATATGTTCAACCAATGACACAAAATCACATATTGGATGCACAAGATTGGTTAATAACCCTAATTGGATTAGAAGAAGTCGAAGGAGGACGAAAATGACCTAAATGTTCAACCAATGACACAACATTACCTATTGGATGCACAAGATTGGTTGAAAACCCTAATGGGATTAGAATAAGCCTAGGGAGGACGAAAAATGACATAAATGTTCAACCAATGACACAAAATCACGTATTGGATGCACAAGATTGGTTAAAAACCCTAATGGGATGAGAATAGGCCAAGGGAAGACGAAAATGACCTAAATGTTCAACCAATGACACAAAATCACTTATTGGATGCACAAGATTGGTGAAACACCCTAATTGGATTAGAATAAGTCGAAGGATGACGAAAAATTACCTAATTGTTCAACCAATGACACAAAATCACTTATTAAATGCACAAGATCGGTTAAAAACACTAATTGGATTAGAATAAGTCGAAGGATGACGAAAATGACCTAAATGTTCAACCAATGACACAAAATCACATATTGTATGCACAAGATTGGTTAAAAACCCTAATTGGATTAGAATAAGCCTAGGGAGCACGAAAATGACCTAAATATTAAACCAATGACACAAAATCACTTATTGGATGCACAAGATTGGTTAAAAACCCTAATTGGATTAGAATAAGCCTAGGGAGCACGAAAATGACCTAAATATTCAACCAATGACACAAAATCACTTATTGGATGCACAAGATTGGTTAAAAACCCTAATTGGATTAGAATAAGCCTAAGGAGTATGATAATGACCTAAATGTTCAACCAATGACACAAAATCACTTATTGGATGCACAAGATTGGATAAAAACCCTAATTGGATTAGAATTAGCCAAGGGAGGACGATAATAACCTAAATGTTTAACCAATGATACAAAATTACCTATTAGATGCACAAGATTGGTTAAAAACCCTAATTGGATTAGAATAAGCCTAGGGAGGACGAAAAATGACCTATATGTTCAACCAATGACACAAAATCACATATTGGATGCACAAGATTGGTTAATAACCCTAATTGGATTAGAAGAAGTCGAAGGAGGACGAAAATGACCTAAATGTTCAACCAATGACACAACATTACCTATTGGATGCACAAGATTGGTTGAAAACCCTAATGGGATTAGAATAAGCCTAGGGAGCACGAAAATGACCTAAATATTCAACCAATGACACAAAATCACTTATTGGATGCACAAGATTGGTTAAAAACCCTAATTGGATTAGAATAAGCCTAAGGAGTATGATAATGACCTAAATGTTCAACCAATGACACAAAATCACTTATTGGATGCACAAGATTGGATAAAAACCCTAATTGGATTAGAATTAGCCAAGGGAGGACGAAAATAACCTAAATGTTTAACCAATGATACAAAATTACCTATTAGATGCACAAGATTGGTTAAAAACCCTAATTGGATTAGAATAAGCCTAGAGAGGACGAAAAATGACCTATATGTTCAACCAATGACACAAAATCACATATTGGATGCACAAGATTGGTTAATAACCCTAATTGGATTAGAAGAAGTCGAAGGAGGACGAAAATGACCTAAATGTTCAACCAATGACACAAAATTACCTATTGGATGCACAAGATTGGTTGAAAACCCTAATGGGATTAGAATAAGCCTAAGGAGGACGAAAAATGACATAAATGTTCAACCAATGACACAAAATCACGTATTGGATGCACAAGATTGGTTAAAAACCCTAATGGGATGAGAATAGGCCAAGGGAAGACGAAAATGACCTAAATGTTCAACCAATGACACAAAATCACTTATTGGATGCACAAGATTGGTGAAACACCCTAATTGGATTAGAATAAGTCGAAGGATGACGAAAAATTACCTAATTGTTCAACCAATGACACAAAATCACTTATTAAATGCACAAGATCGGTTAAAAACACTAATTGGATTAGAATAAGTCGAAGGATGACGAAAATGACCTAAATGTTCAACCAATGACACAAAATCACATATTGGATGCACAAGATTGGTTAAAAACCCTTATTGGATTAGAATAAGCCTAAGGAGCACGAAAATGACCTAAATATTCAACCAATGACACAAAATCACTTATTGGATGCACAAGATTGGTTAAAAACCCTAATTGGATTAGAATAAGCCTAAGGAGTACGATAATGACCTAAATATTCAACCAACGACACAAAATCACTTATTGGATGCACAAGATTGGTTTAAAACCCTAATTGGATTAGAATAGGCCAAGGGAGGATGAAAATAACCTAAATGTTCAACCAATGATACAAAATTACCTATTAGATGCACAAGATTGGTTAAAAACCCTAATTGGATTAGAATAAGCCAAGGGAGGACGAAAAATGACATAAATGTTCAACCAATGACACAAAATCACTTATTGGATGCACAAGATTGGTGAAACACCCTAATTGGATTAGAATAAGTCGAAGGATGACGAAAAATGACCTAATTGTTCAACCAATGAAACAAAATCACTTATTAAATGCACAAGATTGGTTAAAAACCCTAATAGTATTAGAATAAGCCAATGGAGGACGAAAATGACCTAAATGTTCAACCAATGACACAAAATCACATATTGGATGCACAAGATTGGTTAAAAACCCTAATTGGATTAGAATAAGCCTAGGGAGCACGAAAATGACCTAAATATTCAACCAATGACACAAAATCACTTATTGGATGCACAAGATTGGTTAAAAACCCTAATTGGATTAGAATAAGCCTAAGGAGTACGATAATGACCTAAATGTTCAACCAACGACAAAAAATCACTTATTGGATGCACAAGATTGGTTAAAAACCCTAATTGGATTAAAATAAGCCAAGGGAGGACGAAAATAACCTAAATGTTTAACCAATGATACAAAATTACCTATTGGATGCACAAGATTGGTTAAAAACCCTAATTGGATTAGAATAAGCCTAGAGAGGACGAAAAATGACCTATATGTTCAACCAATGACACAAAATCACTTATTGGATGCACAAGATTGGTTAAAAACCCTAATAGGATTAGAATAAGCCAATGGAGGACGAAAATGACCTAAATGTTCAACCAATGACACAAAATCACTTATTGGATGCACAAGATTGGTTAAAAGCCCTAATTGGATTAGAACAAGCCTTTGGAGGACTAATATGACGTAAATGTTCAACCAATGACACAAAATCACTTATTGGATGCACAAGATTGGTTAAAAACCCTAATTGGATTAGAATAAGTCGAAGGACGACGAAAACGACCTAATGTTCGACCAATGACACAAAATCACATCTTGGATGCACAAGATTGGTTAAAAACCCTAATTGGATTAGAATAAGTCGAAGGAGGACGAAAATGACCCAAATTTTCAACCAATGACACAAAATTACCTATTGGATGCACAAGATTGGTTGAAAACCCTAATGGGATTAGAATAAGCCTAGGGAGGACGAAAAATGACATAAATGTTCAACCAATGACACAAAATCACTTATTGGATGCACAAGATTGGTTAAAAACCCTAATTTGATGAGAATAGGCCAAGGGAGGACGAAAATGACCTAAATGTTCAACCAATGACACCAAATCACTTATTGGATGCACAAGATTGGTGAAACACCCTAATTGGATTAGAATAAGTCGAAGGATGACGAAAAATGACCTAATTGTTCAACCAATGACACAAAATCACTTATTAAATGCACAAGATTGGTTAAAAATCCTAATTGGATTAGAATAAGTCGAAGGATGACGAAAATGACCTAAATGTTCAACCAATGACACAAAATCACATATTGTATGCACAAGATTGGTTAAAAACCCTAATTGGATTAGAATAAGCCTAGGGAGCACGAAAATGACCTAAATATTCAACCAATGACACAAAATCACTTATTGGATGCACAAGATTGGTTAAAAACCCTAATTGGATTAGAATAAGCCTAAGGAGTACGATAATGACCTATATGTTCAACCAATGACACAAAATCACTTATTGGATGCACAAGATTGGTTAAAAACCCTAATTGGATTAGAATAAGCCTAAGGAGTACGATAATGACCTAAATGTTCAACCAATGACACAAAATCACTTATTGGATGCACAAGATTGGTTAAAAACCCTAATTGGATTAGAATAATCCAAGGGAGGACGAAAATAACCTAAATGTTTAACCATTGATAAAAAATTACCTTTTGGATGCACAAGATTGGTTAGAAACCCTAATTGGATTAGAATAACCCTAGGGAGGACGGAAAATGACCTATATGTTCAACCAATGACACAAAATCACTTATTGGATGCACAAGATTGGTTAAAAACCCTAATAGGATTAGAATAAGCCAATGGAGGACGAAAATGACCTAAATGTTCAACCAATGACACAAAATCACTTATTGGATGCACAAGATTGGTTAAAAACCCTAATTGGATTAGAACAAGCCTGTGGAGGACTAATATGACGTAAATGTTCAACCAATGACACAAAATCACTTATTGGATGCACAAGATTGGTTAAAAACCCTAATTGGATTAGAATAAGTCGAAGGATGACGAAAATGACCTAAATGTTCAACCAATGACACAAAATCACATATTGTATGCACAAGATTGGTTAAAAACCCTAATTGGATTAGAATAAGCCTAGGGAGCACGAAAATGACCTAAATATTAAACCAATGACACAAAATCACTTATTGGATGCACAAGATTGGTTAAAAACCCTAATTGGATTAGAATAAGCCTAAGGAGTACGATAATGACCTAAATGTTCAACCAATGACACAAAATCACTTATTGGATGCACAAGATTGGATAAAAACCCTAATTGGATTAGAATAAGCCAAGGGAGGATGAAAATAACCTAAATGTTCAACCAATGATACAAAATTACCTATTAGATGCACAAGATTGGTTAAAAACCCTAATTGGATTAGAATAAGCCTAGGGAGGACGAAAAATGACCTATATGTTCAACCAATGACACAAAATCACTTATTGGATGCACAAGATTGGTTAAAAACCCTACTAGGATTAGAATAAGCCAATGGAGGACGAAAATGACCTAAATGTTCAACCAATGATACAAAATCACTTATTGGATGCACAAGAATGGTTAAAAACCCTAATTGGATTAGAACAAGCCTTTGGAGGACGAAAATGACGTAAATGTTCAACCAATGACACCAAATCACTTATTGGATCCACAAGATTGGTTAAAAACCCTAATTGGATTAGAATAAGTCGAAGGACGACGAAAACGACCTAATGTTCGACCAATGACACAAAATCACATATTCGATGCACAAGATTGGTTAAAAACCCTAATTGGATTAGAATAAGTCGAAGGAGGACCAAAATGACCTAAATGTTCAACCAATGACACAAAATTACCTATTGGATGCACAAGATAGATTGAAAACCCTAATGGGATTAGAATAAGCCTAGGGAGGACGAAAAATGACATAAATGTTCAACCAATGACACAAAATCACTTATTGGATGCACAAGATTGGTAAAAAACCCTAATTGGATGAGAATAGGCCAAGGGAGGACGAAAATGACCTAAATGTTCAACCAATGACACAAAATCACTTATTGGATGCACAAGATTGGTGAAACACCCTAATTGGATTAGAATAAGTCGAAGGATGACGAAAAACGACCTAATTGTTCAACCTATGACACAAAATCACTTATTAAATGCACAAGATTGGTTAAAAACCCTAATTGGATTAGAATAAGTCGAAGGATGACGAAAATGACCTAAATGTTCAACCAATGACACAAAATCACATATTGTATGCACAAGATTGGTTAAAAACCCTAATTGGATTAGAATAAGCCTAGGGAGCACGAAAATGACCTAAATATTCAACCAATGACACAAAATCACTTATTGGATGCACAAGATTGGTTAAAAACCCTAATTGGATTAGAATAAGCCTAAGGAGTACGATAATGACCTATATGTTCAACCAATGACACAAAATCAGTTATTGGATGCACAAGATTGGTTAAAAACCCTAATTGGATTAGAATAAGCCTAAGGAGTACGATAATGACCTAAATGTTCAACCAATGACACAAAATCACTTATTGGATGCACAAGATTGGTTAAAAACCCTAATTTGATGAGAATAGGCCAAGGGAGGACAAAAATGACCTAAATGTTCAACCAATGACACCAAATCACTTATTGGATGCACAAGATTGGTGAAACACCCTAATTGGATTAGAATAAGTCGAAGGATGACGAAAAATGACCTAATTGTTCAACCAATGACACAAAATCACTTATTAAATGCACAAGATTGGTTAAAAATCCTAATTGGATTAGAATAAGTCGAAGGATGACGAAAATGACCTAAATGTTCAACCAATGACACAAAATCACATATTGTATGCACAAGATTGGTTAAAAACCCTAATTGGATTAGAATAAGCCTAGGGAGCACGAAAATGACCTAAATATTAAACCAATGACACAAAATCACTTATTGGATGCACAAGATTGGTTAGAAACCCTAATTGGATTAGAATAAGCCTAAGGAGTACGATAATGACCTAAATGTTCAACCAATGACACAAAATCACTTATTGGATGCACAAGATTGGTTAAAAACCCTAATTGGATTAGAATAAGCCTAAGGAGTACGATAATGACCTAAATGTTCAACCAATGACACAAAATCACTTATTGGATGCACAAGATTGGTTAAAAACCCTAATTGGATTAGAATAATCCAAGGGAGGACGAAAATAACCTAAATGTTTAACCATTGATAAAAAATTACCTTTTGGATGCACAAGATTGGTTAGAAACCCTAATTGGATTAGAATAACCCTAGGGAGGACGGAAAATGACCTATATGTTCAACCAATGACACAAAATCACTTATTGGATGCACAAGATTGGTTAAAAACCCTAATAGGATTAGAATAAGCCATTGGAGGACGAAAATGACCTAAATGTTCAACCAATGACACAAAATCACTTATTGGATGCACATGATTGGTTAAAAACCCTAATTGGATTAGAACAAGCCTTTGGAGGACTAATATGACGTAAATGTTCAACCAATGACACAAAATCTCTTATTGGATGCACAAGATTGGTTAAAAACCCTAATTGGATTAGAATAAGTCGAAGGACGACGAAAACGACCTAATGTTCGACCAATGACACAAAATCACATCTTGGATGCACAAGATTGGTTAAAAACCCTAATTGGATTAGAATAAGTCGAAGGAGGACGAAAATGACCTAAATGTTCAACCAATGACACAAAATTACCTATTGGATGCACAAGATTGGTTGAAAACCCTAATGGGATTAGAATAAGCCTATGGAGGACGAAAAATGACATAAATGTTCAACCAATGACACAAAATCACTTATTGGACGCACAAGATTGGTTAAAAACCCTAATAGGATTAGAATAAGCCAATGGAGGACGAAAATGACCTAATTGTTCAACCAATGACACAAAATCACTTATTGGATGCACAAGATTGGTTAAAAACCCTAATTGGATTAGAACAAGCCTTTGGAGGACTAATATGACGTAAATGTTCAACCAATGACACAAAATCACTTATTGGATGCACAAGATTGGTTAAAAACCCTAATTGGATTAGAATAAGTCGAAGGACGACGAAAACGACCTTATTTTCGACCAATGACACAAAATCACATCTTGGATGCACAAGATTGGTTAAAAACCCTAATTGGATTAGAATAAGTCGAAGGAGGACGAAAATGACCTAAATGTTCAACCAATGACACAAAATTACCTATTGGATGCACAAGATTGGTTGAAAACCCTAATGGGATTAGAATAAGCCTATGGAGGACGAAAAATGACATAAATGTTCAACCAATGACACAAAATCACTTATTGGATGCACAAGATTGGTTAAAAACCCTAATTTGATGAGAATAGGCCAAGGGAGGACGAAAATGACCTAAATGTTCAACCAATGACACCAAATCACTTATTGGATGCACAAGATTGGTGAAACACCCTAATTGGATTAGAATAAGTCGAAGGATGACGAAAAATGACCTAATTGTTCAACCAATGACACAAAATCACTTATTAAATGCACAAGATTGGTTAAAAACCCTAATTGGATTAGAATAAGTCGAAGGATGACGAAAATGTCCTAAATGTTCAACCAATGACACAAAATTACCTATTAGATGCACAAGATTGGTTAAAAACCCTAATTGGATTAGAATAAGCCTAGGGAGGACGAAAAATGACCTATATGTTCAACCAATGACACAAAATCACATATTGGATGCACAAGATTGGTTAATAACCCTAATTGGATTAGAAGAAGTCGAAGGAGGACGAAAATGACCTAAATGTTCAACCAATGACACAAAATTACCTATTGGATGCACAAGATTGGTTGAAAACCCTAATGGGATTAGAATAAGCCTAGGGAGGACGAAATATGACATAAATGTTCAACCAATGACACAAAATCACGTATTGGATGCACAAGATTGGTTAAAAACCCTAATGGGATGAGAATAGGCCAAGGGAAGACGAAAATGACCTAAATGTTCAACCAATGACACAAAATCACTTATTGGATGCACAAGATTGGTGAAACACCCTAATTGGATTAGAATAAGTCGAAGGATGACGAAAAATTACCTAATTGTTCAACCAATGACACAAAATCACTTATTAAATGCACAAGATTGGTTAAAAACACTAATTGGATTAGAATAAGTCGAAGGATGACGAAAATGACCTAAATGTTCCACCAATGACACAAAATCACATATTGTATGCACAAGATTGGTTAAAAACCCTAATTGGATTAGAATAAGCCTAGGGAGCACGAAAATGACCTAAATATTAAACCAATGACACAAATCACTTATTGGATGCACAAGATTGGTTAAAAACCCTAATAGGATTAGAATAAGCCTAAGGAGGACGATAATCACCTTAATGTTCAACCAATGACACAAAATCACATATTGGATGCACAAGATTGGTTAAAAACCCTAATTGGATTAGAATAAGCCAAGGGAGGATGAAAATAACCTAAATGTTCAACCAATGATACAAAATTACCTATTAGATGCACAAGATTGGTTAAAAACCCTAATTGGATTAGAATAAGCCTAGGGAGGACGAAAAATGACCTATATGTTCAACCAATGACACAAAATCACTTATTGGATGCACAAGATTGGTTAAAAACCCTACTAGGATTAGAATAAGCCAATGGAGGACGAAAATGAACTAAATGTTCAACCAATGATACAAAATCACTTATTGGATGCACAAGAATGGTTAAAAACCCTAATTGGATTAGAACAAGCCTTTGGAGGACGAAAATGACGTAAATGTTAAACCAATGACACCAAATCACTTATTGGATCCACAAGATTGGTTAAAAACCCTAATTGGATTACAATAAGTCGAAGGACGACGAAAACGACCTAATGTTCGACCAATGACACAAAATCACATATTGGATGCACAAGATTGGTTAAAAACCCTAATTGGATTAGAATAAGTCGAAGGAGGACCAAAATGACCTAAATGTTCAACCAATGACACAAAATTACCTATTGGATGCACAAGATAGATTGAAAACCCTAATGGGATTAGAATAAGCCTAGGGAGGACGAAAAATGACATAAATGTTCAACCAATGACACAAAATCACTTATTGGATGCACAAGATTGGTTAAAAACCCTAATTGTATGAGAATAGGCCAAGGGAGGACGAAAATGACCTAAATGTTCAACCAATGACACAAAATCACATATTGGATGCACAAGATTGGTTAAAAACCCTAATTGGATTAGAATAAGCCTAGGGAGCACGAAAATGACCTAAATATTCAACCAATGACACAAAATCACTTATTGGATGCACAAGATTGGTTAAAAACCCTAATTGGATTAGAATAAGCCTAAGGAGTACGATAATGACCTAAATGTTCAACCAATGACACAAAATCACTTATTGGATGCACAAGATTGGTTAAAAACCCTAATTGGATTAAAATAAGCCAAGGGAGGACGAAAATAACCTAAATGTTTAACCAATGATACAAAATTACCTATTGGATGCACAAGATTGGTTAAAAACCCTAATTGGATTAGAATAAGCCTAGGGAGGACGAAAAATGACCTATATGTTCAACCAATGACACAAAATCACTTATTGGATGCACAAGATTGGTTAAAAACCCTAATTGGATTAGAATAAGCCAAGGGAGGACGAAAATGACCTAAATGTTCAACCAATGACACAAAATCACTTATTGGATGCACAAGATTGGTTAAAAACCCTAATTGGATTAGAATAAGTCGAAGGATGACGAAAATGACCTAAATGTTCAACCAATGACACAAAATCACATATTGTATGCACAAGATTGGTTAATAACCCTAATTGGATTAGAAGAAGTCGAAGGAGGACGAAAATGACCTAAATGTTCAACCAATGACACAAAATTACCTATTGGATGCACAAGATTGGTTGAAAACCCTAATGGGATTAGAATAAGCCTAGGGAGGACGAAATATGACATAAATGTTCAACCAATGACACAAAATCACGTATTGGATGCACAAGATTGGTTAAAAACCCTAATGGGATGAGAATAGGCCAAGGGAAGACGAAAATGACCTAAATGTTCAACCAATGACACAAAATCACTTATTGGATGCACAAGATTGGTGAAACACCCTAATTGGATTAGAATAAGTCGAAGGATGACGAAAAATTACCTAATTGTTCAACCAATGACACAAAATCACTTATTAAATGCACAAGATTGGTTAAAAACACTAATTGGATTAGAATAAGTCGAAGGATGACGAAAATGACCTAAATGTTCCACCAATGACACAAAATCACATATTGTATGCACAAGATTGGTTAAAAACCCTAATTGGATTAGAATAAGCCTAGGGAGCACGAAAATGACCTAAATATTAAACCAATGACACAAAATCACTTATTGGATGCACAAGATTGGTTAAAAACCCTAATAGGATTAGAATAAGCCTAAGGAGGACGATAATCACCTTAATGATCAACCAATGACACAAAATCACATATTGGATGCACAAGATTGGTTAAAAACCCTAATTGGATTAGAATAAGCCAAGGGAGGATGAAAATAACCTAAATGTTCAACCAATGATACAAAATTACCTATTAGATGCACAAGATTGGTTAAAAACCCTAATTGGATTAGAATAAGCCTAGAGAGGACGAAAAATGACCTATATGTTCAACCAATGACACAAAATCACTTATTGGATGCACAAGATTGGTTAAAAACCCTACTAGGATTAGAATAAGCCAATGGAGGACGAAAATGACCTAAATGTTCAACCAATGATACAAAATCACTTATTGGATGCACAAGAATGGTTAAAAACCCTAATTGGATTAGAACAAGCCTTTGGAGGACGAAAATGACGTAAATGTTAAACCAATGACACCAAATCACTTATTGGATCCACAAGATTGGTTAAAAACCCTAATTGGATTACAATAAGTCGAAGGACGACGAAAACGACCTAATGTTCGACCAATGACACAAAATCACATATTGGATGCACAAGATTGGTTAAAAACCCTAATTGGATTAGAATAAGTCGAAGGAGGACCAAAATGACCTAAATGTTCAACCAATGACACAAAATTACCTATTGGATGCACAAGATAGATTAAAAACCCTAATGGGATTAGAATAAGCCTAGGGAGGACGAAAAATGACATAAATGTTCAACCAATGACACAAAATCACTTATTGGATGCACAAGATTGGTTAAAAACCCTAATTGGATGAGAATAGGCCAAGGGAGGACGAAAATGACCTAAATGTTCAACCAATGACACAAAATCACATATTGGATGCACAAGATTGGTTAAAAACCCTAATTGGATTAGAATAAGCCTAGGGAGCACGAAAATGACCTAAATATTCAACCAATGACACAAAATCACTTATTGGATGCACAAGATTGGTTAAAAACCCTAATTGGATTAGAATAAGCCTAAGGAGTATGAAAATGACCTAAATGTTCAACCAATGACACAAAATCACTTATTGGATGCACAAGATTGGATAAAAACCCTAATTGGATTAGAATTAGCCAAGGGAGGACGAAAATAACCTAAATGTTTAACCAATGATACAAAATTACCTATTAGATGCACAAGATTGGTTAAAAACCCTAATTGGATTAGAATAAGCCTAGGGAGGACGAAAAATGACCTATATGTTCAACCAATGACACAAAATCACATATTGGATGCACAAGATTGGTTAATAACCCTAATTGGATTAGAAGAAGTCGAAGGAGGACGAAAATGACCTAAATGTTCAACCAATGACACAAAATTACCTATTGGATGCACAAGATTGGTTGAAAACCCTAATGGGATTAGAATAAGCCTAGGGAGGACGAAAAATGACATAAATGTTCAACCAATGACACAAAATCACATATTGGATGCACAAGATTGGTTAAAAACCCTAATTGGATTAGAATAAGCCAAGGGAGGATGAAAATAACCTAAATGTTCAACCAATGATACAAAATTACCTATTAGATGCACAAGATTGGTTAAAAACCCTAATTGGATTAGAATAAGCCTAGGGAGGACGAAAAATGACCTATATGTTCAACCAATGACACAAAATCACTTATTGGATGCACAAGATTGGTTAAAAACCCTACTAGGATTAGAATAAGCCAATGGAGGACGAAAATGACCTAAATGTTCAACCAATGATACAAAATCACTTATTGGATGCACAAGATTGGTTAAAAACCCTAATTGGATTAGAATAAGCCTAGGGAGCACGAAAATGACCTAAATATTCAACCAATGACACAAAATCACTTATTGGATGCACAAGATTGGTTAAAAACCCTAATTGGATTAGAATAAGCCTAAGGAGTATGATAATGACCTAAATGTTCAACCAATGACACAAAATCACTTATTGGATGCACAAGATTGGATAAAAACCCTAATTGGATTAGAATTAGCCAAGGGAGGACGAAAATAACCTAAATGTTTAACCAATGATACAAAATTACCTATTAGATGCACAAGATTGGTTAAAAACCCTAATTGGATTAGAATAAGCCTAGAGAGGACGAAAAATGACCTATATGTTCAACCAATGACACAAAATCACATATTGGATGCACAAGATTGGTTAATAACCCTAATTGGATTAGAAGAAGTCGAAGGAGGACGAAAATGACCTAAATGTTCAACCAATGACACAAAATTACCTATTGGATGCACAAGATTGGTTGAAAACCCTAATGGGATTAGAATAAGCCTAAGGAGGACGAAAAATGACATAAATGTTCAACCAATGACACAAAATCACGTATTGGATGCACAAGATTGGTTAAAAACCCTAATGGGATGAGAATAGGCCAAGGGAAGACGAAAATGACCTAAATGTTCAACCAATGACACAAAATCACTTATTGGATGCACAAGATTGGTGAAACACCCTAATTGGATTAGAATAAGTCGAAGGATGACGAAAAATTACCTAATTGTTCAACCAATGACACAAAATCACTTATTAAATGCACAAGATTGGTTTAAAACACTAATTGGATTAGAATAAGTCGAAGGATGACGAAAATGACCTAAATGTTCAACCAATGACACAAAATCACATATTGTATGCACAAGATTGGTTAAAAACCCTAATTGGATTAGAATAAGCCTAGGGAGCACGAAAATGACCTAAATATTAAACCAATGACACAAAATCACTTATTGGATGCACAAGATTGGTTAAAAACCCTAATAGGATTAGAATAAGCCTAAGGAGGACGATAATCACCTTAATGTTCAACCAATGACACAAAATCACATATTGGATGCACATGATTGGTTAAAAACCCTAATTGGATTAGAATAAGCCAAGGGAGGATGAAAATAACCTAAATGTTCAACAAATGATACAAAATTACCTATTAGATGCACAAGATTGGTTAAAAACCCTAATTGGATTAGAATAAGCCTAGGGAGGACGAAAAATGACCTATATGTTCAACCAATGACACAAAATCACTTATTGGATGCACAAGATTGGTTAAAAACCCTACTAGGATTAGAATAAGCCAATGGAGGACGAAAATGACCTAAATGTTCAACCAATGATACAAAATCACTTATTGGATGCACAAGAATGGTTAAAAACCCTAATTGGATTAGAACAAGCCTTTGGAGGACGAAAATGACGTAAATGTTAAACCAATGACACCAAATCACTTATTGGATCCACAAGATTTGTTAAAAACCCTAATTGGATTACAATAAGTCGAAGGACGACGAAAACGACCTAATGTTCGACCAATGACACAAAATCACATATTGGATGCACAAGATTGGTTAAAAACCCTAATTGGATTAGAATAAGTCGAAGGAGGACCAAAATGACCTAAATGTTCAACCAATGACACAAAATTACCTATTGGATGCACAAGATAGATTGAAAACCCTAATGGGATTAGAATAAGCCTAGGGAGGACGAAAAATGACATAAATGTTCAACCAATGACACAAAATCACTTATTGGATGCACAAGATTGGTTAAAAACCCTAATTGTATGAGAATAGGCCAAGGGAGGACGAAAATGACCTAAATGTTCAACCAATGACACAAAATCACATATTGGATGCACAAGATTGGTTAAAAACCCTAATTGGATTAGAATAAGCCTAGGGAGCACGAAAATGACCTAAATATTCAACCAATGACACAAAATCACTTATTGGATGCACAAGATTGGTTAAAAACCCTAATTGGATTAGAATAAGCCTAAGGAGTACGATAATGACCTAAATGTTCAACCAATGACACAAAATCACTTATTGGATGCACAAGATTGGTTAAAAACCCTAATTGGATTAAAATAAGCCAAGGGAGGACGAAAATAACCTAAATGTTTAACCAATGATACAAAATTACCTATTGGATGCACAAGATTGGTTAAAAACCCTAATTGGATTAGAATAAGCCTAGGGAGGACGAAAAATGACCTATATGTTCAAGCAATGACAGAAAATCACTTATTGGATGCACAAGATTGGTTAAAAACCCTAATAGGATTAGAATAAGCCAATGGAGGACGAAAATGACCTAAATGTTCAACCAATGACACAAAATCACTTATTGGATGCACAAGATTGGTTAAAAACCCTAATTGGATTAGAACAAGCCTGTGGAGGACTAATATGACGTAAATGTTCAACCAATGACACAAAATCACTTATTGGATGCACAAGATTGGTTAAAAACCCTAATTGGATTAGAATAAGTCGAAGGATGACGAAAATGACCTAAATGTTCAACCAATGACACAAAATCACATATTGTATGCACAAGATTGGTTAAAAACCCTAATTGGATTAGAATAAGCCTAGGGAGCACGAAAATGACCTAAATATTAAACCAATGACACAAAATCACTTATTGGATGCACAAGATTGGTTAAAAACCCTAATTGGATTAGAATAAGCCTAAGGAGTACGATAATGACCTAAATGTTCAACCAATGACACAAAATCACTTATTGGATGCACAAGATTGGATAAAAACCCTAATTGGATTAGAATAAGCCTAGGGAGCACGAAAATGACCTAAATATTCAACCAATGACACAAAATCACTTATTGGATGCACAAGATTGGTTAAAAACCCTAATTGGATTAGAATAAGTCGAAGGATGACGAAAATGACCTAAATGTTCAACCAATGACACAAAATCACATATTGTATGCACAAGATTGGTTAAAAACCCTAATTGGATTAGAATAAGCCTAGGGAGCACGAAAATGACCTAAATATTAAACCAATGACACAAAATCACTTATTGGATGCACAAGATTGGTTAAAAACCCTAATTGGATTAGAATAAGCCTAAGGAGTACGATAATGACCTAAATGTTCAACCAATGACACAAAATCACTTATTGGATGCACAAGATTGGATAAAAACCCTAATTGGATTAGAATAAGCCTAGGGAGCACGAAAATGACCTAAATATTCAACCAATGACACAAAATCACTTATTGGATGCACAAGATTGGTTAAAAACCCTAATTGGATTAGAATAAGCCTAAGGAGTATGATAATGACCTAAATGTTCAACCAATGACACAAAATCACTTATTGGATGCACAAGATTGGATAAAAACCCTTATTGGATTAGAATTAGCCAAGGGAGGACGAAAATAACCTAAATGTTTAACCAATGATACAAAATTACCTATTAGATGCACAAGATTGGTTAAAAACCCTAATTGGATTAGAATAAGCCTAGGGAGGACGAAAAATGACCTATATGTTCAACCAATGACACAAAATCACATATTGGATGCACAAGATTGGTTAATAACCCTAATTGGATTAGAAGAAGTCGAAGGAGGACGAAAATGACCTAAATGTTCAACCAATGACACAACATTACCTATTGGATGCACAAGATTGGTTGAAAACCCTAATGGGATTAGAATAAGCCTAGGGAGGACGAAAAATGACATAAATGTTCAACCAATGACACAAAATCACGTATTGGATGCACAAGATTGGTTAAAAACCCTAATGGGATGAGAATAGGCCAAGGGAAGACGAAAATGACCTAAATGTTCAACCAATGACACAAAATCACTTATTGGATGCACAAGATTGGTGAAACACCCTAATTGGATTAGAATAAGTCGAAGGATGACGAAAAATTACCTAATTGTTCAACCAATGACACAAAATCACTTATTAAATGCACAAGATCGGTTAAAAACACTAATTGGATTAGAATAAGTCGAAGGATGACGAAAATGACCTAAATGTTCAACCAATGACACAAAATCACATATTGTATGCACAAGATTGGTTAAAAACCCTAATTGGATTAGAATAAGCCTAGGGAGCACGAAAATGACCTAAATATTAAACCAATGACACAAAATCACTTATTGGATGCACAAGATTGGTTAAAAACCCTAATAGGATTAGAATAAGCCTAAGGAGGACGATAATCACCTTAATGTTCAACCAATGACACAAAATCACATATTGGATGCACATGATTGGTTAAAAACCCTAATTGGATTAGAATAAGCCAAGGGAGGATGAAAATAACCTAAATGTTCAACAAATGATACAAAATTACCTATTAGATGCACAAGATTGGTTAAAAACCCTAATTGGATTAGAATAAGCCTAGGGAGGACGAAAAATGACCTATATGTTCAACCAATGACACAAAATCACTTATTGGATGCACAAGATTGGTTAAAAACCCTACTAGGATTAGAATAAGCCAATGGAGGACGAAAATGACCTAAATGTTCAACCAATGATACAAAATCACTTATTGGATGCACAAGAATGGTTAAAAACCCTAATTGGATTAGAACAAGCCTTTGGAGGACGAAAATGACGTAAATGTTAAACCAATGACACCAAATCACTTATTGGATCCACAAGATTGGTTAAAAACCCTAATTGGATTACAATAAGTCGAAGGACGACGAAAACGACCTAATGTTCGACCAATGACACAAAATCACATATTGGATGCACAAGATTGGTTAAAAACCCTAATTGGATTAGAATAAGCCAAGGGAGGACGAAAAATGACATAAATGTTCAACCAATGACACAAAATCACTTATTGGATGCACAAGATTGGTGAAACACCCTAATTGGATTAGAATAAGTCGAAGGATGACGAAAAATGACCTAATTGTTCAACCAATGAAACAAAATCACTTATTAAATGCACAAGATTGGTTAAAAACCCTAATAGTATTAGAATAAGCCAATGGAGGACGAAAATGACCTAAATGTTCAACCAATGACACAAAATCACATATTGGATGCACAAGATTGGTTAAAAACCCTAATTGGATTAGAATAAGCCTAGGGAGCACGAAAATGACCTAAATATTCAACCAATGACACAAAATCACTTATTGGATGCACAAGATTGGTTAAAAACCCTAATTGGATTAGAATAAGCCTAAGGAGTACGATAATGACCTAAATGTTCAACCAACGACAAAAAATCACTTATTGGATGCACAAGATTGGTTAAAAACCCTAATTGGATTAAAATAAGCCAAGGGAGGACGAAAATAACCTAAATGTTTAACCAATGATACAAAATTACCTATTGGATGCACAAGATTGGTTAAAAACCCTAATTGGATTAGAATAAGCCTAGAGAGGACGAAAAATGACCTATATGTTCAACCAATGACACAAAATCACTTATTGGATGCACAAGATTGGTTAAAAACCCTAATAGGATTAGAATAAGCCAATGGAGGACGAAAATGACCTAAATGTTCAACCAATGACACAAAATCACTTATTGGATGCACAAGATTGGTTAAAAGCCCTAATTGGATTAGAACAAGCCTTTGGAGGACTAATATGACGTAAATGTTCAACCAATGACACAAAATCACTTATTGGATGCACAAGATTGGTTAAAAACCCTAATTGGATTAGAATAAGTCGAAGGACGACGAAAACGACCTAATGTTCGACCAATGACACAAAATCACATCTTGGATGCACAAGATTGGTTAAAAACCCTAATTGGATTAGAATAAGTCCAAGGACGACGAAAACGACCTAATGTTCAACCAATGACACAAAATCACATATTGGATGCACAAGATTGGTTAATAACCCTAGTTGGATTAGAATAAGTCGAAGGAGGACGAAAATGACCTAAATGTTCAACCAATGACACAAAATTACCTATTGGATGCACAAGATTGGTTGAAAACCCTAATGGGATTAGAATAAGCCTAGGGAGGACGAAAAATGAGATAAATGTTCAACCAATGACACAAAATCAGTTATTGGATGCACAAGATTGGTTAAAAACCCTAATTTGATGAGAATAGGCCAAGGGAGGCTGAAAATGACCTAAATGTTCAACCAATGACACCAAATCACTTATTGGATGCACAAGATTGGTGAAACACCCTAATTGGATTAGAATAAGTCGAAGGATGACGAAAAATGACCTAATTGTTCAACCAATGACACAAAATCACTTATTAAATGCACAAGATTGGTTAAAAACCCTAATTGGATTAGAATAAGTCGAAGGATGACGAAAATGTCCTAAATGTTCAACCAATGACACAAAACCACATATTGGATGCACAAGATTGGTTAAAAACCCTAATTGGATTAGAATAAGTCGAAGGACGACGAAAACGACCTAATGTTCGACCAATGACACAAAATCACATCTTGGATGCACAAGATTGGTTAAAAACCCTAATTGGATTAGAATAAGTCGAAGGAGGACGAAAATGACCTAAATGTTCAACCAATGACACAAAATTACCTATTGGATGCACAAGATTGGTTGAAAACCCTAATGGGATTAGAATAAGCCTATGGAGGACGAAAAATGACATAAATGTTCAACCAATGACACAAAATCACTTATTGGATGCACAAGATTGGTTAAAAACCCTAATTTGATGAGAATAGGCCAAGGGAGGACGAAAATGACCTAAATGTTCAACCAATGACACCAAATCACTTATTGGATGCACAAGATTGGTGAAACACCCTAATTGGATTAGAATAAGTCGAAGGATGACGAAAAATGACCTAATTGTTCAACCAATGACACAAAATCACTTATTAAATGCACAAGATTGGTTAAAAACCCTAATTGGATTAGAATAAGTCGAAGGATGACGAAAATGTCCTAAATGTTCAACCAATGACACAAAATTACCTATTAGATGCACAAGATTGGTTAAAAACCCTAATTGGATTAGAATAAGCCTAGGGAGGACGAAAAATGACCTATATGTTCAACCAATGACACAAAATCACATATTGGATGCACAAGATTGGTTAATAACCCTAATTGGATTAGAAGAAGTCGAAGGAGGACGAAAATGACCTAAATGTTCAACCAATGACACAAAATTACCTATTGGATGCACAAGATTGGTTGAAAACCCTAATGGGATTAGAATAAGCCTAGGGAGGACGAAAAATGACATAAATGTTCAACCAATGACACAAAATCACATATTGGATGCACAAGATTGGTTAAAAACCCTAATTGGATTAGAATAAGCCAAGGGAGGATGAAAATAACCTAAATGTTCAACCAATGATACAAAATTACCTATTAGATGCACAAGATTGGTTAAAAACCCTAATTGGATTAGAATAAGCCTAGAGAGGACGAAAAATGACCTATATGTTCAACCAATGACACAAAATCACTTATTGGATGCACAAGATTGGTTAAAAACCCTACTAGGATTAGAATAAGCCAATGGAGGACAAAAATGACCTAAATGTTCAACCAATGATACAAAATCACTTATTGGATGCACAAGAATGGTTAAAAACCCTAATTGGATTAGAACAAGCCTTTGGAGGACGAAAATGACGTAAATGTTAAACCAATGACACCAAATCACTTATTGGATCCACAAGATTGGTTAAAAACCCTAATTGGATTACAATAAGTCGAAGGACGACGAAAACGACCTAATGTTCGACCAATGACACAAAATCACATATTGGATGCACAAGATTGGTTAAAAACCCTAATTGGATTAGAATAAGTCGAAGGAGGACCAAAATGACCTAAATGTTCAACCAATGACACAAAATTACCTATTGGATGCACAAGATAGATTGAAAACCCTAATGGGATTAGAATAAGCCTAGGGAGGACGAAAAATGACATAAATGTTCAACCAATGACACAAAATCACTTATTGGATGCACAAGATTGGTTAAAAACCCTAATTGGATGAGAATAGGCCAAGGGAGGACGAAAATGACCTAAATGTTCAACCAATGACACAAAATCACATATTGGATGCACAAGATTGGTTAAAAACCCTAATTGGATTAGAATAAGCCTAGGGAGCACGAAAATGACCTAAATATTAAACCAATGACACAAAATCACTTATTGAATGCACAAGATTGGTTAAAAACCCTAATTGGATTAGAATAAGCCTAGGGAGCACGAAAATGACCTAAATATTAAACCAATGACACAAAATCACTTATTGGATGCACAAGATTGGTTAAAAACCCTAATAGGATTAGAATAAGCCTAAGGAGGACGATAATCACCTTAATGTTCAACCAATGACACAAAATCACATATTGGATGCACAAGATTGGTTAAAAACCCTAATTGGATTAGAATAAGCCAAGGGAGGATGAAAATAACCTCAATGTTCAACCAATGATACAAAATTACCTATTAGATGCACAAAATTGGTTAAAAACCCAAATTGGATTAGAATAAGCCTAGAGAGGACGAAAAATGACCTATATGTTCAACCAATGACAGAAAATCACTTATTGGATGCACAAGATTGGTTAAAAACCCTACTAGGATTAGAATAAGCCAATGGAGGACGAAAATGACCTAAATGTTCAACCAATGATACAAAATCACTTATTGGATGCACAAGAATGGTTAAAAACCCTAATTGGATTAGAACAAGCCTTTGGAGGACGAAAATGACGTAAATGTTAAACCAATGACACCAAATCACTTATTGGATCCACAAGATTGGTTAAAAACCCTAATTGGATTACAATAAGTCGAAGGACGACGAAAACGACCTAATGTTCGACCAATGACACAAAATCACATATTGGATGCACAAGATTGGTTAAAAACCCTAATTGGATTAGAATAAGTCGAAGGAGGACCAAAATGACCTAAATGTTCAACCAATGACACAAAATTACCTATTGGATGCACAAGATAGATTGAAAACCCTAATGGGATTAGAATAAGCCTAGGGAGGACGAAAAATGACATAAATGTTCAACCAATGACACAAAATCAGTTATTGGATGCACAAGATTGGTTAAAAACCCTAATTGGATGAGAATAGGCCAAGGGAGGACGAAAATGACCTAAATGTTCAACCAATGACACAAAATCACTTATTGGATGCACAAGATTGGTGAAACACCCTAATTGGATTAGAATAAGTCGAAGGATGACAAAAAACGACCTAATTGTTCAACCTATGACACAAAATCACTTATTAAATGCACAAGATTGGTTAAAAACCCTAATTGGATTAGAATAAGTCGAAGGATGACGAAAATGACCTAAATGTTCAACCAATGACACAAAATCACATATTGTATGCACAAGATTGGTTAAAAACCCTAATTGGATTAGAATAAGCCTAGGGAGCACGAAAATGACCTAAATATTCAACCAATGACACAAAATCACTTCTTGGATGCACAAGATTGGTTAAAAACCCTAATTGGATTAGAATAAGCCTAAGGAGTACGATAATGACCTAAATGTTCAACCAATGACACAAAATCACTTAATGGATGCACAAGATTGGTTAAAAACCCTAATTGGATTAGAATAATCCAAGGGAGGACGAAAATAACCTAAATGTTTAACCAATGATACAAAATTACCTATTGGATGCACAAGTTTGGTTAAAAACCCTAATTGGATTAGAATAAGCCTAGGGAGGACGAAAAATGACCTATATGTTCAACCAATGACACAAAATCACTTATTGGATGCACAAGATTGGTTAAAAACCCTAATAGGATTAGAATAAGCCAATGGAGGACGAAAATGACCTAAATGTTCAACCAATGACACAAAATCACTTATTGGATGCACAAGATTGGTTAAAAACCCTAATTGGATTAGAACAAGCCTGTGGAGGACTAATATGACGTAAATGTTCAACCAATGACACAAAATCACTTATTGGATGCACAAGATTGGTTAAAAACCCTAATTGGATTAGAATAAGTCGAAGGATGACGAAAATGACCTAAATGTTCAACCAATGACACAAAATCACATATTGTATGCACAAGATTGGTTAATAACCCTAATTGGATTAGAAGAAGTCGAAGGAGGACGAAAATGACCTAAATGTTCAACCAATGACACAAAATTACCTATTGGATGCACAAGATTGGTTGAAAACCCTAATGGGATTAGAATAAGCCTAGGGAGGACGAAATATGACATAAATGTTCAACCAATGACACAAAATCACGTATTGGATGCACAAGATTGGTTAAAAACCCTAATGGGATGAGAATAGGCCAAGGGAAGACGAAAATGACCTAAATGTTCAACCAATGACACAAAATCACTTATTGGATGCACAAGATTGGTGAAACACCCTAATTGGATTAGAATAAGTCGAAGGATGACGAAAAATTACCTAATTGTTCAACCAATGACACAAAATCACTTATTAAATGCACAAGATTGGTTAAAAACACTAATTGGATTAGAATAAGTCGAAGGATGACGAAAATGACCTAAATGTTCCACCAATGACACAAAATCACATATTGTATGCACAAGATTGGTTAAAAACCCTAATTGGATTAGAATAAGCCTAGGGAGCACGAAAATGACCTAAATATTAAACCAATGACACAAAATCACTTATTGGATGCACAAGATTGGTTAAAAACCCTAATAGGATTAGAATAAGCCTAAGGAGGACGATAATCACCTTAATGATCAACCAATGACACAAAATCACATATTGGATGCACAAGATTGGTTAAAAACCCTAATTGGATTAGAATAAGCCAAGGGAGGATGAAAATAACCTAAATGTTCAACCAATGATACAAAATTACCTATTAGATGCACAAGATTGGTTAAAAACCCTAATTGGATTAGAATAAGCCTAGAGAGGACGAAAAATGACCTATATGTTCAACCAATGACACAAAATCACTTATTGGATGCACAAGATTGGTTAAAAACCCTACTAGGATTAGAATAAGCCAATGGAGGACGAAAATGACCTAAATGTTCAACCAATGATACAAAATCACTTATTGGATGCACAAGAATGGTTAAAAACCCTAATTGGATTAGAACAAGCCTTTGGAGGACGAAAATGACGTAAATGTTAAACCAATGACACCAAATCACTTATTGGATCCACAAGATTGGTTAAAAACCCTAATTGGATTACAATAAGTCGAAGGACGACGAAAACGACCTAATGTTCGACCAATGACACAAAATCACATATTGGATGCACAAGATTGGTTAAAAACCCTAATTGGATTAGAATAAGTCGAAGGAGGACCAAAATGACCTAAATGTTCAACCAATGACACAAAATTACCTATTGGATGCACAAGATAGATTAAAAACCCTAATGGGATTAGAATAAGCCTAGGGAGGACGAAAAATGACATAAATGTTCAACCAATGACACAAAATCACTTATTGGATGCACAAGATTGGTTAAAAACCCTAATTGGATGAGAATAGGCCAAGGGAGGACGAAAATGACCTAAATGTTCAACCAATGACACAAAATCACATATTGGATGCACAAGATTGGTTAAAAACCCTAATTGGATTAGAATAAGCCTAGGGAGCACGAAAATGACCTAAATATTCAACCAATGACACAAAATCACTTATTGGATGCACAAGATTGGTTAAAAACCCTAATTGGATTAGAATAAGCCTAAGGAGTATGAAAATGACCTAAATGTTCAACCAATGACACAAAATCACTTATTGGATGCACAAGATTGGATAAAAACCCTAATTGGATTAGAATTAGCCAAGGGAGGACGAAAATAACCTAAATGTTTAACCAATGATACAAAATTACCTATTAGATGCACAAGATTGGTTAAAAACCCTAATTGGATTAGAATAAGCCTAGGGAGGACGAAAAATGACCTATATGTTCAACCAATGACACAAAATCACATATTGGATGCACAAGATTGGTTAATAACCCTAATTGGATTAGAAGAAGTCGAAGGAGGACGAAAATGACCTAAATGTTCAACCAATGACACAACATTACCTATTGGATGCACAAGATTGGTTGAAAACCCTAATGGGATTAGAATAAGCCTAGGGAGGACGAAAAATGACATAAATGTTCAACCAATGACACAAAATCACGTATTGGATGCACAAGATTGGTTAAAAACCCTAATGGGATGAGAATAGGCCAAGGGAAGACGAAAATGACCTAAATGTTCAACCAATGACACAAAATCACTTATTGGATGCACAAGATTGGTGAAACACCCTAATTGGATTAGAATAAGTCGAAGGATGACGAAAAATTACCTAATTGTTCAACCAATGACACAAAATCACTTATTAAATGCACAAGATCGGTTAAAAACACTAATTGGATTAGAATAAGTCGAAGGATGACGAAAATGACCTAAATGTTCAACCAATGACACAAAATCACATATTGTATGCACAAGATTGGTTAAAAACCCTAATTGGATTAGAATAAGCCTAGGGAGCACGAAAATGACCTAAATATTAAACCAATGACACAAAATCACTTATTGGATGCACAAGATTGGTTAAAAACCCTAATTGGATTAGAATAAGCCTAAGGAGTACGATAATGACCTAAATGTTCAACCAATGACACAAAATCACTTATTGGATGCACAAGATTGGTTAAAAACCCTAATTGGATTAAAATAAGCCAAGGGAGGACGAAAATAACCTAAATGTTTAACCAATGATACAAAATTACCTATTGGATGCACAAGATTGGTTAAAAACCCTAATTGGATTAGAATAAGCCTAGGGAGGACGAAAAATGACCTATATGTTCAAGCAATGACAGAAAATCACTTATTGGATGCACAAGATTGGTTAAAAACCCTAATAGGATTAGAATAAGCCAATGGAGGACGAAAATGACCTAAATGTTCAACCAATGACACAAAATCACTTATTGGATGCACAAGATTGGTTAAAAACCCTAATTGGATTAGAACAAGCCTGTGGAGGACTAATATGACGTAAATGTTCAACCAATGACACAAAATCACTTATTGGATGCACAAGATTGGTTAAAAACCCTAATTGGATTAGAATAAGTCGAAGGATGTCGAAAATGACCTAAATGTTCAACCAATGACACAAAATCACATATTGTATGCACAAGATTGGTTAAAAACCCTAATTGGATTATAATAAGCCTAGGGAGCACGAAAATGACCTAAATATTAAACCAATGACACAAAATCACTTATTGGATGCACAAGATTGGTTAAAAACCCTAATAGGATTAGAATAAGCCTAAGGAGGACGATAATCACCTTAATGTTCAACCAATGACACAAAATCACATATTGGATGCACAAGATTGGTTAAAAACCCTAATTGGATTAGAATAAGCCAAGGGAGGATGAAAATAACCTAAATGTTCAACCAATGATACAAAATTACCTATTAGATGCACAAGATTGGTTAAAAACCCTAATTGGATTAGAATAAGCCTAGGGAGGACGAAAAATGACCTATATGTTCAACCAATGACACAAAATCACTTATTGGATGCACAAGATTGGTTAAAAACCCTACTAGGATTAGAATAAGCCAATGGAGGACGAAAATGACCTAAATGTTCAACCAATGATACAAAATCACTTATTGGATGCACAAGATTGGTTAAAAACCCTAATTGGATTAGAATAAGCCTAGGGAGCACGAAAATGACCTAAATATTCAACCAATGACACAAAATCACTTATTGGATGCACAAGATTGGTTAAAAACCCTAATTGGATTAGAATAAGCCTAAGGAGTATGATAATGACCTAAATGTTCAACCAATGACACAAAATCACTTATTGGATGCACAAGATTGGATAAAAACCCTAATTGGATTAGAATTAGCCAAGGGAGGACGAAAATAACCTAAATGTTTAACCAATGATACAAAATTACCTATTAGATGCACAAGATTGGTTAAAAACCCTAATTGGATTAGAATAAGCCTAGAGAGGACGAAAAATGACCTATATGTTCAACCAATGACACAAAATCACATATTGGATGCACAAGATTGGTTAATAACCCTAATTGGATTAGAAGAAGTCGAAGGAGGACGAAAATGACCTAAATGTTCAACCAATGACACAAAATTACCTATTGGATGCACAAGATTGGTTGAAAACCCTAATGGGATTAGAATAAGCCTAAGGAGGACGAAAAATGACATAAATGTTCAACCAATGACACAAAATCACGTATTGGATGCACAAGATTGGTTAAAAACCCTAATGGGATGAGAATAGGCCAAGGGAAGACGAAAATGACCTAAATGTTCAACCAATGACACAAAATCACTTATTGGATGCACAAGATTGGTGAAACACCCTAATTGGATTAGAATAAGTCGAAGGATGACGAAAAATTACCTAATTGTTCAACCAATGACACAAAATCACTTATTAAATGCACAAGATTGGTTAAAAACACTAATTGGATTAGAATAAGTCGAAGGATGACGAAAATGACCTAAATGTTCAACCAATGACACAAAATCACATATTGTATGCACAAGATTGGTTAAAAACCCTAATTGGATTAGAATAAGCCTAGGGAGCACGAAAATGACCTAAATATTAAACCAATGACACAAAATCACTTATTGGATGCACAAGATTGGTTAAAAACCCTAATAGGATTAGAATAAGCCTAAGGAGGACGATAATCACCTTAATGTTCAACCAATGACACAAAATCACATATTGGATGCACATGATTGGTTAAAAACCCTAATTGGATTAGAATAAGCCAAGGGAGGATGAAAATAACCTAAATGTTCAACAAATGATACAAAATTACCTATTACATGCACAAGATTGGTTAAAAACCCTAATTGGATTAGAATAAGCCTAGGGAGGACGAAAAATGACCTATATGTTCAACCAATGACACAAAATCACTTATTGGATGCACAAGATTGGTTAAAAACCCTACTAGGATTAGAATAAGCCAATGGAGGACGAAAATGACCTAAATGTTCAACCAATGATACAAAATCACTTATTGGATGCACAAGAATGGTTAAAAACCCTAATTGGATTAGAACAAGCCTTTGGAGGACGAAAATGACGTAAATGTTAAACCAATGACACCAAATCACTTATTGGATCCACAAGATTGGTTAAAAACCCTAATTGGATTACAATAAGTCGAAGGACGACGAAAACGACCTAATGTTCGACCAATGACACAAAATCACATATTGGATGCACAAGATTGGTTAAAAACCCTAATTGGATTAGAATAAGTCGAAGGAGGACCAAAATGACCTAAATGTTCAACCAATGACACAAAATTACCTATTGGATGCACAAGATAGATTGAAAACCCTAATGGGATTAGAATAAGCCTAGGGAGGACGAAAAATGACATAAATGTTCAACCAATGACACAAAATCAGTTATTGGATGCACAAGATTGGTTAAAAACCCTAATTGGATGAGAATAGGCCAAGGGAGGACGAAAATGACCTAAATGTTCAACCAATGACACAAAATCACTTATTGGATGCACAAGATTGGTGAAACACCCTAATTGGATTAGAATAAGTCGAAGGATGACAAAAAACGACCTAATTGTTCAACCTATGACACAAAATCACTTATTAAATGCACAAGATTGGTTAAAAACCCTAATTGGATTAGAATAAGTCGAAGGATGACGAAAATGACCTAAATGTTCAACCAATGACACAAAATCACATATTGTATGCACAAGATTGGTTAAAAACCCTAATTGGATTAGAATAAGCCTAGGGAGCACGAAAATGACCTAAATATTCAACCAATGACACAAAATCACTTCTTGGATGCACAAGATTGGTTAAAAACCCTAATTGGATTAGAATAAGCCTAAGGAGTACGATAATGACCTAAATGTTCAACCAATGACACAAAATCACTTAATGGATGCACAAGATTGGTTAAAAACCCTAATTGGATTAGAATAATCCAAGGGAGGACGAAAATAACCTAAATGTTTAACCAATGATACAAAATTACCTATTGGATGCACAAGTTTGGTTAAAAACCCTAATTGGATTAGAATAAGCCTAGGGAGGACGAAAAATGACCTATATGTTCAACCAATGACACAAAATCACTTATTGGATGCACAAGATTGGTTAAAAACCCTAATAGGATTAGAATAAGCCAATGGAGGACGAAAATGACCTAAATGTTCAACCAATGACACAAAATCACTTATTGGATGCACAAGATTGGTTAAAAACCCTAATTGGATTAGAACAAGCCTGTGGAGGACTAATATGACGTAAATGTTCAACCAATGACACAAAATCACTTATTGGATGCACAAGATTGGTTAAAAACCCTAATTGGATTAGAATAAGTCGAAGGATGACGAAAATGACCTAAATGTTCAACCAATGACACAAAATCACATATTGTATGCACAAGATTGGTTAAAAACCCTAATTGGATTAGAATAAGCCTAGGGAGCACGAAAATGACCTAAATATTCAACCAATGACACAAAATCACTTATTGGATGCACAAGATTGGTTAAAAACCCTAATTGGATTAGAATAAGCCTAAGGAGTATGATAATGACCTAAATGTTCAACCAATGACACAAAATCACTTATTGGATGCACAAGATTGGATAAAAACCCTTATTGGATTAGAATTAGCCAAGGGAGGACGAAAATAACCTAAATGTTTAACCAATGATACAAAATTACCTATTAGATGCACAAGATTGGTTAAAAACCCTAATTGGATTAGAATAAGCCTAGGGAGGACGAAAAATGACCTATATGTTCAACCAATGACACAAAATCACATATTGGATGCACAAGATTGGTTAATAACCCTAATTGGATTAGAAGAAGTCGAAGGAGGACGAAAATGACCTAAATGTTCAACCAATGACACAACATTACCTATTGGATGCACAAGATTGGTTGAAAACCCTAATGGGATTAGAATAAGCCTAGGGAGGACGAAAAATGACATAAATGTTCAACCAATGACACAAAATCACGTATTGGATGCACAAGATTGGTTAAAAACCCTAATGGGATGAGAATAGGCCAAGGGAAGACGAAAATGACCTAAATGTTCAACCAATGACACAAAATCACTTATTGGATGCACAAGATTGGTGAAACACCCTAATTGGATTAGAATAAGTCGAAGGATGACGAAAAATTACCTAATTGTTCAACCAATGACACAAAATCACTTATTAAATGCACAAGATCGGTTAAAAACACTAATTGGATTAGAATAAGTCGAAGGATGACGAAAATGACCTAAATGTTCAACCAATGACACAAAATCACATATTGTATGCACAAGATTGGTTAAAAACCCTAATTGGATTATAATAAGCCTAGGGAGCACGAAAATGACTTAAATATTAAACCAATGACACAAAATCACTTATTGGATGCACAAGATTGGTTAAAAACCCTAATAGGATTAGAATAAGCCTAAGGAGGACGATAATCACCTTAATGTTCAACCAATGACACAAAATCACATATTGGATGCACAAGATTGGTTAAAAACCCTAATTGGATTAGAATAAGCCAAGGGAGGATGAAAATAACCTAAATGTTCAACCAATGATACAAAATTACCTATTAGATGCACAAGATTGGTTAAAAACCCTAATTGGATTAGAATAAGCCTAGGGAGGACGAAAAATGACCTATATGTTCAACCAATGACACAAAATCACTTATTGGATGCACAAGATTGGTTAAAAACCCTACTAGGATTAGAATAAGCCAATGGAGGACGAAAATGACCTAAATGTTCAACCAATGATACAAAATCACTTATTGGATGCACAAGAATGGTTAAAAACCCTAATTGGATTAGAACAAGCCTTTGGAGGACGAAAATGACGTAAATGTTAAACCAATGACACCAAATCACTTATTGGATCCACAAGATTTGTTAAAAACCCTAATTGGATTACAATAAGTCGAAGGACGACGAAAACGACCTAATGTTCGACCAATGACACAAAATCACATATTGGATGCACAAGATTGGTTAAAAACCCTAATTGGATTAGAATAAGTCGAAGGAGGACCAAAATGACCTAAATGTTCAACCAATGACACAAAATTACCTATTGGATGCACAAGATAGATTGAAAACCCTAATGGGATTAGAATAAGCCTAGGGAGGACGAAAAATGACATAAATGTTCAACCAATGACACAAAATCACTTATTGGATGCACAAGATTGGTTAAAAACCCTAATTGTATGAGAATAGGCCAAGGGAGGACGAAAATGACCTAAATGTTCAACCAATGACACAAAATCACATATTGGATGCACAAGATTGGTTAAAAACCCTAATTGGATTAGAATAAGCCTAGGGAGCACGAAAATGACCTAAATATTCAACCAATGACACAAAATCACTTATTGGATGCACAAGATTGGTTAAAAACCCTAATTGGATTAGAATAAGCCTAAGGAGTACGATAATGACCTAAATGTTCAACCAATGACACAAAATCACTTATTGGATGCACAAGATTGGTTAAAAACCCTAATTGGATTAAAATAAGCCAAGGGAGGACGAAAATAACCTAAATGTTTAACCAATGATACAAAATTACCTATTGGATGCACAAGATTGGTTAAAAACCCTAATTGGATTAGAATAAGCCTAGGGAGGACGAAAAATGACCTATATGTTCAAGCAATGACAGAAAATCACTTATTGGATGCACAAGATTGGTTAAAAACCCTAATAGGATTAGAATAAGCCAATGGAGGATGAAAATGACCTAAATGTTCAACCAATGACACAAAATCACTTATTGGATGCACAAGATTGGTTAAAAACCCTAATTGGATTAGAACAAGCCTGTGGAGGACTAATATGACGTAAATGTTCAACCAATGACACAAAATCACTTATTGGATGCACAAGATTGGTTAAAAACCCTAATTGGATTAGAATAAGTCGAAGGATGACGAAAATGACCTAAATGTTCAACCAATGACACAAAATCACATATTGTATGCACAAGATTGGTTAAAAACCCTAATTGGATTAGAATAAGCCTAGGGAGCACGAAAATGACCTAAATATTAAACCAATGACACAAAATCACTTATTGGATGCACAAGATTGGTTAAAAACCCTAATTGGATTAGAATAAGCCTAAGGAGTACGATAATGACCTAAATGTTCAACCAATGACACAAAATCACTTATTGGATGCACAAGATTGGATAAAAACCCTAATTGGATTAGAATAAGCCTAGGGAGCACGAAAATGACCTAAATATTCAACCAATGACACAAAATCACTTATTGGATGCACAAGATTGGTTAAAAACCCTAATTGGATTAGAATAAGTCGAAGGATGACGAAAATGACCTAAATGTTCAACCAATGACACAAAATCACATATTGTATGCACAAGATTGGTTAAAAACCCTAATTGGATTAGAATAAGCCTAGGGAGCACGAAAATGACCTAAATATTAAACCAATGACACAAAATCACTTATTGGATGCACAAGATTGGTTAAAAACCCTAATTGGATTAGAATAAGCCTAAGGAGTACGATAATGACCTAAATGTTCAACCAATGACACAAAATCACTTATTGGATGCACAAGATTGGATAAAAACCCTAATTGGATTAGAATAAGCCTAGGGAGCACGAAAATGACCTAAATATTCAACCAATGACACAAAATCACTTATTGGATGCACAAGATTGGTTAAAAACCCTAATTGGATTAGAATAAGCCTAAGGAGTATGATAATGACCTAAATGTTCAACCAATGACACAAAATCACTTATTGGATGCACAAGATTGGATAAAAACCCTTATTGGATTAGAATTAGCCAAGGGAGGACGAAAATAACCTAAATGTTTAACCAATGATACAAAATTACCTATTAGATGCACAAGATTGGTTAAAAACCCTAATTGGATTAGAATAAGCCTAGGGAGGACGAAAAATGACCTATATGTTCAACCAATGACACAAAATCACATATTGGATGCACAAGATTGGTTAATAACCCTAATTGGATTAGAAGAAGTCGAAGGAGGACGAAAATGACCTAAATGTTCAACCAATGACACAACATTACCTATTGGATGCACAAGATTGGTTGAAAACCCTAATGGGATTAGAATAAGCCTAGGGAGGACGAAAAATGACATAAATGTTCAACCAATGACACAAAATCACGTATTGGATGCACAAGATTGGTTAAAAACCCTAATGGGATGAGAATAGGCCAAGGGAAGACGAAAATGACCTAAATGTTCAACCAATGACACAAAATCACTTATTGGATGCACAAGATTGGTGAAACACCCTAATTGGATTAGAATAAGTCGAAGGATGACGAAAAATTACCTAATTGTTCAACCAATGACACAAAATCACTTATTAAATGCACAAGATCGGTTAAAAACACTAATTGGATTAGAATAAGTCGAAGGATGACGAAAATGACCTAAATGTTCAACCAATGACACAAAATCACATATTGTATGCACAAGATTGGTTAAAAACCCTAATTGGATTATAATAAGCCTAGGGAGCACGAAAATGACCTAAATATTAAACCAATGACACAAAATCACTTATTGGATGCACAAGATTGGTTAAAAACCCTAATAGGATTAGAATAAGCCTAAGGAGGACGATAATCACCTTAATGTTCAACCAATGACACAAAATCACATATTGGATGCACAAGATTGGTTAAAAACCCTAATTGGATTAGAATAAGCCAAGGGAGGATAAAATTAACCTAAATGTTCAACCAATGATACAAAATTACCTATTAGATGCACAAGATTGGTTAAAAACCCTAATTGGATTAGAATAAGCCAAGGGAGGACCAAAAATGACATAAATGTTCAACCAATGACACAAAATCACTTATTGGATGCACAAGATTGGTGAAACACCCTAATTGGATTAGAATAAGTCGAAGGATGACGAAAAATGACCTAATTGTTCAACCAATGACACAAAATCACTTATTAAATGCACAAGATTGGTTAAAAACCCTAATTGGATTAGAATAAGCCTAGGGTGCACGAAAATGACCTAAATATTCAACCAATGACACAAAATCACTTATTGGATGCACAAGATTGGTTAAAAACCCTAATTGGATTAGAATAAGCCTAAGGAGTACGATAATGACCTAAATGTTCAACCAATGACACAAAATCACTTATTGGATGCACAAGATTGGTTAAAAACCCTAATTGGATTAAAATAAGCCAAGGGAGGACGAAAATAACCTAAATGTTTAACCAATGATACAAAATTACCTATTGGATGCACAAGATTGGTTAAAAACCCTAATTGGATTAGAATAAGCCTAGGGAGGACGAAAAATGACCTATATGTTCAAGCAATGACAGAAAATCACTTATTGGATGCACAAGATTGGTTAAAAACCCTAATAGGATTAGAATAAGCCAATGGAGGACGAAAATGACCTAAATGTTCAACCAATGACACAAAATCACTTATTGGATGCACAAGATTGGTTAAAAACCCTAATTGGATTAGAACAAGCCTGTGGAGGACTAATATGACGTAAATGTTCAACCAATGACACAAAATCACTTATTGGATGCACAAGATTGGTTAAAAACCCTAATTGGATTAGAATAAGTCGAAGGATGACGAAAATGACCTAAATGTTCAACCAATGACACAAAATCACATATTGTATGCACAAGATTGGTTAAAAACCCTAATTGGATTAGAATAAGCCTAGGGAGCACGAAAATGACCTAAATATTCAACCAATGACACAAAATCACTTATTGGATGCACAAGATTGGTTAAAAACCCTAATTGGATTAGAATAAGCCTAAGGAGTATGATAATGACCTAAATGTTCAACCAATGACACAAAATCACTTATTGGATGCACAAGATTGGATAAAAACCCTAATTGGATTAGAATTAGCCAAGGGAGGACGATAATAACCTAAATGTTTAACCAATGATACAAAATTACCTATTAGATGCACAAGATTGGTTAAAAACCCTAATTGGATTAGAATAAGTCTAGGGAGGACGAAAAATGACCTATATGTTCAACCAATGACACAAAATCACATATTGGATGCACAAGATTGGTTAATAACCCTAATTGGATTAGAAGAAGTCGAAGGAGGACGAAAATGACCTAAATGTTCAACCAATGACACAAAATTACCTATTGGATGCACAAGATTGGTTGAAAACCCTAATGGGATTAGAATAAGCCTAGGGAGGACGAAATATGACATAAATGTTCAACCAATGACACAAAATCACGTATTGGATGCACAAGATTGGTTAAAAACCCTAATGGGATGAGAATAGGCCAAGGGAAGACGAAAATGACCTAAATGTTCAACCAATGACACAAAATCACTTATTGGATGCACAAGATTGGTGAAACACCCTAATTGGATTATAATAAGTCGAAGGATGACGAAAAATTACCTAATTGTTCAACCAATGACACAAAATCACTTATTAAATGCACAAGATTGGTTAAAAACACTAATTGGATTAGAATAAGTCGAAGGATGACGAAAATGACCTAAATGTTCAACCAATGACACAAAATCACATATTGTATGCACAAGATTGGTTAAAAACCCTAATTGGATTAGAATAAGCCTAGGGAGCACGAAAATGACCTAAATATTAAACCAATGACACAAAATCACTTATTGGATGCACAAGATTGGTTAAAAACCCTAATAGGATTAGAATAAGCCTAAGGAGGACGATAATCACCTTAATGTTCAACCAATGACACAAAATCACATATTGGATGCACATGATTGGTTAAAAACCCTAATTGGATTAGAATAAGCCAAGGGAGGATGAAAATAACCTAAATGTTCAACAAATGATACAAAATTACCTATTAGATGCACAAGATTGGTTAAAAACCCTAATTGGATTAGAATAAGCCTAGGGAGGACGAAAAATGACCTATATGTTCAACCAATGACACAAAATCACTTATTGGATGCACAAGATTGGTTAAAAACCCTACTAGGATTAGAATAAGCCAATGGAGGACGAAAATGACCTAAATGTTCAACCAATGATACAAAATCACTTATTGGATGCACAAGAATGGTTAAAAACCCTAATTGGATTAGAACAAGCCTTTGGAGGACGAAAATGACGTAAATGTTAAACCAATGACACCAAATCACTTATTGGATCCACAAGATTGGTTAAAAACCCTAATTGGATTACAATAAGTCGAAGGACGACGAAAACGACCTAATGTTCGACCAATGACACAAAATCACATATTGGATGCACAAGATTGGTTAAAAACCCTAATTGGATTAGAATAAGTCGAAGGAGGACCAAAATGACCTAAATGTTCAACCAATGACACAAAATTACCTATTGGATGCACAAGATAGATTGAAAACCCTAATGGGATTAGAATAAGCCTAGGGAGGACGAAAAATGACATAAATGTTCAACCAATGACACAAAATCAGTTATTGGATGCACAAGATTGGTTAAAAACCCTAATTGGATGAGAATAGGCCAAGGGAGGACGAAAATGACCTAAATGTTCAACCAATGACACAAAATCACTTATTGGATGCACAAGATTGGTGAAACACCCTAATTGGATTAGAATAAGTCGAAGGATGACAAAAAACGACCTAATTGTTCAACCTATGACACAAAATCACTTATTAAATGCACAAGATTGGTTAAAAACCCTAATTGGATTAGAATAAGTCGAAGGATGACGAAAATGACCTAAATGTTCAACCAATGACACAAAATCACATATTGTATGCACAAGATTGGTTAAAAACCCTAATTGGATTAGAATAAGCCTAGGGAGCACGAAAATGACCTAAATATTCAACCAATGACACAAAATCACTTCTTGGATGCACAAGATTGGTTAAAAACCCTAATTGGATTAGAATAAGCCTAAGGAGTACGATAATGACCTAAATGTTCAACCAATGACACAAAATCACTTAATGGATGCACAAGATTGGTTAAAAACCCTAATTGGATTAGAATAATCCAAGGGAGGACGAAAATAACCTAAATGTTTAACCAATGATACAAAATTACCTATTGGATGCACAAGTTTGGTTAAAAACCCTAATTGGATTAGAATAAGCCTAGGGAGGACGAAAAATGACCTATATGTTCAACCAATGACACAAAATCACTTATTGGATGCACAAGATTGGTTAAAAACCCTAATAGGATTAGAATAAGCCAATGGAGGACGAAAATGACCTAAATGTTCAACCAATGACACAAAATCACTTATTGGATGCACAAGATTGGTTAAAAACCCTAATTGGATTAGAATAAGTCGAAGGACGACGAAAACGACCTAATGTTCGACCAATGACACAAAATCAAATCTTGGATGCACAAGATTGGTTAAAAACCCTAATTGGATTAGAATAAGTCGAAGGAGGACGAAAATGACCTAAATGTTCAACCAATGACACAAAATTACCTATTGGATGCACAAGATTGGTTGAAAACCCTAATGGGATTAGAATAAGCCTATGGAGGACGAAAAATGACATAAATGTTCAACCAATGACACAAAATCACTTATTGGATGCACAAGATTGGTTAAAAACCCTAATTTGATGAGAATAGGCCAAGGGACGACGAAAATGACCTAAATGTTCAACCAATGACACCAAATCACTTATTGGATGCACAAGATTGGTGAAACACCCTAATTGGATTAGAATAAGTCGAAGGATGACGAAAAATGACCTAATTGTTCAACCAATGACACGAAATCACTTATTAAATGCACAAGATTGGCTAAAAATCATAATTGGATTAGAATAAGTCGAAGGATGACGAAAATGTCCTAAATGTTCAACCAATGACACAAAATCACATATTGGATGCACAAGATTGGTTAAAAACCCTAATTGGATTAGAATAAGCCTAGGGAGCACGAAAATGACCTAAATATTCAACCAATGACACAAAATCACTTATTGGATGCACAAGATTGGTTAAAAACCCTAATTGGATTAGAATAAGCCTAAGGAGTATGATAATGACCTAAATGTTCAACCAATGACACAAAATCACTTATTGGATGCACAAGATTGGATAAAAACCCTAATTGGATTAGAATTAGCCAAGGGAGGACGAAAATAACCTAAATGTTTAACCAATGATACAAAATTACCTATTAGATGCACAAGATTGGTTAAAAACCCTAATTGGATTAGAATAAGCCTAGGGAGGACAAAAAATGACCTATATGTTCAACCAATGACACAAAATCACATATTGGATGCACAAGATTGGTTAATAACCTTAATTGGATTAGAAGAAGTCGAAGGAGGACGAAAATGACCTAAATGTTCAACCAATGACACAAAATTACCTATTGGATGCACAAGATTGGTTGAAAACCCTAATGGGATTAGAATAAGCCTAGGGAGGACGAAAAATGACATAAATGTTCAACCAATGACACAAAATCACGTATTGGATGCACAAG
>JBBPBQ010000004.1:28801164-28907475 GCA_037974755.1 Cicer yamashitae
TAATTGGATTAGAAGAAGTCGAAGGAGGACGAAAATGACCTAAATGTTCAACCAATGACACAAAATTACCTATTGGATGCACAAGATTGGTTGAAAACCCTAATGGGATTAGAATAAGCCTAGGGAGGACGAAAAATGACATAAATGTTCAACCAATGACACAAAATCACGTATTGGATGCACAAGTTTGGTTAAAAACCCTAATGGGATGAGAATAGGCCAAGGGAAGACGAAAATGACCTAAATGTTCAACCAATGACACAACATCACTTATTGGATGCACAAGATTGGTGAAACACCCTAATTGGATTAGAATAAGTCGAAGGATGACGAAAAATTACCTAATTGTTCAACCAATGACACAAAATCACATATTGGATGCACATGATTGGTTAAAAACCCTAATTGGATTAGAATAAGCCAAGGGAGGATGAAAATAACCTAAATGTTCAACAAATGATACAAAATTACCTATTACATGCACAAGATTGGTTAAAAACCCTAATTGGATTAGAATAAGCCTAGGGAGGACGAAAAATGACCTATATGTTCAACCAATGACACAAAATCACTTATTGGATGCACAAGATTGGTTAAAAACCCTACTAGGATTAGAATAAGCCAATGGAGGACGAAAATGACCTAAATGTTCAACCAATGATACAAAATCACTTATTGGATGCACAAGAATGGTTAAAAACCCTAATTGGATTAGAACAAGCCTTTGGAGGACGAAAATGACGTAAATGTTAAACCAATGACACCAAATCACTTATTGGATCCACAAGATTGGTTAAAAACCCTAATTGGATTACAATAAGTCGAAGGACGACGAAAACGACCTAATGTTCGACCAATGACACAAAATCACATATTGGATGCACAAGATTGGTTAAAAACCCTAATTGGATTAGAATAAGTCGAAGGAGGACCAAAATGACCTAAATGTTCAACCAATGACACAAAATTACCTATTGGATGCACAAGATAGATTGAAAACCCTAATGGGATTAGAATAAGCCTAGGGAGGACGAAAATGACCTAAATATTCAACCAATGACACAAAATCACTTATTGGATGCACAAGATTGGTTAAAAACCCTAATTGGATTAGAATAAGCCTAAGGAGTATGATAATGACCTAAATGTTCAACCAATGATACAAAATTACCTATTAGATGCACAAGATTGGTTAAAAACCCTAATTGGATTAGAATAAGCCAAGGGAGGATGAAAATTACCTAATTGTTCAACCAATGACACAAAATCACTTATTAAATGCACAAGATCGGTTAAAAACACTAATTGGATTAGAATAAGTCGAAGGATGACGAAAATGACCTAAATGTTCAACCAATGACACAAAATCACATATTGTATGCACAAGATTGGTTAAAAACCCTAATTGGATTAGAATAAGCCTAGGGAGCACGAAAATGACCTAAATATTAAACCAATGACACAAAATCACTTATTGGATGCACAAGATTGGTTAAAAACCCTAATAGGATTAGAATAAGCCTAAGGAGGACGATAATCACCTTAATGTTCAACCAATGACACAAAATCACATATTGGATGCACAAGATTGATTGAAAACCCTAATTGGATTAGAGCAAGCCTTTGGAGGACGAAAAATGACATAAATGTTCAACCAATGACACAAAATCACTTATTGGATGCACAAGATTGGTTAAAAACCCTAATGGGATTAGATTAGGCCTAGGGAGGACGAAAAATGACATAAATGTTCAACCAATGACACAAAATCACTTATTGGATGCACAAGATTGGTTAAAAACCCTAATTTGATGAGAATAGGCCAAGGGAGGACGAAAATGACCTAAATGTTCAACCAATGACACCAAATCACTTATTGGATGCACAAGATTGGTGAAACACCCTAATTGGATTAGAATAAGTCGAAGGATGACGAAAAATGACCTAATTGTTCAACCAATGACACAAAATCACTTATTAAATGCACAAGATTGGTTAAAAACCCTAATTGGATTAGAATAAGTCGAAGGATGACGAAAATGTCCTAAATGTTCAACCAATGACACAAAATTACCTATTAGATGCACAAGATTGGTTAAAAACCCTAATTGGATTAGAATAAGCCTAGGGAGGACGAAAAATGACCTATATGTTCAACCAATGACACAAAATCACATATTGGATGCACAAGATTGGTTAATAACCCTAATTGGATTAGAAGAAGTCGAAGGAGGACGAAAATGACCTAAATGTTCAACCAATGACACAAAATTACCTATTGGATGCACAAGATTGGTTGAAAACCCTAATGGGATTAGAATAAGCCTAGGGAGGACGAAAAATGACATAAATGTTCAACCAATGACACAAAATCACATATTGGATGCACAAGATTGGTTAAAAACCCTAATTGGATTAGAATAAGCCAAGGGAGGATGAAAATAACCTAAATGTTCAACCAATGATACAAAATTACCTATTAGATGCACAAGATTGGTTAAAAACCCTAATTGGATTAGAATAAGCCAAGGGAGGACGAAAAATGACATAAATGTTCAACCAATGACACAAAATCACTTATCGGATGCACAAGATTGGTGAAACACCCTAATTGGATTAGAATAAGTCGAAGGATGACGAAAAATGACCTAATTGTTCAACCAATGACACAAAATCACTTATTAAATGCACAAGATTGGTTAAAAACCCTAATAGTATTAGAATAAGCCAATGGAGGACGAAAATGACCTAAATGTTCAACCAATGACACAAAATCACATATTGGATGCACAAGATTGGTTAAAAACCCTAATTGGATTAGAATAAGCCTAGGGAGCACGAAAATGACCTAAATATTCAACCAATGACACAAAATCACTTATTGGATGCACAAGATTGGTTAAAAACCCTAATTGGATTAGAATAAGCCTAAGGAGTACGATAATGACCTAAATGTTCAACCAACGACAAAAAATCACTTATTGGATGCACAAGATTGGTTAAAAACCCTAATTGGATTAAAATAAGCCAAGGGAGGACGAAAATAACCTAAATGTTTAACCAATGATACAAAATTACCTATTGGATGCACAAGATTGGTTAAAAACCCTAATTGGATTAGAATAAGCCTAGGGAGGACGAAAAATGACCTATATGTTCAACCAATGACACAAAATCACTTATTGGATGCACAAGATTGGTTAAAAACCCTACTAGGATTAGAATAAGCCAATGGAGGACGAAAATGACCTAAATGTTCAACCAATGATACAAAATCACTTATTGGATGCACAAGATTGGTTAAAAACCCTAATTGGATTAGAATAAGCCTAGGGAGCACGAAAATGACCTAAATATTCAACCAATGACACAAAATCACTTATTGGATGCACAAGATTGGTTAAAAACCCTAATTGGATTAGAATAAGCCTAAGGAGTATGATAATGACCTAAATGTTCAACCAATGACACAAAATCACTTATTGGATGCACAAGATTGGATAAAAACCCTAATTGGATTAGAATTAGCCAAGGGAGGACGAAAATAACCTAAATGTTTAACCAATGATACAAAATTACCTATTAGATGCACAAGATTGGTTAAAAACCCTAATTGGATTAGAATAAGCCTAGGGAGGACGAAAAATGACCTATATGTTCAACCAATGACACAAAATCACATATGGGATGCACAAGATTGGTTAATAACCCTAATTGGATTAGAATAAGCCTAGGGAAGACGAAAATGACCTAAATGTTCAACCAATGACACAAAATCACTTATTGGATGCACAAGATTGGTGAAACACCCTAATTGGATTAGAATAAGTCGAAGGATGACGAAAAATTACCTAATTGTTCAACCAATGACACAAAATCACTTATTAAATGCACAAGATCGGTTAAAAACACTAATTGGATTAGAATAAGTCGAAGGATGACGAAAATGACCTAAATGTTCAACCAATGACACAAAATCACATATTGTATGCACAAGATTGGTTAAAAACCCTAATTGGATTAGAATAAGCCTAGGGAGCACGAAAATGACCTAAATATTAAACCAATGACACAAAATCACTTATTGGATGCACAAGATTGGTTAAAAACCCTAATAGGATTAGAATAAGCCTAAGGAGGACGATAATCACCTTAATGTTCAACCAATGACACAAAATCACATATTGGATGCACATGATTGGTTAAAAACCCTAATTGGATTAGAATAAGCCAAGGGAGGATGAAAATAACCTAAATGTTCAACAAATGATACAAAATTACCTATTAGATGCACAAGATTGGTTAAAAACCCTAATTGGATTAGAATAAGCCTAGGGAGGACGAAAAATGACCTATATGTTCAACCAATGACACAAAATCACTTATTGGATGCACAAGATTGGTTAAAAACCCTACTAGGATTAGAATAAGCCAATGGAGGACGAAAATGACCTAAATGTTCAACCAATGATACAAAATCACTTATTGGATGCACAAGAATGGTTAAAAACCCTAATTGGATTAGAACAAGCCTTTGGAGGACGAAAATGACGTAAATGTTAAACCAATGACACCAAATCACTTATTGGATCCACAAGATTGGTTAAAAACCCTAATTGGATTACAATAAGTCGAAGGACGACGAAAACGACCTAATGTTCGACCAATGACACAAAATCACATATTGGATGCACAAGATTGGTTAAAAACCCTAATTGGATTAGAATAAGTCGAAGGAGGACCAAAATGACCTAAATGTTCAACCAATGACACAAAATTACCTATTGGATGCACAAGATAGATTGAAAACCCTAATGGGATTAGAATAAGCCTAGGGAGGACGAAAAATGACATAAATGTTCAACCAATGACACAAAATCAGTTATTGGATGCACAAGATTGGTTAAAAACCCTAATTGGATGAGAATAGGCCAAGGGAGGACGAAAATGACCTAAATGTTCAACCAATGACACAAAATCACTTATTGGATGCACAAGATTGGTGAAACACCCTAATTGGATTAGAATAAGTCGAAGGATGACAAAAAACGACCTAATTGTTCAACCTATGACACAAAATCACTTATTAAATGCACAAGATTGGTTAAAAACCCTAATTGGATTAGAATAAGTCGAAGGATGACGAAAATGACCTAAATGTTCAACCAATGACACAAAATCACATATTGTATGCACAAGATTGGTTAAAAACCCTAATTGGATTAGAATAAGCCTAGGGAGCACGAAAATGACCTAAATATTCAACCAATGACACAAAATCACTTCTTGGATGCACAAGATTGGTTAAAAACCCTAATTGGATTAGAATAAGCCTAAGGAGTACGATAATGACCTAAATGTTCAACCAATGACACAAAATCACTTAATGGATGCACAAGATTGGTTAAAAACCCTAATTGGATTAGAATAATCCAAGGGAGGACGAAAATAACCTAAATGTTTAACCAATGATACAAAATTACCTATTGGATGCACAAGTTTGGTTAAAAACCCTAATTGGATTAGAATAAGCCTAGGGAGGACGAAAAATGACCTATATGTTCAACCAATGACACAAAATCACTTATTGGATGCACAAGATTGGTTAAAAACCCTAATAGGATTAGAATAAGCCAATGGAGGACGAAAATGACCTAAATGTTCAACCAATGACACAAAATCACTTATTGGATGCACAAGATTGGTTAAAAACCCTAATTGGATTAAAACAAGCCTTTGGAGGACTAATATGACGTAAATGTTCAACCAATGACACAAAATCACTTATTGGATGCACAAGATTGGTTAAAAACGCTAATTGGATTAGAATAAGTCGAAGGACGACGAAAACGACCTAATGTTCGACCAATGACACAAAATCACATCTTGGATGCACAAGATTGGTTAAAAACCCTAATTGGAATAGAATAAGTCGAAGGAGGACGAAAATGACCTAAATGTTCAACCAATGACACAAAATTACCTATTGGATGCACAAGATTGGTTGAAAACCCTAATGGGATTACAATAAGCCTAGGGAGGACGAAAAATGACATAAATGTTCAACCAATGACACAAAATCACTTATTGGATGCACAAGATTGGTTAAAAACCCTAATTTGATGAGAATAGGCCAAGGGAGGACGAAAATGACCTAAATGTTCAACCAATGACACCAAATCACTTATTGGATGCACAAGATTGGTGAAACACCCTAATTGGATTAGAATAAGTCGAAGGATGACGAAAAATGACCTAATTGTTCAACCAATGACACAAAATCACTTATTAAATGCACAAGATTGGTTAAAAACCCTAATTGGATTAGAATAAGTCGAAGGATGACGAAAATGTCCTAAATGTTCAACCAATGACACCAAATCACATATTGGATGCACAAGATTGGTTAAAAACACTAATTGGATTAGAATAAGCCTAGGGAGCACGAAAATGACCTAAATATTAAACCAATGACACAAAATCACTTATTGGATGCACAAGATTGGTTAAAAACCCTAATAGGATTAGAATAAGCCTAAGGAGGACGATAATCACCTTAATGTTCAACCAATGACACAAAATCACATATTGGATGCACAAGATTGATTGAAAACCCTAATTGGATTAGAGCAAGCCTTTGGAGGACGAAAAATGACATAAATGTTCAACCAATGACACAAAATCACTTATTGGATGCACAAGACTGGTTAAAAACCCTAATGGGATTAGATTAAGCCTAGGGAGGACGAAAAATGACATAAATGTTCAACCAATGACACAAAATCACTTATTGGATGCACAAGATTGGTTAAAAACCCTAATTTGATGAGAATAGGCCAAGGGAGGACGAAAATGACCTAAATGTTCAACCAATGACACCAAATCACTTATTGGATGCACAAGATTGGTGAAACACCCTAATTGGATTAGAATAAGTCGAAGGATGACGAAAAATGACCTAATTGTTCAACCAATGACGCAAAATCACTTATTAAATGCACAAGATTGGTTAAAAACCCTAATTGGATTAGAATAAGTCGAAGGATGTCGAAAATGTCCTAAATGTTCAACCAATGACACAAAATCACATATTGGATGCACAAGATTGGTTAAAAACCCTAATTGGATTAGAATAAGCCTAGGGAGCACGAAAATGACCTAAATATTCAACCAATGCACAAAATCACTTATTGGATGCACAAGATTGGTTAAAAACCCAAATTGGATTAGAATAAGCCTAAGGAGTACGATAATGACCTAAATGTTCAACCAATGACACAAAATCACTTATTGGATGCACAAGATTGGTTAAAAACCCTAATTGGATTAGAATAATCCAAGGGAGGACGAAAATAACCTAAATGTTTAACCAATGATAAAAAATTACCTATTGGATGCACAAGATTGGTTAGAAACCCTAATTGGATTAGAATAACCCTAGGGAGGACGAAAAATGACCTATATGTTCAACCAATGACACAAAATCACTTATTGGATGCACAAGATTGGTTAAAAACCCTAATAGGATTAGAATAAGCCAATATAGGACGAAAATGACCTAAATGTTCAACCAATGACACAAAATCACTTATTGGATGCACATGATTGGTTAAAAACCCTAATTGGATTAGAACAAGCCTTTGGAGGACTAATATGACGTAAATGTTCAACCAATGACACTAAATTACTTATTGGATGCACAAGATTGGTTAAAAACCCTAATTGGATTAGAATAAGTCGAAGGATGACGAAAACGACCTAATTATCGACCAATGACACAAAATCACATCTTGGATGCACAAGATTGGTTAAAAACCCTAATTGGATTAGAATAAGTCGAAGGAGGACGAAAATGACCTAAATGTTCAACCAATGACACAAAATTACCTATTGGATGCACAAGATTGGTTGAAAACCCTAATGGGATTAGAATAAGCCTAGGGAGGACGAAAAATGACATAAATGTTCAACCAATTACAAAAAATCACTTATTGGATGCACAAGATTGGTGAAACACCCTAATTGGATAAGAATAAGTCGAAGGATGACGAAAAATGACCTAATTGTTCAACCAATGGCACAAAATCACTTATTAAAAGCACAAGATTGGTTAAAAACCCTAATTGGATTAGAATAAGTCGAAGGATGTCGAAAATGTCCTAAATGTTCAACCAATGACACAAAATCACATATTGGATGCACAAGATTGGTTAAAAACCCTAATTGGATTAGAATAAGCCTAGGGAGCACGAAAATGACCTAAATATTCAACCAATGACACAAAATCACTTATTGGATGCACAAGTTTGGTTAAAAACCCAAATTGGATTAGAATAAGCCTAAGGAGTACGATAATGACCTAAATGTTCAACCAATGACACAAAATCACTTATTGGATGCACAAGATTGGATAAAAACCCTAATTGGATTAGAATTAGCCAAGGGAGGACGAAAATAACCTAAATGTTTAACCAATGATACAAAATTACCTATTAGATGCACAAGATTGGTTAAAAACCCTAATTGGATTAGAATAAGCCTAGGGAGGACGAAAAATGACCTATATGTTCAACCAATGACACAAAATCACATATTGGATGCACAAGATTGGTTAATAACCCTAATTGGATTAGAAGAAGTCGAAGGAGGACGAAAATGACCTAAATGTTCAACCAATGACACAACATTACCTATTGGATGCACAAGATTGGTTGAAAACCCTAATGGGATTAGAATAAGCCTAGGGAGGACGAAAAATGACATAAATGTTCAACCAATGACACAAAATCACGTATTGGATGCACAAGATTGGTTAAAAACCCTAATGGGATGAGAATAGGCCAAGGGAAGACGAAAATGACCTAAATGTTCAACCAATGACACAAAATCACTTATTGGATGCACAAGATTGGTGAAACACCCTAATTGGATTAGAATAAGTCGAAGGATGACGAAAAATTACCTAATTGTTCAACCAATGACACAAAATCACTTATTAAATGCACAAGATCGGTTAAAAACACTAATTGGATTAGAATAAGTCGAAGGATGACGAAAATGACCTAAATGTTCAACCAATGACACAAAATCACATATTGTATGCACAAGATTGGTTAAAAACCCTAATTGGATTATAATAAGCCTAGGGAGCACGAAAATGACCTAAATATTAAACCAATGACACAAAATCACTTATTGGATGCACAAGATTGGTTAAAAACCCTAATAGGATTAGAATAAGCCTAAGGAGGACGATAATCACCTTAATGTTCAACCAATGACACAAAATCACATATTGGATGCACAAGATTGGTTAAAAACCCTAATTGGATTAGAATAAGCCAAGGGAGGATAAAATTAACCTAAATGTTCAACCAATGATACAAAATTACCTATTAGATGCACAAGATTGGTTAAAAACCCTAATTGGATTAGAATAAGCCAAGGGAGGACCAAAAATGACATAAATGTTCAACCAATGACACAAAATCACTTATTGGATGCACAAGATTGGTGAAACACCCTAATTGGATTAGAATAAGTCGAAGGATGACGAAAAATGACCTAATTGTTCAACCAATGACACAAAATCACTTATTAAATGCACAAGATTGGTTAAAAACCCTAATAGGATTAAAATAAGCCAATGGAGGACGAAAATGACCTAAATGTTCAACCAATGACACAAAATCACATATTGGATGCACAAGATTGGTTAAAAACCCTAATTGGATTAGAATAAGCCTAGGGAGCACGAAAATGACCTAAATATTCAACCAATGACACAAAATCACTTATTGGATGCACAAGATTGGTTAAAAACCCTAATTGGATTAGAATAAGCCTAAGGAGTACGATAATGACCTAAATGTTCAACCAACGACAAAAAATCACTTATTGGATGCACAAGATTGGTTAAAAACCCTAATTGGATTAAAATAAGCCAAGGGAGGACGAAAATAACCTAAATGTTTAACCAATGATACAAAATTACCTATTGGATGCACAAGATTGGTTAAAAACCCTAATTGGATTAGAATAAGCCTAGGGAGGACGAAAAATGACCTATATGTTCAACCAATGACACAAAATCACTTATTGGATGCACAAGATTGGTTAAAAACCCTAATAGGATTAGAATAAGCCAATGGAGGACGAAAATGACCTAAATGTTCAACCAATGACACAAAATCACTTATTGGATGCACAAGATTGGTTAAACGCCCTAATTGGATTAGAACAAGCCTTTGGAGGACTAACATGACGTAAATGTTCAACCAATGACACAAAATCACTTATTGGATGCACAAGATTGGTTAAAAACCCTAATTGGATTAGAATAAGTCGAAGGACGACGAAAACGACCTAACAATGACACAAAATCACATCTTGGATGCACAAGATTGGTTAAAACCCTAATTGGATTAGAATAAGTCGAAGGAGGACGAAAATGACCTAAATGTTCAACCAATGACACAAAATTACCTATTGGATGCACAAGATTGGTTGAAAACCCTAATGGGATTAGAATAAGCCTATGGAGGACGAAAAATGACATAAATGTTCAACCAATGACACAAAATCACTTATTGGATGCACAAGATTGGTTAAAAACCCTAATTTGATGAGAATAGGCCAAGGGAGGACGAAAATGACCTAAATGTTCAACCAATGACACCAAATCACTTATTGGATGCACAAGATTGGTGAAACACCCTAATTGGATTAGAATAAGTCGAAGGATGACGAAAAATGACCTAATTGTTCAACCAATGACACAAAATCACTTATTAAATGCACAAGATTGGTTAAAAACCCTAATTGGATTAGAATAAGTCGAAGGATGACGAAAATGTCCTAAATGTTCAACCAATGACACAAAATTACCTATTAGATGCACAAGATTGGTTAAAAACCCTAATTGGATTAGAATAAGCCTAGGGAGGACGAAAAATGACCTATATGTTCAACCAATGACACAAAATCACATATTGGATGCACAAGATTGGTTAATAACCCTAATTGGATTAGAAGAAGTCGAAGGAGGACGAAAATGACCTAAATGTTCAACCAATGACACAAAATTACCTATTGGATGCACAAGATTGGTTGAAAACCCTAATGGGATTAGAATAAGCCTAGGGAGGACGAAAAATGACATAAATGTTCAACCAATGACACAAAATCACATATTCGATGCACAAGATTGGTTAAAAACCCTAATTGGATTAGAATAAGCCAAGGGAGGATGAAAATAACCTAAATGTTCAACCAATGATACAAAATTACCTATTAGATGCACAAGATTGGTTAAAAACCCTAATTGGATTAGAATAAGCCTAGGGAGGACGAAAAATGACCTATATGTTCAACCAATGATACAAAATCACTTATTGGATGCACAAGAATGGTTAAAAACCCTAATTGGATTAGAACAAGCCTTTGGAGGACGAAAATGACGTAAATGTTCAACCAATGACACAAAATCACTTATCGGATCCACAAGATTGGTTAAAAACCCTAATTGGATTACAATAAGTCGAAGGACGACGAAAACGACCTAATGTTCGACCAATGACACAAAATCACATATTGGATGCACAAGATTGGTTAAAAACCCTAATTGGATTAGAATAAGTCGAAGGAGGACCAAAATGACCTAAATGTTCAACCAATGACACAAAATTACCTATTGGATGCACAAGATAGATTGAAAACCCTAATGGGATTAGAATAAGCCTAGGGAGGACGAAAAATGACATAAATGTTCAACCAATGACACAAAATCAGTTATTGGATGCACAAGATTGGTTAAAAACCCTAATTGGATGAGAATAGGCCAAGGGAGGACGAAAATGACCTAAATGTTCAACCAATGACACAAAATCACTTATTGGATGCACAAGATTGGTGAAACACCCTAATTGGATTAGAATAAGTCGAAGGATGACAAAAAACGACCTAATTGTTCAACCTATGACACAAAATCACTTATTAAATGCACAAGATTGGTTAAAAACCCTAATTGGATTAGAATAAGTCGAAGGATGACGACAATGACCTAAATGTTCAACCAATGACACAAAATCACATATTGTATGCACAAGATTGGTTAAAAACCCTAATTGGATTAGAATAAGCCTAGGGAGCACGAAAATGACCTAAATATTCAACCAATGACACAAAATCACTTCTTGGATGCACAAGATTGGTTAAAAACCCTAATTGGATTAGAATAAGCCTAAGGAGTACGATAATGACCTAAATGTTCAACCAATGACACAAAATCACTTAATGGATGCACAAGATTGGTTAAAAACCCTAATTGGATTAGAATAATCCAAGGGAGGACGAAAATAACCTAAATGTTTAACCAATGATACAAAATTACCTATTGGATGCACAAGTTTGGTTAAAAACCCTAATTGGATTAGAATAAGCCTAGGGAGGACGAAAAATGACCTATATGTTCAACCAATGACACAAAATCACTTATTGGATGCACAAGATTGGTTAAAAACCCTAATAGGATTAGAATAAGCCAATGGAGGACGAAAATGACCTAAATGTTCAACCAATGACACAAAATCACTTATTGGATGCACAAGATTGGTTAAAAACCCTAATTGGATTAGAACAAGCCTTTGGAGGACTAATATGACGTAAATGTTCAACCAATGACACAAAATCACTTATTGGATGCACAAGATTGGTTAAAAACGCTAATTGGATTAGAATAAGTCGAAGGACGACGAAAACGACCTAATGTTCGACCAATGACACAAAATCACATCTTGGATGCACAAGATTGGTTAAAAACCCTAATTGGATTAGAATAAGTCGAAGGAGGACGAAAATGACCTAAATGTTCAACCAATGACACAAAATTACCTATTGGATGCACAAGATTGGTTGAAAACCCTAATGGGATTAGAATAAGCCTAGGGAGGACGAAAAATGACATAAATGTTCAACCAATTACAAAAAATCACTTATTGGATGCACAAGATTGGTGAAACACCCTAATTGGATAAGAATAAGTCGAAGGATGACGAAAAATGACCTAATTGTTCAACCAATGGCACAAAATCACTTATTAAAAGCACAAGATTGGTTAAAAACCCTAATTGGATTAGAATAAGTCGAAGGATGTCGAAAATGTCCTAAATGTTCAACCAATGACACAAAATCACATATTGGATGCACAAGATTGGTTAAAAACCCTAATTGGATTAGAATAAGCCTAGGGAGCACGAAAATGACCTAAATATTCAACCAATGACACAAAATCACTTATTGGATGCACAAGATTGGTTAAAAACCCTAATTGGATTAGAATAAGCCTAAGGAGTATGAAAATGACCTAAATGTTCAACCAATGACACAAAATCACTTATTGGATGCACAAGATTGGATAAAAACCCTAATTGGATTAGAATTAGCCAAGGGAGGACGAAAATAACCTAAATGTTTAACCAATGATACAAAATTACCTATTAGATGCACAAGATTGGTTAAAAACCCTAATTGGATTAGAATAAGCCTAGGGAGGACGAAAAATGACCTATATGTTCAACCAATGACACAAAATCACATATTGGATGCACAAGATTGGTTAATAACCCTAATTGGATTAGAAGAAGTCGAAGGAGGACGAAAATGACCTAAATGTTCAACCAATGACACAACATTACCTATTGGATGCACAAGATTGGTTGAAAACCCTAATGGGATTAGAATAAGCCTAGGGAGGACGAAAAATGACATAAATGTTCAACCAATGACACAAAATCACGTATTGGATGCACAAGATTGGTTAAAAACCCTAATGGGATGAGAATAGGCCAAGGGAAGACGAAAATGACCTAAATGTTCAACCAATGACACAAAATCACTTATTGGATGCACAAGATTGGTGAAACACCCTAATTGGATTAGAATAAGTCGAAGGATGACGAAAAATTACCTAATTGTTCAACCAATGACACAAAATCACTTATTAAATGCACAAGATCGGTTAAAAACACTAATTGGATTAGAATAAGTCGAAGGATGACGAAAATGACCTAAATGTTCAACCAATGACACAAAATCACATATTGGATGCACAAGATTGGTTAAAAACCCTTATTGGATTAGAATAAGCCTAAGGAGCACGAAAATGACCTAAATATTCAACCAATGACACAAAATCACTTATTGGATGCACAAGATTGGTTAAAAACCCTAATTGGATTAGAATAAGCCTAAGGAGTACGATAATGACCTAAATGTTCAACCAATGACACAAAATCACTTAATGGATGCACAAGATTGGTTAAAAACCCTAATTGGATTAGAATAATCCTAGGGAGGACGAAAATAACCTAAATGTTTAACCAATGATACAAAATTACCTATTGGATGCACAAGTTTGGTTAAAAACCCTAATTGGATTAGAATTAGCCTAGGGAGGACGAAAAATGACCTATATGTTCAACCAATGACACAAAATCACTTATTGGATGCACAAGATTGGTTAAAAACCCTAATAGGATTAGAATAAGCCAATGGAGGACGAAAATGACCTAAATGTTCAACCAATGACACAAAATCACTTATTGGATGCACAAGATTGGTTAAAAACCCTAATTGGATTAGAACAAGCCTTTGGAGGACTAATATGACGTAAATGTTCAACCAATGACACAAAATCACTTATTGGATGCACAAGATTGGTTAAAAACGCTAATTGGATTAAAATAAGTCGAAGGACGACGAAAACGACCTAATGTTCGACCAATGACACAAAATCACATCTTGGATGCACAAGATTGGTTAAAAACCCTAATTGGAATAGAATAAGTCGAAGGAGGACGAAAATGACCTAAATGTTCAACCAATGACACAAAATTACCTATTGGATGCACAAGATTGGTTGAAAACCCTAATGGGATTACAATAAGCCTAGGGAGGACGAAAAATGACATAAATGTTCAACCAATGACACAAAATCACTTATTGGATGCACAAGATTGGTTAAAAACCCTAATTTGAGGAGAATAGGCCAAGGGAGGACGAAAATGACCTAAATGTTCAACCAATGACACCAAATCACTTATTGGATGCACAAGATTGGTGAAACACCCTAATTGGATTAGAATAAGTCGAAGGATGACGAAAAATGACCTAATTGTTCAACCAATGACACAAAATCACTTATTAAATGCACAAGATTGGTTAAAAACCCTAATTGGATTAGAATAAGTCGAAGGATGACGAAAATGTCCTAAATGTTCAACCAATGACACAAAATCACATATTGGATGCACAAGATTGGTTAAAAACCCTAATTGGATTAGAATAAGCCTAGGGAGCACGAAAATGACCTAAATATTCAACCAATGACACAAAATCACTTATTGGATGCACAAGATTGGTTAAAAACCCTAATTGGATTAGAATAAGCCTAAGGAGTACGATAATGACCTAAATGTTCAACCAATGACACAAAATCACTTAATGGATGCACAAGATTGGTTAAAAACCCTAATTGGATTAGAATAATCCTAGGGAGGACGAAAATAACCTAAATGTTTAACCAATGATACAAAATTACCTATTTGATGCACAAGTTTGGTTAAAAACCCTAATTGGATTAGAATTAGCCTAGGGAGGACGAAAAATGACCTATATGTTCAACCAATGACACAAAATCACTTATTGGATGCACAAGATTGGTGAAACACCCTAATTGGATTAGAATAAGTCGAAGGATGACAAAAAACGACCTAATTGTTCAACCTATGACACAAAATCACTTATTAAATGCACAAGATTGGTTAAAAACCCTAATTGGATTAGAATAAGTCGAAGGATGACGAAAATGACCTAAATGTTCAACCAATGACACAAAATCACATATTGTATGCACAAGATTGGTTAAAAACCCTAATTGGATTAGAATAAGCCTAGGGAGCACGAAAATGACCTAAATATTCAACCAATGACACAAAATCACTTCTTGGATGCACAAGATTGGTTAAAAACCCTAATTGGATTAGAATAAGCCTAAGGAGTACGATAATGACCTAAATGTTCAACCAATGACACAAAATCACTTAATGGATGCACAAGATTGGTTAAAAACCCTAATTGGATTAGAATAATCCAAGGGAGGACGAAAATAACCTAAATGTTTAACCAATGATACAAAATTACCTATTGGATGCACAAGTTTGGTTAAAAACCCTAATTGGATTAGAATAAGCCTAGGGAGGACGAAAAATGACCTAGATGTTCAACCAATGACACAAAATCACTTATTGGATGCACAAGATTGGTTAAAAACCCTAATAGGATTAGAATAAGCCAATGGAGGACGAAAATGACCTAAATGTTCAACCAATGACACAAAATCACTTATTGGATGCACAAGATTGGTTAAAAATCCTAATTGGATTAGAACAAGCCTTTGGAGGACTAATATGACGTAAATGTTCAACCAATGACACAAAATCACTTATTGGATGCACAAGATTGGTTAAAAACGCTAATTGGATTAGAATAAGTCGAAGGACGACGAAAACGACCTAATGTTCGACCAATGACACAAAATCACATCTTGGATGCACAAGATTGGTTAAAAACCCTAATTGGATTAGAATAAGTCGAAGGAGGACGAAAATGACCTAAATGTTCAACCAATGACACAAAATTACCTATTGGATGCACAAGATTGGTTGAAAACCCTAATGGGATTAGAATAAGCCTAGGGAGGACGAAAAATGACATAAATGTTCAACCAATGACACAAAATCACTTATTGGATGCACAAGATTGGTTAAAAACCCTAATTGGATTAGAATAAGCCTAGGGAGCACGAAAAGCACCTAAATATTCAACCAATGACACAAAATCACTTATTGGATGCACAAGATTGGTTAAAAACCCTAATTGGATTAGAATAAGCCTAAGGAGCACGAAAATGACCTAAATATTCAACCAATGACACAAAATCACTTATTGGATGCACAAGATTGGTTAAAAACCCTAATTGGATTAGAATAAGCCTAAGGAGTACGATAATGACCTAAATGTTCAACCAATGACACAAAATCACTTATTGGATGCACAAGATTGGTTAAAAACCCTAATTGGATTAGAAAAAGCCAAGGGAGGACGAAAATGTCCTAAATGTTTAACCAATGATACAAAATTACCTATTGGATGCACAAGATTGGTTAAAAACCCTAATTGGATTAGAATAAGCCTAGGGGGGACGAAAAATGACCTATATGTTCAACCAATGACACAAAATCACATATTGGATGCACAAGATTGGTTAAAAACCCTAATTGGATTAGAATAAGTCGAAGGAGGACGAAAATGACCTAAATGTTCAACCAATGACACAAAATCACTTATTGGATGCACAAGATTGGTTAAAAACCCTAATTGGATTAGAATAAGCCAAGGGAGGACGAAAATAACCTAAATGTTTAACCAATGATACAAAATTACCTATTGGATGCACAAGATTGGTTAAAAACCCTAATTGGATTAGAATAAGCCTAGGGAGGACGAAAAATGACCTATATGTTCAACCAATGACACAAAATCACTTATTGGATGCACAAGATTGGTTAAAAACCCTACTAGGATTAGAATAAGCCAATGGAGGACGAAAATGAACTAAATGTTCAACCAATGATACAAAATCACTTATTGGATGCACAAGAATGGTTAAAAACCCTAATTGGATTAGAACAAGCCTTTGGAGGACGAAAATGACGTAAATGTTAAACCAATGACACCAAATCACTTATTGGATCCACAAGATTGGTTAAAAACCCTAATTGGATTACAATAAGTCGAAGGACGACGAAAACGACCTAATGTTCGACCAATGACACAAAATCACATATTGGATGCACAAGATTGGTTAAAAACCCTAATTGGATTAGAATAAGTCGAAGGAGGACCAAAATGACCTAAATGTTCAACCAATGACACAAAATTACCTATTGGATGCACAAGATAGATTGAAAACCCTAATGGGATTAGAATAAGCCTAGGGAGGACGAAAAATGACATAAATGTTCAACCAATGACACAAAATCAGTTATTGGATGCACAAGATTGGTTAAAAACCCTAATTGGATGAGAATAGGCCAAGGGAGGACGAAAATGACCTAAATGTTCAACCAATGACACAAAATCACTTATTGGATGCACAAGATTGGTGAAACACCCTAATTGGATTAGAATAAGTCGAAGGATGACAAAAAACGACCTAATTGTTCAACCTATGACACAAAATCACTTATTAAATGCACAAGATTGGTTAAAAACCCTAATTGGATTAGAATAAGTCGAAGGATGACGAAAATGACCTAAATGTTCAACCAATGACACAAAATCACATATTGTATGCACAAGATTGGTTAAAAACCCTAATTGGATTAGAATAAGCCTAGGGAGCACGAAAATGACCTAAATATTCAACCAATGACACAAAATCACTTCTTGGATGCACAAGATTGGTTAAAAACCCTAATTGGATTAGAATAAGCCTAAGGAGTACGATAATGACCTAAATGTTCAACCAATGACACAAAATCACTTAATGGATGCACAAGATTGGTTAAAAACCCTAATTGGATTAGAATAATCCAAGGGAGGACGAAAATAACCTAAATGTTTAACCAATGATACAAAATTACCTATTGGATGCACAAGTTTGGTTAAAAACCCTAATTGGATTAGAATAAGCCTAGGGAGGACGAAAAATGACCTATATGTTCAACCAATGACACAAAATCACTTATTGGATGCACAAGATTGGTTAAAAACCCTAATAGGATTAGAATAAGCCAATGGAGGACGAAAATGACCTAAATGTTCAACCAATGACACAAAATCACTTATTGGATGCACAAGATTGGTTAAAAACCCTAATTGGATTAAAACAAGCCTTTGGAGGACTAATATGACGTAAATGTTCAACCAATGACACAAAATCACTTATTGGATGCACAAGATTGGTTAAAAACGCTAATTGGATTAGAATAAGTCGAAGGACGACGAAAACGACCTAATGTTCGACCAATGACACAAAATCACATCTTGGATGCACAAGATTGGTTAAAAACCCTAATTGGAATAGAATAAGTCGAAGGAGGACGAAAATGACCTAAATGTTCAACCAATGACACAAAATTACCTATTGGATGCACAAGATTGGTTGAAAACCCTAATGGGATTACAATAAGCCTAGGGAGGACGAAAAATGACATAAATGTTCAACCAATGACACAAAATCACTTATTGGATGCACAAGATTGGTTAAAAACCCTAATTTGATGAGAATAGGCCAAGGGAGGACGAAAATGACCTAAATGTTCAACCAATGACACCAAATCACTTATTGGATGCACAAGATTGGTGAAACACCCTAATTGGATTAGAATAAGTCGAAGGATGACGAAAAATGACCTAATTGTTCAACCAATGACACAAAATCACTTATTAAATGCACAAGATTGGTTAAAAACCCTAATTGGATTAGAATAAGTCGAAGGATGACGAAAATGTCCTAAATGTTCAACCAATGACACAAAATCACATATTGGATGCACAAGATTGGTTAAAAACTCTAATTGGATTAGAATAAGCCTAGGGAGCACGAAAATGACCTAAATATTCAACCAATGACACAAAATCACTTATTGGATGCACAAGATTGGTTAAAAACCCTAATTGGATTAGAATAAGCCTAAGGAGTACGATAATGACCTAAATGTTCAACCAATGACACAAAATCAACTATTGGATGCACAAGATTGGTTAAAAACCCTAATTGGATTAGAAAAAGCCAAGGGAGGACGAAAATGTCCTAAATGTTTAACCAATGATACAAAATTACCTATTGGATGCACAAGATTGGTTAAAAACCCTAATTGGATTAGAATAAGCCTAGGGGGGACGAAAAATGACCTATATGTTCAACCAATGACACAAAATCACATATTGGATGCACAAGATTGGTTAAAAACCCTAATTGGATTAGAATAAGTCGAAGGAGGACGAAAATGACCTAAATGTTCAACCAATGACACAAAATCACTTATTGGATGCACAAGATTGGTTAAAAACCCTAATTGGATTAGAATAAGCCAACGGAGGACGAAAATAACCTAAATGTTTAACCAATGATACAAAATTACCTATTGGATGCACAAGATTGGTTAAAAACCCTAACTGGATTAGAATAAGCTTAGGGAGGACGAAAAATGACCTATATGTTCAACCAATGACACAAAATCACTTTTTTGATGCACAAGATTGGTTAAAAACCCTAATAGGATTAGAATAAGCCAATGGAGCACGAAAATGACCTAAATGTTCAACCAATGACACAAAATCACTTATTGGATGCACAAGATTGGTTAAAAACCCTAATTGGATTAGAACAAGCCTTTGGAGGACTAATATGACGTAAATGTTCAACCAATGACACAAAATCACTTATTGGATGCACAAGATTGGTTAAAAACCCTAATTGGATTAGAATAAGTCGAAGGACGACGAACACGACCTAATGTTCGACCAATGACACAAAATCACATCTTGGATGCACAAGATTGGTTAAAAACCCTAATTGGAGTAGAATAAGTCGAAGGAGGATGAAAATGACCTAAATGTTCAACCAATGACACAAAATTACCTATTGTATGCACAAGATTGGTTGAAAACCCTAATGGGATTAGAATAAGCCTAGGGAGGACGAAAAAAGACATAAATGTTCAACCAATGACACAAAATCACTTATTGGATGCACAAGATTGGTTAAAAACCCTAATTTGATGAGAATAGGCCAAGGGAGGACAAAAATGACCTAAATGTTCAACCAATGACACCAAATCACTTATTGGATGCACAAGATTGGTGAAACACCCTAATTGGATTAGAAAAAGTCGAAGGATGACGAAAAATGACCTAATTGTTCAACCAATGACACAAAATCACTTATTTAATGCACAAGATTGGTTAAAAACCCTAATTGGATTAGAATAAGTCGAAGGATGACGAAAATGTCCTAAATGTTCAACCAATGACACAAAATCACATATTGGATGCACAAGATTGGTTAAAAACCCTAATTGGATTAGAATAAGCCTAGGGAGCACGAAAATGACCTAAATATTCAACCAATGACACAAAATCACTTATTGGATGCACAAGATTGGTTAAAAACCCTAATTGGATTAGAATAAGCCTAAGGAGTACGATAATGACCTAAATGTTCAACCAATGACAAAAAATCACTTATTGGATGCACAAGATTGGTTAAAAATCCTAATTGGATTAGAAAAAGCCAAGGGAGGACGAAAATAACCTCAATGTTTAACCAGTGATACAAAATTACCTATTGGATGCACAAGATTGGTTAAAAACCCTAATTGGATTAGAATAAGCCTAGGGGGGACGAAAAATGACCTATATGTTCAACCAATGACACAAAATCACATATTGGATGCACAAGATTGGTTAAAAACCCTAATTGGATTGGAATAGGCCTCGGGAGCACGAAAATGACCTAAATATTCAACCAATGACACAAAATCACTTATTGGATGCACAAGATTGGTTAAAAACCCTAATTGGATTAGAATAAGCCTAAGGAGTACGATAATGACCTATATGTTCAACCAATGACACAAAATCACTTATTGGATGCACAAGATTGGTTAAAAACCCTAATTGGATTAGAATAAGCCTAAGGAGTACGATAATGACCTAAATGTTCAACCAATGACACAAAATCACTTATTGGATGCACAAGATTGGTTAAAAACCCTAATTGGATTAGAATAAGCCAACGGTGGACGAAAATGACCTAAATGTTCAACCAATGACACAAAATCACTTATTGGATGCACAAGATTGGTTAAAAACCCTAATTGGATTAGAACAAGCCTTTGGAGGACGAATATGACGTAAATGTTCAACCAATGACACAAAATCACTTATTGGATGCACAAGATTTGTTAAAAACCCTAATTGGATTAGAATAAGTCGAAGGATGACGAAAACGACCTAATGTTCGACCAGTGACACAAAATCACATATTGGATGCACAAGATTGGTTAAATACCCTAATTGGATTAGAATAAGTCGAAGGAGGACGAAAATGACCTAAATGTTCAACCAATGACACAAAATCACATATTGGATGCACATGATTGGTTAAAAACCCAAATTGGATTAGAGCAAGCCTTTGGAGGACGAATATGACGTAAATGTTCAACCAATGACACAAAATGACTTATTGGATGCACAAGATTGGTTAAAAACCCTAATTGGATTAGAATAAGCCTAAAAAGTACGATAATGACCTAAATGTTCAACCAATGACACAAAATCACTTATTGGATGCACAAGATTGGTTAAAAACCCTAATTTGATGAGAATAGGCCAAGGGAGGACAAAAATGACCTAAATGTTCAACCAATGACACCAAATCACTTATTGGATGCACAAGATTGGTGAAACACCCTAATTGGATTAGAATAAGTCGAAGGATGACGAAAAATGACCTAATTGTTCAACCAATGACACAAAATCACTTATTTAATGCACAAGATTGGTTAAAAACCCTAATTGGATTAGAATAAGTCGAAGGATGACGAAAATGTCCTAAATGTTCAACCAATGACACAAAATCACATATTGGATGCACAAGATTGGTTAAACACCCTAATTGGATTAGAATAAGCCTAGGGTGCACGAAAATGACCTAAATATTCAACCAATGACACAAAATCACTTATTGGATGCACAAGATTGGTTAAAAACCCTAATTGGATTAGAATAAGCCTAAGGAGTACGATAATGACCTATATGTTCAACCAATGACACAAAATCAGTTATTGGATGCACAAGATTGGTTAAAAACCCTAATTGGATTAGAATAAGCCTAAGGAGTACGATAATGACCTAAATGTTCAACCAATGACACAAAATCACTTATTGGATGCACAAGATTGGTTAAAAACCCTAATTTGATGAGAATAGGCCAAGGGAGGACAAAAATGACCTAAATGTTCAACCAATGACACCAAATCACTTATTGGATGCACAAGATTGGTGAAACACCCTAATTGGTTTAGAATAAGTCGAAGGATGACGAAAAATGACCTAATTGTTCAACCAATGACACAAAATCACTTATTAAATGCACAAGATTGGTTAAAAACCCTAATTGGATTAGAATAAGCCTAGGGTGCACGAAAATGACCTAAATATTCAACCAATGACACAAAATCACTTATTGGATGCACAAGATTGGTTAAAAACCCTAATTTGATGAGAATAGGCCAAGGGAGGACAAAAATGACCTAAATGTTCAACCAATGACACAAAATCACTTATTAAATGCACAAGATTGGTTAAAAACCCTAATTGGATTAGAATAAGCCTAGGGAGCACGAAAATGACCTAAATATTCAACCAATGACACAAAATCACTTATTGGATGCACAAGATTGGTTAAAAACCCTAATTGGATTAGAATAAGCCTAAGGAGTACGATAATGACCTATATGTTCAACCAATGACACAAAATCACTTATTGGATGCACAAGATTGGTTAAAAACCCTAATTGGATTAGAATAAGCCTAAGGAGTACGATGATGACCTAAATGTTCAACCAATGACACAAAATCACTTATTGGATGCACAAGATTGGTTAAAAACCCTAATTTGATGAGAATAGGCCAAGGGAGGACAAAAATGACCTAAATGTTCAACCAATGACACAAAATCACTTATTAAATGCACAAGATTGGTTAAAAACCCTAATTGGATTAGAATAAGCCTAGGGTGCACGAAAATGACCTAAATATTCAACCAATGACACAAAATCACTTATTGGATGCACAAGATTGGTTAAAAACCCTAATTGGATTAGAATAAGCCTAAGGAGTACGATAATGACCTATATGTTCAACCAATGACACAAAATCACTTATTGGATGCACAAGATTGGTTAAAAACCCTAATTGGATTAGAATAAGCCTAAGGAGTACGATAATGACCTAAATGTTCAACCAATGACACAAAATCACTTATTGGATGCACAAGATTGGTTAAAAACCCTAATTTGATGAAAATAGGCCAGGGGAGGACAAAAATGACCTAAATGTTCAACCAATGACACCGAATCACTTATTGGATGCACAAGATTGGTGAAACACCCTAATTGGATTAGAATAAGTCGAAGGATGACGAAAAATGACCTAATTGTTCAACCAATGACACAAAATCACTTATTAAATGCACAAGATTGGTTAAAAACCCTAATTGGATTAGAATAAGCCTAGGGTGCACGAAAATGACCTAAATATTCAACCAATGACACAAAATCACTTATTGGATGCACAAGATTGGTTAAAAACCCTAATTGGATTAGAATAAGCCTAAGGAGTACGATAATGACCTAAATGTTCAACCAATGACACAAAATCACTTATTGGATGCACAAGATTGGTTAAAAACCCTAATTTGATGAGAATAGGCCAAGGGAGGACAAAAATGACCTAAATGTTCAACCAATGACACCAAATCACTAATTGGATGCACAAGATTGGTGAAACACCCTAATTGGATTAGAATAAGTCGAAGGATGACGAAAAATGACCTAATTGTTCAACCAATGACACAAAATCACTTATTAAATGCACAAGATTGGTTAAAAACCCTAATTGGATTAGAATAAGCCTAGGGTGCACGAAAATGACCTAAATATTCAACCAATGACACAAAATCACTTATTGGATGCACAAGATTGGTTAAAAACCCTAATTGGATTAGAATAAGCCTAAGGAGTACGATAATGACCTAAATGTTCAACCAATGACACAAAATCACTTATTGGATGCACAAGATTGGTTAAAAACCCTAATTGGATTAGAAAAAGCCAAGGGAGGACGAAGATAACCTAAATGTTTAACCAATGATACAAAATTACCTATTGGATGCACAAGATTGGTTAAAAACCCTAATTGGATTAGAATAAGCCTAGGGGGGACGAAAAATGACCTATATGTTCAACCATTGACACAAAATCACTTATTGGATGCACAAGATTGGTTAAAAACCCTAATTTGATGAGAATAGGCCAAGGGAGGACAAAAATGACCTAAATGTTCAACCAATGACACCAAATCACTTATTGGATGCACAAGATTGGTGAAACACCCTAATTGGATTAGAAAAAGTCGAAGGATGACGAAAAATGACCTAATTGTTCAACCAATGACACAAAATCACTTATTTAATGCACAAGATTGGTTAAAAACCCTAATTGGATTAGAATAAGTCGAAGGATGACGAAAATGTCCTAAATGTTCAACCAATGACACAAAATCACATATTGGATGCACAAGATTGGTTAAAAACCCTAATTGGATTAGAATAAGCCTAGGGTGCACGAAAATGACCTAAATATTCAACCAATGACACAAAATCACTTATTGGATGCACAAGATTGGTTAAAAACCCTAATTGGATTAGAATAACCCTAAGGAGTACGATAATGACCTATATGTTCAACCAATGACACAAAATCAGTTATTGGATGCACAAGATTGGTTAAAAACCCTAATTGGATTAGAATAAGCCTAAGGAGTACGATAATGACCTAAATGTTCAACCAATGACACAAAATCACTTATTGGATGCACAAGATTGGTTAAAAACCCTAATTTGATGAGAATAGGCCAAGGGAGGACAAAAATGACCTAAATGTTCAACCAATGACACCAAATCACTTATTGGATGCACAAGATTGGTGAAACACCCTAATTGGTTTAGAATAAGTCGAAGGATGACGAAAAATGACCTAATTGTTCAACCAATGACACAAAATCACTTATTAAATGCACAAGATTGGTTAAAAACCCTAATTGGATTAGAATAAGCCTAGGGTGCACGAAAATGACCTAAATATTCAACCAATGACACAAAATCACTTATTGGATGCACAAGATTGGTTAAAAACATTAATTGGATTAGAATAAGCCTAAGGAGTACGATAATGACCTAAATGTTCAACCAATGACACAAAATCACTTATTGGATGCACAAGATTGGTTAAAAACCGTAATTGGATTAGAATAAGCCAACGGTGGACGAAAATGACCTAAATGTTCAACCAATGACACAAAATCACATATTGGATGCACAAGATTGGTTAAAAACCCTAATTGGATTAGAATAAGCCTAGGGTGCACGAAAATGACCTAAATATTCAACCAATGACACAAAATCACTTATTGGATGCACAAGATTGGTTAAAAACCCTAATTGGATTAGAATAAGCCTAAGGAGTACGAAAATGACCTAAATGTTCAACCAATGACACAAAATCACTTATTGGATGCACAAGATTGGTTAAAAACCCTAATTTGATGAGAATAGGCCAAGGGAGGACAAAAATGACCTAAATGTTCAACCAATGACACCAAATCACTTATTGGATGCACAAGATTGGTGAAACACCCTAATTGGATTAGAATAAGTCGAAGGATGACGAAAAATGACCTAATTGTTCAACCAATGACACAAAATCACTTATTTAATGCACAAGATTGGTTAAAAACCCTAATTGGATTAGAATAAGTCGAAGGATGACGAAAATGTCCTAAATGTTCAACCAATGACACAAAATCACATATTGGATGCACAAGATTGGTTAAACACCCTAATTGGATTAGAATAAGCCTAGGGTGCACGAAAATGACCTAAATATTCAACCAATGACACAAAATCACTTATTGGATGCACAAGATTGGTTAAAAACCCTAATTGGATTAGAATAAGCCTAAGGAGTACGATAATGACCTATATGTTCAACCAATGACACAAAATCACTTATTGGATGCACAAGATTGGTTAAAAACCCTAATTGGATTAGAATAAGCCTAAGGAGTACGATAATGACCTAAATGTTCAACCAATGACACAAAATCACTTATTGGATGCACAAGATTGGTTAAAAACCCTAATTGGATTAGAATAAGCCAACGGTGGACGAAAATGACCTAAATGTTCAACCAATGACACAAAATCACTTATTGGATGCACAAGATTGGTTAAAAACCCTAATTGGATTAGAACAAGCCTTTGGAGGACGAATATGACGTAAATGTTCAACCAATGACACAAAATCACTTATTGGATGCACAAGATTTGTTAAAAACCCTAATTGGATTAGAATAAGTCGAAGGATGACGAAAACGACCTAATGTTCGACCAGTGACACAAAATCACATATTGGATGCACAAGATTGGTTAAATACCCTAATTGGATTAGAATAAGTCGAAGGAGGACGAAAATGACCTAAATGTTCAACCAATGACACAAAATCACATATTGGATGCACATGATTGGTTAAAAACCCAAATTGGATTAGAGCAAGCCTTTGGAGGACGAATATGACGTAAATGTTCAACCAATGACACAAAATGACTTATTGGATGCACAAGATTGGTTAAAAACCCTAATTGGATTACAATAAGTGGAAGGACGACGAAAACGACCTAAAGTTTAACCAATGACACAAAATCACATATTGGATGCACAAGATTGGTTAATAACCCTAATTGGATTAGAATAAGTCGAAGGAGGACCAAAATGACCTAAATGTTCAACCAATGACACAAAATTACCTATTGGATGCACAAGATAGATTTAAAACCCTAATGGGATTAGAATAAGCCTAGGGAGGACGAAAAATGACATAAATGTTCAACCCATGACACAAAATCACTTATTGGATGCACAAGATTGGTTAAAAACCCTAATTGGATGAGAATAGGCCAAGGGAGGACGAAAATGACCTAAATGTTCAACCAATGCTACAAAATTACCTATTGGATGCACAAGATTGGTTAAAAACCCTAATTGGATTAGAATAAGCCTAGGGAGGACAAAAAATGACCTATATGTTCAACCAATGACACAAAATCACTTATTGGATGCATAAGATTGGTTAAAAACCCTAATTGGATTAGAATAAGCCAATGGAGGACGAAAATGACCTAAATGTTCAACCAATGACACAAAATCACTTATTGGATGCACAATATTGGTGAAACACCCTAATTGGATTAGAATAAGTCGAAGGATGACGAAAGACGACCTAATTGTTCAACCAATGACACAAAATCACTTATTAAATGCACAAGATTGGTTAAAAACCCTAATTGGATTAGAATAAGTCGAAGGATGACGAAAATGTCCTAAATGTTCAACCAATGACACAAAATCACATATTGGATGCACAAGATCGGTTAAAAACCCTAATTGGATTAGAATAAGCCTAGGGAGCACGAAAATGACCTAAATATTCAACCAATGACACAAAATCACTTATTGGATGCACAAGATTGGTTAAAAACCCTAATTGGATTAGAATAAGCCTAAGGAGTACGATAATGACCTAAATATTCAACCAACGACACAAAATCACTTATTGGATGCACAAGATTGGTTTAAAACCCTAATTGGATTAGAATAGGCCAAGGGAGGATGAAAATAACCTAAATGTTCAACCAATGATACAAAATTACCTATTAGATGCACAAGATTGGTTAAAAACCCTAATTGGATTAGAATAAGCCAAGGGAGGACGAAAAATGACATAAATGTTCAACCAATGACACAAAATCACTTATTGGATGCACAAGATTGGTGAAACACCCTAATTGGATTAGAATAAGTCGAAGGATGACGAAAAATTACCTAATTGTTCAACCAATGACACAAAATCACTTATTAAATGCACAAGATCGGTTAAAAACACTAATTGGATTAGAATAAGTCGAAGGATGACGAAAATGACCTAAATGTTCAACCAATGATACAAAATTACCTATTGGATGCACAAGATTGGTTAAAAACCCTAATTGGATTAGAATAAGCCTAGGGAGGCGAAAAATGACCTATATGTTCAACCAATGACACAAAATCACTTATTGGATGCACAAGATTGGTTAAAAACCCTAATTGGATTAGAATAAGCCAACGGTGGACGAAAATGACCTAAATGTTCAACCAATGACACAAAATCACTTATTGGATGCACAAGATTGGTTAAAAACCCTAATTGGATTAGAACAAGCCTAGGGTGCACGAAAATGACCTAAATATTCAACCAATGACACAAAATCACTTATTGGATGCACAAGATTGGTTAAAAACCCTAATTGGATTAGAATAAGCCTAAGGAGTACGATAATGACCTATATGTTCAACCAATGACACAAAATCACTTATTGGATGCACAAGATTGGTTAAAAACCCTAATTGGATTAGAATAAGCCTAAGGAGTACGATAATGACCTAAATGTTCAACCAATGACACAAAATCACTTATTGGATGCACAAGATTGGTTAAAAACCCTAATTGGATTAGAATAAGCCAACGGTGGACGAAAATGACCTAAATGTTCAACCAATGACACAAAATCACTTATTGGATGCACAAGATTGGTTAAAAACCCTAATTGGATTTGAATAAGCCTAGGGTGCACGAAAATGACCTAAATATTCAACCAATGACACAAAATCACTTATTGGATGCACAAGATTGCTTAAAAACCTTAATTGGATTAGAATAAGCCTAGGGAGGACGAAAATGACCTAAATGATCAACCAATGATAGAAAATCACATATTGGATGCACAAGATTGGTTAAAAACCCATATTGGATTAGAATAAGTTGAAGGATGACGAAAATGTCTTAAATGTTCAAGTAATGTCACAAACCCGATTATTGGATGCACAAGATTGGTTAAAAACCCTAATTGGATTAGAATAAGTCGAAGGAGGACGAAAATGACCTAAATGTTCAACCAATGACACAAAATCACTTATTGGATGCACAAGATTGGTTAAAAACCCTAATTGGATTAGAATAAGCCTAGGGAGGACGAAAATGACCTAAATGTTCAACCAATGACACAAAACCACATATTGGATGTACAAGATTGGTTAAAAACCCTAATTGGATTAGAATAAGCCTAGGGAGGACGAAAATGACCTAAATGTTCAACCAATGACACAAAATCACATATTGGATGCACAAGATTGGTTAAAAACCCTAATTGGATTAGAATAAGCCTAGGGAGGACGAAAATGACCTAAATGTTCAACCAATGACACAAAATGACAGAAAATCACAGATTGGATGCACTAGATTGGTTAAAAACCCTAATTGGATTAGAATAAGCCTACGGAGGACGAAAATGACCTAAATGTTCAACAAATGACACAAAATGACACAAAATAACATATTGGATGCACAAGATTGGTTAAAAACCTTAATTGGATTAGAATAAGCCTAGGGAGGACAAAAATGACCTAAATATTCAACCGATGACACAAAATCACATATTGGATGCACAAGATTGGTTAAAAACCCTAATTGGATTAGAATAAGCCTAGGGAGGACGAAAATGACCTAAATGTTCAACCAATGACACAAAATCACATATTGGATGCACAAGATTGGTTAAAAACCCTAATTGGATTAGAATAAGCTTTGGGAGGACGAAAATGCCCTAAATGTTCAACCAATGACACAAAATCACATATTGGATGCACAAGATTGCTTAAAAACCCTAATTGGATTAGAATAAGCCTAGGGAGGACAAAAATGACCTAAATGTTCAACCAATGACACAAAATCACATATTGGAAGCACAAGATTGGTTAAAAACCCTAATCGGATTAGAATAAGCCTAGGGAGGACGAATATGACCTAAATGTTCAACCAATGACACAAAATGACACAAAATCACATATTGGATGCACAAGATTGGTTAAAAACCCTAATTGGATTAGAATAAGCCTAGGGAGGACGAAAATGACCTAAATGTTCAACCAATGACACAAAATGACACAAAATCACATATTGGATGCACAAGATTGGTTAAAAACCTTAATTGGATTAGAATAAGCCTAGGGAGGACGAATATGACCTAAATGTTCAACCAATGACACAAAATGACACAAAATCACATATTGGATGCACAAGATTGGTTAAAAACCCTAATTGGATTAGAATAAGCCTAGGGAGGACGAAAATGACCTAAATGTTCAACCAATGACACAAAATGACACAAAATCACATATTGGATGCACAAGATTGGTTAAAAATCCTAATTAGATTAAAATAACCCTAGGGAGGACGAAAATGACCTAAATGTTCAACCAATGACACAAAATGACACAAAATCACATATTGGATGCACAGGATTCGTGAAAAACCCTAATTGGATTAGAATAAGCCTGGGGAGGACGAAAATGACCTAAATGTTCAACCAATGACACAAAATGACACAAAATCACATATTGGATGCACAAGATTGGTTAAAAACCCTAATTGGATTAGAATAAGCCTAGGGAGGACGAAAATGACCTAAATGTTCAACCAATGACACAAAATGACACAAAATCACATATTGGATGCACAAGATTGGTTAAAAACCGTAATTGGATTAGAACAAGCATAGGAAGGACGAAAATGATCTAAATGTTCAACCAATGACACAAAATGACACAAAATCACATATTGGATGCACAAGATTGGTTAAAAACCCTAATTGGATTAGAATAATCCTAGGGAGGACGAAAATGACCTAAATGTTCAACCAATGACACAAAATGACACAAAATCACATATTGGATGCACAAGATTGGTTAAAAACCCTAGTTGGATTAGAATAAGCCTAGGGAGGACAAAAATGACACAAAAACACATATTGGATGCACAACATTGGTTAAAAACCCTAATTGGATTATAATAAGCCTAGGGAGGACGAAAATGACCTAAATGTTCAACCAATGATAGAAAATGACACAAAATCACATACTGGATGCACAAGATTGGTTAAAAACCCTAATTGGATTAGAATAAGCCTAGGGAGGACGAAAATGACCTAAATGTTCAACCAATGACACAAAATGACACAAAATCACATATTGGATGCACAAGATTGGTTAAAAACCCTAATTGGATTAGAATAAGCCTAGGGAGGACGAAAATGACCTAAATGTTCAACCAATGACACAAAACAACACATAATCACATATTGGATGCACAAGATTGGTTAAAAACCCTAATTGGATTAGAATAAGCCTGTGGAGGACGAAAATGACCTAAATGTTCAACCAATGACACAAAATCACATATTGGACGCACAAGATTGGTTAAAAACGCTAATTGGATTAGAATAAGCCTAGGGAGGACGAAAATGACCTAAATTTTCAACCAATGACACCAAATCACATATTGGATGCACAAGATTGGTTAAAAACCCTAATTGGATTAGAATAAGCCTAGGGAGGACGAAAATGACCTAAATGTTCAACCAATGACACAAAATGACACAAAATCACATATTGGATGCACAAGATTGGTTAAAAACCCTAATTGGATTAGAATAAGCCTAGGGAGGACGAAAATGACCTAAATGTTCAACCAATGACCCAAAATGACACAAAATCACACATTGGATGCACTAGATTGGTTAAGAACCTTAATTGGATAAGAATAAGCCAAGGGAGGACGAAAATGACCTAAATGTTCAACCAATGACACAAAATGACACAAAATCACATATTGGATGCACAAGATTGGTTAAAAACCCTAATTGGATTAGAATAAGCCTAGGGAGGACGAAAATGACCTAAATGTTCAACCAATGACACAAACTCACATATTGGATGCACAATTTTGGTTAAAAACCCTAATTGGATTAGAATAAGCCTAGGGAGGACGAAAATGACCTAAATGTTCAACCAATGACACAAAATCACATATTGGATGCACAAGATTGGTTAAAAACCCTAATTGGATTAGAATAAGCCTATGGAGGACAAAAATGACCTAAATGTTCAACCAATGATACAAAATCACATATAGGATGCACAAGATTGGTTAAAAACCCTAATTGGATTAGAATAAGCCTAGGGAGGACGAAAATGACCTAAATGTTCAACCAATGACACAAAATGACACAAAATCACATATTGGATGCACAAGATTGGTTAAAAACCCTAATTGGATTAGAATAAGCCTAGGGAGGACGTAAATGACCTAAATGTTCAGTCTATGACACAAAATCACATATTGGATGCACAAGATTGGTTAAAAACCCTAATTGGATTAGAATAAGCCTAGGGAGGACGAAAATGACCTAAATGTTCAACCAATGACACAAAATGACACAAAATCACATATTGGATGCACAAGATTGGTTAAAAACCCTAATTGGATTAGAATAAGCCTATGGAGGAAGAAAATGACCAAAATGTTCAACCAATGACACAAAATCACATATTGGATGCACAAGATTGGTTAAAAACCCTAATTGGATTAGAATAAGCCTAGGGAGGACGAAAATGACCTAAATGTTCAACCAATGACACAAAATGACAGAAAATCACATATTGGATGCACAAGATTGGTTAAAAACCCTAATTGGATTAGAATAAGTCTAGGGAGGACAAAAATGACCTAAATGTTCAACCAATGACACAAAATCACATATTGGATGCACAAGATTGGTTAAAAACCCTAATTGGATTAGAATAAGCCTAGGGAGGACGAAAATGACCTAAATGTTCAACCAATGACACAAAATGACACAAAATCACATATTGGATGCACAAGATTGGTTAAAAACCCTAATTGGATTAGAATAAGCCTAGGGAGAACAAAAATGACCTAAATATTCAACCAATGACAAAAAATCACATATTGGATGCACAAGATTGGTTAAAAACCCTAATTGGATTAGAATAAGCCTAGGGAGGACGAAAATGACCTAAATGTTCAACCAATGACACAAAATCACATATTGGATGCACAAGATTGGTTCAAAACCCTAATTAGATTAGAATAAGCCTAGGGATGATGAAAATGACCTAAATGTTCAACCAATGACACAAAATGACACAAAATCACATATTGGATGCACAAGATTGGTTAAAAACCCTAAATGGATTCGAATAAGCCTAGGGAGGACGAAAATGACATAAATGTTCAACCAATGACACAAAATCACATATTGGATGCACAAGATTGGTTAAAAACCCTAATTGGATTAGAATAAGCCTAGGGAGGACGAAAATGACCTAAATGTTCAACCAATGACACAAAATGACACAAAATCACATATTGGATGCACAAGATTGGTTAAAAACCCTAGTTGGATTAGAATAAGCCTATGGAGGACGAAAATGACCTAAATGTTCAATCAATGACACAAAATGTCACAAAATCACATATTGGATGCGCAAGAATGGTTAAAAACCCTAATTGGATTAGAATAAGCCTAGGGAGGACGAAAATGACCTAAATGTTCAACCAATGACACAAAATCACATATTGGATGCACAAGATTGGTTAAAAACCCTAATTGGATTAGAATAAGCCTAGGGAGGACGAAAATGACCTAAATATTCAACCAATGACACAAAATCACTTATTGGATGCACAAGATTGGTTAAAAACCCTAATTGGATTAGAATAAGCCTAAGGAGTACGATAATGACCTAAATGTTCAACCAATGACACAAAATCACTTATTGGATGCACAAGATTGGTTAAAAACCCTAATTTGATGAGAATAGGCCAAGGGAGGACAAAAATGACCTAAATGTTCAACCAATGACACCAAATCACTTATTGGATGCACAAGATTGGTGAAACACCCTAATTGGTTTAGAATAAGTCGAAGGATGACGAAAAATGACCTAATTGTTCAACCAATGACACAAAATCACTTATTAAATGCACAAGATTGGTTAAAAACCCTAATTGGATTAGAATAAGCCTAGGGTGCACGAAAATGACCTAAATATTCAACCAATGACACAAAATCACTTATTGGATGCACAAGATTGGTTAAAAACCCTAATTTGATGAGAATAGGCCAAGGGAGGACAAAAATGACCTAAATGTTCAACCAATGACACCAAATCACTTATTGGATGCACAAGATTGGTGAAACACCCTAATTGGATTAGAATAAGTCGAAGGATGACGAAAAATGACCTAATTGTTCAACCAATGACACAAAATCACTTATTTAATGCACAAGATTGGTTAAAAACCCTAATTGGATTAGAATAAGTCGAAGGATGACGAAAATGTCCTAAATGTTCAACCAATGACACAAAATCACATATTGGATGCACAAGATTGGTTAAACACCCTAATTGGATTAGAATAAGCCTAGGGTGCACGAAAATGACCTAAATATTCAACCAATGACACAAAATCACTTATTGGATGCACAAGATTGGTTAAAAACCCTAATTGGATTAGAATAAGCCTAAGGAGTACGATAATGACCTATATGTTCAACCAATGACACAAAATCAGTTATTGGATGCACAAGATTGGTTAAAAACCCTAATTGGATTAGAATAAGCCTAAGGAGTACGATAATGACCTAAATGTTCAACCAATGACACAAAATCACTTATTGGATGCACAAGATTGGTTAAAAACCCTAATTTGATGAGAATAGGCCAAGGGAGGACAAAAATGACCTAAATGTTCAACCAATGACACCAAATCACTTATTGGATGCACAAGAGTGGTGAAACACCCTAATTGGATTAGAATAAGTCGAAGGATGACGAAAAATGACCTAATTGTTCAACCAATGACACAAAATCACTTATTAAATGCACAAGATTGGTTAAAAACCCTAATTGGATTAGAATAAGCCTAGGGTGCACGAAAATGACCTAAATATTCAACCAATGACACAAAATCACTTATTGGATGCACAAGATTGGTTAAAAACCCTAATTGGATTAGAATAAGCCTAAGGAGTACGATAATGACCTATATGTTCAACCAATGACACAAAATCACTTATTGGATGCACAAGATTGGTTAAAAACCCTAATTGGATTAGAATAAGCCAACGGTGGACGAAAATGACCTAAATGTTCAACCAATGACACAAAATCACTTATTGGATGCACAAGATTGGTTAAAAACCCTAATTGGATTTGAATAAGCCTAGGGTGCACGAAAATGACCTAAATATTCAACCAATGACACAAAATCACTTATTGGATGCACAAGATTGGTTAAAAACCCTAATTGGATTAGAATAAGCCTAAGGAGTACGATAATGACCTATATGTTCAACCAATGACACAAAATCACTTATTGGATGCACAAGATTGGTTAAAAACCCTAATTGGATTAGAATAAGCCTAAGGAGTACGATAATGACCTAAATGTTCAACCAATGACACAAAATCACTTATTGGATGCACAAGATTGGTTAAAAACCCTAATTTGATGAAAATAGGCCAGGGGAGGACAAAAATGACCTAAATGTTCAACCAATGACACCGAATCACTTATTGGATGCACAAGATTGGTGAAACACCCTAATTGGATTAGAATAAGTCGAAGGATGACGAAAAATGACCTAATTGTTCAACCAATGACACAAAATCACTTATTAAATGCACAAGATTGGTTAAAAACCCTAATTGGATTAGAATAAGCCTAGGGTGCACGAAAATGACCTAAATATTCAACCAATGACACAAAATCACTTATTGGATGCACAAGATTGGTTAAAAACCCTAATTGGATTAGAATAAGCCTAAGGAGTACGATAATGACCTAAATGTTCAACCAATGACACAAAATCACTTATTGGATGCACAAGATTGGTTAAAAACCGTAATTGGATTAGAATAAGCCAACGGTGGACGAAAATGACCTAAATGTTCAACCAATGACACAAAATCACATATTGGATGCACAAGATTGGTTAAAAACCCTAATTGGATTAGAATAAGCCTAAGGAGTACGATAATGACCTAAATGTTCAACCAATGACAAAAAATCACTTATTGGATGCACAAGATTGGTTAAAAACCCTAATTGGATTAGAAAAAGCCAAGGGAGGACGAAAATAACCTCAATGTTTAACCAATGATACAAAATTACCTATTGGATGCACAAGATTGGTTAAAAACCCTAATTGGATTAGAATAAGCCTAGGGGGGACGAAAAATGACCTATATGTTCAACCAATGACACAAAATCTCATATTGGATGCACAAGATTGGTTAAAAACCCTAATTGGATTAGAATAGGCCTCGGGAGCACGAAAATGACCTAAATATTCAACCAATGACACAAAATCACTTATTGGATGCACAAGATTGGTTAAAAACCCTAATTGGATTAGAATAAGCCTAAGGAGTACGATAATGACCTAAATGTTCAACCAATGACACAAAATCACTTAATGGATGCACAAGATTGGTTAAAAACCCTAATTGGATTAGAATAATCCAAGGGAGGACGAAAATAACCTAAATGTTTAACCAATGATACAAAATTACCTATTGGATGCACAAGTTTGGTTAAAAACCCTAATTGGATTAGAATAAGCCTAGGGAGGACGAAAAATGACCTATATGTTCAACCAATGACACAAAATCACTTATTGGATGCACAAGATTGGTTAAAAACCCTAATAGGATTAGAATAAGCCAATGGAGGACGAAAATGACCTAAATGTTCAACCAATGACACAAAATCACTTATTGGATGCACAAGATTGGTTAAAAACCCTAATTGGATTAGAACAAGCCTGTGGAGGACTAATATGACGTAAATGTTCAACCAATGACACAAAATCACTTATTGGATGCACAAGATTGGTTAAAAACCCTAATTGGATTAGAATAAGTCGAAGGATGACGAAAATGACCTAAATGTTCAACCAATGACACAAAATCACATATTGGATGCACAAGATTGGTTAAAAACCCTAATTGGATTAGAATAAGCCTAGGGAGGACGAAAATGACCTAAATGTTCAAGCAATGACACAAAATCACATATTGGTTGCACAAGATTGGTTAAAAACCCTAATTGGATTAGAATAAGCCTAGGGAGGACGAAAATGACCTAAATGTTCAACCAATGACACAAAATCACATATTGGATGCACAAGATTGGTTAAATACCCTAATTGGATTAGAATAAGCCTAGGGAGGACGAAACTGACCTAAATGTTCAACCAATGACACAAAATGACACAAAATCACATGTTGGATGCACAAGATTGGTTAAAAACCCTAATTGGATTAGAATAAGCCTAGGGAGGACGAAAATGACCTAAATGTTCAACCAATGACACAAAATGACACAAAATCACATATTGGATGCACAAGATTGGTTAAAAACCCTAATTGGATTAGAATATGCCTAGGGAGGACCAAAATGACCTAAATGTTCAACCAATGACACATAATGACACAAAATCACATATTGGATGCACAAGATTGGTTAAAAACCCTAATTGGATTAGAATAAGCCTAGGGAGGACGAAAATGACCTAAATGTTCAACCAATGACACAAAATGACACAAAATCACATATTGGATGCACAAGATTGGTTAAAAACCCTAATTGGATTGTAATAAGCCTAGGGAGGACGAAAATGACCTAATTGGATTACCAATGACATAAAATCACTTATCATATGCACAAGATTGGTTAAAAACCCTAATTGGATTAGAATAAGCCTAGGGAGGACGAAAATGACCTAAATGTTCAACCAATGACACAAAATGACACAAAATCACATATTGGATGCACAAGATTGGTTAAAAACCCTAATTGGATTAGAATAAGCCTAGGGAGGACGAAAATGACCTAAATGTTCAACCAATGACACAAAATGACACAAAATCACATATTGGATGCACAAGATTGGTTAAAAACTCTAATTGGATTAGAATAAGCCTAGCGAGGACGAAAATGACCTAATTGGGTTACCAATGAAATAAAATCACTTATTATGTGCACAAGATTGGTTAAAAACCCTAATTGGATTAGAATAAGCCTAGGGAGGACGAAAATGACCTAAATGTTCAACCAATGACACAAAATGACACAAAATCACATATTGGATGCACAAGATTGGTTAAAAACCCTAAAACCCTAATTGGATTAGAATAAGCCTAGAGAGGACGAAAATGACCTAAATGTTCAACCAATGACACAAAATCACATATTGGATGCACAAGATTGGTTAAAAACCCTAATTGGATTAGAATAAGCCTAGGGAGGACAAAAATGACGTAAATGTTGAACCAATGACACAAAATCACATATAGGATGCACAAGATTGGTTAAAAACCCTAATTGGATTAGAATAAGCCTAGGGAGGACGAAAATGACCTAAATGTTCAACCAATGACACAAAATGACACAAAATCACATATTGGATGCACAAGATTGGTTAAAAACCCTAATTGGTTTAGAATAAACCTAGGGAGGACGAAAATGACCTAAATGTTCAACCAATGACACAAAATGACACAAAATCACATATTGGATGCACAAGATTGGTTAAAAACCCTAATTGGATTAGAATAAGCCTAGGGAGGACGAAAATGACCTAAATGTTCAACCAATGACACAAAATGACACAAAATCACATATTGGATGCACAAGATTGGTTAAAAACCCAAATTAGATTAGAATAAGCCTAGGGAGGACGAAAATGACCTAAATGTTCAACCAATGACACAAAATGACACAAAATCACATATTGGATGCACAAGATTGGTTAAAAACCCTAATTGGATTAGAATAAGCCTAGGGAGGACGAAAATGACCTAAATGTTCAACCAATGACACAAAATGACACAAAATCACATATTGGATGCACAAGATTGGTTAAAAATCCTAATTGGATTAGAATAGGCCTATGGAGGACGAAAATGACCTAAATGTTAAACCAATGACACAAAATCACATATTGGATGCACAAGATTGGTTAAAAACCCTAATTGGATTAGAATAAGCCTAGGGAGGACGAAAATGACCTAAATGTTCAACCAATGACACAAAATGACACAAAATCACATATTGGATGCACAAGATTGGTTAAAAATCCTAAATGGATTCGAATAAGCCTAGGGAGGACGAAAATGACCTAAATGTTCAACCAATGACACAAAATCACATATTGGATGCACAAGATTGGATAAAAACCCTAATTGGATTAGAATAAGCCTAGGGAGGACGAAAATGACCTAAATGTTCAACCAATGACACAAAATCACTTATTGGATGCACAAGATTGGTTAAAAACCCTAATTGGATTAGAATAAGCCAAGGGAGGACGAAAATGACCTAAATGTTCAACCAATGATACAAAATTACCTATTGGATGCACAAGCTTGGTTAAAAACCCTAATTGGATTAGAATAAGCCTAGGGAGGACGAAAAATGACCTAAATGTTCAACCAATGACACAAAATCACTTATTGGATGCACAAGATTGGTTGAAAACCCTAATGGGATTAGAATAAGCCTAGGGAGGACGAAAAATGACATAAATGTTCAACCAATGACACAAAATCACTTATTGGATGCACAAGATTGGTTAAAAACCCTAATTTGATGAGAATAGGCCAAGGGAGGACGAAAATGACCTAAATGTTCAACCAATGACACCAAATCACTTATTGGATGCACAAGATTGGTGAAACACCCTAATTGGATTAGAATAAGTCGAAGGATGACGAAAAATGACCTAATTGTTCAACCAATGACACAAAATCACTTATTAAATGCACAAGATTGGTTAAAAACCCTAATAGTATTAGAATAAGCCAATGGAGGACGAAAATGACCTAAATGTTCAACCAATGACACAAAATCACATATTGGATGCACAAGATTGGTTAAAAACCCTAATTGGATTAGAATAAGCCTAGGGAGCACGAAAATGACCTAAATATTCAACCAATGACACAAAATCACTTATTGGATGCACAAGATTGGTTAAAAACCCTAATTGGATTAGAATAAGCCTAAGGAGTACGATAATGACCTAAATGTTCAACCAACGACAAAAAATCACTTATTGGATGCACAAGATTGGTTAAAAACCCTAATTGGATTAAAATAAGCCAAGGGAGGACGAAAATAACCTAAATGTTTAACCAATGATACAAAATTACCTATTGGATGCACAAGATTGGTTAAAAACCCTAATTGGATTAGAATAAGCCTAGGGAGGACGAAAAATGACCTATATGTTCAACCAATGACACAAAATCACTTATTGGATGCACAAGATTGGTTAAAAACCCTACTAGGATTAGAATAAGCCAATGGAGGACGAAAATGAACTAAATGTTCAACCAATGATACAAAATCACTTATTGGATGCACAAGAATGGTTAAAAACCCTAATTGGATTAGAACAAGCCTTTGGAGGACGAAAATGACGTAAATGTTAAACCAATGACACCAAATCACTTATTGGATCCACAAGATTGGTTAAAAACCCTAATTGGATTACAATAAGTCGAAGGACGACGAAAACGACCTAATGTTCGACCAATGACACAAAATCACATATTGGATGCACAAGATTGGTTAAAAACCCTAATTGGATTAGAATAAGTCGAAGGAGGACCAAAATGACCTAAATGTTCAACCAATGACACAAAATTACCTATTGGATGCACAAGATAGATTGAAAACCCTAATGGGATTAGAATAAGCCTAGGGAGGACGAAAAATGACATAAATGTTCAACCAATGACACAAAATCACTTATTGGATGCACAAGATTGGTTAAAAACCCTAATTGGATGAGAATAGGCCAAGGGAGGACGAAAATGACCTAAATGTTCAACCAATGACACAAAATCACTTATTGGATGCACAAGATTGGTGAAACACCCTAATTGGATTAGAACAAGTCGAAGGATGACGAAAAATGACCTAACTGTTCAACCAATGACACAAAACCACTTATTAAATGCAGAAGATTGGTTAAAAACCCTAATTGGATTAGAATAAGCCTAGGGAGCACGAAAATGACCTAAATATTCAACCAATGACACAAAATCACTTATTGGATGCACAAGATTGGTTAAAAACCCTAATTGGATTAGAATAAGCCTAAGGAGTATGATAATGACCTAAATGTTCAACCAATGACACAAAATCACTTATTGGATGCACAAGATTGGATAGAAACCCTAATTGGATTAGAATTAGCCAAGGGAGGACGATAATAACCTAAATGTTTAACCAATGATACAAAATTACCTATTAGATGCACAAGATTGGTTAAAAACCCTAATTGGATTAGAATAAGCCTAGGGAGGACGAAAAATGACCTATATGTTCAACCAATGACACAAAATCACATATTGGATGCACAAGATTGGTTAATAACCCTAATTGGATTAGAAGAAGTCGAAGGAGGACGAAAATGACCTAAATGTTCAACCAATGACACAACATTACCTATTGGATGCACAAGATTGGTTGAAAACCCTAATGGGATTAGAATAAGCCTAGGGAGGACGAAAAATGACATAAATGTTCAACCAATGACACAAAATCACGTATTGGATGCACAAGATTGGTTAAAAACCCTAATGGGATGAGAATAGGCCAAGGGAAGACGAAAATGACCTAAATGTTCAACCAATGACACAAAATCACTTATTGGATGCACAAGATTGGTGAAACACCCTAATTGGATTAGAATAAGTCGAAGGATGACGAAAAATTACCTAATTGTTCAACCAATGACACAAAATCACTTATTAAATGCACAAGATCGGTTAAAAACACTAATTGGATTAGAATAAGTCGAAGGATGACGAAAATGACCTAAATGTTCAACCAATGACACAAAATCACATATTGGATGCACAAGATTGGTTAAAAACCCTAATTGGATTAGAATAAGCCTAGGGAGCACGAAAATGACCTAAATATTCAACCAATGACACAAAATCACTTATTGGATGCACAAGATTGGTTAAAAACCCTAATTGGATTAGAATAAGCCTAAGGAGTACGATAATGACCTAAATATTCAACCAACGACACAAAATCACTTATTGGATGCACAAGATTGGTTTAAAACCCTAATTGGATTAGAATAAGCCAATGGAGGACGAAAATAACCTAAATGTTTAACCAATGATACAAAATTACCTATTGGATGCACAAGATTGGTTAAAAACCCTAATTGGATTAGAATAAGCCTAGGGAGGCGAAAAATGACCTATATGTTCAACCAATGACACAAAATCACTTATTGGATGCACAAGATTGGTTAAAAACCCTAATTGGATTAGAATAAGCCAACGGAGGACGAAAATGACCTAAATGTTCAACCAATGACACAAAATCACTTATTGGATGCACAAGATTGGTTAAAAACCCTAATTGGATTAGAACAAGCCTTTGGAGGACGAATATGACGTAAATGTTCAACCAATGACACAAAATCACTTATTGGATGCACAAGATTTGTTAAAAACCCTAATTGGATTAGAATAAGTCGAAGGATGACGAAAACGACCTAATGTTCGACCAGTGACACAAAATCACATATTGGATGCACAAGATTGGTTAAATACCCTAATTGGATTAGAATAAGTCGAAGGAGGACGAAAATGACCTAAATGTTCAACCAATGACACAAAATCACATATTGGATGCACATGATTGGTTAAAAACCCAAATTGGATTAGAGCAAGCCTTTGGAGGACGAATATGACGTAAATGTTCAACCAATGACACAAAATGACTTATTGGATGCACAAGATTGGTTAAAAACCCTAATTGGATTAGAATAAGCCTAAAAAGTACGATAATGACCTAAATGTTCAACCAATGACACAAAATCACTTATTGGATGCACAAGATTGGTTAAAAACCCTAATTTGATGAGAATAGGCCAAGGGAGGACAAAAATGACCTAAATGTTCAACCAATGACACCAAATCACTTATTGGATGCACAAGATTGGTGAAACACCCTAATTGGATTAGAATAAGTCGAAGGATGACGAAAAATGACCTAATTGTTCAACCAATGACACAAAATCACTTATTTAATGCACAAGATTGGTTAAAAACCCTAATTGGATTAGAATAAGTCGAAGGATGACGAAAATGTCCTAAATGTTCAACCAATGACACAAAATCACATATTGGATGCACAAGATTGGTTAAAAACCCTAATTGGATTAGAATAAGCCTAGAGAGCACGAAAATGACCTAAATATTCAACCAATGACACAAAATCACTTATTGGATGCACAAGATTGGTTAAAAACCCTAATTGGATTAGAATAAGCCTAAGGAGTACGATAATGACCTAAATGTTCAACCAATGACACAAAATCACTTATTGGATGCACAAGATTGGTTAAAAACCCTAATTGGATTAGAACAAGCCTTTGGAGGACGAATATGACGTAAATGTTCAACCAATGACACAAAATCACTTATTGGATGCACAAGATTTGTTAAAAACCCTAATTGGATTAGAATAAGTCGAAGGATGACAAAAACGACCTAATGTTCGACCAGTGACACAAAATCACATATTGGATGCACAAGATTGGTTAAATACCCTAATTGGATTAGAATAAGTCGAAGGAGGACGAAAATGACCTAAATGTTCAACCAATGACACAAAATCACATATTGGATGCACATGATTGGTTAAAAACCCAAATTGGATTAGAGCAAGCCTTTGGAGGACGAATATGACGTAAATGTTCAACCAATGACACAAAATGACTTATTGGATGCACAAGATTGGTTAAAAACCCTAATTGGATTACAATAAGTGGAAGGACGACGAAAACGACCTAATGTTTAACCAATGACACAAAATCACATATTGGATGCACAAGATTGGTTAAAAACCCTAATTGGATTAGAATAAGTCGAAGGAGGACCAAAATGACCTAAATGATCAACCAATGACACAAAATTACCTATTGGATGCACAAGATAGATTTAAAACCCTAATGGGATTAGAATAAGCCTAGGGAGGACGAAAAATGACATAAATGTACAACCCATGACACAAAATCACTTATTGGATGCACAAGATTGGTTAAAAACCCTAATTGGATGAGAATAGGCCAAGGGAGGACGAAAATGACCTAAATGTTCAACCAATGCTACAAAATTACCTATTGGATGCACAAGATTGGTTAAAAACCCTAATTGGATTAGAATAAGCCTAGGGAGGACAAAAAATGACCTATATGTTCAACCAATGACACAAAATCACTTATTGGATGCATAAGATTGGTTAAAAACCCTAATTGGATTAGAATAAGCCAACGGAGGACGAACATGACCTAAATGTTCAACCAATGACACAAAATCACTTATTGGATGCACAAGATTGGTTAAAAACCCTAATTGGATTAGAACAAGCCTTTGGAGGACGAAAATGACGTAAATGTTCAACCAATGACACAAAATCACTTATTGGATGCACAAGATTGGTTAAAAACCCTAATTGGATTAGAATAAGTCGAAGGACGACAAAAACGACCTAATGTTCGACCAATGACACAAAATCACATATTGGATGCACAAGATTGGTTAAAAACCCTAATTGGATTAGAATAAGTCGAAGGAGGACGAAAATGACCTAAATGTTCAACCAATGACACAAAATCACTTATTAAATGCACAAGATTAGTTAAAAACCCTAATTCGATTAGAATAAGTCGAAGGATGACAAAAATTACCTAAATGTTCAACCAATGATACAAAATCACATATTGGATGCACAAGATTGGTTAAAAACCCTAATTGGATTAGAATAAGCCTAGGGAGCACGAAAATGACCTAAATATTCAACCAATGACACAAAATCACTTATTGGATGCACAAGATTGGTTAAAAACCCTAATTGGATTAGAATAAGCCTAAGGAGTACGATAATAACCTAAATGTTCAACCAATGACACAAAATCACTTATTGGATGCACAAGATTGGTTAAAAACCCTAATTTGATGAGAATAGGCCAAGGGAGGACGAAAATGACCTAAATGTTCAACCAATGACACCAAATCACTTATTGGATGCACAAGATTGGTGAAACACCCTAATTGGATTAGAATAAGTCGAAGGATGACGAAAAATGACCTAATTGTTCAACCAATGACACAAAATCACTTATTTAATGCACAAGATTGGTTAAAAACCCTAATTGGATTAGAATAAGTCGAAGGATGACGAAAATGTCCTAAATGTTCAACCAATGACACAAAATCACATATTGGATGCACAAGATTGGTTAAACACCCTAATTGGATTAGAATAAGCCTAGGGTGCACGAAAATGACCTAAATATTCAACCAATGACACAAAATCACTTATTGGATGCACAAGATTGGTTAAAAACCCTAATTGGATTAGAATAAGCCTAAGGAGTACGATAATGACCTATATGTTCAACCAATGACACAAAATCAGTTATTGGATGCACAAGATTGGTTAAAAACCCTAATTGGATTAGAATAAGCCTAAGGAGTACGATAATGACCTAAATGTTCAACCAATGACACAAAATCACTTATTGGATGCACAAGATTGGTTAAAAACCCTAATTTGATGAGAATAGGCCAAGGGAGGACAAAAATGACCTAAATGTTCAACCAATGACACCAAATCACTTATTGGATGCACAAGAGTGGTGAAACACCCTAATTGGATTAGAATAAGTCGAAGGATGACGAAAAATGACCTAATTGTTCAACCAATGACACAAAATCACTTATTAAATGCACAAGATTGGTTAAAAACCCTAATTGGATTAGAATAAGCCTAGGGTGCACGAAAATGACCTAAATATTCAACCAATGACACAAAATCACTTATTGGATGCACAAGATTGGTTAAAAACCCTAATTGGATTAGAATAAGCCTAAGGAGTACGATAATGACCTAAATGTTCAACCAATGACACAAAATCACTTATTGGATGCACAAGATTGGTTAAAAACCCTAATTGGATTAGAAAAAGCCAAGGGAGGACGAAAATAACCTAAATGTTTAACCAATGATACAAAATTACCTATTGGATGCACAAGATTGGTTAAAAACCCTAATTGGATTAGAATAAGCCTAGGGGGGACGAAAAATGACCTATATGTTCAACCAATGACACAAAATCACTTATTGGATGCACAAGATTGGTTAAAAACCCTAATTGGATTAGAATAAGCCAACGGTGGACGAAAATGACCTAAATGTTCAACCAATGACACAAAATCACTTATTGGATGCACAAGATTGGTTAAAAACCCTAATTGGATTAGAACAAGCCTAGGGTGCACGAAAATGACCTAAATATTCAACCAATGACACAAAATCACTTATTGGATGCACAAGATTGGTTAAAAACCCTAATTGGATTAGAATAAGCCTAAGGAGTACGATAATGACCTATATGTTCAACCAATGACACAAAATCACTTATTGGATGCACAAGATTGGTTAAAAACCCTAATTGGATTAGAATAAGCCTAAGGAGTACGATGATGACCTAAATGTTCAACCAATGACACAAAATCACTTATTGGATGCACAAGATTGGTTAAAAACCCTAATTTGATGAGAATAGGCCAAGGGAGGACAAAAATGACCTAAATGTTCAACCAATGACACAAAATCACTTATTAAATGCACAAGATTGGTTAAAAACCCTAATTGGATTAGAATAAGCCTAGGGAGCACGAAAATGACCTAAATATTCAACCAATGACACAAAATCACTTATTGGATGCACAAGATTGGTTAAAAACCCTAATTGGATTAGAATAAGCCTAAGGAGTACGATAATGACCTATATGTTCAACCAATGACACAAAATCACTTATTGGATGCACAAGATTGGTTAAAAACCCTAATTGGATTAGAATAAGCCTAAGGAGTACGATAATGACCTAAATGTTCAACCAATGACACAAAATCACTTATTGGATGCACAAGATTGGTTAAAAACCCTAATTGGATTAGAATAAGCCAACGGTGGACGAAAATGACCTAAATGTTCAACCAATGACACAAAATCACTTATTGGATGCACAAGATTGGTTAAAAACCCTAATTGGATTAGAACAAGCCTTTGGAGGACGAATATGACGTAAATGTTCAACCAATGACACAAAATCACTTATTGGATGCACAAGATTTGTTAAAAACCCTAATTGGATTAGAATAAGTCGAAGGATGACGAAAACGACCTAATGTTCGACCAGTGACACAAAATCACATATTGGATGCACAAGATTGGTTAAATACCCTAATTGGATTAGAATAAGTCGAAGGAGGACGAAAATGACCTAAATGTTCAACCAATGACACAAAATCACATATTGGATGCACATGATTGGTTAAAAACCCAAATTGGATTAGAGCAAGCCTTTGGAGGACGAATATGACGTAAATGTTCAACCAATGACACAAAATGACTTATTGGATGCACAAGATTGGTTAAAAACCCTAATTGGATTAGAATAAGCCTAAAAAGTACGATAATGACCTAAATGTTCAACCAATGACACAAAATCACTTATTGGATGCACAAGATTGGTTAAAAACCCTAATTTGATGAGAATAGGCCAAGGGAGGACAAAAATGACCTAAATGTTCAACCAATGACACCAAATCACTTATTGGATGCACAAGATTGGTGAAACACCCTAATTGGATTAGAATAAGTCGAAGGATGACGAAAAATGACCTAATTGTTCAACCAATGACACAAAATCACTTATTTAATGCACAAGATTGGTTAAAAACCCTAATTGGATTAGAATAAGTCGAAGGATGACGAAAATGTCCTAAATGTTCAACCAATGACACAAAATCACATATTGGATGCACAAGATTGGTTAAAAACCCTAATTGGATTAGAATAAGCCTAGGGTGCACGAAAATGACCTAAATATTCAACCAATGACACAAAATCACTTATTGGATGCACAAGATTGGTTAAAAACCCTAATTGGATTAGAATAACCCTAAGGAGTACGATAATGACCTATATGTTCAACCAATGACACAAAATCAGTTATTGGATGCACAAGATTGGTTAAAAACCCTAATTGGATTAGAATAAGCCTAAGGAGTACGATAATGACCTAAATGTTCAACCAATGACACAAAATCACTTATTGGATGCACAAGATTGGTTAAAAACCCTAATTTGATGAAAATAGGCCAGGGGAGGACAAAAATGACCTAAATGTTCAACCAATGACACCGAATCACTTATTGGATGCACAAGATTGGTGAAACACCCTAATTGGATTAGAATAAGTCGAAGGATGACGAAAAATGACCTAATTGTTCAACCAATGACACAAAATCACTTATTAAATGCACAAGATTGGTTAAAAACCCTAATTGGATTAGAATAAGCCTAGGGTGCACGAAAATGACCTAAATATTCAACCAATGACACAAAATCACTTATTGGATGCACAAGATTGGTTAAAAACCCTAATTGGATTAGAATAAGCCTAAGGAGTACGATAATGACCTAAATGTTCAACCAATGACACAAAATCACTTATTGGATGCACAAGATTGGTTAAAAACCCTAATTGGATTAGAAAAAGCCAAGGGAGGACGAAAATAACCTCAATGTTTAACCAATGATACAAAATTACCTATTGGATGCACAAGATTGGTTAAAAACCCTAATTGGATTAGAATAAGCCTAGGGGGGACGAAAAATGACCTATATGTTCAACCAATGACACAAAATCTCATATTGGATGCACAAGATTGGTTAAAAACCCTAATTGGATTAGAATAGGCCTCGGGAGCACGAAAATGACCTAAATATTCAACCAATGACACAAAATCACTTATTGGGTGCACAAGATTGGTTAAAAACCCTAATTGGATTAGAATAAGCCTAAGGAGTACGATAATGACCTAAATGTTCAACCAATGACACAAAATCACTTATTGGATGCACAAGATTGGTTAAAAACCCTAATTTGATGAGAATAGGCCAAGGGAGGAGAAAAATGACCTAAATGTTCAACCAATGACACCAAATCACTTATTGGATGCAGAAGATTGGTGAAACACCCTAATTGGATTAGAATAAGTCGAAGGATGACGAAAAATGACCTAATTGTTCAACCAATGACACAAAATCACTTATTTAATGCACAAGATTGGTTAAAAACCCTAATTGGATTAGAATAAGTCGAAGGATGACGAAAATGTCCTAAATGTTCAACCAATGACACAAAATCACATATTGGATGCACAAGATTGGTTAAAAACCCTAATTGGATTAGAATAAGCCTAGGGTGCACGAAAATGACCTAAATATTCAACCAATGACACAAAATCACTTATTGGATACACAAGATTGGTTAAAAACCCTAATTGGATTAGAATAAGCCTAAGGAGTACGATAATGACCTATATGTTCAACCAATGACACAAAATCAGTTATTGGATGCACAAGATTGGTTAAAAACCCTAATTGGATTAGAATAAGCCTAAGGAGTACGATAATGACCTAAATGTTCAACCAATGACACAAAATCACTTATTGGATGCACAAGATTGGTTAAAAACCCTAATTTGATGAGAATAGGCCAAGGGAGGACAAAAATGACCTAAATGTTCAACCAATGACACCAAATCACTTATTGGATGCACAAGATTGGTGAAACACCCTAATTGGTTTAGAATAAGTCGAAGGATGACGAAAAATGACCTAATTGTTCAACCAATGACACAAAATCACTTATTAAATGCACAAGATTGGTTAAAAACCCTAATTGGATTAGAATAAGCCTAGGGTGCACGAAAATGACCTAAATATTCAACCAATGACACAAAATCACTTATTGGATGCACAAGATTGGTTAAAAACATTAATTGGATTAGAATAAGCCTAAGGAGTACGATAATGACCTAAATGTTCAACCAATGACACAAAATCACTTATTGGATGCACAAGATTGGTTAAAAACCGTAATTGGATTAGAATAAGCCAACGGTGGACGAAAATGACCTAAATGTTCAACCAATGACACAAAATCACATATTGGATGCACAAGATTGGTTAAAAACCCTAATTGGATTAGAATAAGCCTAGGGTGCACGAAAATGACCTAAATATTCAACCAATGACACAAAATCACTTATTGGATGCACAAGATTGGTTAAAAACCCTAATTGGATTTGAATAAGCCTAAGGAGTACGATAATGACCTAAATGTTCAACCAATGACACAAAATCACTTATTGGATGCACAAGATTGGTTAAAAACCCTAATTGGATTAGAAAAAGCCAAGGGAGGACGAAAATAACCTAAATGTTTAACCAATGATACAAAATTACCTATTGGATGCACAAGATTGGTTAAAAACCCTAATTGGATTAGAATAAGCCTAGGGGGGACGAAAAATGACCTATATGTTCAACCAATGAGACAAAATCACTTATTGGATGCACAAGATTGGTTAAAAACCCTAATTGGATTAGAATAAGCCAACGGTGGACGAAAATGACCTAAATGTTCAACCAATGACACAAAATCACTTATTTGATGCACAAGATTAGTTAAAAACCCTAATTGGATTAGAACAAGCCTTTGGAGGACGAATATGACGTAAATGTTCAACCAATGACACAAAATCACTTATTGGATGCACAAGATTTGTTAAAAACCCTAATTGGATTAGAATAAGTCGAAGGATGACGAAAACGACCTAATGTTCGACCAGTGACACAAAATCACATATTGGATGCACAAGATTGGTTAAATACCCTAATTGGATTAGAATAAGTCGAAGGAGGACGAAAATGACCTAAATGTTCAACCAATGACACAAAATCACATATTGGATGCACATGATTGGTTAAAAACCCAAATTGGATTAGAGCAAGCCTTTGGAGGACGAATATGACGTAAATGTTCAACCAATGACACAAAATGACTTATTGGATGCACAAGATTGGTTAAAAACCCTAATTGGATTACAATAAGTGGAAGGACGACGAAAACGACCTAAAGTTTAACCAATGACACAAAATCACATATTGGATGCACAAGATTGGTTAATAACCCTAATTGGATTAGAATAAGTCGAAGGAGGACCAAAATGACCTAAATGTTCAACCAATGACACAAAATTACCTATTGGATGCACAAGATAGATTTAAAACCCTAATGGGATTAGAATAAGCCTAGGGAGGACGAAAAATGACATAAATGTTCAACCCATGACACAAAATCACTTATTGGATGCACAAGATTGGTTAAAAACCCTAATTGGATGAGAATAGGCCAAGGGAGGACGAAAATGACCTAAATGTTCAACCAATGCTACAAAATTACCTATTGGATGCACAAGATTGGTTAAAAACCCTAATTGGATTAGAATAAGCCTAGGGAGGACAAAAAATGACCTATATGTTCAACCAATGACACAAAATCACTTATTGGATGCATAAGATTGGTTAAAAACCCTAATTGGATTAGAATAAGCCAATGGAGGACGAAAATGACCTAAATGTTCAACCAATGACACAAAATCACTTATTGGATGCACAATATTGGTGAAACACCCTAATTGGATTAGAATAAGTCGAAGGATGACGAAAGACGACCTAATTGTTCAACCAATGACACAAAATCACTTATTAAATGCACAAGATTGGTTAAAAACCCTAATTGGATTAGAATAAGTCGAAGGATGACGAAAATGTCCTAAATGTTCAACCAATGACACAAAATCACATATTGGATGCACAAGATTGGTTAAAAACCCTAATTGGATTAGAATAAGCCTAGGGTGCACGAAAATGACCTAAATATTCAACCAATGACACAAAATCACTTATTGGATGCACAAGATTGGTTAAAAACCCTAATTGGATTAGAATAACCCTAAGGAGTACGATAATGACCTATATGTTCAACCAATGACACAAAATCAGTTATTGGATGCACAAGATTGGTTAAAAACCCTAATTGGATTAGAATAAGCCTAAGGAGTACGATAATGACCTAAATGTTCAACCAATGACACAAAATCACTTATTGGATGCACAAGATTGGTTAAAAACCCTAATTTGATGAGAATAGGCCAAGGGAGGACAAAAATGACCTAAATGTTCAACCAATGACACCAAATCACTTATTGGATGCACAAGATTGGTGAAACACCCTAATTGGTTTAGAATAAGTCGAAGGATGACGAAAAATGACCTAATTGTTCAACCAATGACACAAAATCACTTATTAAATGCACAAGATTGGTTAAAAACCCTAATTGGATTAGAATAAGCCTAGGGTGCACGAAAATGACCTAAATATTTAACCAATGACACAAAATCACTTATTGGATGCACAAGATTGGTTAAAAACCCTAATTGGATTAGAATAAGCCTAAGGAGTACGATAATGACCTAAATGTTCAACCAATGACACAAAATCACTTATTGGATGCACAAGATTGGTTAAAAACCGTAATTGGATTAGAATAAGCCAACGGTGGACGAAAATAACCTAAATGTTCAACCAATGACACAAAATCACATATTGGATGCACAAGATTGGTTAAAAACCCTAATTGGATTAGAATAAGCCTAGGGTGCACGAAAATGACCTAAATATTCAACCAATGACACAAAATCACTTATTGGATGCACAAGATTGGTTAAAAACCCTAATTGGATTAGAATAAGCCTAAGGAGTACGAAAATGACCTAAATGTTCAACCAATGACACAAAATCACTTATTGGATGCACAAGATTGGTTAAAAACCCTAATTTGATGAGAATAGGCCAAGGGAGGACAAAAATGACCTAAATGTTCAACCAATGACACCAAATCACTTATTGGATGCACAAGATTGGTGAAACACCCTAATTGGATTAGAAAAAGTCGAAGGATGACGAAAAATGACCTAATTGTTCAACCAATGACACAAAATCACTTATTTAATGCACAAGATTGGTTAAAAACCCTAATTGGATTAGAATAAGTCGAAGGATGACGAAAATGTCCTAAATGTTCAACCAATGACACAAAATCACATATTGGATGCACAAGATTGGTTAAAAACCCTAATTGGATTAGAATAAGCCTAGGGAGCACGAAAATGACCTAAATATTCAACCAATGACACAAAATCACTTATTGGATGCACAAGATTGGTTAAAAACCCTAATTGGATTAGAATAAGCCAAGGGAGGACGAAAATGACCTAAATGTTCAACCAATGACACAAAATCACTTATTGGATGCACAAGATTGGTTAAAAACCCTAATTGGATTAGAATAAGCCAATGGAGGACGAAAATGACCTAAATGTTCAACCAATGACACAAAATCACTTATTGGATGCACAATATTGGTGAAACACCCTAATTGGATTAGAATAAGTCGAAGGATGACGAAAGACGACCTAATTGTTCAACCAATGACACAAAATCACTTATTAAATGCACAAGATTGGTTAAAAACCCTAATTGGATTAGAATAAGTGGAAGGATGACGAAAATGTCCTAAATGTTCAACCAATGACACAAAATCACATATTGGATGCACAAGATTGGTTAAAAACCCTAATTGGATTAGAATAAGCCTAGGGAGCACGAAAATGACCTAAATATTCAACCAATGACACAAAATCACTTATTGGATGCACAAGATTGGTTAAAAACCCTAATTGGATTAGAATAAGCCTAAGGAGTACGATAATGACCTAAATGTTCAACCAATGACAAAAAATCACTTATTGGATGCACAAGATTGGTTAAAAACCCTAATTGGATTAGAAAAAGCCAAGGGAGGACGAAAATAACCTCAATGTTTAACCAATGATACAAAATTACATATTGGATGCACAAGATTGGTTAAAAACCCTAATTGGATTAGAATAAGCCTAGGGGGGACGAAAAATGACCTATATGTTCAACCAATGACACAAAATCTCATATTGGATGCACAAGATTGGTTAAAAACCCTAATTGGATTAGAATAGGCCTCGGGAGCACGAAAATGACCTAAATATTCAACCAATGACACAAAATCACTTATTGGATGCACAAGATTGGTTAAAAACCCTAATTGGATTAGAATAAGCCTAAGGAGTACGATAATGACCTAAATGTTCAACCAATGACACAAAATCACTTATTGGATGCACAAGATTGGTTAAAAACCCTAATTGGATTAGAAAAAGCCAAGGGAGGACGAAAATAACCTAAATGTTTAACCAATGATACAAAATTACCTATTGGATGCACAAGATTGGTTAAAAACCCTAATTGGATTAGAATAAGCCTAGGGGGGACGAAAAATGACCTATATGTTCAACCAATGAGACAAAATCACTTATTGGATGCACAAGATTGGTTAAAAACCCTAATTGGATTAGAATAAGCCTTTGGAGGACGAATATGACGTAAATGTTCAACCAATTACACAAAATCACTTATTGGATGCACAAGATTTGTTAAAAACCCTAATTGGATTACAATAAGTGGAAGGACGACGAAAACGACCTAATGTTTAACCAATGACACAAAATCACATATTGGATGCACAAGATTGGTTAATAACCCTAATTGGATTAGAATAAGCCTAGGGTGCACGAAAATGACCTAAATATTCAACCAATGACACAAAATCACTTATTGGATGCACAAGATTGGTTAAAAACCCTAATTGGATTAGAATAAGCCTAAGGAGTACGATAATGACCTATATGTTCAACCAATGACACAAAATCAGTTATTGGATGCACAAGATTGGTTAAAAACCCTAATTGGATTAGAATAAGCCTAAGGAGTACGATAATGACCTAAATGTTCAACCAATGACACAAAATCACTTATTGGATGCACAAGATTGGTTAAAAACCCTAATTTGATGAGAATAGGCCAAGGGAGGACAAAAATGACCTAAATGTTCAACCAATGACACCAAATCACTTATTGGATGCACAAGATTGGTGAAACACCCTAATTGGTTTAGAATAAGTCGAAGGATGACGAAAAATGACCTAATTGTTCAACCAATGACACAAAATCACTTATTAAATGCACAAGATTGGTTAAAAACCCTAATTGGATTAGAATAAGCCTAGGGTGCACGAAAATGACCTAAATATTCAACCAATGACACAAAATCACTTATTGGATGCACAAGATTGGTTAAAAACATTAATTGGATTAGAATAAGCCTAAGGAGTACGATAATGACCTAAATGTTCAACCAATGACACAAAATCACTTATTGGATGCACAAGATTGGTTAAAAACCGTAATTGGATTAGAATAAGCCAACGGTGGACGAAAATGACCTAAATGTTCAACCAATGACACAAAATCACATATTGGATGCACAAGATTGGTTAAAAACCCTAATTGGATTAGAATAAGCCTAGGGTGCACGAAAATGACCTAAATATTCAACCAATGACACAAAATCACTTATTGGATGCACAAGATTGGTTAAAAACCCTAATTGGATTAGAATAAGCCTAAGGAGTACGATAATGACCTAAATGTTCAACCAATGACACAAAATCACTTATTGGATGCACAAGATTGGTTTAAAACCCTAATTGGATTAGAATAAGCCAAGGGAGGACGAAAATAACCTAAATGTTTAACCAATGATACAAAATTACCTATTGGATGCACAAGATTGGTTAAAAACCCTAATTGGATTAGAATAAGCCTAGGGAGGCGAAAAATGACCTATATGTTCAACCAATGACACAAAATCACTTATTGGATGCACAAGATTGGTTAAAAACCCTAATTGGATTAGAATAAGCCAACGGTGGACGAAAATGACCTAAATGTTCAACCAATGACACAAAATCACTTATTGGATGCACAAGATTGGTTAAAAACCCTAATTGGATTAGAACAAGCCTTTGGAGGACGAATATGACGTAAATGTTCAACCAATGACACAAAATCACTTATTGGATGCACAAGATTTGTTAAAAACCCTAATTGGATTAGAATAAGTCGAAGGATGACGAAAACGACCTAATGTTCGACCAGTGACACAAAATCACATATTGGATGCACAAGATTGGTTAAATACCCTAATTGGATTAGAATAAGTCGAAGGAGGACGAAAATGACCTAAATGTTCAACCAATGACACAAAATCACATATTGGATGCACATGATTGGTTAAAAACCCAAATTGGATTAGAGCAAGCCTTTGGAGGACGAATATGACGTAAATGTTCAACCAATGACACAAAATGACTTATTGGATGCACAAGATTGGTTAAAAACCCTAATTGGATTAGAATAAGCCTAAAAAGTACGATAATGACCTAAATGTTCAACCAATGACACAAAATCACTTATTGGATGCACAAGATTGGTTAAAAACCCTAATTTGATGAGAATAGGCCAAGGGAGGACAAAAATGACCTAAATGTTCAACCAATGACACCAAATCACTTATTGGATGCACAAGATTGGTGAAACACCCTAATTGGATTAGAATAAGTCGAAGGATGACGAAAAATGACCTAATTGTTCAACCAATGACACAAAATCACTTATTTAATGCACAAGATTGGTTAAAAACCCTAATTGGATTAGAATAAGTCGAAGGATGACGAAAATGTCCTAAATGTTCAACCAATGACACAAAATCACATATTGGATGCACAAGATTGGTTAAACACCCTAATTGGATTAGAATAAGCCTAGGGTGCACGAAAATGACCTAAATATTCAACCAATGACACAAAATCACTTATTGGATGCACAAGATTGGTTAAAAACCCTAATTGGATTAGAATAAGCCTAAGGAGTACGATAATGACCTATATGTTCAACCAATGACACAAAATCACTTATTGGATGCACAAGATTGGTTAAAAACCCTAATTGGATTAGAATAAGCCTAAGGAGTACGATAATGACCTAAATGTTCAACCAATGACACAAAATCACTTATTGGATGCACAAGATTGGTTAAAAACCCTAATTGGATTAGAATAAGCCAACGGTGGACGAAAATGACCTAAATGTTCAACCAATGACACAAAATCACTTATTGGATGCACAAGATTGGTTAAAAACCCTAATTGGATTTGAATAAGCCTAGGGTGCACGAAAATGACCTAAATATTCAACCAATGACACAAAATCACTTATTGGATGCACAAGATTGCTTAAAAACCTTAATTGGATTAGAATAAGCCAAGGGAGGACGAAAATGACCTAAATGATCAACCAATGATAGAAAATCACATATTGGATGCAAAGATTGGTTAAAAACCCAAATTGGATTAGAATAAGTTGAAGGATGACGAAAATGTCTTAAATGTTCAAGTAATGACACAAACGCAATTATTGGATGCACAAGATTGGTTAAAAACCCTTATTGGATTAGAATAAGTCGAAGGTGGACGAAAATGACCTAAATGTTCAACCAATGACACAAAATCACTTATTGGATGCACAAGATTGGTTAAAAACCCTAATTGGATTAGAATAAGCCTAGGGACGACGAAAATGACCGAAATGTTAATCCAATGACACAAAATCACTTATTGGATGCACAAGATTGGTTAAAAACCCTAATTGGATTAGAATAAGCCTAGGGAGGACGAAAATGACCTAAATGTTCAACCAATAACACAAAATCACTTATTGGATGCACAAGATTGGTTAAAAACCCTAATTGGATTAGAATAAGCCTAGGGAGGACGAAAATGACCTAAATATTCAACCAATGACACAAAATCACTTATTGGATGCACAAGATTGGTTAAAAACCCTAATTGGATTAGAATAAGCCTAGGGAGGACGAAAATGACCTAAATGTTCAACCAATGACACAAAATCACTTATTGGATGCACAAGATTGGTTAAAAACCCTAATTGGATTAGAATAAGCCAAGGGGGGACGAAAATGACCTAAATGTTCAATCAATGACACAAAATCACTTATTGGATGCACAAGATTGGTTAAAAACCCTAATTGGATTAGAATAAGCCTAGGGAGGACGAAAAATGACCTATATGTTCAACCAATGACACAAAATCACTTATTGGATGCACAAGATTGGTTAAAAACCCTAATTGGATTAGAATAAGCCAATGGAGGACGAAAATGACCTAAATGTTCAACCAATGACACAAAATCACTTATTGGATGCACAAGATTGGTTAAAAACCCTAATTGGATTAGAATAAGTCGAAGGACGACGAAAACGACCTAATGTTCGACCAATGACACAAAATCACATATTGGATGCACAAGATTGGTTAAAAACCCTAATTGGATTAGAATAAGCCAAGGGAGGACGAAAATGACGTAAATGTTCAACCAATGACACAAAATCACTTATTGGATGCACAAGATTGGTTAAAAACCCTAATTGAATTAGAATAAGTCGAAGGAGGACCAAAATGACCTAAATGTTCAACCAATGACACAAAATCACTTATTAAATGCACAAGAATAGTTAAAAACCTAATTCGATTAGAATAAGTCGAAGGATTACAAAAATTACCTAAATGTTCAACCAATGACACAAAATCACATATTGGATGCACAAGATTGGTTAAAAACCCTAATTGGATTAGAATAAGCCTAGGGAGCACGAAAATGACCTAAATATTCAACCAATGACACAAAATCACTTATTGGATGCACAAGATTGGTTAAAAACCCTAATTGGATTAGACTAACCCAAAAGAGGACGAAAATAACCTAAATGTTCAACCAATGATACAAAATTACCTATTGGATGCACAAGATTGGTTAAAAACCCTAATTGGATTAGAATAAGCCTAGGGAGGAGGAAAAATGACCTATATGTTCAACCAATGACACAAAATCACTTATTGGATGCACAAGATTAGTTAAAAACCCTAATTGGATTAGAATAAGCCAAGGGAGGACGAAAATGACCTAAATGTTCAACCAATGACACAAAATCACTTATTGGATGCACAAGATTGGTTAAAAACCCTAATTGGATTAGAATAAGCCAATGGAGGACGAAAATGACCTAAATGTTCAACCAATGACACAAAATCACTTATTGGATGCACAATATTGGTGAAACACCCTAATTGGATTAGAATAAGTCGAAGGATGACGAAAGACGACCTAATTGTTCAACCAATGACACAAAATCACTTATTAAATGCACAAGATTGGTTAAAAACCCTAATTGGATTAGAATAAGTCGAAGGATGACGAAAATGTCCTAAATGTTCAACCAATGACACAAAATCACATATTGGATGCACAAGATCGGTTAAAAACCCTAATTGGATTAGAATAAGCCTAGGGAGCACGAAAATGACCTAAATATTCAACCAATGACACAAAATCACTTATTGGATGCACAAGATTGGTTAAAAACCCTAATTGGATTAGAATAAGCCTAAGGAGTACGAAAATGACCTAAATGTTCAACCAATGACACAAAATCACTTATTGGATGCACAAGATTGGTTAAAAACCCTAATTTGATGAGAATAGGCCAAGGGAGGACAAAAATGACCTAAATGTTCAACCAATGACACCAAATCACTTATTGGATGCACAAGATTGGTGAAACACCCTAATTGGATTAGAAAAAGTCGAAGGATGACGAAAAATGACCTAATTGTTCAACCAATGACACAAAATCACTTATTTAATGCACAAGATTGGTTAAAAACCCTAATTGGATTAGAATAAGTCGAAGGATGACGAAAATGTCCTAAATGTTCAACCAATGACACAAAATCACATATTGGATGCACAAGATTGGTTAAAAACCCTAATTGGATTAGAATAAGCCTAGGGTGCACGAAAATGACCTAAATATTCAACCAATGACACAAAATCACTTATTGGATGCACAAGATTGGTTAAAAACCCTAATTTGATGAGAATAGGCCAAGGGAGGACAAAAATGACCTAAATGTTCAACCAATGACACAAAATCACTTATTAAATGCACAAGATTGGTTAAAAACCCTAATTGGATTAGAATAAGCCTAGGGTGCACGAAAATGACCTAAATATTCAACCAATGACACAAAATCACTTATTGGATGCACAAGATTGGTTAAAAACCCTAATTGGATTAGAATAAGCCTAAGGAGTACGATAATGACCTATATGTTCAACCAATGACACAAAATCACTTATTGGATGCACAAGATTGGTTAAAAACCCTAATTGGATTAGAATAAGCCTAAGGAGTACGATAATGACCTAAATGTTCAACCAATGACACAAAATCACTTATTGGATGCACAAGATTGGTTAAAAACCCTAATTTGATGAAAATAGGCCAGGGGAGGACAAAAATGACCTAAATGTTCAACCAATGACACCGAATCACTTATTGGATGCACAAGATTGGTGAAACACCCTAATTGGATTAGAATAAGTCGAAGGATGACGAAAAATGACCTAATTGTTCAACCAATGACACAAAATCACTTATTAAATGCACAAGATTGGTTAAAAACCCTAATTGGATTAGAATAAGCCTAGGGTGCACGAAAATGACCTAAATATTCAACCAATGACACAAAATCACTTATTGGATGCACAAGATTGGTTAAAAACCCTAATTGGATTAGAATAAGCCTAAGGAGTACGATAATGACCTAAATGTTCAACCAATGACACAAAATCACTTATTGGATGCACAAGATTGGTTAAAAACCGTAATTGGATTAGAATAAGCCAACGGTGGACGAAAATGACCTAAATGTTCAACCAATGACACAAAATCACATATTGGATGCACAAGATTGGTTAAAAACCCTAATTGGATTAGAATAAGCCTAGGGTGCACGAAAATGACCTAAATATTCAACCAATGACACAAAATCACTTATTGGATGCACAAGATTGGTTAAAAACCCTAATTGGATTTGAATAAGCCAAGGGAGGACAAAAATGACCTAAATGTTCAACCAATGACACCAAATCACTTATTGGATGCACAAGATTGGTGAAACACCCTAATTGGTTTAGAATAAGTCGAAGGATGACGAAAAATGACCTAATTGTTCAACCAATGACACAAAATCACTTATTAAATGCACAAGATTGGTTAAAAACCCTAATTGGATTAGAATAAGCCTAGGGTGCACGAAAATGACCTAAATATTCAACCAATGACACAAAATCACTTATTGGATGCACAAGATTGGTTAAAAACATTAATTGGATTAGAATAAGCCTAAGGAGTACGATAATGACCTAAATGTTCAACCAATGACACAAAATCACTTATTGGATGCACAAGATTGGTTAAAAACCGTAATTGGATTAGAATAAGCCAACGGTGGACGAAAATGACCTAAATGTTCAACCAATGACACAAAATCACATATTGGATGCACAAGATTGGTTAAAAACCCTAATTGGATTAGAATAAGCCTAGGGTGCACGAAAATGACCTAAATATTCAACCAATGACACAAAATCACTTATTGGATGCACAAGATTGGTTAAAAACCCTAATTGGATTAGAATAAGCCTAAGGAGTACGAAAATGACCTAAATGTTCAACCAATGACACAAAATCACTTATTGGATGCACAAGATTGGTTAAAAACCCTAATTTGATGAGAATAGGCCAAGGGAGGACAAAAATGACCTAAATGTTCAACCAATGACACCAAATCACTTATTGGATGCACAAGATTGGTGAAACACCCTAATTGGATTAGAATAAGTCGAAGGATGACGAAAAATGACCTAATTGTTCAACCAATGACACAAAATCACTTATTTAATGCACAAGATTGGTTAAAAACCCTAATTGGATTAGAATAAGTCGAAGGATGACGAAAATGTCCTAAATGTTCAACCAATGACACAAAATCACATATTGGATGCACAAGATTGGTTAAACACCCTAATTGGATTAGAATAAGCCTAGGGTGCACGAAAATGACCTAAATATTCAACCAATGACACAAAATCACTTATTGGATGCACAAGATTGGTTAAAAACCCTAATTGGATTAGAATAAGCCTAAGGAGTACGATAATGACCTATATGTTCAACCAATGACACAAAATCAGTTATTGGATGCACAAGATTGGTTAAAAACCCTAATTGGATTAGAATAAGCCTAAGGAGTACGATAATGACCTAAATGTTCAACCAATGACACAAAATCACTTATTGGATGCACAAGATTGGTTAAAAACCCTAATTTGATGAGAATAGGCCAAGGGAGGACAAAAATGACCTAAATGTTCAACCAATGACACAAAATCACTTATTAAATGCACAAGATTGGTTAAAAACCCTAATTGGATTAGAATAAGCCTAGGGTGCACGAAAATGACCTAAATATTCAACCAATGACACAAAATCACTTATTGGATGCACAAGATTGGTTAAAAACCCTAATTGGATTAGAATAAGCCTAAGGAGTACGATAATGACCTATATGTTCAACCAATGACACAAAATCACTTATTGGATGCACAAGATTGGTTAAAAACCCTAATTGGATTAGAATAAGCCTAAGGAGTACGATAATGACCTAAATGTTCAACCAATGACACAAAATCACTTATTGGATGCACAAGATTGGTTAAAAACCCTAATTTGATGAAAATAGGCCAGGGGAGGACAAAAATGACCTAAATGTTCAACCAATGACACCGAATCACTTATTGGATGCACAAGATTGGTGAAACACCCTAATTGGATTAGAATAAGTCGAAGGATGACGAAAAATGACCTAATTGTTCAACCAATGACACAAAATCACTTATTAAATGCACAAGATTGGTTAAAAACCCTAATTGGATTAGAATAAGCCTAGGGTGCACGAAAATGACCTAAATATTCAACCAATGACACAAAATCACTTATTGGATGCACAAGATTGGTTAAAAACCCTAATTGGATTAGAATAAGCCTAAGGAGTACGATAATGACCTAAATGTTCAACCAATGACACAAAATCACTTATTGGATGCACAAGATTGGTTAAAAACCGTAATTGGATTAGAATAAGCCAACGGTGGACGAAAATGACCTAAATGTTCAACCAATGACACAAAATCACATATTGGATGCACAAGATTGGTTAAAAACCCTAATTGGATTAGAATAAGCCTAGGGTGCACGAAAATGACCTAAATATTCAACCAATGACACAAAATCACTTATTGGATGCACAAGATTGGTTAAAAACCCTAATTGGATTTGAATAAGCCTAAGGAGTACGATAATGACCTAAATGTTCAACCAATGACACAAAATCACTTATTGGATGCACAAGATTGGTTAAAAACCCTAATTGGATTAGAAAAAGCCAAGGGAGGACGAAAATAACCTAAATGTTTAACCAATGATACAAAATTACCTATTGGATGCACAAGATTGGTTAAAAACCCTAATTGGATTAGAATAAGCCTAGGGGGGACGAAAAATGACCTATATGTTCAACCAATGAGACAAAATCACTTATTGGATGCACAAGATTGGTTAAAAACCCTAATTGGATTAGAATAAGCCAACGGTGGACGAAAATGACCTAAATGTTCAACCAATGACACAAAATCACTTATTTGATGCACAAGATTGGTTAAAAACCCTAATTGGATTAGAACAAGCCTTTGGAGGACGAATATGACGTAAATGTTCAACCAATGACACAAAATCACTTATTGGATGCACAAGATTTGTTAAAAACCCTAATTGGATTAGAATAAGTCGAAGGATGACGAAAACGACCTAATGTTCGACCAGTGACACAAAATCACATATTGGATGCACAAGATTGGTTAAATACCCTAATTGGATTAGAATAAGTCGAAGGAGGACGAAAATGACCTAAATGTTCAACCAATGACACAAAATCACATATTGGATGCACATGATTGGTTAAAAACCCAAATTGGATTAGAGCAAGCCTTTGGAGGACGAATATGACGTAAATGTTCAACCAATGACACAAAATGACTTATTGGATGCACAAGATTGGTTAAAAACCCTAATTGGATTAGAATAAGCCTAAAAAGTACGATAATGACCTAAATGTTCAACCAATGACACAAAATCACTTATTGGATGCACAAGATTGGTTAAAAACCCTAATTTGATGAGAATAGGCCAAGGGAGGACAAAAATGACCTAAATGTTCAACCAATGACACCAAATCACTTATTGGATGCACAAGATTGGTGAAACACCCTAATTGGATTAGAATAAGTCGAAGGATGACGAAAAATGACCTAATTGTTCAACCAATGACACAAAATCACTTATTTAATGCACAAGATTGGTTAAAAACCCTAATTGGATTAGAATAAGTCGAAGGATGACGAAAATGTCCTAAATGTTCAACCAATGACACAAAATCACATATTGGATGCACAAGATTGGTTAAAACCCCTAATTGGATTAGAATAAGCCTAGGGTGCACGAAAATGACCTAAATATTCAACCAATGACACAAAATCACTTATTGGATGCACAAGATTGGTTAAAAACCCTAATTGGATTAGAATAAGCCTAAGGAGTACGATAATGACCTAAATGTTCAACCAATGACAAAAAATCACTTATTGGATGCACAAGATTGGTTAAAACCCCTAATTGGATTAGAAAAAGCCAAGGGAGGACGAACATAACCTCAATGTTTAACCAATGATACAAAATTACCTATTGGATGCACAAGATTGGTTAAAAACCCTAATTGGATTAGAATAAGCCTACGGGGGACGAAAAATGACCTATATGTTCAACCAATGACACAAAATCTCATATTGGATGCACAAGATTGGTTAAAAACCCTAATTGGATTAGAATAGGCCTCGGGAGCACGAAAATGACCTAAATATTCAACCAATGACACAAAATCACTTATTGGATGCACAAGATTGGTTAAAAACCCTAATTGGATTAGAATAAGCCTAAGGAGTACGATAATGACCTAAATGTTCAACCAATGACAAAAAATCACTTATTGGATGCACAAGATTGGTTAAAAACCCTAATTGGATTAGAAAAAGCCAAGGGAGGACGAAAATAACCTCAATGTTTAACCAATGATACAAAATTACATATTGGATGCACAAGATTGGTTAAAAACCCTAATTGGATTAGAATAAGCCTAGGGGGGACGAAAAATGACCTATATGTTCAACCAATGACACAAAATCTCATATTGGATGCACAAGATTGGTTAAAAACCCTAATTGGATTAGAATAAGCCTAGGGAGCACGAAAATGACCTAAATATTCAACCAATGACACAAAATCACTTATTGGATGCACAAGATTGGTTAAAAACCCTAATTGGATTAGAATAAGCCTAAGGAGTACGATAATGACCTATATGTTCAACCAATGACACAAAATCAGTTATTGGATGCACAAGATTGGTTAAAAACCCTAATTGGATTAGAATAAGCCTAAGGAGTACGATAATGACCTAAATGTTCAACCAATGACACAAAATCACTTATTGGATGCACAAGATTGGTTAAAAACCCTAATTTGATGAGAATAGGCCAAGGGAGGACAAAAATGACCTAAATGTTCAACCAATGACACCAAATCACTTATTGGATGCACAAGATTGGTGAAACACCCTAATTGGTTTAGAATAAGTCGAAGGATGACGAAAAATGACCTAATTGTTCAACCAATGACACAAAATCACTTATTAAATGCACAAGATTGGTTAAAAACCCTAATTGGATTAGAATAAGCCTAGGGTGCACGAAAATGACCTAAATATTCAACCAATGACACAAAATCACTTATTGGATGCACAAGATTGGTTAAAAACATTAATTGGATTAGAATAAGCCTAAGGAGTACGATAATGACCTAAATGTTCAACCAATGACACAAAATCACTTATTGGATGCACAAGATTGGTTAAAAACCGTAATTGGATTAGAATAAGCCAACGGTGGACGAAAATGACCTAAATGTTCAACCAATGACACAAAATCACATATTGGATGCACAAGATTGGTTAAAAACCCTAATTGGATTAGAATAAGCCTAGGGTGCACGAAAATGACCTAAATATTCAACCAATGACACAAAATCACTTATTGGATGCACAAGATTGGTTAAAAACCCTAATTGGATTAGAATAAGCCTAAGGAGTACGATAATGACCTATATGTTCAACCAATGACACAAAATCACTTATTGGATGCACAAGATTGGTTAAAAACCCTAATTGGATTAGAATAAGCCAACGGTGGACGAAAATGACCTAAATGTTCAACCAATGACACAAAATCACTTATTGGATGCACAAGATTGGTTAAAAACCCTAATTGGATTAGAACAAGCCTTTGGAGGACGAATATGACGTAAATGTTCAACCAATGACACAAAATCACTTATTGGATGCACAAGATTTGTTAAAAACCCTAATTGGATTAGAATAAGTCGAAGGATGACGAAAACGACCTAATGTTCGACCAGTGACACAAAATCACATATTGGATGCACAAGATTGGTTAAATACCCTAATTGGATTAGAATAAGTCGAAGGAGGACGAAAATGACCTAAATGTTCAACCAATGACACAAAATCACATATTGGATGCACATGATTGGTTAAAAACCCAAATTGGATTAGAGCAAGCCTTTGGAGGACGAATATGACGTAAATGTTCAACCAATGACACAAAATGACTTATTGGATGCACAAGATTGGTTAAAAACCCTAATTGGATTAGAATAAGCCTAAAAAGTACGATAATGACCTAAATGTTCAACCAATGACACAAAATCACTTATTGGATGCACAAGATTGGTTAAAAACCCTAATTTGATGAGAATAGGCCAAGGGAGGACAAAAATGACCTAAATGTTCAACCAATGACACCAAATCACTTATTGGATGCACAAGATTGGTGAAACACCCTAATTGGATTAGAATAAGTCGAAGGATGACGAAAAATGACCTAATTGTTCAACCAATGACACAAAATCACTTATTTAATGCACAAGATTGGTTAAAAACCCTAATTGGATTAGAATAAGTCGAAGGATGACGAAAATGTCCTAAATGTTCAACCAATGACACAAAATCACATATTGGATGCACAAGATTGGTTAAAAACCCTAATTGGATTAGAATAAGCCTAGGGTGCACGAAAATGACCTAAATATTCAACCAATGACACAAAATCACTTATTGGATGCACAAGATTGGTTAAAAACCCTAATTTGATGAGAATAGGCCAAGGGAGGACAAAAATGACCTAAATGTTCAACCAATGACACAAAATCACTTATTAAATGCACAAGATTGGTTAAAAACCCTAATTGGATTAGAATAAGCCTAGGGTGCACGAAAATGACCTAAATATTCAACCAATGACACAAAATCACTTATTGGATGCACAAGATTGGTTAAAAACCCTAATTGGATTAGAATAAGCCTAAGGAGTACGATAATGACCTATATGTTCAACCAATGACACAAAATCACTTATTGGATGCACAAGATTGGTTAAAAACCCTAATTGGATTAGAATAAGCCTAAGGAGTACGATAATGACCTAAATGTTCAACCAATGACACAAAATCACTTATTGGATGCACAAGATTGGTTAAAAACCCTAATTTGATGAAAATAGGCCAGGGGAGGACAAAAATGACCTAAATGTTCAACCAATGACACCGAATCACTTATTGGATGCACAAGATTGGTGAAACACCCTAATTGGATTAGAATAAGTCGAAGGATGACGAAAAATGACCTAATTGTTCAACCAATGACACAAAATCACTTATTAAATGCACAAGATTGGTTAAAAACCCTAATTGGATTAGAATAAGCCTAGGGTGCACGAAAATGACCTAAATATTCAACCAATGACACAAAATCACTTATTGGATGCACAAGATTGGTTAAAAACCCTAATTGGATTAGAATAAGCCTAAGGAGTACGATAATGACCTAAATGTTCAACCAATGACACAAAATCACTTATTGGATGCACAAGATTGGTTAAAAACCCTAATTGGATTAGAAAAAGCCAAGGGAGGACGAAAATAACCTAAATGTTTAACCAATGATACAAAATTACCTATTGGATGCACAAGATTGGTTAAAAACCCTAATTGGATTAGAATAAGCCTAGGGGGGACGAAAAATGACCTATATGTTCAACCAATGAGACAAAATCACTTATTGGATGCACAAGATTGGTTAAAAACCCTAATTGGATTAGAATAAGCCAACGGTGGACGAAAATGACCTAAATGTTCAACCAATGACACAAAATCACTTATTTGATGCACAAGATTGGTTAAAAACCCTAATTGGATTAGAACAAGCCTTTGGAGGACGAATATGACGTAAATGTTCAACCAATGACACAAAATCACTTATTGGATGCACAAGATTTGTTAAAAACCCTAATTGGATTACAATAAGTGGAAGGACGACGAAAACGACCTAATGTTTAACCAATGACACAAAATCACATATTGGATGCACAAGATTGGTTAATAACCCTAATTGGATTAGAATAAGTCGAAGGAGGACCAAAATGACCTAAATGTTCAACCAATGACACAAAATTACCTATTGGATGCACAAGATAGATTTAAAACCCTAATGGGATTAGAATAAGCCTAGGGAGGACGAAAAATGACATAAATGTTCAACCCATGACACAAAATCACTTATTGGATGCACAAGATTGGTTAAAAACCCTAATTGGATTAGAATAAGCCAACGGTGGACGAAAATGACCTAAATGTTCAACCAATGACACAAAATCACTTATTGGATGCACAAGATTGGTTAAAAACCCTAATTGGATTAGAACAAGCCTTTGGAGGACGAATATGACGTAAATGTTCAACCAATGACACAAAATCACTTATTGGATGCACAAGATTTGTTAAAAACCCTAATTGGATTAGAATAAGTCGAAGGATGACGAAAACGACCTAATGTTCGACCAGTGACACAAAATCACATATTGGATGCACAAGATTGGTTAAATACCCTAATTGGATTAGAATAAGTCGAAGGAGGACGAAAATGACCTAAATGTTCAACCAATGACACAAAATCACATATTGGATGCACATGATTGGTTAAAAACCCAAATTGGATTAGAGCAAGCCTTTGGAGGACGAATATGACGTAAATGTTCAACCAATGACACAAAATGACTTATTGGATGCACAAGATTGGTTAAAAACCCTAATTGGATTAGAATAAGCCTAAAAAGTACGATAATGACCTAAATGTTCAACCAATGACACAAAATCACTTATTGGATGCACAAGATTGGTTAAAAACCCTAATTTGATGAGAATAGGCCAAGGGAGGACAAAAATGACCTAAATGTTCAACCAATGACACCAAATCACTTATTGGATGCACAAGATTGGTGAAACACCCTAATTGGATTAGAATAAGTCGAAGGATGACGAAAAATGACCTAATTGTTCAACCAATGACACAAAATCACTTATTTAATGCACAAGATTGGTTAAAAACCCTAATTGGATTAGAATAAGTCGAAGGATGACGAAAATGTCCTAAATGTTCAACCAATGACACAAAATCACATATTGGATGCACAAGATTGGTTAAAACCCCTAATTGGATTAGAATAAGCCTAGGGTGCACGAAAATGACCTAAATATTCAACCAATGACACAAAATCACTTATTGGATGCACAAGATTGGTTAAAAACCCTAATTGGATTAGAATAAGCCTAAGGAGTACGATAATGACCTAAATGTTCAACCAATGACAAAAAATCACTTATTGGATGCACAAGATTGGTTAAAACCCCTAATTGGATTAGAAAAAGCCAAGGGAGGACGAACATAACCTCAATGTTTAACCAATGATACAAAATTACCTATTGGATGCACAAGATTGGTTAAAAACCCTAATTGGATTAGAATAAGCCTACGGGGGACGAAAAATGACCTATATGTTCAACCAATGACACAAAATCTCATATTGGATGCACAAGATTGGTTAAAAACCCTAATTGGATTAGAATAGGCCTCGGGAGCACGAAAATGACCTAAATATTCAACCAATGACACAAAATCACTTATTGGATGCACAAGATTGGTTAAAAACCCTAATTGGATTAGAATAAGCCTAAGGAGTACGATAATGACCTAAATGTTCAACCAATGACAAAAAATCACTTATTGGATGCACAAGATTGGTTAAAAACCCTAATTGGATTAGAAAAAGCCAAGGGAGGACGAAAATAACCTCAATGTTTAACCAATGATACAAAATTACATATTGGATGCACAAGATTGGTTAAAAACCCTAATTGGATTAGAATAAGCCTAGGGGGGACGAAAAATGACCTATATGTTCAACCAATGACACAAAATCTCATATTGGATGCACAAGATTGGTTAAAAACCCTAATTGGATTAGAATAAGCCTAGGGAGCACGAAAATGACCTAAATATTCAACCAATGACACAAAATCACTTATTGGATGCACAAGATTGGTTAAAAACCCTAATTGGATTAGAATAAGCCTAAGGAGTACGATAATGACCTATATGTTCAACCAATGACACAAAATCAGTTATTGGATGCACAAGATTGGTTAAAAACCCTAATTGGATTAGAATAAGCCTAAGGAGTACGATAATGACCTAAATGTTCAACCAATGACACAAAATCACTTATTGGATGCACAAGATTGGTTAAAAACCCTAATTTGATGAGAATAGGCCAAGGGAGGACAAAAATGACCTAAATGTTCAACCAATGACACCAAATCACTTATTGGATGCACAAGATTGGTGAAACACCCTAATTGGATTAGAAAAAGTCGAAGGATGACGAAAAATGACCTAATTGTTCAACCAATGACACAAAATCACTTATTTAATGCACAAGATTGGTTAAAAACCCTAATTGGATTAGAATAAGTCGAAGGATGACGAAAATGTCCTAAATGTTCAACCAATGACACAAAATCACATATTGGATGCACAAGATTGGTTAAAAACCCTAATTGGATTAGAATAAGCCTAGGGTGCACGAAAATGACCTAAATATTCAACCAATGACACAAAATCACTTATTGGATGCACAAGATTGGTTAAAAACCCTAATTGGATTAGAATAAGCCTAAGGAGTACGATAATGACCTATATGTTCAACCAATGACACAAAATCACTTATTGGATGCACAAGATTGGTTAAAAACCCTAATTGGATTAGAATAAGCCTAAGGAGTACGATAATGACCTAAATGTTCAACCAATGACACAAAATCACTTATTGGATGCACAAGATTGGTTAAAAACCCTAATTGGATTAGAAAAAGCCAAGGGAGGACGAAAATAACCTAAATGTTTAACCAATGATACAAAATTACCTATTGGATGCACAAGATTGGTTAAAAACCCTAATTGGATTAGAATAAGCCTAGGGGGGACGAAAAATGACCTATATGTTCAACCAATGAGACAAAATCACTTATTGGATGCACAAGATTGGTTAAAAACCCTAATTGGATTAGAATAAGCCTTTGGAGGACGAATATGACGTAAATGTTCAACCAATTACACAAAATCACTTATTGGATGCACAAGATTTGTTAAAAACCCTAATTGGATTACAATAAGTGGAAGGACGACGAAAACGACCTAATGTTTAACCAATGACACAAAATCACATATTGGATGCACAAGATTGGTTAATAACCCTAATTGGATTAGAATAAGTCGAAGGAGGACCAAAATGACCTAAATGTTCAACCAATGACACAAAATTACCTATTGGATGCACAAGATAGATTTAAAACCCTAATGGGATTAGAATAAGCCTAGGGAGGACGAAAAATGACATAAATGTTCAACCCATGACACAAAATCACTTATTGGATGCACAAGATTGGTTAAAAACCCTAATTGGATTAGAATAAGCCAACGGTGGACGAAAATGACCTAAATGTTCAACCAATGACACAAAATCACTTATTGGATGCACAAGATTGGTTAAAAACCCTAATTGGATTAGAACAAGCCTTTGGAGGACGAATATGACGTAAATGTTCAACCAATGACACAAAATCACTTATTGGATGCACAAGATTTGTTAAAAACCCTAATTGGATTAGAATAAGTCGAAGGATGACGAAAACGACCTAATGTTCGACCAGTGACACAAAATCACTTATTGGATGCACAATATTGGTGAAACACCCTAATTGGATTAGAATAAGTCGAAGGATGACGAAAGACGACCTAATTGTTCAACCAATGACACAAAATCACTTATTAAATGCACAAGATTGGTTAAAAACCCTAATTGGATTAGAATAAGTCGAAGGATGACGAAAATGTCCTAAATGTTCAACCAATGACACAAAATCACATATTGGATGCACAAGATTGGTTAAAAACCCTAATTGGATTAGAATAAGCCTAGGGAGCACGAAAATGACCTAAATATTCAACCAATGACACAAAATCACTTATTGGATGCACAAGATTGGTTAAAAACCCTAATTGGATTAGAATAAGCCTAAGGAGTACGATAAAGACCTAAATGTTCAACCAATGACAAAAAATCACTTATTGGATGCACAAGATTGGTTAAAAACCCTAATTGGATTAGAAAAAGCCAAGGGAGGACGAAAATAACCTCAATGTTTAACCAATGATACAAAATTACCTATTGGATGCACAAGATTGGTTAAAAACCCTAATTGGATTAGAATAAGCCTAGGGGGGACGAAAAATGACCTATATGTTCAACCAATGACACAAAATCTCATATTGGATGCACAAGATTGGTTAAAAACCCTAATTGGATTAGAATAGGCCTCGGGAGCACGAAAATGACCTAAATATTCAACCAATGACACAAAATCACTTATTGGATGCACAAGATTGGTTAAAAACCCTAATTGGATTAGAATAAGCCTAAGGAGTACGATAATGACCTAAATGTTCAACCAATGACACAAAATCACTTATTGGATGCACAAGATTGGTTTAAAACCCTAATTGGATTAGAATAAGCCAAGGGAGGACGAAAATAACCTAAATGTTTAACCAATGATACAAAATTACCTATTGGATGCACAAGATTGGTTAAAAACCCTAATTGGATTAGAATAAGCCTAGGGAGGCGAAAAATGACCTATATGTTCAACCAATGACACAAAATCACTTATTGGATGCACAAGATTGGTTAAAAACCCTAATTGGATTAGAATAAGCCAACGGTGGACGAAAATGACCTAAATGTTCAACCAATGACACAAAATCACTTATTGGATGCACAAGATTGGTTAAAAACCCTAATTGGATTAGAACAAGCCTTTGGAGGACGAATATGACGTAAATGTTCAACCAATGACACAAAATCACTTATTGGATGCACAAGATTTGTTAAAAACCCTAATTGGATTAGAATAAGTCGAAGGATGACGAAAACGACCTAATGTTCGACCAGTGACACAAAATCACATATTGGATGCACAAGATTGGTTAAATACCCTAATTGGATTAGAATAAGTCGAAGGAGGACGAAAATGACCTAAATGTTCAACCAATGACACAAAATCACATATTGGATGCACATGATTGGTTAAAAACCCAAATTGGATTAGAGCAAGCCTTTGGAGGACGAATATGACGTAAATGTTCAACCAATGACACAAAATGACTTATTGGATGCACAAGATTGGTTAAAAACCCTAATTGGATTAGAATAAGCCTAAAAAGTACGATAATGACCTAAATGTTCAACCAATGACACAAAATCACTTATTGGATGCACAAGATTGGTTAAAAACCCTAATTTGATGAGAATAGGCCAAGGGAGGACAAAAATGACCTAAATGTTCAACCAATGACACCAAATCACTTATTGGATGCACAAGATTGGTGAAACACCCTAATTGGATTAGAATAAGTCGAAGGATGACGAAAAATGACCTAATTGTTCAACCAATGACACAAAATCACTTATTAAATGCACAAGATTGGTTAAAAATCCTAATTGGATTAGAATAAGTCGAAGGATGACGAAAATGACCTAAATGTTCAACCAATGACACAAAATCACATATTGTATGCACAAGATTGGTTAAAAACCCTAATTGGATTAGAATAAGCCTAGGGAGCACGAAAATGACCTAAATATTAAACCAATGACACAAAATCACTTATTGGATGCACAAGATTGGTTAAAAACCCTAATTGGATTAGAATAAGCCTAAGGAGTACGATAATGACCTAAATGTTCAACCAATGACACAAAATCACTTATTGGATGCACAAGATTGGTTAAAAACCGTAATTGGATTAGAATAAGCCAACGGTGGACGAAAATAACCTAAATGTTCAACCAATGACACAAAATCACATATTGGATGCACAAGATTGGTTAAAAACCCTAATTGGATTAGAATAAGCCTAGGGTGCACGAAAATGACCTAAATATTCAACCAATGACACAAAATCACTTATTGGATGCACAAGATTGGTTAAAAACCCTAATTGGATTAGAATAAGCCTAAGGAGTACGAAAATGACCTAAATGTTCAACCAATGACACAAAATCACTTATTGGATGCACAAGATTGGTTAAAAACCCTAATTTGATGAGAATAGGCCAAGGGAGGACAAAAATGACCTAAATGTTCAACCAATGACACCAAATCACTTATTGGATGCACAAGATTGGTGAAACACCCTAATTGGATTAGAAAAAGTCGAAGGATGACGAAAAATGACCTAATTGTTCAACCAATGACACAAAATCACTTATTTAATGCACAAGATTGGTTAAAAACCCTAATTGGATTAGAATAAGTCGAAGGATGACGAAAATGTCCTAAATGTTCAACCAATGACACAAAATCACATATTGGATGCACAAGATTGGTTAAAAACCCTAATTGGATTAGAATAAGCCTAGGGTGCACGAAAATGACCTAAATATTCAACCAATGACACAAAATCACTTATTGGATGCACAAGATTGGTTAAAAACCCTAATTGGATTAGAATAACCCTAAGGAGTACGATAATGACCTATATGTTCAACCAATGACACAAAATCAGTTATTGGATGCACAAGATTGGTTAAAAACCCTAATTGGATTAGAATAAGCCTAAGGAGTACGATAATGACCTAAATGTTCAACCAATGACACAAAATCACTTATTGGATGCACAAGATTGGTTAAAAACCCTAATTTGATGAGAATAGGCCAAGGGAGGACAAAAATGACCTAAATGTTCAACCAATGACACAAAATCACTTATTAAATGCACAAGATTGGTTAAAAACCCTAATTGGATTAGAATAAGCCTAGGGAGCACGAAAATGACCTAAATATTCAACCAATGACACAAAATCACTTATTGGATGCACAAGATTGGTTAAAAACCCTAATTGGATTAGAATAAGCCTAAGGAGTACGATAATGACCTATATGTTCAACCAATGACACAAAATCACTTATTGGATGCACAAGATTGGTTAAAAACCCTAATTGGATTAGAATAAGCCTAAGGAGTACGATAATGACCTAAATGTTCAACCAATGACACAAAATCACTTATTGGATGCACAAGATTGGTTAAAAACCCTAATTGGATTAGAATAAGCCAACGGTGGACGAAAATGACCTAAATGTTCAACCAATGACACAAAATCACTTATTGGATGCACAAGATTGGTTAAAAACCCTAATTGGATTTGAATAAGCCTAGGGTGCACGAAAATGACCTAAATATTCAACCAATGACACAAAATCACTTATTGGATGCACAAGATTGCTTAAAAACCTTAATTGGATTAGAATAAGCCAAGGGAGGACGAAAATGACCTAAATGATCAACCAATGATAGAAAATCACATATTGGATGCAAAGATTGGTTAAAAACCCAAATTGGATTAGAATAAGTTGAAGGATGACGAAAATGTCTTAAATGTTCAAGTAATGACACAAACGCAATTATTGGATGCACAAGATTGGTTAAAAACCCTTATTGGATTAGAATAAGTCGAAGGTGGACGAAAATGACCTAAATGTTCAACCAATGACACAAAATCACTTATTGGATGCACAAGATTGGTTAAAAACCCTAATTGGATTAGAATAAGCCTAGGGACGACGAAAATGACCGAAATGTTAATCCAATGACACAAAATCACTTATTGGATGCACAAGATTGGTTAAAAACCCTAATTGGATTAGAATAAGCCTAGGGAGGACGAAAATGACCTAAATGTTCAACCAATGACACAAAATCACTTATTGGATGCACAAGATTGGTTAAAAACCCTAATTGGATTAGAATAAGCCAACATACGACGAAAATGACCTAAATGTTAATCCAATGACCCAAACGCACTTATTGGATGCACAAGATTTGTTGAAAACCCTAATTGGATTAGAACAAGCCTAGGGAGGACGAAAATGACCTAAATGTTCAACCAATGACACAAAATCACATATTGGATGCACAAGATTGGTTAAAAACCCTAATTGGATTAGAATAAGCCTAGGGAGGACGAAAATGACCTAAATATTCAACCAATGACACAAAATCACTTATTGGATGCACAAGATTGGTTAAAAACCCTAATTGGATTAGAATAAGCCTAAGGAGTACGATAATGACCTAAATGTTCAACCAATGACACAAAATCACTTATTGGATGCACAAGATTGGTTAAAAACCCTAATTTGATGAGAATAGGCCAAGGGAGGACAAAAATGACCTAAATGTTCAACCAATGACACCAAATCACTTATTGGATGCACAAGATTGGTGAAACACCCTAATTGGTTTAGAATAAGTCGAAGGATGACGAAAAATGACCTAATTGTTCAACCAATGACACAAAATCACTTATTAAATGCACAAGATTGGTTAAAAACCCTAATTGGATTAGAATAAGCCTAGGGTGCACGAAAATGACCTAAATATTCAACCAATGACACAAAATCACTTATTGGATGCACAAGATTGGTTAAAAACCCTAATTTGATGAGAATAGGCCAAGGGAGGACAAAAATGACCTAAATGTTCAACCAATGACACCAAATCACTTATTGGATGCACAAGATTGGTGAAACACCCTAATTGGATTAGAATAAGTCGAAGGATGACGAAAAATGACCTAATTGTTCAACCAATGACACAAAATCACTTATTTAATGCACAAGATTGGTTAAAAACCCTAATTGGATTAGAATAAGTCGAAGGATGACGAAAATGTCCTAAATGTTCAACCAATGACACAAAATCACATATTGGATACACAAGATTGGTTAAAACCCCTAATTGGATTAGAATAAGCCTAGGGTGCACGAAAATGACCTAAATATTCAACCAATGACACAAAATCACTTATTGGATGCACAAGATTGGTTAAAAACCCTAATTGGATTAGAATAAGCCTAAGGAGTACGATAATGACCTAAATGTTCAACCAATGACACAAAATCACTTATTGGATGAACAAGATTGGTTAAAAACCCTAATTGGATTAGAAAAAGCCAAGGGAGGACGAAAATAACCTAAATGTTTAACCAATGATACAAAATTACCTATTGGATGCACAAGATTGGTTAAAAACCCTAATTGGATTAGAATAAGCCTAGGGGGGACGAAAAATGACCTATATGTTCAACCAATGAGACAAAATCACTTATTGGATGCACAAGATTGGTTAAAAACCCTAATTGGATTAGAATAAGCCAACGGTGGACGAAAATGACCTAAATGTTCAACCAATGACACAAAATCACTTATTGGATGCACAAGATTGGTTAAAAACCCTAATTGGATTAGAACAAGCCTTTGGAGGACGAATATGACGTAAATGTTCAACCAATGACACAAAATCACTTATTGGATGCACAAGATTTGTTAAAAACCCTAATTGGATTAGAATAAGTCGAAGGATGACGAAAACGACCTAATGTTCGACCAGTGACACAAAATCACATATTGGATGCACAAGATTGGTTAAATACCCTAATTGGATTAGAATAAGTCGAAGGAGGACGAAAATGACCTAAATGTTCAACCAATGACACAAAATCACATATTGGATGCACATGATTGGTTAAAAACCCAAATTGGATTAGAGCAAGCCTTTGGAGGACGAATATGACGTAAATGTTCAACCAATGACACAAAATGACTTATTGGATGCACAAGATTGGTTAAAAACCCTAATTGGATTAGAATAAGCCTAAAAAGTACGATAATGACCTAAATGTTCAACCAATGACACAAAATCACTTATTGGATGCACAAGATTGGTTAAAAACCCTAATTTGATGAGAATAGGCCAAGGGAGGACAAAAATGACCTAAATGTTCAACCAATGACACCAAATCACTTATTGGATGCACAAGATTGGTGAAACACCCTAATTGGATTAGAATAAGTCGAAGGATGACGAAAAATGACCTAATTGTTCAACCAATGACACAAAATCACTTATTTAATGCACAAGATTGGTTAAAAACCCTAATTGGATTAGAATAAGTCGAAGGATGACGAAAATGTCCTAAATGTTCAACCAATGACACAAAATCACATATTGGATGCACAAGATTGGTTAAAACCCCTAATTGGATTAGAATAAGCCTAGGGTGCACGAAAATGACCTAAATATTCAACCAATGACACAAAATCACTTATTGGATGCACAAGATTGGTTAAAAACCCTAATTGGATTAGAATAAGCCTAAGGAGTACGATAATGACCTAAATGTTCAACCAATGACAAAAAATCACTTATTGGATGCACAAGATTGGTTAAAACCCCTAATTGGATTAGAAAAAGCCAAGGGAGGACGAACATAACCTCAATGTTTAACCAATGATACAAAATTACCTATTGGATGCACAAGATTGGTTAAAAACCCTAATTGGATTAGAATAAGCCTACGGGGGACGAAAAATGACCTATATGTTCAACCAATGACACAAAATCTCATATTGGATGCACAAGATTGGTTAAAAACCCTAATTGGATTAGAATAGGCCTCGGGAGCACGAAAATGACCTAAATATTCAACCAATGACACAAAATCACTTATTGGATGCACAAGATTGGTTAAAAACCCTAATTGGATTAGAATAAGCCTAAGGAGTACGATAATGACCTAAATGTTCAACCAATGACACAAAATCACTTATTGGATGCACAAGATTGGTTTAAAACCCTAATTGGATTAGAATAAGCCAAGGGAGGACGAAAATAACCTAAATGTTTAACCAATGATACAAAATTACCTATTGGATGCACAAGATTGGTTAAAAACCCTAATTGGATTAGAATAAGCCTAGGGAGGCGAAAAATGACCTATATGTTCAACCAATGACACAAAATCACTTATTGGATGCACAAGATTGGTTAAAAACCCTAATTGGATTAGAATAAGCCAACGGTGGACGAAAATGACCTAAATGTTCAACCAATGACACAAAATCACTTATTGGATGCACAAGATTGGTTAAAAACCCTAATTGGATTAGAACAAGCCTTTGGAGGACGAATATGACGTAAATGTTCAACCAATGACACAAAATCACTTATTGGATGCACAAGATTTGTTAAAAACCCTAATTGGATTAGAATAAGTCGAAGGATGACGAAAACGACCTAATGTTCGACCAGTGACACAAAATCACATATTGGATGCACAAGATTGGTTAATAACCCTAATTGGATTAGAATAAGTCGAAGGAGGACCAAAATGATCTAAATGTTCAACCAATGACACAAAATTACCTATTGGATGCACAAGATAGATTTAAAACCCTAATGGGATTAGAATAAGCCTAGGGAGGACGAAAAATGACATAAATGTTCAACCCATGACACAAAATCACTTATTGGATGCACAAGATTGGTTAAAAACCCTAATTGGATGAGAATAGGCCAAGGGAGGACGAAAATGACCTAAATGTTCAACCAATGCTACAAAATTACCTATTGGATGCACAAGATTGGTTAAAAACCCTAATTGGATTAGAATAAGCCTAGGGAGGACAAAAAATGACCTATATGTTCAACCAATGACACAAAATCGCTTATTGGATGCATAAGATTGGTTAAAAACCCTAATTGGATTAGAATAAGCCAATGGAGGACGAAAATGACCTAAATGTTCAACCAATGACACAAAATCACTTATTGGATGCACAATATTGGTGAAACACCCTAATTGGATTAGAATAAGTCGAAGGATGACGAAAGACGACCTAATTGTTCAACCAATGACACAAAATCACTTATTAAATGCACAAGATTGGTTAAAAACCCTAATTGGATTAGAATAAGTCGAAGGATGACGAAAATGTCCTAAATGTTCAACCAATGACACAAAATCACATATTGGATGCACAAGATTGGTTAAAAACCCTAATTGGATTAGAATAAGCCTAGAGAGCACGAAAATGACCTAAATATTCAACCAATGACACAAAATCACTTATTGGATGCACAAGATTGGTTAAAAACCCTAATTGGATTAGAATAAGCCTAAGGAGTACGATAATGACCTAAATGTTCAACCAATGACACAAAATCACTTATTGGATGCACAAGATTGGTTAAAAACCCTAATTGGATTAGAAAAAGCCAAGGGAGGACGAAAATAACCTCAATGTTTAACCAATGATACAAAATTACCTATTGGATGCACAAGATTGGTTAAAAACCCTAATTGGATTAGAATAAGCCTAGGGGGGACGAAAAATGACCTATATGTTCAACCAATGACACAAAATCTCATATTGGATGCACAAGATTGGTTAAAAACCCTAATTGGATTAGAATAGGCCTCGGGAGCACGAAAATGACCTAAATATTCAACCAATGACACAAAATCACTTATTGGATGCACAAGATTGGTTAAAAACCCTAATTGGATTAGAATAAGCCTAAGGAGTACGATAATGACCTAAATGTTCAACCAATGACACAAAATCACTTATTGGATGCACAAGATTGGATAAAAACCCTAATTGGATTAGAATTAGCCAAGGGAGGACGAAAATAACCTAAATGTTTAACCAATGATACAAAATTACCTATTAGATGCACAAGATTGGTTAAAAACCCTAATTGGATTAGAATAAGCCTAGGGAGGACGAAAAATGACCTATATGTTCAACCAATGACACAAAATCACATATTGGATGCACAAGATTGGTTAATAACCCTAATTGGATTAGAAGAAGTCGAAGGAGGACGAAAATGACCTAAATGTTCAACCAATGACACAACATTACCTATTGGATGCACAAGATTGGTTGAAAACCCTAATGGGATTAGAATAAGCCTAGGGAGGACGAAAAATGACATAAATGTTCAACCAATGACACAAAATCACGTATTGGATGCACAAGATTGGTTAAAAACCCTAATGGGATGAGAATAGGCCAAGGGAAGACGAAAATGACCTAAATGTTCAACCAATGACACAAAATCACTTATTGGATGCACAAGATTGGTGAAACACCCTAATTGGATTAGAATAAGTCGAAGGATGACGAAAAATTACCTAATTGTTCAACCAATGACACAAAATCACTTATTAAATGCACAAGATCGGTTAAAAACACTAATTGGATTAGAATAAGTCGAAGGATGACGAAAATGACCTAAATGTTCAACCAATGACACAAAATCACATATTGGATGCACAAGATTGGTTAAAAACCCTAATTGGATTAGAATAAGCCTAGGGAGCACGAAAATGACCTAAATATTCAACCAATGACACAAAATCACTTATTGGATGCACAAGATTGGTTAAAAACCCTAATTGGATTAGAATAAGCCTAAGGAGTACGATAATGACCTAAATATTCAACCAACGACACAAAATCACTTATTGGATGCACAAGATTGGTTTAAAACCCTAATTGGATTAGAATAAGCCAATGGAGGACGAAAATAACCTAAATGTTTAACCAATGATACAAAATTACCTATTGGATGCACAAGATTGGTTAAAAACCCTAATTGGATTAGAATAAGCCTAGGGAGGCGAAAAATGACCTATATGTTCAACCAATGACACAAAATCACTTATTGGATGCACAAGATTGGTTAAAAACCCTAATTGGATTAGAATAAGCCAACGGTGGACGAAAATGACCTAAATGTTCAACCAATGACACAAAATCACTTATTGGATGCACAAGATTGGTTAAAAACCCTAATTGGATTAGAACAAGCCTTTGGAGGACGAATATGACGTAAATGTTCAACCAATGACACAAAATCACTTATTGGATGCACAAGATTTGTTAAAAACCCTAATTGGATTAGAATAAGTCGAAGGATGACGAAAACGACCTAATGTTCGACCAGTGACACAAAATCACATATTGGATGCACAAGATTGGTTAAATACCCTAATTGGATTAGAATAAGTCGAAGGAGGACGAAAATGACCTAAATGTTCAACCAATGACACAAAATCACATATTGGATGCACATGATTGGTTAAAAACCCAAATTGGATTAGAGCAAGCCTTTGGAGGACGAATATGACGTAAATGTTCAACCAATGACACAAAATGACTTATTGGATGCACAAGATTGGTTAAAAACCCTAATTGGATTAGAATAAGCCTAAAAAGTACGATAATGACCTAAATGTTCAACCAATGACACAAAATCACTTATTGGATGCACAAGATTGGTTAAAAACCCTAATTTGATGAGAATAGGCCAAGGGAGGACAAAAATGACCTAAATGTTCAACCAATGACACCAAATCACTTATTGGATGCACAAGATTGGTGAAACACCCTAATTGGATTAGAATAAGTCGAAGGATGACGAAAAATGACCTAATTGTTCAACCAATGACACAAAATCACTTATTAAATGCACAAGATTGGTTAAAAACCCTAATTGGATTAGAATAAGTCGAAGGATGACGAAAATGACCTAAATGTTCAACCAATGACACAAAATCACATATTGGATGCACAAGATTGGTTAAAAACCCTAATTGGATTAGAATAAGCCTAGGGAGGACGAAAATGACCTAAATATTCAACCAATGACACAAAATCACTTATTGGATGCACAAGATTGGTTAAAAACCCTAATTGGATTAGAATAAGCCTAAGGAGTACGATAATGACCTAAATGTTCAACCAATGACACAAAATCACTTATTGGATGCACAAGATTGGTTAAAAACCCTAATTTGATGAGAATAGGCCAAGGGAGGACAAAAATGACCTAAATGTTCAACCAATGACACCAAATCACTTATTGGATGCACAAGATTGGTGAAACACCCTAATTGGTTTAGAATAAGTCGAAGGATGACGAAAAATGACCTAATTGTTCAACCAATGACACAAAATCACTTATTAAATGCACAAGATTGGTTAAAAACCCTAATTGGATTAGAATAAGCCTAGGGTGCACGAAAATGACCTAAATATTTAACCAATGACACAAAATCACTTATTGGATGCACAAGATTGGTTAAAAACCCTAATTGGATTAGAATAAGCCTAAGGAGTACGATAATGACCTAAATGTTCAACCAATGACACAAAATCACTTATTGGATGCACAAGATTGGTTAAAAACCCTAATTTGATGAGAATAGGCCAAGGGAGGACAAAAATGACCTAAATGTTCAACCAATGACACCAAATCACTTATTGGATGCACAAGATTGGTGAAACACCCTAATTGGATTAGAATAAGTCGAAGGATGACGAAAAATGACCTAATTGTTCAACCAATGACACAAAATCACTTATTTAATGCACAAGATTGGTTAAAAACCCTAATTGGATTAGAATAAGTCGAAGGATGACGAAAATGTCCTAAATGTTCAACCAATGACACAAAATCACATATTGGATACACAAGATTGGTTAAAACCCCTAATTGGATTAGAATAAGCCTAGGGTGCACGAAAATGACCTAAATATTCAACCAATGACACACAATCACTTATTGGATGCACAAGATTGGTTAAAAACCCTAATTGGATTAGAATAAGCCTAAGGAGTACGATAATGACCTAAATGTTCAACCAATGACACAAAATCACTTATTGGATGAACAAGATTGGTTAAAAACCCTAATTGGATTAGAAAAAGCCAAGGGAGGACGAAAATAACCTAAATGTTTAACCAATGATACAAAATTACCTATTGGATGCACAAGATTGGTTAAAAACCCTAATTGGATTAGAATAAGCCTAGGGGGGACGAAAAATGACCTATATGTTCAACCAATGAGACAAAATCACTTATTGGATGCACAAGATTGGTTAAAAACCCTAATTGGATTAGAATAAGCCAACGGTGGACGAAAATGACCTAAATGTTCAACCAATGACACAAAATCACTTATTTGATGCACAAGATTAGTTAAAAACCCTAATTGGATTAGAACAAGCCTTTGGAGGACGAATATGACGTAAATGTTCAACCAATGACACAAAATCACTTATTGGATGCACAAGATTTGTTAAAAACCCTAATTGGATTAGAATAAGTCGAAGGATGACGAAAACGACCTAATGTTCGACCAGTGACACAAAATCACATATTGGATGCACAAGATTGGTTAAATACCCTAATTGGATTAGAATAAGTCGAAGGAGGACGAAAATGACCTAAATGTTCAACCAATGACACAAAATCACATATTGGATGCACAAGATTGGTTAAAAACCCAAATTGGATTAGAGCAAGCCTTTGGAGGACGAATATGACGTAAATGTTCAACCAATGACACAAAATGACTTATTGGATGCACAAGATTGGTTAAAAACCCTAATTGGATTACAATAAGTGGAAGGACGACGAAAACGACCTAAAGTTTAACCAATGACACAAAATCACATATTGGATGCACAAGATTGGTTAATAACCCTAATTGGATTAGAATAAGTCGAAGGAGGACCAAAATGACCTAAATGTTCAACCAATGACACAAAATTACCTATTGGATGCACAAGATAGATTTAAAACCCTAATGGGATTAGAATAAGCCTAGGGAGGACGAAAAATGACATAAATGTTCAACCCATGACACAAAATCACTTATTGGATGCACAAGATTGGTTAAAAACCCTAATTGGATGAGAATAGGCCAAGGGAGGACGAAAATGACCTAAATGTTCAACCAATGCTACAAAATTACCTATTGGATGCACAAGATTGGTTAAAAACCCTAATTGGATTAGAATAAGCCTAGGGAGGACAAAAAATGACCTATATGTTCAACCAATGACACAAAATCACTTATTGGATGCATAAGATTGGTTAAAAACCCTAATTGGATTAGAATAAGCCAATGGAGGACGAAAATGACCTAAATGTTCAACCAATGACACAAAATCACTTATTGGATGCACAATATTGGTGAAACACCCTAATTGGATTAGAATAAGTCGAAGGATGACGAAAGACGACCTAATTGTTCAACCAATGACACAAAATCACTTATTAAATGCACAAGATTGGTTAAAAACCCTAATTGGATTAGAATAAGTCGAAGGATGACGAAAATGTCCTAAATGTTCAACCAATGACACAAAATCACATATTGGATGCACAAGATCGGTTAAAAACCCTAATTGGATTAGAATAAGCCTAGGGAGCACGAAAATGACCTAAATATTCAACCAATGACACAAAATCACTTATTGGATGCACAAGATTGGTTAAAAACCCTAATTGGATTAGAATAAGCCTAAGGAGTACGATAATGACCTAAATGTTCAACCAATGACAAAAAATCACTTATTGGATGCACAAGATTGGTTAAAAACCCTAATTGGATTAGAAAAAGCCAAGGGAGGACGAAAATAACCTCAATGTTTAACCAATGATACAAAATTACATATTGGATGCACAAGATTGGTTAAAAACCCTAATTGGATTAGAATAAGCCTAGGGGGGACGAAAAATGACCTATATGTTCAACCAATGACACAAAATCTCATATTGGATGCACAAGATTGGTTAAAAACCCTAATTGGATTAGAATAGGCCTCGGGAGCACGAAAATGACCTAAATATTCAACCAATGACACAAAATCACTTATTGGATGCACAAGATTGGTTAAAAACCCTAATTGGATTAGAATAAGCCTAAGGAGTACGATAATGACCTAAATGTTCAACCAATGACACAAAATCACTTATTGGATGCACAAGATTGGTTTAAAACCCTAATTGGATTAGAATAAGCCAAGGGAGGACGAAAATAACCTAAATGTTTAACCAATGATACAAAATTACCTATTGGATGCACAAGATTGGTTAAAAACCCTAATTGGATTAGAATAAGCCTAGGGAGGCGAAAAATGACCTATATGTTCAACCAATGACACAAAATCACTTATTGGATGCACAAGATTGGTTAAAAACCCTAATTGGATTAGAATAAGCCAACGGTGGACGAAAATGACCTAAATGTTCAACCAATGACACAAAATCACTTATTGGATGCACAAGATTGGTTAAAAACCCTAATTGGATTAGAACAAGCCTTTGGAGGACGAATATGACGTAAATGTTCAACCAATGACACAAAATCACTTATTGGATGCACAAGATTGGTTAAAAACCCTAATTGGATTAGAATAAGTCGAAGGAGGACGAAAATGACCTAAATGTTCAACCAATGACACAAAATTACCTATTGGATGCACAAGATTGGTTGAAAACCCTAATGGGATTAGAATAAGCCTATGGAGGACGAAAAATGACATAAATGTTCAACCAATGACACAAAATCACTTATTGGATGCACAAGATTGGTTAAAAACCCTAATTTGATGAGAATAGGCCAAGGGACGACGAAAATGACCTAAATGTTCAACCAATGACACCAAATCACTTATTGGATGCACAAGATTGGTGAAACACCCTAATTGGTTTAGAATAAGTCGAAGGATGACGAAAAATGACCTAATTGTTCAACCAATGACACAAAATCACTTATTAAATGCACAAGATTGGTTAAAAACCCTAATTGGATTAGAATAAGCCTAGGGTGCACGAAAATGACCTAAATATTTAACCAATGACACAAAATCACTTATTGGATGCACAAGATTGGTTAAAAACCCTAATTGGATTAGAATAAGCCTAAGGAGTACGATAATGACCTAAATGTTCAACCAATGACACAAAATCACTTATTGGATGCACAAGATTGGTTAAAAACCCTAATTTGATGAGAATAGGCCAAGGGAGGACAAAAATGACCTAAATGTTCAACCAATGACACCAAATCACTTATTGGATGCACAAGATTGGTGAAACACCCTAATTGGATTAGAATAAGTCGAAGGATGACGAAAAATGACCTAATTGTTCAACCAATGACACAAAATCACTTATTTAATGCACAAGATTGGTTAAAAACCCTAATTGGATTAGAATAAGTCGAAGGATGACGAAAATGTCCTAAATGTTCAACCAATGACACAAAATCACATATTGGATGCACAAGATTGGTTAAAACCCCTAATTGGATTAGAATAAGCCTAGGGTGCACGAAAATGACCTAAATATTCAACCAAAGACACAAAATCACTTATTGGATGCACAAGATTGGTTAAAAACCCTAATTGGATTAGAATAAGCCTAAGGAGTACGATAATGACCTAAATGTTCGACCAATGACACAAAATCACTTATTGGATGAACAAGATTGGTTAAAAACCCTAATTGGATTAGAAAAAGCCAAGGGAGGACGAAAATAACCTAAATGTTTAACCAATGATACAAAATTACCTATTGGATGCACAAGATTGGTTAAAAACCCTAATTGGATTAGAATAAGCCTAGGGGGGACGAAAAATGACCTATATGTTCAACCAATGAGACAAAATCACTTATTGGATGCACAAGATTGGTTAAAAACCCTAATTGGATTAGAACAAGCCTTTGGAGGACGAATATGACGTAAATGTTCAACCAATGACACAAAATCACTTATTGGATGCACAAGATTTGTTAAAAACCCTAATTGGATTAGAACAAGCCTTTGGAGGACGAATATGACGTAAATGTTCAACCAATGACACAAAATCACTTATTGGATGCACAAGATTTGTTAAAAACCCTAATTGGATTAGAATAAGTCGAAGGATGACGAAAACGACCTAATGTTCGACCAGTGACACAAAATCACATATTGGATGCACAAGATTGGTTAAATACCCTAATTGGATTAGAATAAGTCGAAGGAGGACGAAAATGACCTAAATGTTCAACCAATGACACAAAATCACATATTGGATGCACATGATTGGTTAAAAACCCAAATTGGATTAGAGCAAGCCTTTGGAGGACGAATATGACGTAAATGTTCAACCAATGACACAAAATGACTTATTGGATGCACAAGATTGGTTAAAAACCCTAATTGGATTACAATAAGTGGAAGGACGACGAAAACGACCTAATGTTTAACCAATGACACAAAATCACATATTGGATGCACAAGATTGGTTAAAAACCCTAATTGGATTAGAATAAGTCGAAGGAGGACCAAAATGACCTAAATGATCAACCAATGACACAAAATTACCTATTGGATGCACAAGATAGATTTAAAACCCTAATGGGATTAGAATAAGCCTAGGGAGGACGAAAAATGACATAAATGTTCAACCCATGACACAAAATCACTTATTGGATGCACAAGATTGGTTAAAAACCCTAATTGGATGAGAATAGGCCAAGGGAGGACGAAAATGACCTAAATGTTCAACCAATGCTACAAAATTACCTATTGGATGCACAAGATTGGTTAAAAACCCTAATTGGATTAGAATAAGCCTAGGGAGGACAAAAAATGACCTATATGTTCAACCAATGACACAAAATCACTTATTGGATGCATAAGATTGGTTAAAAACCCTAATTGGATTAGAATAAGCCAATGGAGGACGAAAATGACCTAAATGTTCAACCAATGACACAAAATCACTTATTGGATGCACAATATTGGTGAAACACCCTAATTGGATTAGAATAAGTCGAAGGATGACGAAAGACGACCTAATTGTTCAACCAATGACACAAAATCACTTATTAAATGCACAAGATTGGTTAAAAACCCTAATTGGATTAGAATAAGTCGAAGGATGACGAAAATGTCCTAAATGTTCAACCAATGACACAAAATCACATATTGGATGCACAAGATCGGTTAAAAACCCTAATTGGATTAGAATAAGCCTAGGGAGCACGAAAATGACCTAAATATTCAACCAATGACACAAAATCACTTATTGGATGCACAAGATTGGTTAAAAACCCTAATTGGATTAGAATAAGCCTAAGGAGTACGATAATGACCTAAATGTTCAACCAATGACAAAAAATCACTTATTGGATGCACAAGATTGGTTAAAAACCCTAATTGGATTAGAAAAAGCCAAGGGAGGACGAAAATAACCTCAATGTTTAACCAATGATACAAAATTACATATTGGATGCACAAGATTGGTTAAAAACCCTAATTGGATTAGAATAAGCCTAGGGGGGACGAAAAATGACCTATATGTTCAACCAATGACACAAAATCTCATATTGGATGCACAAGATTGGTTAAAAACCCTAATTGGATTAGAATAGGCCTCGGGAGCACGAAAATGACCTAAATATTCAACCAATGACACAAAATCACTTATTGGATGCACAAGATTGGTTAAAAACCCTAATTGGATTAGAATAAGCCTAAGGAGTACGATAATGACCTAAATGTTCAACCAATGACACAAAATCACTTAATGGATGCACAAGATTGGTTAAAAACCCTAATTGGATTAGAATAATCCAAGGGAGGACGAAAATAACCTAAATGTTTAACCAATGATACAAAATTACCTATTGGATGCACAAGTTTGGTTAAAAACCCTAATTGGATTAGAATAAGCCTAGGGAGGACGAAAAATGACCTATATGTTCAACCAATGACACAAAATCACTTATTGGATGCACAAGATTGGTTAAAAACCCTAATAGGATTAGAATAAGCCAATGGAGGACGAAAATGACCTAAATGTTCAACCAATGACACAAAATCACTTATTGGATGCACAAGATTGGTTAAAAACCCTAATTGGATTAGAATAAGCCTAAGGAGTACGATAATGACCTAAATGTTCAACCAATGACAAAAAATCACTTATTGGATGCACAAGATTGGTTAAAAACCCTAATTGGATTAGAAAAAGCCAAGGGAGGACGAAAATAACCTCAATGTTTAACCAATGATACAAAATTACCTATTGGATGCACAAGATTGGTTAAAAACCCTAATTGGATTAGAATAAGCCTAGGGGGGACGAAAAATGACCTATATGTTCAACCAATGACACAAAATCTCATATTGGATGCACAAGATTGGTTAAAAACCCTAATTGGATTAGAATAGGCCTCGGGAGCACGAAAATGACCTAAATATTCAACCAATGACACAAAATCACTTATTGGGTGCACAAGATTGGTTAAAAACCCTAATTGGATTAGAATAAGCCTAAGGAGTACGATAATGACCTAAATGTTCAACCAATGACACAAAATCACTTATTGGATGCACAAGATTGGTTAAAAACCCTAATTTGATGAGAATAGGCCAAGGGAGGAGAAAAATGACCTAAATGTTCAACCAATGACACCAAATCACTTATTGGATGCAGAAGATTGGTGAAACACCCTAATTGGATTAGAATAAGTCGAAGGATGACGAAAAATGACCTAATTGTTCAACCAATGACACAAAATCACTTATTTAATGCACAAGATTGGTTAAAAACCCTAATTGGATTAGAATAAGTCGAAGGATGACGAAAATGTCCTAAATGTTCAACCAATGACACAAAATCACATATTGGATGCACAAGATTGGTTAAAAACCCTAATTGGATTAGAATAAGCCTAGGGTGCACGAAAATGACCTAAATATTCAACCAATGACACAAAATCACTTATTGGATACACAAGATTGGTTAAAAACCCTAATTGGATTAGAATAAGCCTAAGGAGTACGATAATGACCTATATGTTCAACCAATGACACAAAATCAGTTATTGGATGCACAAGATTGGTTAAAAACCCTAATTGGATTAGAATAAGCCTAAGGAGTACGATAATGACCTAAATGTTCAACCAATGACACAAAATCACTTATTGGATGCACAAGATTGGTTAAAAACCCTAATTTGATGAGAATAGGCCAAGGGAGGACAAAAATGACCTAAATGTTCAACCAATGACACCAAATCACTTATTGGATGCACAAGATTGGTGAAACACCCTAATTGGTTTAGAATAAGTCGAAGGATGACGAAAAATGACCTAATTGTTCAACCAATGACACAAAATCACTTATTAAATGCACAAGATTGGTTAAAAACCCTAATTGGATTAGAATAAGCCTAGGGTGCACGAAAATGACCTAAATATTCAACCAATGACACAAAATCACTTATTGGATGCACAAGATTGGTTAAAAACATTAATTGGATTAGAATAAGCCTAAGGAGTACGATAATGACCTAAATGTTCAACCAATGACACAAAATCACTTATTGGATGCACAAGATTGGTTAAAAACCGTAATTGGATTAGAATAAGCCAACGGTGGACGAAAATGACCTAAATGTTCAACCAATGACACAAAATCACATATTGGATGCACAAGATTGGTTAAAAACCCTAATTGGATTAGAATAAGCCTAAGGAGTACGATAATGACCTAAATGTTCAACCAATGACAAAAAATCACTTATTGGATGCACAAGATTGGTTAAAAACCCTAATTGGATTAGAAAAAGCCAAGGGAGGACGAAAATAACCTCAATGTTTAACCAATGATACAAAATTACCTATTGGATGCACAAGATTGGTTAAAAACCCTAATTGGATTAGAATAAGCCTAGGGGGGACGAAAAATGACCTATATGTTCAACCAATGACACAAAATCTCATATTGGATGCACAAGATTGGTTAAAAACCCTAATTGGATTAGAATAGGCCTCGGGAGCACGAAAATGACCTAAATATTCAACCAATGACACAAAATCACTTATTGGATGCACAAGATTGGTTAAAAACCCTAATTGGATTAGAATAAGCCTAAGGAGTACGATAATGACCTAAATGTTCAACCAATGACACAAAATCACTTATTGGATGCACAAGATTGGTTTAAAACCCTAATTGGATTAGAATAAGCCAAGGGAGGACGAAAATAACCTAAATGTTTAACCAATGATACAAAATTACCTATTGGATGCACAAGATTGGTTAAAAACCCTAATTGGATTAGAATAAGCCTAGGGAGGCGAAAAATGACCTATATGTTCAACCAATGACACAAAATCACTTATTGGATGCACAAGATTGGTTAAAAACCCTAATTGGATTAGAATAAGCCAACGGTGGACGAAAATGACCTAAATGTTCAACCAATGACACAAAATCACTTATTGGATGCACAAGATTGGTTAAAAACCCTAATTGGATTAGAACAAGCCTTTGGAGGACGAATATGACGTAAATGTTCAACCAATGACACAAAATCACTTATTGGATGCACAAGATTTGTTAAAAACCCTAATTGGATTAGAATAAGTCGAAGGATGACGAAAACGACCTAATGTTCGACCAGTGACACAAAATCACATATTGGATGCACAAGATTGGTTAAATACCCTAATTGGATTAGAATAAGTCGAAGGAGGACGAAAATGACCTAAATGTTCAACCAATGACACAAAATCACATATTGGATGCACATGATTGGTTAAAAACCCAAATTGGATTAGAGCAAGCCTTTGGAGGACGAATATGACGTAAATGTTCAACCAATGACACAAAATGACTTATTGGATGCACAAGATTGGTTAAAAACCCTAATTGGATTACAATAAGTGGAAGGACGACGAAAACGACCTAAAGTTTAACCAATGACACAAAATCACATATTGGATGCACAAGATTGGTTAATAACCCTAATTGGATTAGAATAAGTCGAAGGAGGACCAAAATGACCTAAATGTTCAACCAATGACACAAAATTACCTATTGGATGCACAAGATAGATTTAAAACCCTAATGGGATTAGAATAAGCCTAGGGAGGACGAAAAATGACATAAATGTTCAACCCATGACACAAAATCACTTATTGGATGCACAAGATTGGTTAAAAACCCTAATTGGATTAGAATAAGCCAAAGGAGTACGATAATGACCTAAATGTTCAACCAATGACACAAAATCACTTATTGGATGAACAAGATTGGTTAAAAACCCTAATTGGATTAGAAAAAGCCAAGGGAGGACGAAAATAACCTAAATGTTTAACCAATGATACAAAATTACCTATTGGATGCACAAGATTGGTTAAAAACCCTAATTGGATTAGAATAAGCCTAGGGGGGACGAAAAATGACCTATATGTTCAACCAATGAGACAAAATCACTTATTGGATGCACAAGATTGGTTAAAAACCCTAATTGGATTAGAATAAGCCAACGGTGGACGAAAATGACCTAAATGTTCAACCAATGACACAAAATCACTTATTGGATGCACAAGATTGGTTAAAAACCCTAATTGGATTAGAACAAGCCTTTGGAGGACGAATATGACGTAAATGTTCAACCAATGACACAAAATCACTTATTGGATGCACAAGATTTGTTAAAAACCCTAATTGGATTAGAATAAGTCGAAGGATGACGAAAACGACCTAATGTTCGACCAGTGACACAAAATCACATATTGGATGCACAAGATTGGTTAAATACCCTAATTGGATTAGAATAAGTCGAAGGAGGACGAAAATGACCTAAATGTTCAACCAATGACACAAAATCACATATTGGATGCACAAGATTGGTTAAAAACCCAAATTGGATTAGAGCAAGCCTTTGGAGGACGAATATGACGTAAATGTTCAACCAATGACACAAAATGACTTATTGGATGCACAAGATTGGTTAAAAACCCTAATTGGATTACAATAAGTGGAAGGACGACGAAAACGACCTAAAGTTTAACCAATGACACAAAATCACATATTGGATGCACAAGATTGGTTAATAACCCTAATTGGATTAGAATAAGTCGAAGGAGGACCAAAATGACCTAAATGTTCAACCAATGACACAAAATTACCTATTGGATGCACAAGATAGATTTAAAACCCTAATGGGATTAGAATAAGCCTAGGGAGGACGAAAAATGACATAAATGTTCAACCCATGACACAAAATCACTTATTGGATGCACAAGATTGGTTAAAAACCCTAATTGGATGAGAATAGGCCAAGGGAGGACGAAAATGACCTAAATGTTCAACCAATGCTACAAAATTACCTATTGGATGCACAAGATTGGTTAAAAACCCTAATTGGATTAGAATAAGCCTAGGGAGGACAAAAAATGACCTATATGTTCAACCAATGACACAAAATCACTTATTGGATGCATAAGATTGGTTAAAAACCCTAATTGGATTAGAATAAGCCAATGGAGGACGAAAATGACCTAAATGTTCAACCAATGACACAAAATCACTTATTGGATGCACAATATTGGTGAAACACCCTAATTGGATTAGAATAAGTCGAAGGATGACGAAAGACGACCTAATTGTTCAACCAATGACACAAAATCACTTATTAAATGCACAAGATTGGTTAAAAACCCTAATTGGATTAGAATAAGTCGAAGGATGACGAAAATGTCCTAAATGTTCAACCAATGACACAAAATCACATATTGGATGCACAAGATCGGTTAAAAACCCTAATTGGATTAGAATAAGCCTAGGGAGCACGAAAATGACCTAAATATTCAACCAATGACACAAAATCACTTATTGGATGCACAAGATTGGTTAAAAACCCTAATTGGATTAGAATAAGCCTAAGGAGTACGATAATGACCTAAATGTTCAACCAATGACAAAAAATCACTTATTGGATGCACAAGATTGGTTAAAAACCCTAATTGGATTAGAAAAAGCCAAGGGAGGACGAAAATAACCTCAATGTTTAACCAATGATACAAAATTACATATTGGATGCACAAGATTGGTTAAAAACCCTAATTGGATTAGAATAAGCCTAGGGGGGACGAAAAATGACCTATATGTTCAACCAATGACACAAAATCTCATATTGGATGCACAAGATTGGTTAAAAACCCTAATTGGATTAGAATAGGCCTCGGGAGCACGAAAATGACCTAAATATTCAACCAATGACACAAAATCACTTATTGGATGCACAAGATTGGTTAAAAACCCTAATTGGATTAGAATAAGCCTAAGGAGTACGATAATGACCTAAATGTTCAACCAATGACACAAAATCACTTATTGGATGCACAAGATTGGTTTAAAACCCTAATTGGATTAGAATAAGCCAAGGGAGGACGAAAATAACCTAAATGTTTAACCAATGATACAAAATTACCTATTGGATGCACAAGATTGGTTAAAAACCCTAATTGGATTAGAATAAGCCTAGGGAGGCGAAAAATGACCTATATGTTCAACCAATGACACAAAATCACTTATTGGATGCACAAGATTGGTTAAAAACCCTAATTGGATTAGAATAAGCCAACGGTGGACGAAAATGACCTAAATGTTCAACCAATGACACAAAATCACTTATTGGATGCACAAGATTGGTTAAAAACCCTAATTGGATTAGAACAAGCCTTTGGAGGACGAATATGACGTAAATGTTCAACCAATGACACAAAATCACTTATTGGATGCACAAGATTTGTTAAAAACCCTAATTGGATTAGAATAAGTCGAAGGATGACGAAAACGACCTAATGTTCGACCAGTGACACAAAATCACATATTGGATGCACAAGATTGGTTAAATACCCTAATTGGATTAGAATAAGTCGAAGGAGGACGAAAATGACCTAAATGTTCAACCAATGACACAAAATCACATATTGGATGCACAAGATTGGTTAAAAACCCTAATTGGATTAGAGCAAGCCTTTGGAGGACGAATATGACGTAAATGTTCAACCAATGACACAAAATGACTTATTGGATGCACAAGATTGGTTAAAAACCCTAATTGGATTACAATAAGTGGAAGGACGACGAAAACGACCTAATGTTTAACCAATGACACAAAATCACATATTGGATGCACAAGATTGGTTAATAACCCTAATTGGATTAGAATAAGTCGAAGGAGGACCAAAATGACCTAAATGTTCAACCAATGACACAAAATTACCTATTGGATGCACAAGATAGATTTAAAACCCTAATGGGATTAGAATAAGCCTAGGGAGGACGAAAAATGACATAAATGTTCAACCCATGACACAAAATCACTTATTGGATGCACAAGATTGGTTAAAAACCCTAATTGGATTAGAATAAGCCAACGGTGGACGAAAATGACCTAAATGTTCAACCAATGACACAAAATCACTTATTGGATGCACAAGATTGGTTAAAAACCCTAATTGGATTAGAACAAGCCTTTGGAGGACGAATATGACGTAAATGTTCAACCAATGACACAAAATCACTTATTGGATGCACAAGATTTGTTAAAAACCCTAATTGGATTAGAATAAGTCGAAGGATGACGAAAACGACCTAATGTTCGACCAGTGACACAAAATCACTTATTGGATGCACAATATTGGTGAAACACCCTAATTGGATTAGAATAAGTCGAAGGATGACGAAAGACGACCTAATTGTTCAACCAATGACACAAAATCACTTATTAAATGCACAAGATTGGTTAAAAACCCTAATTGGATTAGAATAAGTCGAAGGATGACGAAAATGTCCTAAATGTTCAACCAATGACACAAAATCACATATTGGATGCACAAGATTGGTTAAAAACCCTAATTGGATTAGAATAAGCCTAGGGAGCACGAAAATGACCTAAATATTCAACCAATGACACAAAATCACTTATTGGATGCACAAGATTGGTTAAAAACCCTAATTGGATTAGACTAACCCAAAAGAGGACGAAAATAACCTAAATGTTCAACCAATGATACAAAATTACCTATTGGATGCACAAGATTGGTTAAAAACCCTAATTGGATTAGAATAAGCCTAGGGAGGAGGAAAAATGACCTATATGTTCAACCAATGACACAAAATCACTTATTGGATGCACAAGATTAGTTAAAAACCCTAATTGGATTAGAATAAGCCAAGGGAGGACGAAAATGACCTAAATGTTCAACCAATGACACAAAATCACTTATTGGATGCACAAGATTGGTTAAAAACCCTAATTGGATTAGAATAAGCCAATGGAGGACGAAAATGACCTAAATGTTCAACCAATGACACAAAATCACTTATTGGATGCACAATATTGGTGAAACACCCTAATTGGATTAGAATAAGTCGAAGGATGACGAAAGACGACCTAATTGTTCAACCAATGACACAAAATCACTTATTAAATGCACAAGATTGGTTAAAAACCCTAATTGGATTAGAATAAGTCGAAGGATGACGAAAATGTCCTAAATGTTCAACCAATGACACAAAATCACATATTGGATGCACAAGATCGGTTAAAAACCCTAATTGGATTAGAATAAGCCTAGGGAGCACGAAAATGACCTAAATATTCAACCAATGACACAAAATCACTTATTGGATGCACAAGATTGGTTAAAAACCCTAATTGGATTAGAATAAGCCTAAGGAGTACGAAAATGACCTAAATGTTCAACCAATGACAAAAAATCACTTATTGGATGCACAAGATTGGTTAAAAACCCTAATTGGATTAGAAAAAGCCAAGGGAGGACGAAAATAACCTCAATGTTTAACCAATGATACAAAATTACCTATTGGATGCACAAGATTGGTTAAAAACCCTAATTGGATTAGAATAAGCCTAGGGGGGACGAAAAATGACCTATATGTTCAACCAATGACACAAAATCTCATATTGGATGCACAAGATTGGTTAAAAACCCTAATTGGATTAGAATAGGCCTCGGGAGCACGAAAATGACCTAAATATTCAACCAATGACACAAAATCACTTATTGGATGCACAAGATTGGTTAAAAACCCTAATTGGATTAGAATAAGCCTAAGGAGTACGATAATGACCTAAATGTTCAACCAATGACACAAAATCACTTATTGGATGCACAAGATTGGTTTAAAACCCTAATTGGATTAGAATAAGCCAAGGGAGGACGAAAATAACCTAAATGTTTAACCAATGATACAAAATTACCTATTGGATGCACAAGATTGGTTAAAAACCCTAATTGGATTAGAATAAGCCTAGGGAGGCGAAAAATGACCTATATGTTCAACCAATGACACAAAATCACTTATTGGATGCACAAGATTGGTTAAAAACCCTAATTGGATTAGAATAAGCCAACGGTGGACGAAAATGACCTAAATGTTCAACCAATGACACAAAATCACTTATTGGATGCACAAGATTGGTTAAAAACCCTAATTGGATTAGAACAAGCCTTTGGAGGACGAATATGACGTAAATGTTCAACCAATGACACAAAATCACTTATTGGATGCACAAGATTTGTTAAAAACCCTAATTGGATTAGAATAAGTCGAAGGATGACGAAAACGACCTAATGTTCGACCAGTGACACAAAATCACATATTGGATGCACAAGATTGGTTAAATACCCTAATTGGATTAGAATAAGTCGAAGGAGGACGAAAATGACCTAAATGTTCAACCAATGACACAAAATCACATATTGGATGCACATGATTGGTTAAAAACCCAAATTGGATTAGAGCAAGCCTTTGGAGGACGAATATGACGTAAATGTTCAACCAATGACACAAAATGACTTATTGGATGCACAAGATTGGTTAAAAACCCTAATTGGATTAGAATAAGCCTAAAAAGTACGATAATGACCTAAATGTTCAACCAATGACACAAAATCACTTATTGGATGCACAAGATTGGTTAAAAACCCTAATTTGATGAGAATAGGCCAAGGGAGGACAAAAATGACCTAAATGTTCAACCAATGACACCAAATCACTTATTGGATGCACAAGATTGGTGAAACACCCTAATTGGATTAGAATAAGTCGAAGGATGACGAAAAATGACCTAATTGTTCAACCAATGACACAAAATCACTTATTTAATGCACAAGATTGGTTAAAAACCCTAATTGGATTAGAATAAGTCGAAGGATGACGAAAATGTCCTAAATGTTCAACCAATGACACAAAATCACATATTGGATGCACAAGATTGGTTAAACACCCTAATTGGATTAGAATAAGCCTAGGGTGCACGAAAATGACCTAAATATTCAACCAATGACACAAAATCACTTATTGGATGCACAAGATTGGTTAAAAACCCTAATTGGATTAGAATAAGCCTAAGGAGTACGATAATGACCTATATGTTCAACCAATGACACAAAATCAGTTATTGGATGCACAAGATTGGTTAAAAACCCTAATTGGATTAGAATAAGCCTAAGGAGTACGATAATGACCTAAATGTTCAACCAATGACACAAAATCACTTATTGGATGCACAAGATTGGTTAAAAACCCTAATTTGATGAGAATAGGCCAAGGGAGGAGAAAAATGACCTAAATGTTCAACCAATGACACCAAATCACTTATTGGATGCAGAAGATTGGTGAAACACCCTAATTGGATTAGAATAAGTCGAAGGATGACGAAAAATGACCTAATTGTTCAACCAATGACACAAAATCACTTATTTAATGCACAAGATTGGTTAAAAACCCTAATTGGATTAGAATAAGTCGAAGGATGACGAAAATGTCCTAAATGTTCAACCAATGACACAAAATCACATATTGGATGCACAAGATTGGTTAAAAACCCTAATTGGATTAGAATAAGCCTAGGGAGCACGAAAATGACCTAAATGTTCAACCAATGACACAAAATCACTTATTGGATGCACAAGATTGGTTAAAAACCCTAATTGGATTAGAATAAGCCTAAGGAGTACGATAATGACCTAAATGTTCAACCAATGACAAAAAATCACTTATTGGATGCACAAGATTGGTTAAAAACCCTAATTGGATTAGAAAAAGCCAAGGGAGGACGAAAATAACCTCAATGTTTAACCAATGATACAAAATTACCTATTGGATGCACAAGATTGGTTAAAAACCCTAATTGGATTAGAATAAGCCTAGGGGGGACGAAAAATGACCTATATGTTCAACCAATGACACAAAATCTCATATTGGATGCACAAGATTGGTTAAAAACCCTAATTGGATTAGAATAGGCCTCGGGAGCACGAAAATGACCTAAATATTCAACCAATGACACAAAATCACTTATTGGGTGCACAAGATTGGTTAAAAACCCTAATTGGATTAGAATAAGCCTAAGGAGTACGATAATGACCTAAATGTTCAACCAATGACACAAAATCACTTATTGGATGCACAAGATTGGTTAAAAACCCTAATTTGATGAGAATAGGCCAAGGGAGGAGAAAAATGACCTAAATGTTCAACCAATGACACCAAATCACTTATTGGATGCAGAAGATTGGTGAAACACCCTAATTGGATTAGAATAAGTCGAAGGATGACGAAAAATGACCTAATTGTTCAACCAATGACACAAAATCACTTATTTAATGCACAAGATTGGTTAAAAACCCTAATTGGATTAGAATAAGTCGAAGGATGACGAAAATGTCCTAAATGTTCAACCAATGACACAAAATCACATATTGGATGCACAAGATTGGTTAAAAACCCTAATTGGATTAGAATAAGCCTAGGGTGCACGAAAATGACCTAAATATTCAACCAATGACACAAAATCACTTATTGGATACACAAGATTGGTTAAAAACCCTAATTGGATTAGAATAAGCCTAAGGAGTACGATAATGACCTATATGTTCAACCAATGACACAAAATCAGTTATTGGATGCACAAGATTGGTTAAAAACCCTAATTGGATTAGAATAAGCCTAAGGAGTACGATAATGACCTAAATGTTCAACCAATGACACAAAATCACTTATTGGATGCACAAGATTGGTTAAAAACCCTAATTTGATGAGAATAGGCCAAGGGAGGACAAAAATGACCTAAATGTTCAACCAATGACACCAAATCACTTATTGGATGCACAAGATTGGTGAAACACCCTAATTGGTTTAGAATAAGTCGAAGGATGACGAAAAATGACCTAATTGTTCAACCAATGACACAAAATCACTTATTAAATGCACAAGATTGGTTAAAAACCCTAATTGGATTAGAATAAGCCTAGGGTGCACGAAAATGACCTAAATATTCAACCAATGACACAAAATCACTTATTGGATGCACAAGATTGGTTAAAAACCCTAATTGGATTAGAATAAGCCTAAGGAGTACGATAATGACCTAAATGTTCAACCAATGACACAAAATCACTTATTGGATGCACAAGATTGGTTAAAAACCGTAATTGGATTAGAATAAGCCAACGGTGGACGAAAATGACCTAAATGTTCAACCAATGACACAAAATCACATATTGGATGCACAAGATTGGTTAAAAACCCTAATTGGATTAGAATAAGCCTAGGGTGCACGAAAATGACCTAAATGTTCAACCAATGACACAAAATCACTTATTGGATGCACAATATTGGTGAAACACCCTAATTGGATTAGAATAAGTCGAAGGATGACGAAAGACGACCTAATTGTTCAACCAATGACACAAAATCACTTATTAAATGCACAAGATTGGTTAAAAACCCTAATTGGATTAGAATAAGTCGAAGGATGACGAAAATGTCCTAAATGTTCAACCAATGACACAAAATCACATATTGGATGCACAAGATTGGTTAAAAACCCTAATTGGATTAGAATAAGCCTAGAGAGCACGAAAATGACCTAAATATTCAACCAATGACACAAAATCACTTATTGGATGCACAAGATTGGTTAAAAACCCTAATTGGATTAGAATAAGCCTAAGGAGTACGATAATGACCTAAATGTTCAACCAATGACACAAAATCACTTATTGGATGCACAAGATTGGTTAAAAACCCTAATTGGATTAGAAAAAGCCAAGGGAGGACGAAAATAACCTAAATGTTTAACCAATGATACAAAATTACCTATTGGATGCACAAGATTGGTTAAAAACCCTAATTGGATTAGAATAAGCCTAGGGGGGACGAAAAATGACCTATATGTTCAACCAATGAGACAAAATCACTTATTGGATGCACAAGATTGGTTAAAAACCCTAATTGGATTAGAATAAGCCAACGGTGGACGAAAATGACCTAAATGTTCAACCAATGACACAAAATCACTTATTTGATGCACAAGATTAGTTAAAAACCCTAATTGGATTAGAACAAGCCTTTGGAGGACGAATATGACGTAAATGTTCAACCAATGACACAAAATCACTTATTGGATGCACAAGATTTGTTAAAAACCCTAATTGGATTAGAATAAGTCGAAGGATGACGAAAACGACCTAATGTTCGACCAGTGACACAAAATCACATATTGGATGCACAAGATTGGTTAAATACCCTAATTGGATTAGAATAAGTCGAAGGAGGACGAAAATGACCTAAATGTTCAACCAATGACACAAAATCACATATTGGATGCACATGATTGGTTAAAAACCCAAATTGGATTAGAGCAAGCCTTTGGAGGACGAATATGACGTAAATGTTCAACCAATGACACAAAATGACTTATTGGATGCACAAGATTGGTTAAAAACCCTAATTGGATTAGAATAAGCCTAAAAAGTACGATAATGACCTAAATGTTCAACCAATGACACAAAATCACTTATTGGATGCACAAGATTGGTTAAAAACCCTAATTTGATGAGAATAGGCCAAGGGAGGACAAAAATGACCTAAATGTTCAACCAATGACACCAAATCACTTATTGGATGCACAAGATTGGTGAAACACCCTAATTGGATTAGAATAAGTCGAAGGATGACGAAAAATGACCTAATTGTTCAACCAATGACACAAAATCACTTATTTAATGCACAAGATTGGTTAAAAACCCTAATTGGATTAGAATAAGTCGAAGGATGACGAAAATGTCCTAAATGTTCAACCAATGACACAAAATCACATATTGGATACACAAGATTGGTTAAAACCCCTAATTGGATTAGAATAAGCCTAGGGTGCACGAAAATGACCTAAATATTCAACCAATGACACAAAATCACTTATTGGATGCACAAGATTGGTTAAAAACCCTAATTGGATTAGAATAAGCCTAAGGAGTACGATAATGACCTAAATGTTCAACCAATGACACAAAATCACTTATTGGATGCACAAGATTGGTTAAAAACCGTAATTGGATTAGAATAAGCCAACGGTGGACGAAAATGACCTAAATGTTCAACCAATGACACAAAATCACATATTGGATGCACAAGATTGGTTAAAAACCCTAATTGGATTAGAATAAGCCTAGGGTGCACGAAAATGACCTAAATGTTCAACCAATGACACAAAATCACTTATTGGATGCACAATATTGGTGAAACACCCTAATTGGATTAGAATAAGTCGAAGGATGACGAAAGACGACCTAATTGTTCAACCAATGACACAAAATCACTTATTAAATGCACAAGATTGGTTAAAAACCCTAATTGGATTAGAATAAGTCGAAGGATGACGAAAATGTCCTAAATGTTCAACCAATGACACAAAATTACCTATTGGATGCACAAGATTGGTTAAAAACCCTAATTGGATTAGAATAAGCCTAGGGAGCACGAAAATGACCTAAATATTCAACCAATGAGACAAAATCACTTATTGGATGCACAAGATTGGTTAAAAACCCTAATTGGATTAGAATAAGCCAACGGTGGACGAAAATGACCTAAATGTTCAACCAATGACACAAAATCACTTATTTGATGCACAAGATTGGTTAAAAACCCTAATTGGATTAGAACAAGCCTTTGGAGGACGAATATGACGTAAATGTTCAACCAATGACACAAAATCACTTATTGGATGCACAAGATTTGTTAAAAACCCTAATTGGATTAGAATAAGTCGAAGGATGACGAAAACGACCTAATGTTCGACCAGTGACACAAAATCACATATTGGATGCACAAGATTGGTTAAATACCCTAATTGGATTAGAATAAGTCGAAGGAGGACGAAAATGACCTAAATGTTCAACCAATGACACAAAATCACATATTGGATGCACATGATTGGTTAAAAACCCAAATTGGATTAGAGCAAGCCTTTGGAGGACGAATATGACGTAAATGTTCAACCAATGACACAAAATGACTTATTGGATGCACAAGATTGGTTAAAAACCCTAATTGGATTACAATAAGTGGAAGGACGACGAAAACGACCTAATGTTTAACCAATGACACAAAATCACATATTGGATGCACAAGATTGGTTAATAACCCTAATTGGATTAGAATAAGTCGAAGGAGGACCAAAATGACCTAAATGTTCAACCAATGACACAAAATTACCTATCGGATGCACAAGATTGGTTAAAAACCCTAATTTGATTAGAATAAGCCTAAGGAGGACGATAATGACATAAATTTTCAACCAATGACAAAAAATTACCTATTGGATGCACAAGATTGGTTGAAAACCCTAATTGGATTATAATAAGCCTAGTGAGCACGAAAATGACCTAAATATTCAACCAATGACACAAAATCACTTATTGGATGCACAAGATTGGTTAAAAACCCTAATTGGATGAGAATAGGCCAAGGGAGGACGAAAATGACGTAAATGTTCAACCAATGACACAAAATCACTTATTGGATGAACAAGATAGGTGAAACACCCTAATTGGATCAGAATAAGTCGAAGGATGACGAATAATGACCTAATTGTTCAACCAATGACACAAAATCACTTATTAAATGCACAAGATTGGTTAAAAACCCTAATTGGATTAGAATAAGTCGAAGGATGACGAAAATGACCTAAATGTTCAACCAATGACACAAAATTACTTATTGGATGCACAAGATTGGTTAAAAACCCTAATTTGATTAGAATAAGTCGAAGGAGGACGAAAATAACCTAAATGTTCAACCAATGCTACAAAATTACCTATTGGATGCACAAGATTGGTTAAAAACCCTAATTGGATTAGAATAAGCCTAGGGAGGACAAAAAATGACCTATATGTTCAACCAATGACACAAAATCACTTATTGGATGCATAAGATTGGTTAAAAACCCTAATTGGATTAGAATAAGCCAA
>JBBPBQ010000004.1:28907736-28982817 GCA_037974755.1 Cicer yamashitae
ACCTAAATGTTCAACCAATGCTACAAAATTACCTATTGGATGCACAAGATTGGTTAAAAACCCTAATTGGATTAGAATAAGCCTAGGGAGGACAAAAAATGACCTATATGTTCAACCAATGACACAAAATCACTTATTGGATGCATAAGATTGGTTAAAAACCCTAATTGGATTAGAATAAGCCAACGGAGGACGAACATGACCTAAATGTTCAACCAATGACACAAAATCACTTATTGGATGCACAAGATTGGTTAAAAACCCTAATTGGATTAGAACAAGCCTTTGGAGGACGAAAATGACGTAAATGTTCAACCAATGACACAAAATCACTTATTGGATGCACAAGATTGGTTAAAAACCCTAATTGGATTAGAATAAGTCGAAGGACGACGAAATTGACTTAAAATGTTCGACCAATGACACAAAATCACATATTGGATGCACAAGATTGGTTAAAAACCCTAATTGGATTAGATTAAGTCGAAGGAGGACGAAAATGACCTAAATGTTCAACCAATGACAAAAAATTACCTATTGGATGCACAAGATTGGTTGAAAACCCTAATTGGATTATAATAAGCCTAGTGAGCACGAAAATGACCTAAATATTCAACCAATGACACAAAATCACTTATTGGATGCACAAGATTGGTTAAAAACCCTAATTGGATGAGAATAGGCCAAGGGAGGACGAAAATGACGTAAATGTTCAACCAATGACACAAAATCACTTATTGGATGAACAAGATTGGTGAAACACCCTAATTGGATCAGAATAAATCGAAGGATGACGAATAATGACCTAATTGTTCAACCAATGACACAAAATCACTTATTAAATGCACAAGATTGGTTAAAAACCCTAATTGGATTAGAATAAGTCGAAGGATGACGAAAATGACCTAAATGTTCAACCAATGACACAAAATCACATATTGGATGCACAAGATTGGTTAAAAACCCTAATTGGATTAGAATAAGCTTAGGGAGCACGAAAAGGACCTAAATATTCAACCAATGACAGAAAATCACTTATTGGATGCACAAGATTGGTTAAAAACCCTAATTTGATTAGAATAAGCCTAAGGAGGACGATAATGACCTAAATTTTCAACCAATAACACAAAATCACTTATTGGATGCACAAGATTGGTTAAAAACCCTAATTGGATTAGAATAAGCCAAGGGAGGACGAAAATAACCTAAATATTCAACCAATGATACAAAATCACTTATTGGATGCACAAGATTAGTTAAAAACCCTAATTGCATTAGAATAGGCCAACGGAGGACGAAAATGACCTAAATGTTCAACCAATGACAGAAAATCACTTATTGGATGCACAAGATTGGTGAAACACCCTAATTGGATTAGAATAAGTCGAAGGATGACGGAAAATGACGTAAATGTTCAACCAATGTCACAAAATCACTTATTAAATGCACAAGATTGGTTAAAAACCCTAATTGGATTAGAATAAGTCGAAGGATGACGAAAATGACCTAAATGTTCAACCAATGACACAAAATCACATATTGGATGCACAAGATTGGTTAAAAACCCTAATTGGATTAGAATAAGCCTAGGGGGCACGAAAATGACCTAAATATTCAACCAATGACACAAAATCACTTATTGGATGCACAAGATTGGTTAAAAACCCTAATTGGATTAGAATAGGCCAAGGGAGGACGAAAATGACCTAAATGTTCAACCAATGACACAAAATTACTTATTGGATGCACAAGATTGGTTAAAAACCCTAATTTGATTAGAATAAGCCTTTGGAGGACGATAATGACCTAAATTTTCAACCAATAACACAAAATCACTTATTGGATGCACTAGATTGGTTAAAAACCCTAATTGGATTAGAATAAGCCAAGGGAGGACGAAAATAACCTAAATTTTCAACCAATAACACAAAATCACTTATTGGATGCACAAGATTAGTTAAAAACCCTAATTGGATTAGAATAGGCCAAGGGAGGACGAAAATGACCTAAATGTTCAACCAATGACAGAAAATCACTTATTGGATGCACAAGATTGGTGAAACACCCTAATTGGATTAGAATAAGTCGAAGGATAACGGAAAATGACGTAAATGTTCAACCAATGTCACAAAATCACTTATTAAATGCACAAGATTGGTTAAAAACCCTAATTGGATTAGAATAAGTCGAAGGATGACGAAAATGACCTAAATGTTCAACCAATGACACAAAATCACATATTGGATGCACAAGATTGGTTAAAAACCCTAATTGGATTAGAATAAGCCTAGGGGGCACGAAAATGACCTAAATATTCAACCAATGACACAAAATCACTTATTGGATGCACAAGATTGGTTAAAAACCCTAATTGCATTAGAATAAGCCTAAGGAGGACGATAATGACCTAAATGTTCAACCAATGACACAAAATTACTTATTGGATGCACAAGATTGGTTAAAAACCCTAATTTGATTAGAATCAGTCGAGGGATGACGAAAAATACCTAAATGTTCAACCAATGACACAAAATCACATATTGGATGCACAAGATTGGTTAAAAACCCTAATTGGATTAGAATAAGCCTAGGGAGCACGAAAATGACCTAAATATTCAACCAATGACACAAAATCACTTATTGGATGCACAAGATTGGTTAAAAACCCTAATTGGATTAGAATAAGCCTAAGGAGTATGAAAATGACCTAAATGTTCAACCAATGACACAAAATCACTTATTGGATGCACAAGATTGGATAAAAACCCTAATTGGATTAGAATTAGCCAAGGGAGGACGAAAATAACCTAAATGTTTAACCAATGATACAAAATTACCTATTAGATGCACAAGATTGGTTAAAAACCCTAATTGGATTAGAATAAGCCTAGGGAGGACGAAAAATGACCTATATGTTCAACCAATGACACAAAATCACATATTGGATGCACAAGATTGGTTAATAACCCTAATTGGATTAGAAGAAGTCGAAGGAGGACGAAAATGACCTAAATGTTCAACCAATGACACAACATTACCTATTGGATGCACAAGATTGGTTGAAAACCCTAATGGGATTAGAATAAGCCTAGGGAGGACGAAAAATGACATAAATGTTCAACCAATGACACAAAATCACGTATTGGATGCACAAGATTGGTTAAAAACCCTAATGGGATGAGAATAGGCCAAGGGAAGACGAAAATGACCTAAATGTTCAACCAATGACACAAAATCACTTATTGGATGCACAAGATTGGTGAAACACCCTAATTGGATTAGAATAAGTCGAAGGATGACGAAAAATTACCTAATTGTTCAACCAATGACACAAAATCACTTATTAAATGCACAAGATCGGTTAAAAACACTAATTGGATTAGAATAAGTCGAAGGATGACGAAAATGACCTAAATGTTCAACCAATGACACAAAATCACATATTGTATGCACAAGATTGGTTAAAAACCCTAATTGGATTAGAATAAGCCTAGGGAGCACGAAAATGACCTAAATATTCAACCAATGACACAAAATCACTTATTGGATGCACAAGATTGGTTAAAAACCCTAATTGGATTAGAATAAGCCTAAGGAGTACGATAATGACCTAAATGTTCAACCAATGACAAAAAATCACTTATTGGATGCACAAGATTGGTTAAAAACCCTAATTGGATTAGAAAAAGCCAAGGGAGGACGAAAATAACCTCAATGTTTAACCAATGATACAAAATTACATATTGGATGCACAAGATTGGTTAAAAACCCTAATTGGATTAGAATAAGCCTAGGGGGGACGAAAAATGACCTATATGTTCAACCAATGACACAAAATCTCATATTGGATGCACAAGATTGGTTAAAAACCCTAATTGGATTAGAATAGGCCTCGGGAGCACGAAAATGACCTAAATATTCAACCAATGACACAAAATCACTTATTGGATGCACAAGATTGGTTAAAAACCCTAATTGGATTAGAATAAGCCTAAGGAGTACGATAATGACCTAAATGTTCAACCAATGACACAAAATCACTTATTGGATGCACAAGATTGGTTAAAAACCGTAATTGGATTAGAATAAGCCAACGGTGGACGAAAATGACCTAAATGTTCAACCAATGACACAAAATCACATATTGGATGCACAAGATTGGTTAAAAACCCTAATTGGATTAGAATAAGCCTAAGGAGTACGATAATGACCTAAATGTTCAACCAATGACACAAAATCACTTATTGGATGCACAAGATTGGTTAAAAACCCTAATTGGATTAAAATAAGCCAAGGGAGGACGAAAATAACCTAAATGTTTAACCAATGATACAAAATTACCTATTGGATGCACAAGATTGGTTAAAAACCCTAATTGGATTAGAATAAGCCTAGGGAGGACGAAAAATGACCTATATGTTCAACCAATGACACAAAATCACTTATTGGATGCACAAGATTGGTTAAAAACCCTAATTGGATTAGAATAAGCCAATGGAGGACGAAAATGACCTAAATGTTCAACCAATGACACAAAATCACTTATTGGATGCACAAGATTAGTTAAAAACGCTAATTTGATTAGAACAAGCCTTTGGAGGACGAAAATGACGTAAATGTTCAACCAATGACACAAAATCACTTATTGGATGCACAAGATTGGTTAAAAACCCTAATTGGATTAGAATAAGTCGAAGGACGACAAAAACGACCTAATGTTCGACCAATGACACAAAATCACATATTGGATGCACAAGATTGGTTAAAAACCCTAATTGGATTAGAATAAGTCGAAGGAGGACGAAAATGACCTAAATGTTCAACCAATGACACAAAATCACTTATTAAATGCACAAGATTAGTTAAAAACCCTAATTGGATTAGAATAAGTCGAAGGATGACAAAAATGACCTAATTGTTCAACCAATGACACAAAATCACATATTGGATGCACAAGATTGGTTAAAAACCCTAATTGGATTAGAATAAGCCTAGGGAGCACGAAAATGACCTAAATATTCAATCAATGACACAAAATCACTTATTGGATGCACAAGATTGGTTAAAAACCCTAATTGGATTAGAATAAGCCTAAGGAGGACGATAATGACCTAAATGTTCAACCAATGACACAAAATTACTTAATGGATGCACAAGATTGGTTAAAAACTGTAATTTGATTAGAATAAGTCGAAGGATGACCAAAAATACCTAAATGTTCAACCAATGACACAAAATCACATATTGGATGCACAATATTGATTAAAAATCCTAATTGGATTAGAATAAGCCTAGGGACGACGAAAATGACCTAAATGTTCAACCCATGACACAAACGCACTTTTTGGATGCACAAGATTGGTTAAAAACCCTAATTGGATGAGAATAACCCAAGGGAGGATGAAAATGACCTAAATGTTCAACCAATGACACAAAATTACCTATTGGATGCACAAGATTTGTTAAAAACCCTAATTGGATTAGAGTAACCCAATGGAGGACGAAAATAACCTAAATGTTCAACTAATGATACAAAATTACCTATTGGATGCACAAGATTGGTTAAAAACCCTAATTGGATTAGAATAAGCCTTGGGAGGACGAAAAATGACCTATATGTTCAACTAATGACACAAAATCACTTATTGGATGCACAAGATTGGTTAAAAACCCTAATTGGATTAGAATAAGTCGAAGGATGACGAAAATGACCTAAATGTTCAACCAATGACACAAAATCACATATTGGATGCACAAGATTGGTTAAAAACCCTAATTGGATTAGAATAAGCTTAGGGAGCACGAAAAGGACCTAAATATTCAACCAATGACAGAAAATCACTTATTGGATGCACAAGATTGGTTAAAAACCCTAATTTGATTAGAATAAGCCTAAGGAGGACGATAATGACCTAAATTTTCAACCAATGACACAAAATCACTTATTGGATGCACAAGATTGGTTAAAAACCCTAATTGGATTAGAATAAGCCAAGGGAGGACGAAAATAACCTAAATATTCAACCAATGATAGAAAATTACCTATTGGATGGACAAGATTAGTTAAAAACCCTAATTGGATTAGAATAGGCCAAGGGAGGACGAAAATGACCTAAATGTTCAACCAATGACAGAAAATCACTTATTGGATGCACAAGATTGGTGAAACACCCTAATTGGATTAGAATAAGTCGAAGGATGACGGAAAATGACGTAAATGTTCAACCAATGTCACAAAATCACTTATTAAATGCACAACATTGGTTAAAAACCCTAATTGGATTAGAATAAGTCGAAGGATGACGAAAATGACCTAAATGTTCAACCAATGACACAAAATCACATATTGGATGCACAAGATTGGTTAAAAACCCTAATTGGATTAGAATAAGCCTAGGGAGCACGAAAATGACCTAAATATTCAACCAATGACACAAAATCACTTATTGGATGCACAAGATTGGTTAAAAACCCTAATTGCATTAGAATAAGCCTAAGGAGGACGATAATGACCTAAATGTTCAACCAATGACACAATATTACTTATTGGATGCACAAGATTGGTTAAAAACCCTAATTTGATTAGAATAAGTCGAGGGATGACGAAAAATACCTAAATGTTCAACCAATGACACAAAATCACATATTGGATGCACAAGATTGGTTAAAAACCCAAATTGGATTAGAATAAGTCGAAGGATGACGAAAATGACCTAAATGTTCAACCAATGACACAAAATCACATATTGGATGCACAAGATTGGTTAAATACCCTAATTGGATTAGAATAAGCTTAGGGAGCACGAAAAGGACCTAAATATTCAACCAATGACAGAAAATCACTTATTGGATGCACAAGATTGGTTAAAAACCCTAATTGGATTAGAATAAGCCAAGGGAGGACGAAAATAACCTAAATATTCAACCAATGATAGAAAATTACCTATTGGATGGACAAGATTAGTTAAAAACCCTAATTGGATTAGAATAGGCCAAGGGAGGACGAAAATGACCTAAATGTTCAACCAATGACAGAAAATCACTTATTGGATGCACAAGATTGGTGAAACACCCTAATTGGATTAGAATAAGTCGAAGGATGACGGAAAATGACGTAAATGTTCAACCAATGTCACAAAATCACTTATTAAATGCACAACATGGGTTAAAAACCCTAATTGGATTAGAATAAGTCGAAGGATGACGAAAATGACCTAAATGTTCAACCAATGACACAAAATCACATATTGGATGCACAAGATTGGTTAAAAACCCTAATTGGATTAGAATAAGCCTAGGGAGCACGAAAATGACCTAAATATTCAACCAATGACACAAAATCACTTATTGGATGCACAAGATTGGTTAAAAACCCTAATTGGATTAGAATAAGCCTAGGGAGCACGAAAATGACCTAAATATTCAACCAATGACACAAAATCACTTATTGGATGCACAAGATTGGTTAAAAACTCTAATTGGATTAGAATAAGCCTAAGGAGGACGAAAATGACCTAAATGTTCAACCAATGACACAAAATTACTTATTTAATGCACAAAATTGGTTAAAAAACCTAATTGCCTTAGAATAAGCCTAAGGAGGACGAAATTGACCTAAATGTTCTACCAATGACACAAAATCACTTATTGGATGCACAAGATTGGTTAAAAACCTTAATTGGATTAGAATAAGCCAAAGGGGGATGAAAATGACCTAAATGTTCAACCAATGATACAAAATTACCTATTGGATGCACAAGATTGGTTAAAAACTATAATTGGATTAGAATAAGCCTAGGGAGGACGAAAAATATCCTAAATGTTCAACCAATGACATCAAATCACTTGTTCGATGCACAAGATTGGTTAAAAACCCTAATTAAATTAGAATTAGTCGAAGGATGACGAAAATGACCTAAATGTTCAACCAATGACGCAAAATCACATATTGGATGCACAAGATTGGTTAAAAACCCAAATTGGATTAGAATAAGTCGAAGGGTGACGAAAATGACCTAAATGTTCAACCAATAACGCAAAATCACTTATTAAATGCACAAGATTGTTTAAAAACGCTAATTGGATTAGAATAAGTCGAAGGATGACGAATATGAACTAAATGTTCAACTAATTACGCAAAATCACATATTGGATGCACAAGATTGGTTAAAAACCCTAATTGGATTAGAATAAGCTTAAGGAGCACGAAAATGACCTAAATATTCAACAAATGACACAAAATCACTTATTGGATCCACAAGATTGGTTAAAAACCCTAATTCAATTAGAATAAGCCTAGGGAGCACGAAAATGACCTAAATATTCAACCAATGACACAAAATCACTTATTGGATGCACAAGATTGGTTAAAAACCCTAATTGGATTAGAATAAGCCTAGGGAGCACGAAAATGACCTAAATATTCAACCAATGACACAAAATCACTTATTAAATGCACAAGATTGGTTAAAAATCCTAATTGGATTAGAAAAAGTCGAAGGATGAGGAAAATGACCTAAATGTTCAACGAATGACGCAAAATCACATATTGGATGCACAAGATTGGTTAAAAACCCTAATTGGATTAGAATAAGTCGAAGGATGACGAAAAATGACCTAAATATTCAACCAATGAAACAAAATCACTTATTAAATGCACAAGATTGGTTAAAAACCCTAATTGGATTAGAATAAGTCGAAGGATGACGAAAATGACCTAAATGTTCAACTAATGACGCAAAATCACATATTGGATGCACAAGATTGGTTAAAAACCCTAATTGGATTAGAATAAGCCTAGGGAGCACGAAAATGACCTAAATATTCAACCAATGACACAAAATCACTTATTGGATGCACAAGATTGGTTAAAAACCCTAATTGGATTAGAATAAGCCAAGGGAGGACGAAAATGACCTAAATGTTCAACCAATGACACAAAATCACTTATTGGATGCACAAGATTGGTTAAAAACCCTAATTGGATTAGAATAAGCCAATGGAGGACGAAAATGACCTAAATGTTCAACCAATGACACAAAATCACTTATTGGATGCACAATATTGGTGAAACACCCTAATTGGATTAGAATAAGTCGAAGGATGACGAAAGACGACCTAATTGTTCAACCAATGACACAAAATCACTTATTAAATGCACAAGATTGGTTAAAAACCCTAATTGGATTAGAATAAGTGGAAGGATGACGAAAATGTCCTAAATGTTCAACCAATGACACAAAATCACATATTGGATGCACAAGATTGGTTAAAAACCCTAATTGGATTAGAATAAGCCTAGGGAGCACGAAAATGACCTAAATATTCAACCAATGACACAAAATCACTTATTGGATGCACAAGATTGGTTAAAAACCCTAATTGGATTAGAATAAGCCTAAGGAGTACGATAATGACCTAAATGTTCAACCAATGACAAAAAATCACTTATTGGATGCACAAGATTGGTTAAAAACCCTAATTGGATTAGAAAAAGCCAAGGGAGGACGAAAATAACCTCAATGTTTAACCAATGATACAAAATTACCTATTGGATGCACAAGATTGGTTAAAAACCCTAATTGGATTAGAATAAGCCTAGGGGGGACGAAAAATGACCTATATGTTCAACCAATGACACAAAATCTCATATTGGATGCACAAGATTGGTTAAAAACCCTAATTGGATTAGAATAGGCCTCGGGAGCACGAAAATGACCTAAATATTCAACCAATGACACAAAATCACTTATTGGATGCACAAGATTGGTTAAAAACCCTAATTGGATTAGAATAAGCCTAAGGAGTACGATAATGACCTAAATGTTCAACCAATGACACAAAATCACTTATTGGATGCACAAGATTGGTTAAAAACCCTAATTGGATTAGAATAATCCAAGGGAGGACGAAAATAACCTAAATGTTTAACCATTGATAAAAAATTACCTTTTGGATGCACAAGATTGGTTAGAAACCCTAATTGGATTAGAATAACCCTAGGGAGGACGGAAAATGACCTATATGTTCAACCAATGACACAAAATCACTTATTGGATGCACAAGATTGGTTAAAAACCCTAATAGGATTAGAATAAGCCATTGGAGGACGAAAATGACCTAAATGTTCAACCAATGACACAAAATCACTTATTGGATGCACATGATTGGTTAAAAACCCTAATTGGATTAGAACAAGCCTTTGGAGGACTAATATGACGTAAATGTTCAACCAATGACACAAAATCTCTTATTGGATGCACAAGATTGGTTAAAAACCCTAATTGGATTAGAATAAGTCGAAGGACGACGAAAACGACCTAATGTTCGACCAATGACACAAAATCACATCTTGGATGCACAAGATTGGTTAAAAACCCTAATTGGATTAGAATAAGTCGAAGGAGGACGAAAATGACCTAAATGTTCAACCAATGACACAAAATTACCTATTGGATGCACAAGATTGGTTGAAAACCCTAATGGGATTAGAATAAGCCTATGGAGGACGAAAAATGACATAAATGTTCAACCAATGACACAAAATCACTTATTGGATGCACAAGATTGGTTAAAAACCCTAATTTGATGAGAATAGGCCAAGGGACGACGAAAATGACCTAAATGTTCAACCAATGACACCAAATCACTTATTGGATGCACAAGATTGGTGAAACACCCTAATTGGATTAGAATAAGTCGAAGGATGACGAAAAATGACCTAATTGTTCAACCAATGACACGAAATCACTTATTAAATGCACAAGATTGGCTAAAAATCCTAATTGGATTAGAATAAGTCAAAGGATGACGAAAATGTCCTAAATGTTCAACCAATGACACAAAATCACATATTGGATGCACAAGATTGGTTAAAAACCCTAATTGGATTAGAATAAGCCTAGGGAGCACGAAAATGACCTAAATATTCAACCAATGACACAAAATCACATATTGGATGCACAAGATTGGTTAAAAACCCTAATTGGATTAGAATAAGCCTAGGGGGCACGAAAATGACCTAAATATTCAACCAATGACACAAAATCACTTATTGGATGCACAAGATTGGTTAAAAACCCTAATTGCATTAGAATAAGCCTAAGGAGGACGATAATGACCTAAATGTTCAACCAATGACACAAAATTACTTATTGGATGCACAAGATTGGTTAAAAACCCTAATTTGATTAGAATCAGTCGAGGGATGACGAAAAATACCTAAATGTTCAACCAATGACACAAAATCACATATTGGATGCACAAGATTGGTTAAAAACCCTAATTGGATTAGAATAAGCCTAGGGAGCACGAAAATGACCTAAATATTCAACCAATGACACAAAATCACTTATTGGATGCACAAGATTGGTTAAAAACCCTAATTGGATTAGAATAAGCCTAGGGGGCACGAAAATGACCTAAATATTCAACCAATGACACAAAATCACTTATTGGATGCACAAGATTGGTTAAAAACCCTAATTGCATTAGAATAAGCCTAAGGAGGACGATAATGACCTAAATGTTCAACCAATGACACAAAATTACTTATTGGATGCACAAGATTGGTTAAAAACCCTAATTTGATTAGAATAAGTCGAGGGATGACGAAAAATACCTAAATGTTCAACCAATGACACAAAATCACATATTGGATGCACAAGATTGGTTAAAAACCCTAATTGGATTAGAATAAGTCGAAGGATGACGAAAACGACCTAATGTTCCACCAACGACACAAAATCACATATTGGACGCACAAGATTGGTTAAAAACCCTAATTGGATTAGAACAAGCCTTTGGAGGACGAATATGACGTAAATGTTCAACCAATGACACAAAATCACTTATTGGATGCACAAGATTGGTTAAAAACCCTAATTGGATTAGAATAAGTCGAAGGATGACGAAAATGACCTAAATGTTCACCCAATGACACAAAATCACATATTGGATGCACAAGATTGGTTAAAAACCCTAATTGGATTAGAATAAGCTTAGGGAGCACGAAAAGGACCTAAATATTCAACCAATGACAGAAAATCACTTATTGGATGCACAAGATTGGTTAAAAACCCTAATTTGATTAGAATAAGCCTAAGGAGGACGATAATGACCTAAATTTTCAACCAATGACACAAAATCACTTATTGGATGCACAAGATTGGTTAAAAACCCTAATTGGATTAGAATAAGCCAAGGGAGGACGAAAATAACCTAAATATTCAACCAATGATAGAAAATTACCTATTGGATGGACAAGATTAGTTAAAAACCCTAATTGGATTAGAATAGGCCAAGGGAGGACGAAAATGACCTAAATGTTCAACCAATGACAGAAAATCACTTATTGGATGCACAAGATTGGTGAAACACCCTAATTGGATTAGAATAAGTCGAAGGATGACGGAAAATGACGTAAATGTTCAACCAATGTCACAAAATCACTTATTAAATGCACAACATTGGTTAAAAACCCTAATTGGATTAGAATAAGTCGAAGGATGACGAAAATGACCTAAATGTTCAACCAATGACACAAAATCACATATTGGATGCACAAGATTGGTTAAAAACCCTAATTGGATTAGAATAAGCCTAGGGAGCACGAAAATGACCTAAATATTCAACCAATGACACAAAATCACTTATTGGATGCACAAGATTGGTTAAAAACCCTAATTGCATTAGAATAAGCCTAAGGAGGACGATAATGACCTAAATGTTCAACCAATGACACAAAATTACTTATTGGATGCACAAGATTGGTTAAAAACCCTAATTTGATTAGAATCAGTCGAGGGATGACGAAAAATACCTAAATGTTCAACCAATGACACAAAATCACATATTGGATGCACAAGATTGGTTAAAAACCCTAATTGGATTAGAATAAGCCTAGGGAGCACGAAAATGACCTAAATATTCAACCAATGACACAAAATCACTTATTGGATGCACAAGATTGGTTAAAAACCCTAATTGGATTAGAATAAGCCTAAGGAGTATGAAAATGACCTAAATGTTCAACCAATGACACAAAATCACTTATTGGATGCACAAGATTGGATAAAAACCCTAATTGGATTAGAATTAGCCAAGGGAGGACGAAAATAACCTAAATGTTTAACCAATGATACAAAATTACCTATTAGATGCACAAGATTGGTTAAAAACCCTAATTGGATTAGAATAAGCCTAGGGAGGACGAAAAATGACCTATATGTTCAACCAATGACACAAAATCACATATTGGATGCACAAGATTGGTTAATAACCCTAATTGGATTAGAAGAAGTCGAAGGAGGACGAAAATGACCTAAATGTTCAACCAATGACACAAAATTACCTATTGGATGCACAAGATTGGTTGAAAACCCTAATGGGATTAGAATAAGCCTAGGGAGGACGAAAAATGACATAAATGTTCAACCAATGACACAAAATCACTTATTGGATGCACAAGATTGGTGAAACACCCTAATTGGATTAGAATAAGTCGAAGGATGACGAAAAATGACCTAATTGTTCAACCAATGACACAAAATCACTTATTAAATGCACAAGATTGGTTAAAAACCCTAATTGGATTAGAATAAGTCGAAGGATGACGAAAATGACCTAAATGTTCAACCAATGACACAAAATCACATATTGGATGCACAAGATTGGTTAAAAACCCTAATTGGATTAGAATAAGCCTAGGGACGACGAAAATGACATAAATGTTCAACCAATGACACAAACGCACTTTTTGGTTGCACAAGATTTGTTAAAAACCATAATTGGATTAGAATATGCCAAGGGAGGATGAAAATGACCTAAATGTTCAACCAATGATATAAAATTACCTATTGGATGCACAAGATTGGTTAAAAACCCTAATTGGATTAGAATAATCCTAAGGAGGACGAAAATGACCTAAATGTTCAAACAATGACACAAAATCACTTATTGGATGCACAAGATTGGTTAAAAACCCTAATTGGATTAGAATAAGTCGAAGGATGACGAAAATGACCTAAATGTTCAACCAATGACACAAAATCACATATTGGATGCACAAGATTGGTTAAAAACCCTAATTGGATTAGAATAAGCTTAGGGAGCACGAAAAGGACCTAAATATTCAACCAATGACAGAAAATCACTTATTGGATGCACAAGATTGGTTAAAAACCCTAATTTGATTAGAATAAGCCTAAGGAGGACGATAATGACCTAAATTTTCAACCAATGACACAAAATCACTTATTGGATGCACAAGATTGGTTAAAAACCCTAATTGGATTAGAATAAGCCAAGGGAGGACGAAAATAACCTAAATATTCAACCAATGATAGAAAATTACCTATTGGATGGACAAGATTAGTTAAAAACCCTAATTGGATTAGAATAGGCCAAGGGAGGACGAAAATGACCTAAATGTTCAACCAATGACAGAAAATCACTTATTGGATGCACAAGATTGGTGAAACACCCTAATTGGATTAGAATAAGTCGAAGGATGACGGAAAATGACGTAAATGTTCAACCAATGTCACAAAATCACTTATTAAATGCACAACATGGGTTAAAAACCCTAATTGGATTAGAATAAGTCGAAGGATGACGAAAATGACCTAAATGTTCAACCAATGACACAAAATCACATATTGGATGCACAAGATTGGTTAAAAACCCTAATTGGATTAGAATAAGCCTAGGGAGCACGAAAATGACCTAAATATTCAACCAATGACACAAAATCACTTATTGGATTAACAAGATTGGTTAACAACCCTAATTGGATTAGAATAAGCCTAAGGAGGACGATAATGACCTAAATGTTCAACCAATGACACAAAATTACTTATTGGATGCACAAGATTGGTTTAAAACGCTAATTTGATTAGAATAAGTCGAAGGATGACGAAAAATACCTAAATGTTCAACCAATGACACAAAATCACATATTGGATTCATAAGATTGATTAAAAACCCTAATTGGATTAGAATAAGCCTAGGGACGACGAAAATAACCTAAATGTTCAACCAATGACACAAACGCACTTTTTGGTTGCACAAGATTGGTTAAAAACCCTAATTGGATGAGAATAACCCAAGGGGGGACAAAAATGACCTAAATGTTCATCCAATAACACAAAATCACTTATTGGATGCACAAGATTGGCTAAAAACCCTAATTGGATTAGAATAAGTGGAACGTTGACGAAAATTACCTAAATGTTCAACCAATGACACAAACGTACTTTTCGGATGCACAAGATTGGTTAAAAACCCTAATTGGATTAGAGTAACCCAAGGGAGGACGAAAATAACCTAAATGTTCAACCAATGATACAAAATTACATATTGGATGCACAAGAATTGTTAAAAACCCTAATTGGATTAGAATAAGCCTAGGGAGGACGAAAATGACCTAAATGTTCAACCAATGACACAAAATCACATATTGGATGCACAAGATTGGTTAAAAACCCTAATTGGATTAGAATAAGTCGAAGGATGACGAAAATGACCTAAATGTTCAACCAATGACACAAAATCACATATTGGATGCACAAGATTGGTTAAAAACCCTAATTGGATTAGAATAAGCTTAGGGAGCACGAAAAGGACCTAAATATTCAACCAATGACAGAAAATCACTTATTGGATGCACAAGATTGGTTAAAAACCCTAATTTGATTAGAATAAGCCTAAGGAGGACGATAATGACCTAAATTTTCAACCAATGACACAAAATCACTTATTGGATGCACAAGATTGGTTAAAAACCCTAATTGGATTAGAATAAGCCAAGGGAGGACGAAAATAACCTAAATATTCAACCAATGATAGAAAATTACCTATTGGATGGACAAGATTGGTGAAACACCCTAATTGGATTAGAATAAGTCGAAGGATGACGGAAAATGACGTAAATGTTCAACCATTGTCACAAAATCACTTATTAAATGCACAAGATTGGTTAAAAACCCTAATTGGATTAGAATAAGTCGAAGGATCACGAAAATGACCTAAATGTTCAACCAATGACACAAAATCACATATTGGATGCACAAGATTGGTTAAAAACCCTAATTGGATTAGAATAAGCCTAGGGGGCACGAAAATGACCTAAATATTCAACCAATGACACAAAATCACTTATTGGATGCACAAGATTGGTTAAAAACCCTAATTGCATTGGAATAAGCCTAAGGAGGACGATAATGACCTAAATGTTCAACCAATGACACAAAATTACTTATTGGATGCACAAGATTGGTTAAAAACCCTAATTTGATTAGAATAAGTCGAGGGATAACGAAAAATACCTAAATGTTCAACCAATGACACAAAATCACATATTGGATGCACAAGATTGGTTAAAAACCCTAATTGGATTAGAATAAGTCGAAGGATGACGAAAACGACCTAATGTTCGACCAACGACACAAAATCACATATTGGACGCACAAGATTGGTTAAAAACCCTAATTGGATTAGAACAAGCCTTTGGAGGACGAATATGACGTAAATGTTCAACCAATGACACAAAATCACTTATTGGATGCACAAGATTGGTTAAAAACCCTAATTGGATTAGAATAAGTCGAAGGATGACGAAAATGACCTAAATGTTCACCCAATGACACAAAATCACATATTGGATGCACAAGATTGGTTAAAAACCCTAATTGGATTAGAATAAGCTTAGGGAGCACGAAAAGGACCTAAATATTCAACCAATGACAAAAAATCACTTATTGGATGCACAAGATTGGTTAAAAACCCTAATTTGATTAGAATAAGCCTAAGGAGGACGATAATGACCTAAATTTTCAACCAATGACACAAAATCACTTATTGGATGCACAAGATTGGTTAAAAACCCTAATTGGATTAGAATAAGCCAAGGGAGGACGAAAATAACCTAAATATTCAACCAATGATAGAAAATTACCTATTGGATGGACAAGATTAGTTAAAAACCCTAATTGGATTAGAATAGGCCAAGGGAGGACGAAAATGACCTAAATGTTCAACCAATGACAGAAAATCACTTATTGGATGCACAAGATTGGTGAAACACCCTAATTGGATTAGAATAAGTCGAAGGATGACGGAAAATGACGTAAATGTTCAACCAATGTCACAAAATCACTTATTAAATGCACAACATTGGTTAAAAACCCTAATTGGATTAGAATAAGTCGAAGGATGACGAAAATGACCTAAATGTTCAACCAATGACACAAAATCACATATTGGATGCACAAGATTGGTTAAAAACCCTAATTGGATTAGAATAAGCCTAGGGAGCACGAAAATGACCTAAATATTCAACCAATGACACAAAATCACTTATTGGATGCACAAGATTGGTTAAAAACCCTAATTGCATTAGAATAAGCCTAAGGAGGACGATAATGACCTAAATGTTCAACCAATGACACAAAATTACTTATTGGATGCACAAGATTGGTTAAAAACCCTAATTTGATTAGAATCAGTCGAGGGATGACGAAAAATACCTAAATGTTCAACCAATGACACAAAATCACATATTGGATGCACAAGATTGGTTAAAAACCCTAATTGGATTAGAATAAGCCTAGGGAGCACGAAAATGACCTAAATATTCAACCAATGACACAAAATCACTTATTGGATGCACAAGATTGGTTAAAAACCCTAATTGGATTAGACTAACCCAAAAGAGGACGAAAATAACCTAAATGTTCAACCAATGATACAAAATTACCTATTGGATGCACAAGATTGGTTAAAAACCCTAATTGGATTAGAATAAGCCTAGGGAGGAGGAAAAATGACCTATATGTTCAACCAATGACACAAAATCACTTATTGGATGCACAAGATTGGTTAAAAACCCTAATTGGATTAGAATAAGCCAAGGGAGGACGAAAATGACCTAAATGTTCAACCAATGACACAAAATCACTTATTGGATGCACAAGATTGGTTAAAAACCCTAATTGGATTAGAATAAGCCAATGGAGGACGAAAATGACCTAAATGTTCAACCAATGACACAAAATCACTTATTGGATGCACAATATTGGTGAAACACCCTAATTGGATTAGAATAAGTCGAAGGATGACGAAAGACGACCTAATTGTTCAACCAATGACACAAAATCACTTATTAAATGCACAAGATTGGTTAAAAACCCTAATTGGATTAGAATAAGTCGAAGGATGACGAAAATGTCCTAAATGTTCAACCAATGACACAAAATCACATATTGGATGCACAAGATTGGTTAAAAACCCTAATTGGATTAGAATAAGCCTAGAGAGCACGAAAATGACCTAAATATTCAACCAATGACACAAAATCACTTATTGGATGCACAAGATTGGTTAAAAACCCTAATTGGATTAGAATAAGCCTAAGGAGTACGATAATGACCTAAATGTTCAACCAATGACACAAAATCACTTATTGGATGCACAAGATTGGTTAAAAACCCTAATTGGATTAGAAAAAGCCAAGGGAGGACGAAAATAACCTCAATGTTTAACCAATGATACAAAATTACCTATTGGATGCACAAGATTGGTTAAAAACCCTAATTGGATTAGAATAAGCCTAGGGGGGACGAAAAATGACCTATATGTTCAACCAATGACACAAAATCTCATATTGGATGCACAAGATTGGTTAAAAACCCTAATTGGATTAGAATAAGCCTAGGGAGCACGAAAATGACCTAAATATTCAACCAATGACACAAAATCACTTATTGGATGCACAAGATTGGTTAAAAACCCTAATTGGATTAGAATAAGCCTAAGGAGTACGATAATGACCTATATGTTCAACCAATGACACAAAATCAGTTATTGGATGCACAAGATTGGTTAAAAACCCTAATTGGATTAGAATAAGCCTAAGGAGTACGATAATGACCTAAATGTTCAACCAATGACACAAAATCACTTATTGGATGCACAAGATTGGTTAAAAACCCTAATTTGATGAGAATAGGCCAAGGGAGGACAAAAATGACCTAAATGTTCAACCAATGACACCAAATCACTTATTGGATGCACAAGATTGGTGAAACACCCTAATTGGATTAGAATAAGTCGAAGGATGACGAAAAATGACCTAATTGTTCAACCAATGACACAAAATCACTTATTAAATGCACAAGATTGGTTAAAAACCCTAATTGGATTAGAATAAGCCTAGGGAGCACGAAAATGACCTAAATATTCAACCAATGACACAAAATCACTTATTGGATGCACAAGATTGGTTAAAAACCCTAATTGGATTAGAATAGGCCAAGGGAGGACGAAAATGACCTAAATGTTCAACCAATGACACAAAATCACTTATTGGATGCACAAGATTGGTTAAAAATCCTAATTGGATTAGAATAAGTCGAAGGATGACGAAAAATGACCTAAATGTTCAACCAATGACACAAAATCACTTATGAAATGCACAAGATTGGTTAAAAACCCTACTTGGATTAGAATAAGCCTAGGGAGCACGAAAATGACCTAAATATTCAACCAATGACACAAAATCACTTATTGGATGCACAAGATTGGTTAAAAACCCTAATTGGATTAGAATAAGCCTAAGGAGGACGATAATGACCTAAATGTTCAACCAATGACACAAAATTACTTAATGGATGCACAAGATTGGTTAAAAACTGTAATTTGATTAGAATAAGTCGAAGGATGACCAAAAATACCTAAATGTTCAACCAATGACACAAAATCACATATTGGATGCACAATATTGATTAAAAATCCTAATTGGATTAGAATAAGCCTAGGGACGACGAAAATGACCTAAATGTTCAACCCATGACACAAACGCACTTTTTGGATGCACAAGATTGGTTAAAAACCCTAATTGGATGAGAATAACCCAAGGGAGGATGAAAATGACCTAAATGTTCAACCAATGACACAAAATTACCTATTGGATGCACAAGATTTGTTAAAAACCCTAATTGGATTAGAGTAACCCAATGGAGGACGAAAATAACCTAAATGTTCAACTAATGATACAAAATTACCTATTGGATGCACAAGATTGGTTAAAAACTCTAATTGGATTAGAATAAGCCTTGGGAGGACGAAAAATGACCTATATGTTCAACTAATGACACAAAATCACTTATTGGATGCACAAGATTGGTTAAAAACCCTAATTGGATTAGAATAAGTCGAAGGATGACGAAAATGACCTAAATGTTCAACCAATGACACAAAATCACATATTGGATGCACAACAGTGGTTAAAAACCCTAATTGGATTAGAATAAGCCTAAGGAGCACGAAAATGACCTAAATATTCAACCAATGACACAAAATCACTTATTGGATTAACAAGATTGGTTAACAACCCTAATTGGATTAGAATAAGCCTAAGGAGGACGATAATGACCTAAATGTTCAACCAATGACACAAAATTACTTATTGGATGCACAAGATTGGTTTAAAACGCTAATTTGATTAGAATAAGTCGAAGGATGACGAAAAATACCTAAATGTTCAACCAATGACACAAAATCACATATTGGATTCATAAGATTGATTAAAAACCCTAATTGGATTAGAATAAGCCTAGGGACGACGAAAATAACCTAAATGTTCAACCAATGACACAAACGCACTTTTTGGTTGCACAAGATTGGTTAAAAACCCTAATTGGATGAGAATAACCCAAGGGGGGACAAAAATGACCTAAATGTTCATCCAATAACACAAAATCACTTATTGGATGCACAAGATTGGCTAAAAACCCTAATTGGATTAGAATAAGTGGAACGTTGACGAAAATTACCTAAATGTTCAACCAATGACACAAACGTACTTTTCGGATGCACAAGATTGGTTAAAAACCCTAATTGGATTAGAGTAACCCAAGGGAGGACGAAAATAACCTAAATGTTCAACCAATGATACAAAATTACATATTGGATGCACAAGAATTGTTAAAAACCCTAATTGGATTAGAATAAGCCTAGGGAGGACGAAAATGACCTAAATGTTCAACCAATGACACAAAATCACATATTGGATGCACAAGATTGGTTAAAAACCCTAATTGGATTAGAATAAGCCTAGGGAGCACGAAAATGACCTAAATATTCAACCAATGACACAAAATCACTTATTGGATGCACAAGATTGGTTAAAAACCCTAATTGCATTAGAATAAGCCTAAGGAGGACGATAATGACCTAAATGTTGAACCAATGACACAAAATTACTTATTGGATGCACAAGATTGGTTAAAAACCCTAATTTGATTAGAATAAGTCGAGGGATGACGAAAAATACCTAAATGTTCAACCAATGACACAAAATCACATATTGGATGCACAAGATTGATTAAAAACCCTAATTGGATTAGAATAAGCCTAGGGACGACGAAAAATGACATAAATGTTCAACCAATGTCACAAAATCACTTATTGGATGCTCAAGATTGGTTAAAAACCCTAATTGGATGAGAATAGGCCAAGGGAGGACGAAAATGACCTAAATGTTCAACCAATGACACAAAATCACTTATTGGGTGCACAAGATTGGTTAAAAACCCTATTTGGATAAGAATAAGCCTAAGGAGGACGATAATGACCTAAATGTTCAACCAATGACACAAAATCACTTATTGGATGCACAAGATTGGTTAAAAACCCTAATTGGATTAGAATAGGCCAAGGGAGGACGAAAGTGACATAAATGTTCAACCAATGATACAAAATCACTTATTGGATGCACAAGATTGGTTAAAAACCCTAATTTGATTATAATAAGTCGAAGGATGACCAAAAATACCTAAATATTCAACAATGACACAAAATCACATATTGGATGCACAAGATTGGTTAAAAACCCTAATTGGATTAGAATAAGCCAAGGGAGGACGAAAATAACCTAAATGTTCAACCAATGATACAAAATTACCTATTGGATGCACAAGATTGGTTAAAAACCCTAATTGAATTAGAATAAGCCTAGGGAGGACGAAAAATGACCTATATGTTCAACCAATGACACAAAATCACTTATTGGATGCACAAGATTGGTTAAAAACCCTAATTGGATTAGAATAAGCCAACGGAGGACGAAAATGACCTAAATGTTCAACCAATGACACAAAATCACTTATTGGATGCACAAGATTGGTTAAAAACCCTAATTGGATTAGAACAAGCCTTTGGAGGACGAATATGACGTAAATGTTCAACCAATGACACAAAATCACTTATTGGATGCACAAGATTTGTTAAAAACCCTAATTGGATTAGAATAAGTCGAAGGATGACGAAAACGACCTAATGTTCGACCAGTGACACAAAATCACATATTGGATGCACAAGATTGGTTAAATACCCTAATTGGATTAGAATAAGTCGAAGGAGGACGAAAATGACCTAAATGTTCAACCAATGACACAAAATCACATATTGGATGCACATGATTGGTTAAAAACCCAAATTGGATTAGAGCAAGCCTTTGGAGGACGAATATGACGTAAATGTTCAACCAATGACACAAAATGACTTATTGGATGCACAAGATTGGTTAAAAACCCTAATTGGATTACAATAAGTGGAAGGACGACGAAAACGACCTAATGTTTAACCAATGACACAAAATCACATATTGGATGCACAAGATTGGTTAATAACCCTAATTGGATTAGAATAAGTCGAAGGAGGACCAAAATGACCTAAATGTTCAACCAATGACACAAAATTACCTATTGGATGCACAAGATAGATTTAAAACCCTAATGGGATTAGAATAAGCCTAGGGAGGACGAAAAATGACATAAATGTTCAACCCATGACACAAAATCACTTATTGGATGCACAAGATTGGTTAAAAACCCTAATTGGATGAGAATAGGCCAAGGGAGGACGAAAATGACCTAAATGTTCAACCAATGCTACAAAATTACCTATTGGATGCACAAGATTGGTTAAAAACCCTAATTGGATTAGAATAAGCCTAGGGAGGACAAAAAATGACCTATATGTTCAACCAATGACACAAAATCACTTATTGGATGCATAAGATTGGTTAAAAACCCTAATTGGATTAGAATAAGCCAATGGAGGACGAAAATGACCTAAATGTTCAACCAATGACACAAAATCACTTATTGGATGCACAATATTGGTGAAACACCCTAATTGGATTAGAATAAGTCGAAGGATGACGAAAGACGACCTAATTGTTCAACCAATGACACAAAATCACTTATTAAATGCACAAGATTGGTTAAAAACCCTAATTGGATTAGAATAAGTCGAAGGATGACGAAAATGTCCTAAATGTTCAACCAATGACACAAAATCACATATTGGATGCACAAGATTGGTTAAAAACCCTAATTGGATTAGAATAAGCCTAGGGAGCACGAAAATGACCTAAATATTCAACCAATGACACAAAATCACTTATTGGATGCACAAGATTGGTTAAAAACCCTAATTGCATTAGAATAAGCCTAAGGAGGACGATAATGACCTAAATGTTCAACCAATGACACAAAATTACTTATTGGATGCACAAGATTGGTTAAAAACCCTAATTTGATTAGAATCAGTCGAGGGATGACGAAAAATACCTAAATGTTCAACCAATGACACAAAATCACATATTGGATGCACAAGATTGGTTAAAAACCCTAATTGGATTAGAATAAGCCTAGGGAGCACGAAAATGACCTAAATATTCAACCAATGACACAAAATCACTTATTGGATGCACAAGATTGGTTAAAAACTCTAATTGGATTAGAATAAGCCTAAGGAGGACGAAAATGACCTAAATGTTCAACCAATGACACAAAATCACTTATTGGATGCACAAGATTGGTTAAAAACCCTAATTGGATTAGAATAAGCCTAAGGAGGACGAAAATGACCTAAATGTTCAACCAACGACACAAAATCACTTATTGGATGCACAAGATTGGTTAAAAACCCTAATTGGATTAGAATAAGCCAAGGGGGGACGAAAATGACCTAAATGTTCAACCAATGACACAAAATCACTTATTGGATGCACAAGATTGGTTAAAAACCCTAATTGGATTAGAATAAGCCAAGGGAGGACGAAAATGACCTAAATGTTCAACCAATGACACAAAATCACTTATTGGATGCACAAGATTGGTTAAAAACCCTAATTGGTTTAGAACAAGCCTTTGGAGGACGAAAATGACGTAAATGTTCAACCAATGACACAAAATCACTTATTGGATGCACAAGATTGGTTAAAAACCCTAATTGGATTAGAACAAGCCTTTGGAGGACGAAAATGACGTAAATGTTCAACCAATGACACAAAATCACTTATTGGATGCACAAGATTGGTTAAAAACCCTAATTGGATTAGAATAAGTCGAAGGACGACAAAAACGACCTAATGTTCGACCAATGACACAAAATCACATATTGGATGCACAAGATTGGTTAAAAACCCTAATTGGATTAGAATAAGTCGAAGGAGGACGAAAATGACCTAAATGTTCAACCAATGACACAAAATCACTTATTAAATGCACAAGATTAGTTAAAAACCCTAATTGGATTAGAATAAGTCGAAGGATGACAAAAATGACCTAATTGTTCAACCAATGACACAAAATCACATATTGGATGCACAAGATTGGTTAAAAACCCTAATTGGATTAGAATAAGCCTAGGGAGCACGAAAATGACCTAAATATTCAATCAATGACACAAAATCACTTATTGGATGCACAAGATTGGTTAAAAACCCTAATTGGATTAGAATAAGCCTAAGGAGGACGATAATGACCTAAATGTTCAACCAATGACACAAAATTACTTAATGGATGCACAAGATTGGTTAAAAACTGTAATTTGATTAGAATAAGTCGAAGGATGACCAAAAATACCTAAATGTTCAACCAATGACACAAAATCACATATTGGATGCACAATATTGATTAAAAATCCTAATTGGATTAGAATAAGCCTAGGGACGACGAAAATGACCTAAATGTTCAACCCATGACACAAACGCACTTTTTGGATGCACAAGATTGGTTAAAAACCCTAATTGGATGAGAATAACCCAAGGGAGGATGAAAATGACCTAAATGTTCAACCAATGACACAAAATTACCTATTGGATGCACAAGATTTGTTAAAAACCCTAATTGGATTAGAGTAACCCAATGGAGGACGAAAATAACCTAAATGTTCAACTAATGATACAAAATTACCTATTGGATGCACAAGATTGGTTAAAAACCCTAATTGGATTAGAATAAGCCTTGGGAGGACGAAAAATGACCTATATGTTCAACTAATGACACAAAATCACTTATTGGATGCACAAGATTGGTTAAAAACCCTAATTGGATTAGAATAAGTCGAAGGATGACGAAAATGACCTAAATGTTCAACCAATGACACAAAATCACATATTGGATGCACAAGATTGGTTAAAAACCCTAATTGGATTAGAATAAGCCTAAGGAGTACGAAAATGACCTAAATATTCAACCAACGACACAAAATCACTTATTGGATGCACAAGATTGGTTTAAAACCCTAATTGGATTAGAATAGGCCAAGGGAGGATGAAAATAACCTAAATGTTCAACCAATGATACAAAATTACCTATTAGATGCACAAGATTGGTTAAAAACCCTAATTGGATTAGAATAAGCCAAGGGAGGACGAAAAATGACATAAATGTTCAACCAATGACACAAAATCACTTATTGGATGCACAAGATTGGTGAAACACCCTAATTGGATTAGAATAAGTCGAAGGATGACGAAAAATTACCTAATTGTTCAACCAATGACACAAAATCACTTATTAAATGCACAAGATCGGTTAAAAACACTAATTGGATTAGAATAAGTCGAAGGATGACGAAAATGACCTAAATGTTCAACCAATGACACAAAATCACATATTGGATGCACAAGATTGGTTAAAAACCCTAATTGGATTAGAATAAGCCTAGGGAGCACGAAAATGACCTAAATATTCAACCAATGACACAAAATCACTTATTGGATGCACAAGATTGGTTAAAAACCCTAATTGGATTAGAATAAGCCTAAGGAGTACGATAATGACCTAAATATTCAACCAACGACACAAAATCACTTATTGGATGCACAAGATTGGTTTAAAACCCTAATTGGATTAGAATAAGCCAATGGAGGACGAAAATAACCTAAATGTTTAACCAATGATACAAAATTACCTATTGGATGCACAAGATTGGTTAAAAACCCTAATTGGATTAGAATAAGCCTAGGGAGGCGAAAAATGACCTATATGTTCAACCAATGACACAAAATCACTTATTGGATGCACAAGATTGGTTAAAAACCCTAATTGGATTAGAATAAGCCAACGGAGGACGAAAATGACCTAAATGTTCAACCAATGACACAAAATCACTTATTGGATGCACAAGATTGGTTAAAAACCCTAATTGGATTAGAACAAGCCTTTGGAGGACGAATATGACTTAAATGTTCAACCAATGACACAAAATCACTTATTGGATGCACAAGATTGGTTAAAAACCCTAATTGGATTAGAATAAGTCGAAGGATGACGAAAACGACCTAATGTTCGACCAATGACACAAAATCACATATTGGATGCACAAGATTGGTTAGAAACCCTAATTGGATTAGGAAAAGTCGAAGGAGGACGAAAATGACCTAAATGTTCAACCAATGACACAAAATCACTTATTGGATGCACAAGATTGGTTAAAAACCCTAATTGGATTAGAACAAGCCTTTGGAGGACGAATATGAGGTAAATGTTCAACCAATGACACAAAATCACTTATTGGATGCACAAGATTGGTTAAAAACCCTAATTGGATTAGAATAAGTCGAAGGATGACGAAAATGACCTAAATGTTCAACCAATGACACAAAATCACATATTGGATGCACAAGATTGGTTAAAAACCCTAATTGGATTAGAATAAGCTTAGGGAGCACGAAAAGGACCTAAATATTCAACCAATGACACAAAATCACATATTGGATGCACAAGATTGGTTAAAAACCCTAATTGGATTAGAATAAGCCAAGGGAGGACGAAAATAACCTAAATATTCAACCAATGATACAAAATTACCTATTGGATGCACAAGATTAGATAAAAACCCTAATTGGATTAGAATAGGCCAAGGGAGGACGAAAATGACCTAAATGTTCAACCAATGACACAAAATCAGTTATTGGATGCACAAGATATGTAAAACACCCTAATTGGATTAGAATAAGTCGAAGGATGATGAAAAATGACCTAATTGTTCTACCAATGACACAAAATCACTTATTAAATGTACAATATTGGTTAAAACCCCTAATTGGATTAGAATAAGTCGAAGGATAACGAAAATGACCAAAATGTTCAACCAATGACACAAAATCACATATTGGATGCACAAGAGTGGTTAAAAACCCTAATTGGATTAGAATAAGCCTAAGGAGCACGAAAATGACCTAAATATTCAACCAATGACACAAAATCACTTATTGGATTAACAAGATTGGTTAACAACCCTAATTGGATTAGAATAAGCCTAAGGAGGACGATAATGACCTAAATGTTCAACCAATGACACCAAATTACTGATTGGATGCACAAGATTGGTTTAAAACGCTAATTTGATTAGAATAAGTCGAAGGATGACGAAAAATACCTAAATGTTCAACCAATGACACAAAATCACATATTGGATTCATAAGATTGATTAAAAACCCTGATTGGATTAGAATAAGCCTAGGGACGACGAAAATAACCTAAATGTTCAACCAATGACACAAACGCACTTTTTGGATGCACAAGATTGGTTAAAAACCCTAATTGGATGAGAATAACCCAAGGGGGGACGAAAATGACCTACATGTTCATCCAATAACACAAAATCACTTATTGGATGCACAAGATTGGCTAAAAACCCTAATTGGATTAGAATAAGTGGAACGGTGACGAAAATTACCTAAATGTTCAACCAATGACACAAACGTTCTTTTCGGATGCACAAGATTGGTTAAAAACCCTAATTGGATTAGAGTAACCCAAGGGAGGACGAAAACAACCTAAATGTTCAACCAATGATACAAAATTACCTATTGGATGCACAAGATTGGTTAAAAACCCTAATTGGATTAGAATAAGTCGAAGGATAACGAAAATGACCAAAATGTTCAACCAATGACACAAAATCACATATTGGATGCACAAGAGTGGTTAAAAACCCTAATTGGATTAGAATAAGCCTAAGGAGCACGAAAATGACCTAAATATTCAACCAATGACACAAAATCACTTATTGGATTAACAAGATTGGTTAACAACCCTAATTGGATTAGAATAAGCCTAAGGAGGACGATAATGACCTAAATGTTCAACCAATGACACCAAATTACTGATTGGATGCACAAGATTGGTTTAAAACGCTAATTTGATTAGAATAAGTCGAAGGATGACGAAAAATACCTAAATGTTCAACCAATGACACAAAATCACATATTGGATTCATAAGATTGATTAAAAACCCTAATTGGATTAGAATAAGCCTAGGGACGACGAAAATAACCTAAATGTTCAACCAATGACACAAACGCACTTTTTGGATGCACAAGATTGGTTAAAAACCCTAATTGGATGAGAATAACCCAAGGGGGGACGAAAATGACCTAAATGTTCATCCAATAACACAAAATCACTTATTGGATGCACAAGATTGGCTAAAAACCCTAATTGGATTAGAATAAGTGGAACGGTGACGAAAATTACCTAAATGTTCAACCAATGACACAAACGTTCTTTTCGGATGCACAAGATTGGTTAAAAACCCTAATTGGATTAGAGTAACCCAAGGGAGGACGAAAACAACCTAAATGTTCAACCAATGATACAAAATTACCTATTGGATGCACAAGATTGGTTAAAAACCCTAATTGGATTAGAATAAGCCTAGGGAGGAGGAAAAATGACCTATATGTTCAACCAATGACACAAAATCACTTATTGGATGCACAAGATTGGTTAAAAACCCTAATTGGATTAGAATAAGCTAGGGAGGTAGAAAATGACCTAAATGTTCAACCAATGACACAAAATCACTTATTGGATGCACAAGATTAGTTAAAAACCCTAATTGGATGAGAATAAGTCGAAGGATGACAAAAATGACCTAAATGTTCAACCAATGACACAAAATCACATATTGGATACACAAGATTGGTTAAAAACCCTAATTGGATTAGAATAAGCCTAGGGAGCACGAAAATGACCTAAATATTCAACCAATGACACAAAATCACTTATTGGATGCACAAGATTGGTTAAAAACCTTAATTGGATTAGAATAAGCCTAAGGAGGACGATAATGACCTAAATGTTCAACCAATGACACAAAATTACTTATTGGATGCACAAGATTGGTTAAAAACTGTAATTTGATTAGAATAAGTCGAAGGATGACCAAAAATACCTAAATGTTCAATCAATGACACAAAATCACATATTGGATGCACAATATTGATTAAAAATCCTAATTGGATTAGAATAAGCCTAGGGACGACGAAAATCACCTAAATGTTCAACCCATGACACAAACGCACTTTAGGATGCACAAGATTGGTTAAAAACCCTAATTGGATGAGAATAACCCAAGGGAGGATGAAAATGACCTAAATGTTCAACCAATGACACAAAATTACCTATTGGATGCACAAGATTTGTTAAAAACCCTAATTGGATTAGAGTAACCCAAGGGAGGACGAAAATAACCTAAATGTTCAACCAATGATACAAAATTACCTATTGGATGCACAAGATTGGTTAAAAACCCTAATTGGATTAGAATAAGCCAAGGGAAGACGAAAATGACCTAAATGTTCAACCAATGACACAAAATCACTTATTGGATGCACAAGATTAGTTAAAAACCCTAATTGGATTAGAATAAGCCTTCGGAGGACGAAAATGAAGTAAATGTTCAACCAATGACAGAAAATCACTTATTGGATGCACAAGATTGGTTAAAAACCCTAATTGGATTAGAATAAGTCGAAGGATGACGAAAATGACCTAAATGTTCAACCAATGACACAAAATCACTTTTTGGATGCACAAGATTGGTTAAAAACCCTAATTGGATAAGAATAGGCCAAGGGAGGACGAAAATGACCTAAATGTTCAATCAATGACACAAAATCACTTATTGGATGCACAAGATTGGTTAAAAACCCTAATTGGATTAGAATAAGCCTAAGGAGGACGATAATGACCTAAATGTTCAACCAATGACACAAAATTACTTATTGGATGCACAAGATTGGTTAAAAACTGTAATTTGATTAGAATAAGTCGAAGGATGACCTAAAATACCTAAATGTTCAATCAATGTCACAAAATCACATATTGGATGCACAATATTGATTAAAAATCCTAATTGGATTAGAATAAGCCTAGGGACGACGAAAATGACCTAAATGTTCAACCCATGACACAAACGCACTTTTTGGATGCACAAGATTGGTTAAAAACCCTAATTGGATGAGAATAACCCAAGGGAGGATGAAAATGACCTAAATGTTCAACCAATGACACAAAATTACCTATTGGATGCACAAGATTTGTTAAAAACCCTAATTGGATTAGAGTAACCCAATGGAGGACGAAAATAACCTAAATGTTCAACTAATGATACAAAATTACCTATTGGATGCACAAGATTGGTTAAAAACTCTAATTGGATTAGAATAAGCCTTGGGAGGACGAAAAATGACCTATATGTTCAACTAATGACACAAAATCACTTATTGGATGCACAAGATTGGTTAAAAACCCTAATTGGATTAGAATAAGTCGAAGGATGACGAAAATGACCTAAATGTTCAACCAATGACACAAAATCACATATTGGATGCACAACAGTGGTTAAAAACCCTAATTGGATTAGAATAAGCCTAAGGAGCACGAAAATGACCTAAATATTCAACCAATGACACAAAATCACTTATTGGATTAACAAGATTGGTTAACAACCCTAATTGGATTAGAATAAGCCTAAGGAGGACGATAATGACCTAAATGTTCAACCAATGACACAAAATTACTTATTGGATGCACAAGATTGGTTTAAAACGCTAATTTGATTAGAATAAGTCGAAGGATGACGAAAAATACCTAAATGTTCAACCAATGACACAAAATCACATATTGGATTCATAAGATTGATTAAAAACCCTAATTGGATTAGAATAAGCCTAGGGACGACGAAAATAACCTAAATGTTCAACCAATGACACAAACGCACTTTTTGGTTGCACAAGATTGGTTAAAAACCCTAATTGGATGAGAATAACCCAAGGGGGGACAAAAATGACCTAAATGTTCATCCAATAACACAAAATCACTTATTGGATGCACAAGATTGGCTAAAAACCCTAATTGGATTAGAATAAGTGGAACGTTGACGAAAATTACCTAAATGTTCAACCAATGACACAAACGTACTTTTCGGATGCACAAGATTGGTTAAAAACCCTAATTGGATTAGAGTAACCCAAGGGAGGACGAAAATAACCTAAATGTTCAACCAATGATACAAAATTACCTATTGGATGCACAAGATTGGTTAAAAACCCTAATTGGATTAGAATAAGCCTAGGGAGGACGAAAATGACCTAAATGTTCAACCAATGACACAAAATCACATATTGGATGCACAAGATTGGTTAAAAACCCTAATTGGATTAGAATAAGCCTAGGGAGGACGAAAATGACCTAAATGTGCAACCAATGACACAAAATCACATATTGGATGCACAAGATTGGCTAAAAACCCTAATTGGATTAGAATAAGCCTAGGGAGGATGAAAATGACCTAAATGTTCAACCAATGACACAAAATGACACAAAATCACATATTGGATGCACAAGATTGGTTAAAAACCCTAATTGGATTAGAATAAGTCGAAGGATGACGAAAATGACCTAAATGTTCAACCAATGACACAAAATCACTTTTTGGATGCACAAGATTGGTTAAAAACCCTAATTGGATTAGAATAAGCCTAGGGAGGACGAAAATGACCTAAATGTTCAACCAATGACACAAAATCACATATTGGATGCACAAGATTGGTTAAAAACCCTAATTGGATTAGAATAAGCCTAGGGAGGACGAAAATGACCTAAATGTTCAACCAATGACACAAAATCACATATTGGATGCACAAGATTGGTTAAAAACCCTAATTGGATTAGAATAAGCCTAGGGAGGACAAAAATGACCTAAATATTCAACCAATGACAAAAAATCACATATTGGATGCACAAGATTGGTTAAAAACCCTAATTGGATTAGAATAAGCCTAGGGAGGACGAAAATGACCTAAATGTTCAACCAATGACACAAAATCACATATTGGATGCACAAGATTGGTTAAAAACCCTAATTGGATTAGAATAAGCCTAGGGAGGACGAAAATGACCTAAATGTTCAACCAATGACACAAAATCACATATTGGATGCACAAGATTGGTTAAAAACCCTAATTGGATTAGAATAAGCCTAGGGAGGACAAAAATGACCTAAATATTCAACCGATGACACAAAATCACATATTGGATGCACAAGATTGGTTAAAAACCCTAATTGGATTAGAATAAGCCTAGGGAGGACGAAAATGACCTAAATGTTCAACCAATGACACAAAATCACATATTGGATGCACAAGATTGGTTAAAAACCCTAATTGGATTAGAATAAGCCTAGGGAGGACGAAAATGACCTAAATGTTCAACCAATGACACAAAATCACATATTGGATGCACAAGATTGGTTAAAAACCCTAATTGGATTAGAATAAGCCTAGGGAGGACAAAAATGACCTAAATGTTCAACCAATGACACAAAATCACATGTTGGATGCACAAGATTGGTTAAAAACCCTAATTGGATTAGAATAAGCCTAGGGAGGACGAAAATGACCTAAATGTTCAACCAATGACACAAAATCACATATTGGATGCACAAGATTGGTTAAAAACCCTTATTTGATTAGAATAAGCCTAGGGAGGACGAAAATGACCTAAATGTTCAACCAATGACACAAAATGACACAAAATCACATATTGGATGCACAAGATTGGTTAAAAACCCTAATTGGATTAGAATAAGCCTAGGGAGGACGAAAATGACCTAAATGTTCAACCAATGACACAAAATCACATATTGGATGCACAAGATTGGTTAAAAACCCTAATTGGATTAGAATATGCCTAGGGAGGATAAAAATGACCTAAATGTTCAACCAATGACACAAAATCACATATTGGATGCCCAAGATTGGTTAAAAACCCTAATTGGATTAGAATAAGCCTAGGGAGGACGAAAATGACCTAAATGTTCAACCAATGACACAAAATGACACAAAATCACATATTGGATGCACAAGATTGGTTAAAAACCCTAATTGGATTAGAATAAGCCTAGGGAGGACGAAAATAACTTAAATGTTCAACCAATGACACAAAATCACATATTGGATGCACAAGATTGGTTAAAAACCCTAATTGGATTAGAATAAGCCTAGGGAGGACGAAAATGACCTAAATGTTCAACCAATGACACAAAATCACATATTGGATGCACAAGATTGGTTAAAAACCCTAATTGGAATAGAATAACCCTAGGGAGGACGAAAATGACCTAAATGTTCAACCAATGACACAAAATGACACAAAATCACATATTGGATGCACAAGATTGGTTAAAAACCCTAATTGGATTAGAATAAGCCTAGGGAGGACGAAAATGACCTAATTGGATTACCAATGACAAAAAATTACTTATTATATGCACAAGATTGGTTAAAAACCCTAATTGGATTAGAATAAGCCTAGGGAGGACGAAAATGACCTAAATGTTCAACCAATGACACAAAATCACATATTGGATGCACAAGATTGGTTAAAAACCCTAATTGGATTAGAATAAACCTAGGGAGGACGAAAATAACCTAAATGTTTAACCAATGACACAAAATCACATATTGGATGCACAAAATTGGTTAAAAACTCTAATTGGATTAGAATAAGCCTAGGGAGGACAAAAATGACCTAAATGTTCAACCAATGACACAAAATCACATATTGGATACACAAGATTGGTTAAAAACCCTAATTGGATTAGAATAAACCTAGGGAGGACGAAAATGACCTAAATGTTCAACCAATGACACAAAATCACATATTAGATGCACAAGATTGGTTAAAAACCCTAATTGGATTAGAATAAGCCTAGGGAGGACGAAAATGACCTAAATGTTCAACCAATGACACAAAATCACTTATTGGATGCACAAGATTGGTTAAAAACCCTAATTGGATTAGAATAAGCCAAGGGAGGACGAAAATGACCTAAATGTTCAACCAATGACACAAAATCACTTATTGGATGCACCAGATTGGTTAAAAACCCTAATTGGATTAGAATAAGCCAATGGAGGACGAAAATGACCTAAATGTTCAACCAATGACACAAAATCACTTATTGGATGCACAAGATTGGTTAAAAACCCTAATTGGATTAGAACAAGCCTTTGGAGGACGAAAATGACGTAAATGTTCAACCAATGACACAAAATCACTTATTGGATGCACAAAATTGGATAAAAACCCTAATTGGATTAGAATAAGTCGAAGGACGACGAAAACGACCTAATGTTCGACCAATGACACAAAATCACATATTGGATGCACAAGATTGGTTAAAAACCCTAATTGGATTAGAATAAGCCAAGGGAGGACGAAAATGACGTAAATGTTCAACCAATGACACAAAATCACTTATTGGATGCACAAGATTGGTTAAAAACCCTAATTGAATTAGAATAAGTCGAAGGAGGACCAAAATGACCTAAATGTTCAACCAATGACACAAAATCACTTATTAAATGCACAAGAATAGTTAAAAACCTAATTCGATTAGAATAAGTCGAAGGATTACAAAAATTACCTAAATGTTCAACCAATGACACAAAATCACATATTGGATGCACAAGATTGGTTAAAAACCCTAATTGGATTAGAATAAGCCTAGGGAGCACGAAAATGACCTAAATATTCAACCAATGACACAAAATCACTTATTGGATGCACAAGATTGGTTAAAAACCCTAATTGGATTAGACTAACCCAAAAGAGGACGAAAATAACCTAAATGTTCAACCAATGATACAAAATTACCTATTGGATGCACAAGATTGGTTAAAAACCCTAATTGGATTAGAATAAGCCTAGGGAGGAGGAAAAATGACCTATATGTTCAACCAATGACACAAAATCACTTATTGGATGCACAAGATTAGTTAAAAACCCTAATTGGATTAGAATAAGCCAAGGGAGGACGAAAATGACCTAAATGTTCAACCAATGACACAAAATCACTTATTGGATGCACAAGATTGGTTAAAAACCCTAATTGGATTAGAATAAGCCTAAGGAGGACGAAAATGACCTAAATGTTCAACCAAAGACACAAAATCACTTATTGGATGCACAAGATTGGTTAAAAACCCTAATTGGATAAGAATAAGTCAAAGGATGACGAAATTGACCTAAATGTTCAACCAAAGACACAAAATCACTTATTGGATGCACAAGATTGGTTAAAAATCCTAATTGGATTAGAATAAGCCAAGGGGGGACGAAAATGACCAAAATGTTCAACCAATGACACAAACGCACTTTTTGGATGCACAAGATTGGTTAAAAACCCTAATTAGATAAGAATAAGCCAAGGGAGGACGAAAATGACCTAAATGTTCAACCAATGACACAAAATCTCTTATTGGATGCACAAGATTGGTTAAAAACTCTTATTGGATTAGAATAAGCCTAAGGAGGACGAAAACGACCTAAATGTTCAACCAATGACACAAAATCATATATTGGATGCACAAGATTGGTTAAAAACCCTAATTGGATTAGAATAAGTCGAAGGATGACGAAAATGACCTAAATGTTCAACCAATGACACAAAATCACTTATTGGATGCACAAGATTGGTTAAAAACCCTAATTGGATAAGAATAGGCCAAGGGAGGATGAAAATGACCTAAATGTTCAATCAATGACACAAAATCACTTATTGGATGCACAAGATTGGTTAAAAACCCTAATTGGATTACAATAAGTCGAAGGGTGACGAAAAATGACCTAAATGTTCAACCAATGACACAAAATCACTTATTAAATGCACAATATTAGTTAAAAACCCTAATTGGATGAGAATAAGTCGAAGGATGACAAAAATGACCTAAATGTTCAACCAATGACACAAAATCACATATTGGATACACAAGATTGGTTAAAAACCCTAATTGGATAAGAATAGGCCAAGGGAGGACGAAAATGACCTAAATATTCAACCAATGACACAAAATCACTTATTGGATGCACAAGATTGGTTAAAAACCCTAATTGGATTAGAATAAGTCGAAGGATGACGAAAATGACCTAAATGTTCAACCAATGACACAAAATCACTTTTTGGATGCACAAGATTGGTTAAAAACCCTAATTGGATAAGAATAGGCCAAGGGAGGATGAAAATGACCTAAATGTTCAATCAATGACACAAAATCACTTATTGGATGCACAAGATTGGTTAAAAACCCTAATTGGATTACAATAAGTCGAAGGGTGACGAAAAATGACCTAAATGTTCAACCAATGACACAAAATCACTTATTAAATGCACAATATTAGTTAAAAACCCTAATTGGATGAGAATAAGTCGAAGGATGACAAAAATGACCTAAATGTTCAACCAATGACACAAAATCACATATTGGATACACAAGATTGGTTAAAAACCCTAATTGGATAAGAATAGGCCAAGGGAGGACGAAAATGACCTAAATATTCAACCAATGACACAAAATCACTTATTGGATGCACAAGATTGGTTAAAAACCCTAATTGGATTAGAATAAGTCGAAGGATGACGAAAATGACCTAAATGTTCAACCAATGACACAAAATCACTTATTGGATGCAAAAGATTGGTTAAAAACCCTAATTGGATTAGAATAAGTCGAAGGATGACGAAAATGACCTAAATGTTCAACCAATGACACAAAATCACATATTGGATGCACAAGATTGGTTAAAAACCCTAATTGGATTAGAATAAGCCTAGGGAGCACGAAAATGACCTAAATATTCAACCAATGACACAAAATCACTTATTGGATGCACAAGATTGGTTAAAAACCCTAATTGGATTAGAATAAGCCTAAGGAGGACGATAATGACCTAAATGTTCAACCAATGACACAAAATTACTTAATGGATGCACAAGATTGGTTAAAAACTGTAATTTGATTAGAATAAGTCGAAGGATGACCAAAAATACCTAAATGTTCAACCAATGACACAAAATCACATATTGGATGCACAATATTGATTAAAAATCCTAATTGGATTAGAATAAGCCTAGGGACGACGAAAATGACCTAAATGTTCAACCCATGACACAAACGCACTTTTTGGATGCACAAGATTGGTTAAAAACCCTAATTGGATGAGAATAACCCAAGGGAGGATGAAAATGACCTAAATGTTCAACCAATGACACAAAATTACCTATTGGATGCACAAGATTTGTTAAAAACCCTAATTGGATTAGAGTAACCCAATGGAGGACGAAAATAACCTAAATGTTCAACTAATGATACAAAATTACCTATTGGATGCACAAGATTGGTTAAAAACTCTAATTGGATTAGAATAAGCCTTGGGAGGACGAAAAATGACCTATATGTTCAACTAATGACACAAAATCACTTATTGGATGCACAAGATTGGTTAAAAACCCTAATTGGATTAGAATAAGTCGAAGGATGACGAAAATGACCTAAATGTTCAACCAATGACACAAAATCACATATTGGATGCACAACAGTGGTTAAAAACCCTAATTGGATTAGAATAAGCCTAAGGAGCACGAAAATGACCTAAATATTCAACCAATGACACAAAATCACTTATTGGATTAACAAGATTGGTTAACAACCCTAATTGGATTAGAATAAGCCTAAGGAGGACGATAATGACCTAAATGTTCAACCAATGACACAAAATTACTTATTGGATGCACAAGATTGGTTTAAAACGCTAATTTGATTAGAATAAGTCGAAGGATGACGAAAAATACCTAAATGTTCAACCAATGACACAAAATCACATATTGGATTCATAAGATTGATTAAAAACCCTAATTGGATTAGAATAAGCCTAGGGACGACGAAAATAACCTAAATGTTCAACCAATGACACAAACGCACTTTTTGGTTGCACAAGATTGGTTAAAAACCCTAATTGGATGAGAATAACCCAAGGGGGGACAAAAATGACCTAAATGTTCATCCAATAACACAAAATCACTTATTGGATGCACAAGATTGGCTAAAAACCCTAATTGGATTAGAATAAGTGGAACGTTGACGAAAATTACCTAAATGTTCAACCAATGACACAAACGTACTTTTCGGATGCACAAGATTGGTTAAAAACCCTAATTGGATTAGAGTAACCCAAGGGAGGACGAAAATAACCTAAATGTTCAACCAATGATACAAAATTACCTATTGGATGCACAAGATTGGTTAAAAACCCTAATTGGATTAGAATAAGCCTAGGGAGGACGAAAATGACCTAAATGTTCAACCAATGACACAAAATCACATATTGGATGCACAAGATTGGTTAAAAACCCTAATTGGATTAGAATAAGCCTAGGGAGGACGAAAATGACCTAAATGTGCAACCAATGACACAAAATCACATATTGGATGCACAAGATTGGCTAAAAACCCTAATTGGATTAGAATAAGCCTAGGGAGGATGAAAATGACCTAAATGTTCAACCAATGACACAAAATGACACAAAATCACATATTGGATGCACAAGATTGGTTAAAAACCCTAATTGGATTAGAATAAGTCGAAGGATGACGAAAATGACCTAAATGTTCAACCAATGACACAAAATCACTTTTTGGATGCACAAGATTGGTTAAAAACCCTAATTGGATAAGAATAGGCCAAGGGAGGATGAAAATGACCTAAATGTTCAATCAATGACACAAAATCACTTATTGGATGCACAAGATTGGTTAAAAACCCTAATTGGATTACAATAAGTCGAAAGATGACGAAAAATGACCTAAATGTTCAACCAATGACACAAAATCACTTATTAAATGCACAAGATTAGTTAAAAACCCTAATTGGATTAGAATAAGTCGAAGGATGACAAAAATGACCTAAATGTTCAACCAATGACACAAAATCACATATTGGATGCACAAGATTGGTTAAAAACCCTAATTGGATTAGAATAAGCCTAGGGAGCACGAAAATGACCTAAATATTCAACCAATGACACAAAATCACTTATTGGATTAACAAGATTGGTTAACAACCCTAATTGGATTAGAATAAGCCTAAGGAGGACGATAATGACCTAAATGTTCAACCAATGACACAAAATTACTTATTGGATGCACAAGATTGGTTTAAAATGCTAATTTGATTAGAATAAGTCGAAGGATGACGAAAAATACCTAAATGTTCAACCAATGACACAAAATCACATATTGGATTCATAAGATTGATTAAAAACCCTAATTGGATTAGAATAAGCCTAGGGACGACGAAAATAACCTAAATGTTCAACCAATGACAGAAACGCACTTTTTGGATGCACAAGATTGGTTAAAAACCCTAATTGGATGAGAATAACCCAAGGGGGGACGAAAATGACCTAAATGTTCATCCAATAACACAAAATCACTTATTGGATGCACAAGATTGGCTAAAAACCCTAATTGGATTAGAATAAGTGGAACGGTGACGAAAATTACCTAAATGTTCAACCAATGACACAAACGTTCTTTTCGGATGCACAAGATTGGTTAAAAACCCTAATTGGATTAGAGTAACCCAAGGGAGGACGAAAACAACCTAAATGTTCAACCAATGATACAAAATTACCTATTGGATGCACAAGATTGGTTAAAAACCCTAATTGGATTAGAATAAGCCTAGGGAGGAGGAAAAATGACCTATATGTTCAACCAATGACACAAAATCACTTATTGGATGCACAAGATTGGTTAAAAACCCTAATTGGATTAGAATAAGCTAGGGAGGACGAAAATGACCTAAATGTTCAACCAATGACACAAAATCACTTATTGGATGCACAAGATTAGTTAAAAACCCTAATTGGATTAGAATAAGCCTTCGGAGGACGAAAATGACGTAAATGTTCAACCAATGACAGAAAATCACTTATTGGATGCACAAGATTTGTTAAAAACCCTAATTGGATTAGAATAAGTCGAAGGATGACGAAAATGACCTAAATGTTCAACCAATGACACAAAATCACTTTTTGGATGCACAAGATTGGTTAAAAACCCTAATTGGATAAGAATAGGCCAAGGGAGGATGAAAATGACCTAAATGTTCAATCAATGACACAAAATCACTTATTGGATGCACAAGATTGGTTAAAAACCCTAATTGGATTACAATAAGTCGAAGGGTGACGAAAAATGACCTAAATGTTCAACCAATGACACAAAATCACTTATTAAATGCACAATATTAGTTAAAAACCCTAATTGGATGAGAATAAGTCGAAGGATGACAAAAATGACCTAAATGTTCAACAGATGACACAAAATCACATATTGGATACACAAGATTGGTTAAAAACCCTAATTGGATAAGAATAGGCCAAGGGAGGACGAAAATGACCTAAATATTCAACCAATGACACAAAATCACTTATTGGATGCACAAGATTGGTTAAAAACCCTAATTGGATTAGAATAAGTCGAAGGATGACGAAAATGACCTAAATGTTCAACCAATGACACAAAATCACTTTTTGGATGCACAAGATTGGTTAAAAACCCTAATTGGATAAGAATAGGCCAAGGGAGGATGAAAATGACCTAAATGTTCAATCAATGACACAAAATCACTTATTGGATGCACAAGATTGGTTAAAAACCCTAATTCGATTACAATAAGTCGAAAGATGACGAAAAATGACCTAAATGTTCAACCAATGACACAAAATCACTTATTAAATGCACAAGATTAGTTAAAAACCCTAATTGGATTAGAATAAGTCGAAGGATGACAAAAATGACCTAAATGTTCAACCAATGACACAAAATCGTATATTGGATGCACAAGATTGGTTAAAAACCCTAATTGGATTAGAATAAGCCTAGGGAGCACGAAAATGACCTAAATATTCAACCAATGACACAAAATCACTTATTGGATTAACAAGATTGGTTAACAACCCTAATTGGATTAGAATAAGCCTAAGGAGGACGATAATGACCTAAATGTTCAACCAATGACACAAAATTACTTATTGGATGCACAAGATTGGTTTAAAACGCTAATTTGATTAGAATAAGTCGAAGGATGACGAAAAATACCTAAATGTTCAACCAATGACACAAAATCACATATTGGATTCATAAGATTGATTAAAAACCCTAATTGGATTAGAATAAGCCTAGGGACGACGAAAATAACCTAAATGTTCAACCAATGACACAAACGCACTTTTTGGTTGCACAAGATTGGTTAAAAACCCTAATTGGATGAGAATAACCCAAGGGGGGACAAAAATGACCTAAATGTTCATCCAATAACACAAAATCACTTATTGGATGCACAAGATTGGCTAAAAACCCTAATTGGATTAGAATAAGTGGAACGTTGACGAAAATTACCTAAATGTTCAACCAATGACACAAACGTACTTTTCGGATGCACAAGATTGGTTAAAAACCCTAATTGGATTAGAGTAACCCAAGGGAGGACGAAAATAACCTAAATGTTCAACCAATGATACAAAATTACATATTGGATGCACAAGAATTGTTAAAAACCCTAATTGGATTAGAATAAGCCTAGGGAGGACGAAAATGACCTAAATGTTCAACCAATGACACAAAATCACATATTGGATGCACAAGATTGGTTAAAAACCCTAATTGGATTAGAATAAGCCTAGGGAGGACGAAAATGACCTAAATGTTCAACCAATGACACAAAATCACATATTGGATGCACAAGATTGGTTAAAAACCCTAATTGGATTAGAATAAGCCTAGGGAGGATGAAAATGACCTAAATGTTCAACGAATGACACAAAATCACATATTGGATGCACAAGATTGGTTAGAAACCCTAATTGGATTAGAATAAGCCTAGGGAGGACGAAAATGACCTAAATGTTCAACCAATGACACATAATCTCATATTGGATGCACAAGATTGGTTAAAAACCCTAATTGGATTAGAATAAGCCTAGGGAGGACGAAAATGACCTAAATGTTCAACCAATGACACAAAATGACACAAAATCACATATTGGATGCACAAGATATGTTAAAAACCCTAATTGGATTAGAGTAAGCCTAAGGAGGACGAAAATGACCTAAATGTTCAACCAATTACACAAAATCACATATTGGATGCACAAGATTGGTTAAAAACCCTAATTGGATTAGAATAAGCCTAGGGAGGACGAAAATGACCTAAATGTTCAACCAATGACACAAAATCACATATTGGATGCACAAGATTGGTTAAAAACCCTAATTGGATTAGAATAAGCCTAGGGAGGACGAAAATGACCTAAATGTGCAACAAATGACACAAAATCACATATTGGATGCACAAGATTGGTTAAAAACCCTAATTGGATTAGAATAAGCCTAGGGAGGACGAAAATGACCTAAATGTTCAACCAATGACACAAAATCACATATTGGATGCACAAGATTGGTTAAAAACCCTAATTGGATTAGAATAAGCCTAGGGAGGACGAAAATGACCTAAATGTTCAACCAATGACACAAAATCACATAAAATCACATATTGGATGCACAAGATTGGTTAAAAACCCTAATTGGATTAGAATAAGCCTAGGGAGGACGAAAATGACCTAAATGTTCAACCAATGACACAAAATCACATATTGGATGCACAAGATTGGTTAAAAACCCTAATTGGATTAGAATAAGCCTAGGGAGGACGAAAATGACCTAAATGTTCAACCAATGACACAAAATCACATATTGGATGCACAAGATTGGTTAAAAACCCTAATTGGATTAGAATAAGCCTAGGGAGGACGAAAATGACCTAAATGTTCACCCAATGACACAAAATCACATGTTGGATGCACAAGATTGGTTAAAAACCCTAATTGGATTAGAATAAGCCTACGGAGGACGAAATAGACCTAAATGTTCAACCAATGACACAAAATCACATATTGGTTGCACAAGATTGGTTAAAAACCCTAATTGGATTAGAATAAGCCTAGGGAGGACGAAAATGACCTAAATGTTCAACCAATGACACAAAATGATACAAAATCACATATTGGATGCACAAGATTGGTTAAAAACCCTAATTGGGTTAGAATAAGCCTAGGGAGGACGAAAATGACCTAAATGTTCAACCAATGACACAAAATCACATATTGGATGCACAAGATTGGTTAAAAACCCTAATTGGATTAGAATAAGCCTAGGGAGGACGAAAATGACCTAAATGTTCAACCAATGACACAAAATCACATATTTGATGCAAAAGATTGGTTAAAAACTCTAGTTGGTTTAGAATAAGCATAGGGAGGACGAAAATGACCTAAATGTTCAACCAATGACACAAAATCACATATTGGATGCACAAGATTGGTTAAAAACCCTAATTGGATTAGAATAAGCCTAGGGAGGACGAAAATGACCTAAATATTCAACCAATCACAAAATCACATATTGGATGCACAAGATTGGTTAAAAACCCTAATTGGATTAGAATAAGCCTAGGGAGGACGAAAATGACCTAAATGTTCAACCAATGACACAAAATCACATATTGGATGCACAAGATTGGTTAAAAACCCTAATTGGATTAGAATAAGCCTAGGGAGGACCAAAATGACATAAATGTTCAACCAATGACACAAAATGCCATATTGGATGCACAAGATTGGTTAAAAACCCTAATTGGATTAGAATAAGCCTAGGGAGGACGAAAATGACCTAAATGTTCAACCAATGACACAAAATCACATATTGGATGCACAAGATTGGTTAAAAACCCTAATTGGATTAGAATAAGCCTAGGGAGGACGAAAATGACCTAAATGATCAACCAATGACGCAAAATCACATATTGGATGCACAAGATTGGTTAAAAACCCTAATTGGATTAGAATAAGCCTAGGGAGGACGAAAATGACCTAAATGTTCAACCAATGACACAAAATCACATATTGGATGCACAAGATTGGTTAAAAACCCTATTTGGATTAGAATAAGCCTAGGGACGACGGAAATGACCTAAATGTTCAACCAATGACACAAAATTACACAAAATCACATATTGGATGCACAAGATTGGTTAAAAACCCTAATTGGATTAGAATAAGCCTAGGGAGGACGAAAATGACCTAAATTTTCAACCAATGACACAAAATGACACAAAATCACATATTGGATGCTCAAGATTGGTTAAAAACCCTAATTGGATTAGAATAAGCCTAGGGAGGACGAAAATGACCTAAATGTTCAACCAATGACACAAAATCACATATTGGATGCACAAGATTGGTTAAAAACCCTAATTGGATTAGAATAAGCCTAGGGAGGACGAAAATGACCTAAATGTTCAACCAATGACACAAAATCACACAAAATTACATATTGGATGCACAAGATTGGTTTAAAACCCTAATTGGATTAGAATAAGCCTAGGGAGGACGAAAATGACCTAAATGTTCAACCAATGACACAAAATCACATATTGGATGCACAAGATTGGTTAAAAACCCTAATTGGATTAGAATAAGCCTAGGGAGGACGAAAATGACCTAAATGTTCAACCAATGACACAAAATCACATATTGGATGCACAAGATTGGTTAAAAACCCTAATTGGATTAGAATAAGCCTAGGGAGGACGAAAATGACCTAAATGTTCAATCGATGACACAAAATCACTTATTGGAAGCACAAGATTGGTTAAAAACCCTAATTGGATTAGAATAAGCCTAGGGAGGACGAAAATGACCTAAATGTTCAACCAATGACACAAAATCACATATTGGATGCACAAGATTGGTTAAAAACCCTAATTGGATTAGAATAAGCCTAGGGAGGTCGAAAATGACCTAAATGATCAACCAATGACACAAAATCACATATTGGATGCACAAGATTGGTTAAAAACCCTAATTGGATTAGAATAAGCCTAGGGAGGACGAAAATGACCTAAATGTTCAACCATTGACACAAAATCACATATTGGATGCACAAGATTGGTTAAAAACCCTAATTGGATTAGAATAAGCCTATGGAGGACGAAAATGACCTAAATGTTCAACCAATGACATAAAATTACACAAAATCACATATTGGATATATAAGATTGGTTAAAAACCTTAATTGGATTAGAATAAGCCTAGGGAGGACGAAAATGACCTAAATGTTCAACCAATGACACAAAATCACATATTGGATGCACAAGATTGGTTAAAAACCCTAATTGGATTAGAATAAGCCTAGGGAGGACGAAAATGACCTAAATGTTCAACCAATGACACAAAATGACACAAAATCACATATTGGATGCACAAGATTGGTTAAATACCCTAATTGGATTAGAATAAGCCTAGGGAGGACGAAAATGACATAAATGTTCAACCAATGACACAAAATCACATATTGGATGCACAAGATTGGTTAAAAACCCTAATTGGATTAGAATAAGCCTTGGGAGGACGAAAATGACCTAAATGTTCAACCAATGACACAAAATGACAAAAAATCACATATTGGATGCATAATATTGGTTAAAAACCCTAATTGGTTAGAATAAGCCTAGGGAGGACGAAAATGACCTAAATGTTCAACCAATGACACAAAATCACATATTGGATGCACAAGATTGGTTAAAAACCCTAATTGGATTAGAATAAGCCTAGGGAGGACGAAAATGACCTAAATGTGCAACCAATGACACAAAATCACATATTGGATGCACAAGATTGGTTAAAATCCCTAATTGAATTAAAATAAGCCTAGGGAGGACGAAAATGACCTAAATGTTCAACCAATGACACAAAATGACAATAAATCTCATATTGGATGCACAAGATTGATTAAAAACCCTAATTGGATTAGAACAAGCCTAGCGAGGACGAAAATGACCTAATTGGATTACCAATGACATAAAATCACTTATTATATGCACAAGATTGGTTAAAAACCCTAATTGGATTAGAATAAGCCTAGGGAGGACGAAAATGACCTAAATGTGCAACCAATGACACAAAATCACATCTTGGATGCACAAGATTGGCTAAAAACCCTAATTGGATTAGAATAAGCCTAGGGAGGACGAAAATGACCTAAATGTTCAACCAATGACACAAAATGACACAAAATCACATATTGGATGCACAAGATTGGTTAAAAACCCTAATTGGATTAGAATAAGTCGAAGGATGACGAAAATGACCTAAATGTTCAACCAATGACACAAAATCACTTTTTGGATGCACAAGATTGGTTAAAAATCCTAATTGGATAAGAATAGGCCAAGGGAGGATGAAAATGACCTAAATGTTCAATCAATGACACAAAATCACATATTGGATGCACAATATTGATTAAAAATCCTAATTGGATTAGAATAAGCCTAGGGACGACGAAAATGACCTAAATGTTCAACCCATGACACAAACGCACTTTTTGGATGCACAAGATTGGTTAAAAACCCTAATTGGATGAGAATAACCCAAGGGAGGATGAAAATGACCTAAATGTTCAACCAATGACACAAAATTACCTATTGGATGCACAAGATTTGTTAAAAACCCTAATTGGATTAGAGTAACCCAAGGGAGGACGAAATTAACCTAAATGTTCAACCAATGATACAAAATTACCTATTGGATGCACAAGATTGGTTAAAAACCCTAATTGGATTAGAATAAGCCAAGGGAGGACAAAAATGACCTAAATGTTCAACCAATGACACAAAATCACTTATTGGATGCACAAGATTAGTTAAAAACCATAATTGGATTAGAATAAGCCTTCGGAGGACGAAAATGACGTAAATGTTCAACCAATGACAGAAAATCACTTATTGGATGCACAAGATTGGTTAAAAACCCTAATTGGATTAGAATAAGTCGAAGGATGACGAAAATGACCTAAATGTTCAACCAATGACACAAAATCACTTTTTGGATGCACAAGATTGGTTAAAAACCCTAATTGGATAAGAATAGGCCAAGGGAGGACGAAAATGACCTAAATGTTCAATCAATGACACAAAATCACTTATTGGATGCACAAGATTGGTTAAAAACCCTAATTGGATGAGAATAAGCCTAAGGAGGACGATAATGACCTAAATGTTCAACCAATGACACAAAATTACTTATTGGATGCACAAGATTGGTTAAAAACTGTAATTTGATTAGAATAAGTCGAAGGATGACCAAAAATACCTAAATGTTCAATGAATGACACAAAATCACATATTGGATGCACAATATTGATTAAAAATCCTAAATGGATTAGAATAAGCCTAGGGACGACGAAAATGACCTAAATGTTCAACCCATGACACAAACGCACTTTTTGGATGCACAAGATTGGTTAAAAACCCTAATTGGATGAGAATAACCCAAGGGAGGATGAAAATGACCTAAATGTTCAACCAATGACACAAAATTACCTATTGGATGCACAAGATTTGTTAAAAACCCTAATTGGATTAGAGTAACCCAATGGAGGACGAAAATAACCTAAATGTTCAACTAATGATACAAAATTACCTATTGGATGCACAAGATTGGTTAAAAACCCTAATTGGATTAGAATAAGCCTTGGGAGGACGAAAAATGACCTATATGTTCAACTAATGACACAAAATCACTTATTGGATGCACAAGATTGGTTAAAAACCCTAATTGGATTAGAATAAGTCGAAGGATGACGAAAATGACCTAAATGTTCAACCAATGACACAAAATCACATATTGGATGCACAACAGTGGTTAAAAACCCTAATTGGATTAGAATAAGCCTAAGGAGCACGAAAATGACCTAAATATTCAACCAATGACACAAAATCACTTATTGGATTAACAAGATTGGTTAACAACCCTAATTGGATTAGAATAAGCCTAAGGAGGACGATAATGACCTAAATGTTCAACCAATGACACAAAATTACTTATTGGATGCACAAGATTGGTTTAAAACGCTAATTTGATTAGAATAAGTCGAAGGATGACGAAAAATACCTAAATGTTCAACCAATGACACAAAATCACATATTGGATTCATAAGATTGATTAAAAACCCAAATTGGATTAGAATAAGCCTAGGGACGACGAAAATAACCTAAATGTTCAACCAATGACACAAACGCACTTTTTGGTTGCACAAGATTGGTTAAAAACCCTAATTGGATGAGAATAACCCAAGGGGGGACAAAAATGACCTAAATGTTCATCCAATAACACAAAATCACTTATTGGATGCACAAGATTGGCTAAAAACCCTAATTGGATTAGAATAAGTGGAACGTTGACGAAAATTACCTAAATGTTCAACCAATGACACAAACGTACTTTTCGGATGCACAAGATTGGTTAAAAACCCTAATTGGATTAGAGTAACCCAAGGGAGGACGAAAATAACCTAAATGTTCAACCAATGATACAAAATTACATATTGGATGCACAAGAATTGTTAAAAACCCTAATTGGATTAGAATAAGCCTAGGGAGGACGAAAATGACCTAAATGTTCAACCAATGACACAAAATCACATATTGGATGCACAAGATTGGTTAAAAACCCTAATTGGATTAGAATAAGCCTAGGGAGGACGAAAATGACCTAAATGTTCAACCAATGACACAAAATCACATATTGGATGCACAAGATTGGTTAAAAACCCTAATTGGATTAGAATAAGCCTAGGGAGGATGAAAATGACCTAAATGTTCAACGAATGACACAAAATCACATATTGGATGCACAAGATTGGTTAGAAACCCTAATTGGATTAGAATAAGCCTAGGGAGGACGAAAATGACCTAAATGTTCAACCAATGACACATAATCTCATATTGGATGCACAAGATTGGTTAAAAACCCTAATTGGATTAGAATAAGCCTAGGGAGGACGAAAATGACCTAAATGTTCAACCAATGACACAAAATGACACAAAATCACATATTGGATGCACAAGATATGTTAAAAACCCTAATTGGATTAGAGTAAGCCTAAGGAGGACGAAAATGACCTAAATGTTCAACCAATTACACAAAATCACATATTGGATGCACAAGATTGGTTAAAAACCCTAATTGGATTAGAATAAGCCTAGGGAGGACGAAAATGACCTAAATGTTCAACCAATGACACAAAATCACATATTGGATGCACAAGATTGGTTAAAAACCCTAATTGGATTAGAATAAGCCTAGGGAGGACGAAAATGACCTAAATGTGCAACAAATGACACAAAATCACATATTGGATGCACAAGATTGGTTAAAAACCCTAATTGGATTAGAATAAGCCTAGGGAGGACGAAAATGACCTAAATGTTCAACCAATGACACAAAATCACATATTGGATGCACAAGATTGGTTAAAAACCCTAATTGGATTAGAATAAGCCTAGGGAGGACGAAAATGACCTAAATGTTCAACCAATGACACAAAATCACATAAAATCACATATTGGATGCACAAGATTGGTTAAAAACCCTAATTGGATTAGAATAAGCCTAGGGAGGACGAAAATGACCTAAATGTTCAACCAATGACACAAAATCACATATTGGATGCACAAGATTGGTTAAAAACCCTAATTGGATTAGAATAAGCCTAGGGAGGACGAAAATGACCTAAATGTTCAACCAATGACACAAAATCACATATTGGATGCACAAGATTGGTTAAAAACCCTAATTGGATTAGAATAAGCCTAGGGAGGACGAATATGACCTAAATGTTTAACCAATGACACAAAATGACACAAAATCACATATTGGATGCACAAGATTGGTTAAAAACCCTAATTGGATTAGAATAAGCCTAGGGAGGACGAAAATGACCTAAATGTTCAACCAATGACACAAAATCGCATATTGGATTCACAAGATTGGTTAAAAACCCTAATTGGATTAGAATAAGCCTAGGGAGGACGAAAATGACCTAAATGTTCAACCAATGACACAAAATCACATATTGGATGCACAAGATTGGTTAAAAACCCTAATTGGATTAGAATAAGCCTAGGGAGGACGAAAATGACCTAAATGTTCAACCAATGACACAAAATCACATATTGGATGCACAAGTTTTGTTAAAAACCCTAATTGGATTAGAATAAGCCTAGGGAGGACGAAAATGACCTAAATGTTCAACCAATGACACAAAATCACATATTGGATGCACAAGATTGGTTAAAAACCCTAATTGGATTAGAATAAACCTAGGCAGGACGAAAATGACCTAAATGTTCAACCAATGACACAAAATGACAAAAAATCACACACTGGATGCACAAGATTGGTTAAAAACCCTAATTGGATTAGAATAAGCCTAGGGAGGACGAAAATGACCTAAATGTTCAACCAATGACACAAAATCACATATTGGATGCACAAGATTGGTTAAAAACCCTAATTGGATTAGAATAAGCCTAGGGAGGACGAAAATGACCTAAATGTTCAACCAATGACACAAAATGACACAAAATCACATATTGGATGCACAAGATTGGTTAAAAACCCTAAAACCCTAATTGGATTAGAATAAGCCTAGAGAGGACGAAAATGACCTAAATGTTCAACCAATGACACAAAATCACATATTGGATGCACAAGATTGGTTAAAAACCCTAATTGGATTAGAATAAGCCTAGGGAGGACGAAAATGACCTAAATGTGCAACCAATGACACAAAATCACATATTGGATGCACAACATTGGTTAAAAACCCTAATTGGATTAGACTAAGCCTGGGGAGGACGAAAATGACCTAAATGTTCAACCAATGACACAAAATCACATATTGGATGCACAAGATTGGTTAAAAACCCTAATTGGATTAGAATAAGCCTAGGGAGGACGAAAATGACCTAAATGTGCAACCAATGACACAAAATCACATATTGGATGCACAAGATTGGTTAAAAACCCTAATTGGATTACAATAAGCCTAGCGAGGACGAAAATGACCTAATTGGATTACCAATGACACAAAATCACTTATTATATGCACAAGATTGGTTAAAAACCCTAATCGGATTAGAATAAGCCTAGGGAGGACGAAAATGACCTAAATGTGCAACCAATGACACAAAATCACATATTGGATGCACAAGATTGGTTAAAAATCCTAAATTGATTAGAATAAGCCTAGGGAGGACGAAAATGACCTAAATGTTCAACCAATGACACAAAATCACATATTGGATGCACAAGATTGGTTAAAAACCCTAATTGGATTAGAATAAGCCTAGGGAGGACGAAAATGACCTAAATGTGCAACCAATGACACAAAATCACATATTGGATGCACAAGATTGGCTAAAAACCCTAATTGGATTAGAATAAGCCTAGGGAGGATGAAAATGACCTAAATGTTCAACCAATGACACAAAATGACACAAAATCACATATTGGATGCACAAGATTGGTTAAAAACCCTAATTGGATTAGAATAAGTCGAAGGATGACGAAAATGACCTAAATGTTCAACCAATGACACAAAATCACTTTTTGGATGCACAAGATTGGTTAAAAACCCTAATTGGATAAGAATAGGCCAAGGGAGGATGAAAATGACCTAAATGTTCAATCAATGACACAAAATCACTTATTGGATGCACAAGATTGGTTAAAAACCCTAATTGGATTACAATAAGTCGAAAGATGACGAAAAATGACCTAAATGTTCAACCAATGACACAAAATCACTTATTAAATGCACAAGATTAGTTAAAAACCCTAATTGGATTAGAATAAGTCGAAGGATGACAAAAATGACCTAAATGTTCAACCAATGACACAAAATCACATATTGGATGCACAAGATTGGTTAAAAACCCTAATTGGATTAGAATAAGCCTAGGGAGCACGAAAATGACCTAAATATTCAACCAATGACACAAAATCACTTATTGGATTAACAAGATTGGTTAACAACCCTAATTGGATTAGAATAAGCCTAAGGAGGACGATAATGACCTAAATGTTCAACCAATGACACAAAATTACTTATTGGATGCACAAGATTGGTTTAAAACGCTAATTTGATTAGAATAAGTCGAAGGATGACGAAAAATACCTAAATGTTCAACCAATGACACAAAATCACATATTGGATTCATAAGATTGATTAAAAACCCTAATTGGATTAGAATAAGCCTAGGGACGACGAAAATAACCTAAATGTTCAACCAATGACAGAAACGCACTTTTTGGATACACAAGATTGGTTAAAAACCCTAATTGGATGAGAATAACCCAAGGGGGGACGAAAATGACCTAAATGTTCATCCAATAACACAAAATCACTTATTGGATGCACAAGATTGGGTAAAAACCCTAATTGGATTAGAATAAGTGGAACGGTGACGAAAATTACCTAAATGTTCAACCAATGACACAAACGTTCTTTTCGGATGCACAAGATTGGTTAAAAACCCTAATTGGATTAGAGTAACCCAAGGGAGGACGAAAACAACCTAAATGTTCAACCAATGATATAAAATTACCTATTGGATGCACAAGATTGGTTAAAAACCCTAATTGGATTAGAATAAGCCTAGGGAGGAAGAAAAATGACCTATATGTTCAACCAATGACACAAAATCACTTATTGGATGCACAAGACTGGTTAAAAACCCTAATTGGATTAGAATAAGCTAGGGAGGACGAAAATGACCTAAATGTTCAACCAATGACACAAAATCACTTATTGGATGCACAAGATTAGTTAAAAACCCTAATTGGATTAGAATAAGCCTTCGGAGGACGAAAATGACGTAAATGTTCAACCAATGACAGAAAATCACTTATTGGATGCACAAGATTTGTTAAAAACCCTAATTGGATTAGAATAAGTCGAAGGATGACGAAAATGACCTAAATGTTCAACCAATGACACAAAATCACTTTTTGGATGCACAAGATTGGTTAAAAACCCTAATTGGATAAGAATAGGCCAAGGGAGGATGAAAATGACCTAAATGTTCAATCAATGACACAAAATCACTTATTGGATGCACAAGATTGGTTAAAAACCCTAATTGGATTACAATAAGTCGAAGGGTGACGAAAAATGACCTAAATGTTCAACCAATGACACAAAATCACTTATTAAATGCACAATATTAGTTAAAAACCCTAATTGGATGAGAATAAGTCGAAGGATGACAAAAATGACCTAAATGTTCAACCAATGACACAAAATCACATATTGGATACACAAGATTGGTTAAAAACCCTAATTGGATAAGAATAGGCCAAGGGAGGACGAAAATGACCTAAATATTCAACCAATGACACAAAATCACTTATTGGATGCACAAGATTGGTTAAAAACCCTAATTGGATTAGAATAAGTCGAAGGATGACGAAAATGACCTAAATGTTCAACCAATGACACAAAATCACTTATTGGATGCAAAAGATTGGTTAAAAACCCTAATTGGATTAGAATAAGTCGAAGGATGACGAAAATGACCTAAATGTTCAACCAATGACACAAAATCACATATTGGATGCACAAGATTGGTTAAAAACCCTAATTGGATTAGAATAAGCCTAGGGAGGACGAAAATGACCTAAATGTTCAAGCAATGACACAAAATCACATATTGGTTGCACAAGATTGGTTAAAAACCCTAATTGGATTAGAATAAGCCTAGGGAGGACGAAAATGACCTAAATGTTCAACCAATGACACAAAATCACATATTGGATGCACAAGATTGGTTAAAAACCCTAATTGGATTAGAATAAGCCTAGGGAGGACGAAACTGACCTAAATGTTCAACCAATGACACAAAATGACACAAAGTCACATATTAGATGCACAAGATTGGTTAAAAACCCTAATTGGATCAGAATAAGCCTAGGGAGGACGAAAATGACCTAAATGTTCAACTAATGACACAAAATCACATATTGGTTGCACAAGATTGGTTAAAAACCCTAATTGGATTAGAATAAGCCTATGGAGGACGAAAATGACCTAAATGTTCAACCAATGACACAAAATCACATATTGGATGCACAAGATTGGTTAAAAACCCTAATTGGATTAGAAAAAGCCTAGGGAGGACGAAAATGACCTAAATGTTCAATCAATGACACAATCACATATTGGATTCACAAGATTGGTTAAAAACCCTAATTTGATTAGAATAAGCCTAGGGAGGACGAAAATGACCTAAATGTTCAACCAATGACACAAAATCACATATTGGATGCACAAGATTGGTTAAAAACCCTAATTGGATTAGAATAAGCCTAGGGAGGACGAAAATGGCCTAAATGTTCAACCAATGACACAAAATGACACAAATTCAGATATTGGATGCACAAGATTTGTTGAAAACCCTAATTGGATTAGAATACGCCTAGGGAGGACAAAAATGACCTAAATGTTCAACCAATGACACAATATCACATATTGGATGCACAAGATTGGTTAAAAACCCTAAATGGATTAGAATAAGCCTAGGGAGGACAAAAATGACCTAAATGTTCAACCAATGACACAAAATGACACAAAAGCACATATTGGATGCACAAGATTGGTTAAAAACCCTAATTGGATTAGAATAAGCCTAGGGAGGAAGAAAATGACCTAAATGTTCAACCAATGACACAAAATGACACAAAATCACATATTGGATGCACAAGATTGGTTAAAAACCCTAATTGGATTAGAATAAGCCAAGGGAGGACAAAAATGACCTAAATGTTCAACCAATGACACAAAATCACATATTGGATGCACAAGATTGGTTAAAAACCCTAATTGGATTAGAATAAGCCTAGGGAGGACGAAAATGACCTAAATGTTCAACCAATGACACAATCACATATTGGATGCACAAGATTGGTTAAAATCTCTAATTGGATTAGAATAAGCCTAGGGAGGACGAAAATGACCTAAATGTTCAACCAATGACACAAAATCACATATTGGATGCACAAGATTGGTTAAAAACCCTAATTGGATTAGAATAAGCCTAGGGAGGACGAAAATGACCTAAATGTTCAACCAATGACACAAAATCACTTATTAAATGCACAAGATTGGTTAAAAACCCTAATTGGATTAGAATAAGCCTAGGGAGGACAAAAATGACCTAAATAATCAACCAATGGTACAAACGCACTTTTTGGATGCACAAGATTGGTTAAAAACCCTAATTGGATTAGAATAAGTCGAAGGATGACGAAAAATGACCTAAATATTCAACCAATGAAACAAAATCACTTATTAAATGCACAAGATTGGTTAAAAACCCTAATTGGATTAGAATAAGTCGAAGGATGACGAAAATGACCTAAATGTTCAACTAATGACGCAAAATCACATATTGGATGCACAAGATTGGTTAAAAACCCTAATTGGATTAGAATAAGCCTAGGGAGCACGAAAATGACCTAAATATTCAACCAATGACACAAAATCACTTATTGGATGCACAAGATTGGTTAAAAACCCTAATTGGATTAGAATAAGCCTAAGGAGGACGATAATGACCTAAATGTTCAACCAATGACACAAAATTACTTAATGGATGCACAAGATTGGTTAAAAACTGTAATTTGATTAGAATAAGTCGAAGGATGACCAAAAATACCTAAATGTTCAACCAATGACACAAAATCACATATTGGATGCACAATATTGATTAAAAATCCTAATTGGATTAGAATAAGCCTAGGGACGACGAAAATGACCTAAATGTTCAACCCATGACACAAACGCACTTTTTGGATGCACAAGATTGGTTAAAAACCCTAATTGGATGAGAATAACCCAAGGGAGGATGAAAATGACCTAAATGTTCAACCAATGACACAAAATTACCTATTGGATGCACAAGATTTGTTAAAAACCCTAATTGGATTAGAGTAACCCAATGGAGGACGAAAATAACCTAAATGTTCAACTAATGATACAAAATTACCTATTGGATGCACAAGATTGGTTAAAAACTCTAATTGGATTAGAATAAGCCTTGGGAGGACGAAAAATGACCTATATGTTCAACTAATGACACAAAATCACTTATTGGATGCACAAGATTGGTTAAAAACCCTAATTGGATTAGAATAAGTCGAAGGATGACGAAAATGACCTAAATGTTCAACCAATGACACAAAATCACATATTGGATGCACAACAGTGGTTAAAAACCCTAATTGGATTAGAATAAGCCTAAGGAGCACGAAAATGACCTAAATATTCAACCAATGACACAAAATCACTTATTGGATTAACAAGATTGGTTAACAACCCTAATTGGATTAGAATAAGCCTAAGGAGGACGATAATGACCTAAATGTTCAACCAATGACACAAAATTACTTATTGGATGCACAAGATTGGTTTAAAACGCTAATTTGATTAGAATAAGTCGAAGGATGACGAAAAATACCTAAATGTTCAACCAATGACACAAAATCACATATTGGATTCATAAGATTGATTAAAAACCCTAATTGGATTAGAATAAGCCTAGGGACGACGAAAATAACCTAAATGTTCAACCAATGACACAAACGCACTTTTTGGTTGCACAAGATTGGTTAAAAACCCTAATTGGATGAGAATAACCCAAGGGGGGACAAAAATGACCTAAATGTTCATCCAATAACACAAAATCACTTATTGGATGCACAAGATTGGCTAAAAACCCTAATTGGATTAGAATAAGTGGAACGTTGACGAAAATTACCTAAATGTTCAACCAATGACACAAACGTACTTTTCGGATGCACAAGATTGGTTAAAAACCCTAATTGGATTAGAGTAACCCAAGGGAGGACGAAAATAACCTAAATGTTCAACCAATGATACAAAATTACCTATTGGATGCACAAGATTGGTTAAAAACCCTAATTGGATTAGAATAAGCCTAGGGAGGACGAAAATGACCTAAATGTTCAACCAATGACACAAAATCACATATTGGATGCACAAGATTGGTTAAAAACCCTAATTGGATTAGAATAAGCCTAGGGAGGACGAAAATGACCTAAATGTGCAACCAATGACACAAAATCACATATTGGATGCACAAGATTGGCTAAAAACCCTAATTGGATTAGAATAAGCCTAGGGAGGATGAAAATGACCTAAATGTTCAACCAATGACACAAAATGACACAAAATCACATATTGGATGCACAAGATTGGTTAAAAACCCTAATTGGATTAGAATAAGTCGAAGGATGACGAAAATGACCTAAATGTTCAACCAATGACACAAAATCACTTTTTGGATGCACAAGATTGGTTAAAAACCCTAATTGGATAAGAATAGGCCAAGGGAGGATGAAAATGACCTAAATGTTCAATCAATGACACAAAATCACTTATTGGATGCACAAGATTGGTTAAAAACCCTAATTGGATTACAATAAGTCGAAAGATGACGAAAAATGACCTAAATGTTCAACCAATGACACAAAATCACTTATTAAATGCACAAGATTAGTTAAAAACTTTAATTGGATTAGAATAAGTCGAAGGATGACAAAAATGACCTAAATGTTCAACCAATGACACAAAATCACATATTGGATGCACAAGATTGGTTAAAAACCCTAATTGGATTAGAATAAGCCTAGGGAGCACGAAAATGACCTAAATATTCAACCAATGACACAAAATCACTTATTGGATTAACAAGATTGGTTAACAACCCTAATTGGATTAGAATAAGCCTAAGGATGACGATAATGACCTAAATGTTCAACCAATGACACAAAATTACTTATTGGATGCACAAGATTGGTTTAAAACGCTAATTTGATTAGAATAAGTCGAAGGATGACGAAAAATACCTAAATGTTCAACCAATGACACAAAATCACATATTGGATTCATAAGATTGATTAAAAACCCTAATTGGATTAGAATAAGCCTAGGGACGACGAAAATAACCTAAATGTTCAACCAATGACAGAAACGCACTTTTTGGATACACAAGATTGGTTAAAAACCCTAATTGGATGAGAATAACCCAAGGGAGGACGAAAATGACCTAAATGTTCATCCAATAACACAAAATCACTTATTGGATGCACAAGATTGGCTAAAAACCCTAATTGGATTAGAATAAGTGGAACGGTGACGAAAATTACCTAAATGTTCAACCAATGACACAAACGTTCTTTTCGGATGCACAAGATTGGTTAAAAACCCTAATTGGATTAGAGTAACCCAAGGGAGGACGAAAACAACCTAAATGTTCAACCAATGATACAAAATTACCTATTGGATGCACAAGATTGGTTAAAAACCCTAATTGGATTAGAATAAGCCTAGGGAGGAAGAAAAATGACCTATATGTTCAACCAATGACACAAAATCACTTATTGGATGCACAAGACTGGTTAAAAACCCTAATTGGATTAGAATAAGCTAGGGAGGACGAAAATGACCTAAATGTTCAACCAATGACACAAAATCACTTATTGGATGCACAAGATTAGTTAAAAACCCTAATTGGATTAGAATAAGCCTTCGGAGGACGAAAATGACGTAAATGTTCAACCAATGACAGAAAATCACTTATTGGATGCACAAGATTTGTTAAAAACCCTAATTGGATTAGAATAAGTCGAAGGATGACGAAAATGACCTAAATGTTCAACCAATGACACAAAATCACTTTTTGGATGCACAAGATTGGTTAAAAACCCTAATTGGATAAGAATAGGCCAAGGGAGGATGAAAATGACCTAAATGTTCAATCAATGACACAAAATCACTTATTGGATGCACAAGATTGGTTAAAAACCCTAATTGGATTACAATAAGTCGAAGGGTGACGAAAAATGACCTAAATGTTCAACCAATGACACAAAATCACTTATTAAATGCACAATATTAGTTAAAAACCCTAATTGGATGAGAATAAGTCGAAGGATGACAAAAATGACCTAAATGTTCAACCAATGACACAAAATCACATATTGGATACACAAGATTGGTTAAAAACCCTAATTGGATAAGAATAGGCCAAGGGAGGACGAAAATGACCTAAATATTCAACCAATGACACAAAATCACTTATTGGATGCACAAGATTGGTTAAAAACCCTAATTGGATTAGAATAAGTCGAAGGATGACGAAAATGACCTAAATGTTCAACCAATGACACAAAATCACTTATTGGATGCAAAAGATTGGTTAAAAACCCTAATTGGATTAGAATAAGTCGAAGGATGACGAAAATGACCTAAATGTTCAACCAATGACACAAAATCACATATTGGATGCACAAGATTGGTTAAAAACCCTAATTGGATTAGAATAAGCCTAGGGAGGACGAAAATGACCTAAATGTTCAAGCAATGACACAAAATCACATATTGGTTGCACAAGATTGGTTAAAAACCCTAATTGGATTAGAATAAGCCTAGGGAGGACGAAAATGACCTAAATGTTCAACCAATGACACAAAATCACATATTGGATGCACAAGATTGGTTAAAAACCCTAATTGGATTAGAATAAGCCTAGGGAGGACGAAACTGACCTAAATGTTCAACCAATGACACAAAATGACACAAAGTCACATATTAGATGCACAAGATTGGTTAAAAACCCTAATTGGATCAGAATAAGCCTAGGGAGGACGAAAATGACCTAAATGTTCAACTAATGACACAAAATCACATATTGGTTGCACAAGATTGGTTAAAAACCCTAATTGGATTAGAATAAGCCTATGGAGGACGAAAATGACCTAAATGTTCAACCAATGACACAAAATCACATATTGGATGCACAAGATTGGTTAAAAACCCTAATTGGATTAGAATGAGCCTAGGGAGGACGAAAATGACCTAAATGTTCAACCAATGACACAAAATCACATATTGGATGCACAAGATTGGTTAAAAACCCTAATTGGATTAGAATAAGCCTAGGGAGGACGAAAATGACCTAAATGATTAACCAATGACACAAAATCACATATTGGATGCACAAGATTGGTTAAAAACCCTAATTGGATTAGAATAAGCCTAGGGAGGACGAAAATGACCTAAATGTTCAACCAATGACACAAAATCACATATTGGATGCACAAGATTGGTTAAAAACCCTAATTGGATTAGAATAAGCCTAGGGAGGACGAAAATGACCTAAATGTGCAACCAATGACACAAAATTACATATTGGATGCACAAGATTGGTTAAAAACCCTAATTGGATTAGAATAAGCCTAGGGAGGACGAAAATGACCTAAATGTTCAACCAATGACACAAAATCACATATTGGTTGCACAAGATTGGTTAAAAACCCTAATTGAATTAGAATAAGCCTAGGGAGGACGAAAATGACCTAAATGTTCAACCAATGACACAAAATCACATATTGGATGCACAAGATTGGTTAAAAACCCTAATTGGATTAGAATAAGCCTAGGGAGGACGAAAATGACCTAAATGTTCAACGTATGACACAAAATGACACAAAATCACATATTGGATGCACACGATGGATTAAAAACCCTAATTGGATTAGAATAAGCCTAGGGAGGACGAAAATGACCTAAATGTTCAACCAATGACACAAAATCACATATTGGATGCACAAGATTGGTTAAAAACCCTAATTGGATTAGAATAAGCCTTTGGAGGATGAAAATGACCTAAATCTTCAACCAATGACACAAAATCACATATTGGATGCACAAGATTGGTTAAAAACTCTAATTGGATTAGAATAAGCCTAGGGAGGACGAAAATGACCTAAATGTTCAACCAATGACACAAAATCACATATTGGATGCACAAGATTGGTTAAAAACCCTAATTGGATTAGAATAAGCCTAGGGAGGATGAAAATGACCTAAATGTTCAACCAATGACACAAAATGATACAAAATCACATATTGGATGCACAAGATTGGTTAAAAACCCTAATTGGATTAGAATAAGCCTAGGGAGGACGAAAATGACCTAAATGTTCAACCAATGACACAAAATCACATATTGGATGCACAAGATTGGTTAAAAACCCTAATTGGATTAGAATAAGCCTAGGGAGGACGAAAATGATCTAAATGATTAACAAATGACACAGAATGACACAAAATCACATATTGGATGCACAAGATTGGTTAAAAACCCTAATTGGATTAGAATAAGCCTAGGGAGGACAAAAATGACCTAAATATTCAACCAATGACACAGAATCACATATTGGACGCACAAGATTGGTTAAAAACGCTAATTGGATTAGAATAAGCCTAGGGAGGACGAAAATGACCTAAATGTTCAACCAATGACACAAAATGATACAAAATCACATATTGGATGCACAAGATTGGTTAAAAACCCTAATTGGATTAGAATAAGCCTAGGGAGGACAAAAATGACCTAAATATTCAACCAATGACACAAAATCACTTATTGGATGCACAAGATTGGTTAAAAACCCTAATTGGATTAGAATAAGCCTAAGGAGTACGATAATGACCTAAATGTTCAACCAATGACACAAAATCACTTATTGGATGCACAAGATTGGTTAAAAACCCTAATTTGATGAGAATAGGCCAAGGGAGGACAAAAATGACCTAAATGTTCAACCAATGACACCAAATCACTTATTGGATGCACAAGATTGGTGAAACACCCTAATTGGATTAGAAAAAGTCGAAGGATGACGAAAAATGACCTAATTGTTCAACCAATGACACAAAATCACTTATTTAATGCACAAGATTGGTTAAAAACCCTAATTGGATTAGAATAAGTCGAAGGATGACGAAAATGTCCTAAATGTTCAACCAATGACACAAAATCACATATTGGATGCACAAGATTGGTTAAAAACCCTAATTGGATTAGAATAAGCCTAGGGAGCACGAAAATGACCTAAATATTCAACCAATGACACAAAATCACTTATTGGATGCACAAGATTGGTTAAAAACCCTAATTGGATTAGAATAAGCCTAAGGAGGACGATAATGACCTAAATGTTCAACCAATGACACAAAATTACTTAATGGATGCACAAGATTGGTTAAAAACTGTAATTTGATTAGAATAAGTCGAAGGATGACCAAAAATACCTAAATGTTCAACCAATGACACAAAATCACATATTGGATGCACAATATTGATTAAAAATCCTAATTGGATTAGAATAAGCCTAGGGACGACGAAAATGACCTAAATGTTCAACCCATGACACAAACGCACTTTTTGGATGCACAAGATTGGTTAAAAACCCTAATTGGATGAGAATAACCCAAGGGAGGATGAAAATGACCTAAATGTTCAACCAATGACACAAAATTACCTATTGGATGCACAAGATTTGTTAAAAACCCTAATTGGATTAGAGTAACCCAATGGAGGACGAAAATAACCTAAATGTTCAACTAATGATACAAAATTACCTATTGGATGCACAAGATTGGTTAAAAACCCTAATTGGATTAGAATAAGCCTTGGGAGGACGAAAAATGACCTATATGTTCAACTAATGACACAAAATCACATATTGGATTCATAAGATTGATTAAAAACCCTAATTGGATTAGAATAAGCCTAGGGACGACGAAAATAACCTAAATGTTCAACCAATGACAGAAACGCACTTTTTGGATGCACAAGATTGGTTAAAAACCCTAATTGGATGAGAATAACCCAAGGGGGGACGAAAATGACCTAAATGTTCATCCAATAACACAAAATCACTTATTGGATGCACAAGATTGGCTAAAAACCCTAATTGGATTAGAATAAGTGGAACGGTGACGAAAATTACCTAAATGTTCAACCAATGACACAAACGTTCTTTTCGGATGCACAAGATTGGTTAAAAACCCTAATTGGATTAGAGTAACCCAAGGGAGGACGAAAACAACCTAAATGTTCAACCAATGATACAAAATTACCTATTGGATGCACAAGATTGGTTAAAAACCCTAATTGGATTAGAATAAGCCTAGGGAGGAGGAAAAATGACCTATATGTTCAACCAATGACACAAAATCACTTATTGGATGCACAAGATTGGTTAAAAACCCTAATTGGATTAGAATAAGCTAGGGAGGACGAAAATGACCTAAATGTTCAACCAATGGAACAAAATCACTTATTGGATGCACAAGATTAGTTAAAAACCCTAATTGGATTAGAATAAGCCTTCGGAGGACGAAAATGACGTAAATGTTCAACCAATGACAGAAAATCACTTATTGGATGCACAAGATTTGTTAAAAACCCTAATTGGATTAGAATAAGTCGAAGGATGACGAAAATGACCTAAATGTTCAACCAATGACACAAAATCACTTTTTGGATGCACAAGATTGGTTAAAAACCCTAATTGGATAAGAATAGGCCAAGGGAGGATGAAAATGACCTAAATATTCAATCAATGACACAAAATCACTTATTGGATGCACAAGATTGGTTAAAAACCCTAATTGGATTACAATAAGTCGAAGGGTGACGAAAAATGACCTAAATGTTCAACCAATGACACAAAATCACTTATTAAATGCACAAGATTAGTTAAAAACCCTAATTGGATGAGAATAAGTCGAAGGATGACAAAAATGACCTAAATGTTCAACCAATGACACAAAATCACATATTGGATACACAAGATTGGTTAAAAACCCTAATTGGATAAGAATAGGCCAAGGGAGGACGAAAATGACCTAAATATTCAACCAATGACACAAAATCACTTATTGGATGCACAAGATTGGTTAAAAACCCTAATTGGATTAGAATAAGCCTAAGGAGGACATTAATGACCTAAATGTTCAACCAATGACACAAAATTACTTATTGGATGCACAAGATTGGTTAAAAACTGTAATTTGATTAGTATAAGTCGAAGGATGACCAAAAATACCTAAATTTTCAATCAATGACACAAAATCACATATTGGATGCACAATATTGATTAAAAATCCTAATTGGATTAGAATAAGCCTAGGGACGACGAAAATGACCTAAATGTTCAACCCATGACACAAACGCACTTTTTGGATGCACAAGATTGGTTAAAAACCCTAATTGGATGAGAATAACCCAAGGGAGGATGAAAATGACCTAAATGTTCAACCAATGACACAAAATTACCTATTGGATGCACAAGATTTGTTAAAAACCCTAATTGGATTAGAGTAACCCAATGGAGGATGAAAATAACCTAAATGTTCAACTAATGATACAAAATTACCTATTGGATGCACAAGATTGGTTAAAAACCCTAATTGGATTAGAATAAGCCTTGGGAGGACGAAAAATGACCTATATGTTCAACTAATGACACAAAATCACTTATTGGATGCACAAGATTGGTTAAAAACCCTAATTGGATTAGAATAAGTCGAAGGATGACGAAAATGACCTAAATGTTCAACCAATGACACAAAATCACAAATTGGATGCACAACAGTGGTTAAAAACCCTAATTGGATTAGAATAAGCCTAAGGAGCACGAAAATGACCTAAATATTCAACCAATGACACAAAATCACTTATTGGATTAACAAGATTGGTTAACAACCCTAATTGGATTAGAATAAGCCTAAGGAGGACGATAATGACCTAATTGTTCAACCAATGACACAAAATTACTTATTGGATGCACAAGATTGGTTTAAAACGCTAATTTGATTAGAATAAGTCGAAGGATGACGAAAAATACCTAAATGTTCAACCAATGACACAAAATCACATATTGGATTCATAAGATTGATTAAAAACCCTAATTGGATTAGAATAACCCTAGGGACGACGAAAATAACCTAAATGTTCAACCAATGACACAAACGCACTTTTTGGTTGCACAAGATTGGTTAAAAACCCTAATTGGATGAGAATAACCCAAGGGGGGACAAAAATGACCTAAATGTTCATCCAATAACACAAAATCACTTATTGGATGCACAAGATTGGCTAAAAACCCTAATTGGATTAGAATAAGTGGAACGTTGACGAAAATTACCTAAATGTTCAACCAATGACACAAACGTACTTTTCGGATGCACAAGATTGGTTAAAAACCCTAATTGGATTAGAGTAACCCAAGGGAGGACGAAAATAACCTAAATGTTCAACCAATGATACAAAATTACATATTGGATGCACAAGAATTGTTAAAAACCCTAATTGGATTAGAATAAGCCTAGGGAGGACGAAAATGACCTAAATGTTCAACCAATGACACAAAATCACATATTGGATGCACAAGATTGGTTAAAAACCCTAATCGGATTAGAATAAGCCTAGGGAGGACGAAAATGACCTAAATGTGCAACCAATGACACAAAATCACATATTGGATGCACAAGATTGGCTAAAAACCCTAATTGGATTAGAATAAGCCTAGGGAGGACGAAAATGACCTAAATGTTCAACCAATGACACAAAATGACACAAAATCACATATTGGATGCACAAGATTGGTTAAAAACCGTAATTGGATTAGAATAAGCCTAGGGAGGACGAAAATGACCTAAATGTTCAACCAATGTAACAAAATCACATATTGGATACCCAAGATTGGTTAAAAACCCTAATTGGATTAGAATAAGCCTAGGGAGGACGAAAATGACCTAAATGTTCAACCAATGACACAAAATGACACAAAATCACATATTGGATGCACAAGATTGGTTAAAAACCCTAATTGGATTAGAATAAGCCTAGGGAGGACGAAAATGACCTAAATGTTCAACCAATGACACAAAATGACAAAAAATCACATATTGGATGCACAAGATTTGTTAAAAACCCTAATTGGATTAGAATAAGCCTAGGGAGGACGAAAATGACCTAAATGTTCAACCAATGACACAAAATCACATATTGAATGCACAAGATTGGTTTAAAACCCTAATTGGATTAGAATAAGCCTAGGGACGACGAAAATGACCTAAATTTTCAACCAATTACACAAAATAACACAAAGTCACATATTGGATGCACAAGATTGGTTAAAAATCCTAATTGGATTAGAATAAGCCTAGGGAGGACGAAAATGACCTAAATGTTCAACCAATGACACAAAATGACACAAAATCACATATTGGATGCACAAGATTGGTTAAAAACCCTAATTGGATTAGAATAAGCCTAGGGAGGACGAAAATGACCTAAATGTTCAACCAATGATACAAAATGACACAAAATCACATATTGGATGCACAAGATTTGTTAAAAACCATAATTGGATAAGAATAACCCAAGGGAGGACGAAAATGACCTAAATGTTCAACCAATGACACTAAATGACATATTGGATGCACAAGATTGGTTAAAAACCCTAATTGGATTAGATTAAGCCTAGGGAGGACGATAATGACCTAAATGTTCAACCAATGACACAAAATCACATATTGGATGCACAAGATTGGTTAAAAACCTTAATTGGATTAGAATAAGCCTAGGGAGGACGAAAATGACCTAAATGTTCAACCAATGACACAAAATGACACAAAATCACATATTGGATGCACAAGATTGGTTAAAAACCCTAATTGGATTAGAATAAGCCTAGGGAGGACGAAAATGACCTAAATGTTCAACCAATGACACAAAATCACATATTGGATGCACAAGATTGGTTAAAAACCCTAATTGGATTAGAATAAGCCTAGGGAGGACGAAAATGACCTAAATGTTGAACCATTGACACAAAATGACACAAAATTACATATTGAATGCACAAGATTGGTTAAAAACCCTAATTGGATTAGAATAAGCCTAGGGAGGACGAAAATTACCTAAATGTTCAACCAATGACACAAAATCACATGTTGGATGCACAAGATTGGTTAAAAACCCTAATTGGATTAGAATAAGCCTAGGGAGGACGAAAATGACCTAAATGTTCAACCAATGACACAAAATCACATATTGGATGCACAAGATTGGTTAAAAACCCTAATTGGATTAGAATAAGCCTAGGGAGGACGAAAATGACCTAAATGTTCAACCAATGACACAAAATCACCTATTGGATGCACAAGATTGGTTAAAAACCCTAATTGGATTAGAATAAGCCTAGGGAGGACGAAAATGACCTAAATGTTCAACCAATGACACAAAATGACACAAAATCACATATTGGATGCACAAGATTGGTTAAAAACCGTAGTTGGATTAGAATAAGCCTAGGGACGACGAAAATGACATAAATAATCAACCAATGATACAAAATCACATATTGGATGTACAAGATTGGTTAAAAACCCTAATTGGATTAGAATAAGCCTAGGGAGGACAAAAATGACCTAAATGTTCAACCAATGACACAAAATCACGTATTGGATGCACAAGATTGGTTAAAAACCCTAATTGGATTAGAATAAGCCTAGGGAGGACGAAAATGACCTAAATGTTCAACCAATGACACAAAATCACATATTGGATGCACAAGATTGGTTAAAAACCCTAATTGGATTAGAATAAGCCTAGGGAGGACGAAAATGACCTAAATGTGCAACCAATGACACAAAATCACATATTGGATGCACAAGAATGGTTAAAAACCCTAATTGGATTAGAATAAGGCTAGGGAAGACGAAAATGACCGAAATGTTCAACCAATGACACAAAATGACACAAAATCAGATATTGGATGCACAAGATTGGTTAAAAACCCTAATTGGATTAGAATAAGCCTAGGGAGGACGAAAATGACCTAAATGTTCAACCAACGACACAAAAATGACACAAAATCACATATTGGATGCACAAGATTGGTTAAAAACCCTAATTGGATTAGAATAAGCCTAGGGAGGACGAAAATGACCTAAATGTTCAACCAATGACACAAAATCACATATTGGATGCACAAGATTGGTTAAAAACCCTAATTGGATTAGAATAAGCCTAGGGAGGACGAAAATGACCTAAATGTGCAACAAATGACACAAAATCACATATTGGATGCACAAGATTGGTTAAAAACCCTAATTGGATTAGAATAAGCCTAGGGAGGACGAAAATGACCTAAATGTTCAACCAATGACACAAAATGACACAAAATCACATATTGGATGCACAAGAATGGTTAAAAACCCTAATTGGATGAGAATAAGCCTAGGGAGGACGAAAATGACCTAAATGTTCAACCAATGACACAAAATCACATATTGGATGCACAAGATTGGTTAAAAACCCTAATTGGATTAGAATAAGCCTAGGGAGGACGAAAATGACCTAAATGTTCAACCAATGACACAAAATCACATATTGGATGCACAAGATTGGTTAAAAACCCTAATTGGATTAGAATAAGCCTAGGGAGGACGAAAATGACCTAAATGTTCACCCAATGACACAAAATCACATGTTGGATGCACAAGATTGGTTAAAAACCCTAATTGGATTAGAATAAGCCTACGGAGGACGAAATAGACCTAAATGTTCAACCAATGACACAAAATCACATATTGGTTGCACAAGATTGGTTAAAAACCCTAATTGGATTAGAATAAGCCTAGGGAGGACGAAAATGACCTAAATGTTCAACCAATGACACAAAATCACATATTGGCTGCACAAGATTGGTTAAAAACCCTAATTGGATTAGAATAAGCCTAGGGAGGACGAAAATGACCTAAATGTTCAACCAATGACACAAAATGACACAAAATCACATATTGGATGCACAAGATTGGTTAAAAACCCTAATTGGATTAGAATAAGCCTAGGGAGGACGAAAATGACCTAAATGTTCAACCAATGACACAAAATCAAATATTAGATGCACAAGATTGGTTAAAAACCCTAATTGGATTAGAATAAGCCTAGGGAGGACGAAAATGACCTAAATGTTCAACCAATGACACAAAATCACATATTGGATGCACAAGATTGGTTAAAAACCCTAATTGGATTAGAATAAGCTTAGGGAGGACGAAAATGACCTAAATGTTCAACCAATGACACAAAATGACACAAAATCACATATTGGATGCACAAGAAAGGTTAAAAACCCTAATTGGATTAGAATAAGCCTAGGGAGGACGAAAATGACCTAAATGTTCAACCAATGACACAAAATCACATATTGGATGCACAAGATTGGTTAAAAACCCTAATTGGATTAGAATAAGCCTAGGGAGGACGAAAATGACCTAAATGTTAAACTAATGACACAAAATGACACAAAATCACATATTGGATGCACAAGATTGGTTAAAAACCCTAATTGGATTAGAATAAGCCTAGGGAGGACGAAAATGACCTAAATGTTCAACCAATGACACAAAATTACACAAAATCACATATTGGATGCTCAAGATTGGTTAAAAACCCTAATTGGATTAGAATAAGCCTAGGGAGGACGAAAATGACCTAAATGTTCAACCAATGACACAAAATCACATATTGGATGCACAAGATTGGTTAAAAACCCTAATTGGATTAGAATAAGCCTAGGGAGGACGAAAATGACCTAAATGTTCAACCAATGACACAAAATCACATATTGGATGCACAAGATTGGTTAAAAACCCTTATTGGATTAGAATAAGCCTAGGGAGGACGAAAATGACACAAAATGACACAAACTCACATATTCGATGCACAATGTTGGTTAAAAACCCTAATTGGATTAGAATAAGCCTAGGGAGGACGAAAATGACCTAAATGTTCAACCAATGACACAAAATGACACAAAATCACATATTGGATGCACAAGATTGGTTAAAAACCCTAATTGGATTAGAATAAGCCTAGGGAGGACGAAGATGACGTAAATGTTCAACCAATGACACAAAATGACACAAAATCACATATTGGATGCACAAGATTGGTTAAAAACCCTAATTGGATTAGAATAAGCCTAGGGAGGACGAAAATGACCTAAATGTTCAACCAATGACACAAAATGACACAAAATAACATTGGATGCACAAGATTGGTAAAAACCCTAATTGGATTAGAATAAGCCTAGGGAGTACGAAAATCACCTAAATAATCACCAATGACACAAAATGACACAAAATCACATATTGGATGCACAAGATTGGTTAAAAACCCTATTTGAATTAGAATAAGCCTAGGGAGGACGAAAATGACCTAAATGTTCAACCAATGACACAAAATGACACAAAATAACATATTGGATGCACAAGATTCGTTAAAAACCCTATTTGGATTAAAATAAGCCTAGGGAGCACGAAAATGACCTAAATGTTCAACCAATGACACAAAATCACATATTGGATGCACAAGATCGGTTAAAAACCTTATTTGGATTAGAATAAGCCTAGGGAGGACGAAAATGACCTAAATGTTCAACCAATGACACAAAATGACACAAAATCACATATTGGATGCACAAGATTGGTTAAAAACCCTAATTGGATTAGAATAAGCCTAGGGAGGACGAAAATGACCTAAATGTTCAACCAATGACACAAAATCACATATTGGAGGCACAAGATTGGTTAAAAACCCTAATTGGATTAGAATAAGCCTAGGGAGGACGAAAATGACCTAAATGTTCAACCAATGACACAAAATCACATATTGGATGCACAAGATTGGTTAAAAACCCTAATTGGATTAGAATAAGCCTAGGGAGGACGAAAATGACCTAAATGTTCAACCAATGACACAAAACTACATATTGGATGTACAAGATAGGTTAAAAACCCCAGTTGGATTAGAATAAGCCTATGGAGGACGAAAATGACCTAAATGTTCAACCAATGACACAAAATCACATATTGTATGCACAAGATTGGTTAAAAACCCTAATTGGATTAGAATAAGCCTAGGGAGGACGAAAATAACCTAAATGTACAACCAATGACACAAAATGACACAAAATCACATATTGGATGCACAAGATTGGTTAAAAACCCTAATTGGATTAGAATAAGCCTAGGGAGAACGAAAATGACCTAAATGTTCAACCAATGACACAAAATCACATATTAGATGCACAAGATTGGATAAAAACCCTAATTGGATTAGAATAAGCCTAGGGAGGACGAAAATGACCTAAATGTTCAACCAATGACACAAAATGACACAAAATCACATATTGGATGCACAAGATTGGTTGAAAATCCTAAATGGATTCGAATAAGCCTAGGGAGGACGAAAATGACCTAAATGTTCAACCAATGACACAAAATCACATATTGGATGCACAAGATTGGATAAAAACCCTAATTGGATTAGAATAAGCCTAGGGAGGACGAAAATGACCTAAATGTTCAACCAATGACACAAAATCACTTATTGGATGCACAAGATTGGTTAAAAACCCTAATTGGATTAGAATAAGTCGAAGGATGACAAAAATGACCTAAATGTTCAACCAATGACACAAAATCACATATTGGATGCACAAGATTGGTTAAAAACCCTAATTGGATTAGAATAAGCCTAGGGAGCACGAAAATGACCTAAATATTCAACCAATGACACAAAATCACTTATTGGATGCACAAGATTGGTTAAAAACCCTAATTGGATTAGAATAAGCCTAAGGAGGACGATAATGACCTAAATGTTCAACCAATGACACAAAATTACTTAATGGATGCACAAGATTGGTTAAAAACTGTAATTTGATTAGAATAAGTCGAAGGATGACCAAAAATACCTAAATGTTCAACCAATGACACAAAATCACATATTGGATGCACAATATTGATTAAAAATCCTAATTGGATTAGAATAAGCCTAGGGACGACGAAAATGACCTAAATGTTCAACCCATGACACAAACGCACTTTTTGGATGCACAAGATTGGTTAAAAACCCTAATTGGATGAGAATAACCCAAGGGAGGATGAAAATGACCTAAATGTTCAACCAATGACACAAAATTACCTATTGGATGCACAAGATTTGTTAAAAACCCTAATTGGATTAGAGTAACCCAATGGAGGACGAAAATAACCTAAATGTTCAACTAATGATACAAAATTACCTATTGGATGCACAAGATTGGTTAAAAACTCTAATTGGATTAGAATAAGCCTTGGGAGGACGAAAAATGACCTATATGTTCAACTAATGACACAAAATCACTTATTGGATGCACAAGATTGGTTAAAAACCCTAATTGGATTAGAATAAGTCGAAGGATGACGAAAATGACCTAAATGTTCAACCAATGACACAAAATCACATATTGGATGCACAACAGTGGTTAAAAACCCTAATTGGATTAGAATAAGCCTAAGGAGCACGAAAATGACCTAAATATTCAACCAATGACACAAAATCACTTATTGGATTAACAAGATTGGTTAACAACCCTAATTGGATTAGAATAAGCCTAAGGAGGACGATAATGACCTAAATGTTCAACCAATGACACAAAATTACTTATTGGATGCACAAGATTGGTTTAAAACGCTAATTTGATTAGAATAAGTCGAAGGATGACGAAAAATACCTAAATGTTCAACCAATGACACAAAATCACATATTGGATTCATAAGATTGATTAAAAACCCTAATTGGATTAGAATAAGCCTAGGGACGACGAAAATAACCTAAATGTTCAACCAATGACAGAAACGCACTTTTTGGATGCACAAGATTGGTTAAAAACCCTAATTGGATTAGAGTAACCCAAGGGGGGACGAAAATGACCTAAATGTTCATCCAATAACACAAAATCACTTATTGGATGCACAAGATTGGCTAAAAACCCTAATTGGATTAGAATAAGTGGAACGGTGACGAAAATTACCTAAATGTTCAACCAATGACACAAACGTACTTTTCGGATGCACAAAATTGGTTAAAAACCCTAATTGGATTAGAATAAGTCGAAGGAGGGCGAAAATGACCTAAATGTTCAACCAATGACACAAAATTACTTATTGGATGCACAAGATTGGTTAAAAACCCTAATTGGATTAGAATAAGCCTAGGGAGGAGGAAAAACGACCTATATGTTCAACCAATGACACAAAATCACTTATTGGATGCACAAGATTGGTTAACAACCCTAATTGGATTAGAATAAGTCGAAGAAGGACGAAAATGACCTAAATGTTCAACCAATGACACAAAATTACCTATTGGATGCACAAGATTGGTTGAAAACCCTAATGGGATTAGAATAAGCCTAGGGATAACGAAAAATGACATAAATGTTCAACCAATGACACAAAACCACTTATTGGATGCACAAGATTGCTTAAAAACCCTAATTGGATGAGAATAGGCCACGGGTGGACGAAAATGACCTAAATGTTCAACCAATGACACAAAATCACTTATTGGATGCACAAGATTGGTGAAACACCCTAATTGGATTAGAATAAGTCGAAGGATGACGAAAAATGACGTAAATGTTCAACCAATGACACAATATCACTTATTAAATGCACAAGATTGGTTAAAAACCCTAATTGGATTAGAATAAGTCGAAGGATGACGAAAATGACCAAAATGTTCAACCAATGACACAATATCACTTATAAAATGCACAAGATTGGTTAAAAACCCTAATTTGATAAGAACAAGTCGAAGGATGACGAAAAATACCTAAATGTTTAACCAATGACACAAAATCACATATTGGATGCACAAGATTGGATAAAAACCCTAATTGGATTAAAATAAGCCTAGGGAGGAGGAAAAATGACCTATATGTTCAACCAATGACACAAAATCACTTATTGGATGGACAAGATTGGTTAAAAACCCTAATTGGATTAGAATAAGCCAAGGGAGGACTAAAATGACCTAAATGTTCAACCAATGACATAAAATCACTTATTGAATGCACAAGATTGGTTAAAAACCCTAATTGGATTAGAATATGCCAATGGAGGATGAAAATGACCTAAATGTTTAACCAATGACCCAAAATCACATATTAGATGCACAAGATTGGTTAAAAACCCTAATTGGATTAGAATAAGCCTAGGGAGCACGAAAATGACCTAAATATTCAACCAATGACACAAAATCACTTATTGGATGCACAAGATTGGTTAAAACCCCTAATGGGATTAGAATAAGCCTAAAGAGGACGATAATGACCTAAATATTCAACCAATGAAACAAAATTACTTATTGGATGCACAAGATTGGTTAAAAACCCTAATTTGATTAGAATAAGTCGAAGGATGACGAAAAATACCTAAATGTTCAACCAATGACACAAAATCACATATTGGATGCACAAGATTGATTAAAAACCCTAATTGGATTAGAATAAGCCTAGGGACGACAAAAATAACCTAAATGTTCAACCAATGACACAAACGCACTTTTTGGATGCACAACATTGGTTAAAAACCCTAATTGGATGAGAATAACCCAAGGGAGGACGAAAATGACCTAAATGTTCTACCAATGACACAAAATTACCTATTGGATGCACAAGATTGGTTAAAAACCCTAATTGGATTAGAATAAGCCTAAGGAGGACGAAAACGACCTAAATGTTCAACCAATGACACAAAATCACTTATTGGATGCACAAAATTGGTTAAAAACCTTAATTGGATGAGAATAAGCCAAGGGGGGACGAAAATGACCTAAATGTTCATCCAATAACACAAAATCACTTATTGGATGCACAAGATTGGCTAAAAACCCTAATTGGATTAGAATA
>JBBPBQ010000004.1:28982987-29015541 GCA_037974755.1 Cicer yamashitae
AGATTGGTTGAAAACCCTAATGGGATTAGAATAAGCCTAGGGATAACGAAAAATGACATAAATGTTCAACCAATGACACAAAACCACTTATTGGATGCACAAGATTGCTTAAAAACCCTAATTGGATGAGAATAGGCCACGGGTGGACGAAAATGACCTAAATGTTCAACCAATGACACAAAATCACTTATTGGATGCACAAGATTGGTGAAACACCCTAATTGGATTAGAATAAGTCGAAGGATGACGAAAAATGACGTAAATGTTCAACCAATGACACAATATCACATATTAAATGCACAAGATTGGTTAAAAACCCTAATTGGATTAGAATAAGTCGAAGGATGACGAAAATGACCAAAATGTTCAACCAATGACACAATATCACTTATTAAATGCACAAGATTGGTTAAAAACCCTAATTTGATTAGAACAAGTCGAAGGATGACGAAAAATACCTAAATGTTTAACCAATGACACAAAATCACATATTGGATGCACAAGATTGGTTAAAAACCCTAATTGGATTAAAATAAGCCTAGGGAGGAGGAAAAATGACCTATATGTTCAACCAATGACACAAAATCACTTATTGGATGGACAAGATTGGTTAAAAACCCTAATTGGATTAGAATAAGCCAAGGGAGGACTAAAATGACCTAAATGTTCAACCAATGACATAAAATCACTTATTGAATGCACAAGATTGGTTAAAAACCCTAATTGGATTAGAATATGCCAATGGAGGATGAAAATGACCTAAATGTTTAACCAATGACCCAAAATCACATATTGGATGCACAAGATTGGTTAAAAACCCTAATTGGATTAGAATAAGCCTAGGGAGCACGAAAATGACCTAAATATTCAACCAATGACACAAAATCACTTATTGGATGCACAAGATTGGTTAAAACCCCTAATGGGATTAGAATAAGCCTAAAGAGGACGATAATGACCTAAATATTCAACCAATGAAACAAAATTACTTATTGGATGCACAAGATTGGTTAAAAACCCTAATTTGATTAGAATAAGTCGAAGGATGACGAAAAATACCTAAATGTTCAACCAATGACACAAAATCACATATTGGATGCACAAGATTGGTTAAAAACCCTAATTGGATTAGAATAAGCCTAGGAACGACGAAAATAACCTAAATGTTCAACCAATGACACAAACGCACTTTTTGGATGCACAAGATTGGTTAAAAACCCTAATTGGATGAGAATAACCCAAGGGAGGACGAAAATGACCTAAAAGTTCTACCAATGACACAAAATTACCTATTGGATGCACAAGATTGGTTAAAAACCCTAATTGGATTAGAATAAGCCTTTGGAGGACGAAAATGACGTAAATGTTCAACCAATGATACAAAATCACTTATTGGATGCACAATATTGGTTAAAAACCCTAATTGGATTAGAATAAGTCGAAGGAGGACGAAAATGACCTAAATGTTCAACCAATGACACAAAATCACTTATTGGATGCACAAGATTGGTTAAAAACCCTAATTGGATTAGAATAGGCCAAGGGAGGACGAAAATGACCTAAATGTACAACAAATGATACAAAATTACCTATTGGATGCACAAGATTGGTTGAAAACCATAATGGGATTAGAATAAGCCTAGGGAGGACGAAAATGACCTAAATGTTCAATCAATGACACAAACGCACTATTTGGATGTACAAGATAGGTTAAACCCTAAATGGATTAGAATAAGCCAAGGGAGGGCGAAAATGACCTAAATGTTCAACCAATGACACAAAATCACTTATTGGATGCACAAGATTGGTTAAAAACCCTAATTGGATTAGAATAGGCCAAGGGAGGACGAAAGTGACCTAAATGTTCAACCAATGACACAAAATCACTTATTGGATGCACAAGATTGGTTAAAAACCCTAATTTGATTAGAATAAGTCGAAGGATGACCAAAAATACCTAAATATTCAACAATGACACAAAATCACATATTGCATGCACAATATTGATTAAAAACCCTAATTGGATTAGAATAAGCCTAGGGACGATGAAAATGACTTAATTGTTCAACCCATGACACAAACGCACTTTTTGGATGCACAAGATTGGTTAAAAGCCCTAATTGGATTAGAGTAACCCAAGGGAGGACGAAACTAAACTAAATGTTCAACCAATGATACAAAATTACCTATTGGATGCACAAGATTGGTTAAAAACCCTAATTGGATTAGAATAAGCCTAAGGAGGACGAAAATGACCTAAATGTTCAACCAATGACACAAAATCACTTATTGGATGCACAAGATTGGTTAAAAACCCTAATTGGATTAGAATAAGCCAAGGGGGGACGAAAATGACCTAAATGTTCAATCAATGACACAAAATCACTTATTGGATGCACAAGATTGGTTAAAAACCCTAATTGGATTAGAATAAGCCTAGGGAGGACGAAAAATGACCTATATGTTCAACCAATGACACAAAATCACTTATTGGATGCACAAGATTGGTTAAAAACCCTAATAGGATTAGAATAAGCCAATGGAGGACGAAAATGACCTAAATGTTCAACCAATGACACAAAATCACTTATTGGATGCACAAGATTGGTTAAAAACCCTAATTGGATTAGAATAAGTCGAAGGACGACGAAAACGACCTAATGTTCGACCAATGACACAAAATCAAATCTTGGATGCACAAGATTGGTTAAAAACCCTAATTGGATTAGAATAAGTCGAAGGAGGACGAAAATGACCTAAATGTTCAACCAATGACACAAAATTACCTATTGGATGCACAAGATTTATTAAAAACCCTAATTGGATTAGAATAAGCCTAGGGACGACAAAAATAACCTAAATGTTCAACCAATGACACAAACACACTTTTTGGATGCACAAGATTGGTTAAAAACCCTAATTGGATGAGAATAACCCAAGGGAGGACGAAAATGACCTAAATGTTCTACCAATGACACAAAATTACCTATTGGATGCACAAGATTGGTTAAAAACCCTAATTGGATTAGAATAAGTCGAAGGATGACGAAAATGACCAAAATGTTCAACCAATGACACAAAATCACATATTGGATGCACAAGATTGGTTAAAAACCCTAATTTGATTAGAACAAGTCGAAGGATGACGAAAAATACCTAAATGTTCAACCAATGACACAAAATCAGATATTGGATTCACAAGATTGATACAAAACCCTAATTGGATTAGAATAAGCCTAGGGACGACAAAAATAACCTAAATGTTCACCCAATGAAACAAACGCACTTTTTGGATGCACAAGATTGGTTAAAAACCCTAATTGGAAGAGAATATGCCAAGGGAGGACGAAAATGACCTAAATGTTCAACCAATGACACAAAATCACTTATTGGATGCACAACATTGGTGAAACACCCTAATTGAATTAGAATAAGTCGAAGGATGACGAAAAATGACGTAAATGTTCAACCAATGACACAAAATCACTTATTAAATGCACAAGATTGGTTAAAAACCCTAATTGGATTAGAATAAGTCGAAGGATGACGAAAATGACCTATATGTTCTACCAATGACACAAAATCACATATTGGATGCACAAGATTGGTTAAAAACCCTAATTGGATTAGAATAAGCCTAGGGAGCACGAAAATGACCTAAATATTCAACCAATGACACAAAATCACTTATTGGATGCACAAGATTGGTTAAAACCCCTAATGGGATTAGAATAAGCCTAAAGAGGACGATAATGACCTAAATATTCAACCAATGAAACAAAATTACTTATTGGATGCACAAGATTGGTTAAAAACCCTAATTTGATTAGAATAAGTCGAAGGATGACGAAAAATACCTAAATGTTCAACCAATGACACAAAATCACATATTGGATGCACAAGATTGGTTAAAAACCCTAATTGGATTAGAATAAGCCTAGGAACGACGAAAATAACCTAAATGTTCAACCAATGACACAAACGCACTTTTTGGATGCACAAGATTGGTTAAAAACCCTAATTGGATGAGAATAACCCAAGGGAGGACGAAAATGACCTAAAAGTTCTACCAATGACACAAAATTACCTATTGGATGCACAAGATTGGTTAAAAACCCTAATTGGATTAGAATAAGCCTAAGGAGGACGAAAACGACCTAAATGTTCAACCAATGACACAAAATCACTTATTGGATGCACAAGATTGGTTAAAAACCTTAATTGGATGAGAATAAGCCAAGGGGGGACGAAAATGACCTAAATGTTCATCCAATAACACAAAATCACTTATTGGATGCACAAGATTGGCTAAAAACCCTAATTGGATTAGAATACGTGGAACGATGACGTAAATTACCTAAATGTTCAAGCAATGACACAAACGTACTTTTCGGATGCACAAAATTGGTTTAAAACCCTAATTGGATTAGAGTAACCCAAGGCAGGACGAAAATAACCTAAATGTTCAACCAATGATACAAAATTACCTATTGGATGCACAAGATTGGTTAAAACCCTAATTGGATTAAAATAAGCCTAGGGAGGAGGAAAAATGACCTATATGTTCAACCAATGACACAAAATCACTTATTGGATGGACAAGATTGGTTAAAAACCCTAATTGGATTAGAATAAGCCAAGGGAGGACTAAAATGACCTAAATGTTCAACCGATGACATAAAATCACTTATTGAATGCACAAGATTGGTTAAAAACCCTAATTGGATTAGAATAAGCGAATGGAGGACGAAAATGACCTAAATGTTCAACCAATGACCCAAAATCACATATTGGATGCACAAGATTGGTTAAAAACCGTAATTGGATTAGAATAAGCCTAGGGAGCACGAAAATGACCTAAATATTCAACCAATGGTACAAAATCGCTTATTGGATGCACAAGATTGGTTAAAACCCCTAATTGGATTAGAATAAGCCTAAGGAGGACGATAATGACCTAAATATTCAACCAATGACACAAAATTACTTATTGGATGCACAAGATTGGTTAAAAACCCTAATTTGATTAGAATAAGTCGAAGGAAGACGAAAAATACCTAAATGTTCAACCAATGACACATAATCACATATTGGATGCACAAGATTTATTAAAAACCCTAATTGGATTAGAATAAGCCTAGGGACGACAAAAATAACCTAAATGTTCAACCAATGACACAAACACACTTTTTGGATGCACAAGATTGGTTAAAAACCCTAATTGGATGAGAATAACCCAAGGGAGGACGAAAATGACCTAAATGTTCTACCAATGACACAAAATTACCTATTGGATGCACAAGATTGGTTAAAAACCCTAATTGGATTAGAATAAGTCGAAGGATGACGAAAATGACCAAAATGTTCAACCAATGACACAAAATCACATATTGGATGCACAAGATTGGTTAAAAACCCTAATTTGATTAGAACAAGTCGAAGGATGACGAAAAATACCTAAATGTTCAACCAATGACACAAAATCAGATATTGGATTCACAAGATTGATACAAAACCCTAATTGGATTAGAATAAGCCTAGGGACGACAAAAATAACCTAAATGTTCACCCAATGAAACAAACGCACTTTTTGGATGCACAAGATTGGTTAAAAACCCTAATTGGAAGAGAATATGCCAAGGGAGGACGAAAATGACCTAAATGTTCAACCAATGACACAAAATCACTTATTGGATGCACAACATTGGTGAAACACCCTAATTGAATTAGAATAAGTCGAAGGATGACGAAAAATGACGTAAATGTTCAACCAATGACACAAAATCACTTATTAAATGCACAAGATTGGTTAAAAACCCTAATTGGATTAGAATAAGTCGAAGGATGACGAAAATGACCTATATGTTCTACCAATGACACAAAATCACATATTGGATGCACAAGATTGGTTAAAAACCCTAATTGGATTAGAATAAGCCTAGGGAGCACGAAAATGACCTAAATATTCAACCAATGACACAAAATCACTTATTGGATGCACAAGATTGGTTAAAACCCGTAATTGGATTAGAATAAGCCTAAGGAGGACGATAATGACCTAAATATTCAACCAATGACACAAAATTACTTATTGGATGCACAAGATTGGTTAAATACCCTAATTTGATTAGAATAAGTCGAAGGATGACGAAAACTACCTAAATGTTCAACCAATGACACAAAATCACATATTGGATTCATAAGATTGATTAAAAACCCTAATTGGATTAGAATAAGCCTAGGGACGACGAAAATAACCTAAATGTTCAACCAATGACACAAACGCACTTTTTGGATGCACAAGATTGGTTAAAAACCCTAATTGGATGAGAATAACCCAAGGGGGGACGAAAATGACCTAAATGTTCATCCAATGACACAAAATCACTTATTGGAAGCACAAGATTGGCTAAAAACCCTAATTGGATTAGAATAAGTGGAACGGTGACGAAAATTACCTAAATGTTCAACCAATGACACAAACGTACTTTTCGGATGCACAAGATTGGTTAAAAACCCTAATTGGATTAGAGTAACCCAAGGGAGGACGAATATAACCTAAATGTTCAACCAATGATACAAAATTACCTATTGGATGCACAAGATTGGTTAAAAACCCTAATTGGATTAGAATAAGCCTAGGGAGGACGAAAATGACCTAAATGTTCAACCAATGACACAAAATGACACAAAATCACATATTGGATGCACAAGATTGGTTAAAAACCCTAATTGGATTAGAATAAGCCTAGGGAGGACGAAAATGACCTACATGTTCAACCAATGACACAAAATGACACAAAATCACATATTGGATGCACAAGATTGGTAAAAAACCTTAATTGGTTTAGAATAAGCCTAGGGAAGACGAAAATGACCTAAATGTTCAACCAATGACACAAAATGACACAAAATCACATATTGGATGCACAAGATTGGTTAAAAACCCTAATTAGATTAGAATAAGCCTAGGGAGGACGAAAATGACCTAAATGTTCAACCAATGACACAAAATGACACAAAATCACATATTGGATGCACAAGATTGGTTAAAAACCCTAATTGGATTAGAATAAGCCTAGGGAGGACGAAAATGACCTAAATGTTCAACCAATGATACAAAATGACACAAAATCACATATTGGATGCACAAGATTTGTTAAAAACCATAATTGGATAAGAATAACCCAAGGGAGGACGAAAATGACCTAAATGTTCAACCAATGACACTAAATGACATATTGGATGCACAAGATTGGTTAAAAACCCTAATTGGATTAGATTAAGCCTAGGGAGGACGATAATGACCTAAATGTTCAACCAATGACACAAAATCACATATTGGATGCACAAGATTGGTTAAAAACCTTAATTGGATTAGAATAAGCCTAGGGAGGACGAAAATGACCTAAATGTTCAACCAATGACACAAAATGACACAAAATCACATATTGGATGCACAAGATTGGTTAAAAACCCTAATTGGATTAGAATAAGCCTAGGGAGGACGAAAATGACCTAAATGTTCAACCAATGACACAAAATGACACAAAATCACATATTGGATGCACAAGATTGGTTAAAAACCCTAATTGGATTAGAATAAGCCTAGGGAGGACGAAAATGACCTAAATGTTTAACCAATGACAGAAAATCACATATTGGATGCACAAGATTGGTTAAAAACCCTAATTGGATTAGAATAAGCCTAGGGAGGACGAAAATGACCTAAATGTTCAACCAATGACACAAAATCACATATTGTATGCACAAGATTGGTTAAAAACCCTAATTGGATTAGAATAAGCCTAGGGAGGACGAAAATGACCTAAATGTTCAACCAATCACAAAATCACATATTGGATGCACAAGATTGGTTAAAAACCCTGATTGGATTAGAATAAGCCTAGGGAGGACGAAAATGACCTAAATGTTCAACCAATGACACAAAATGACACAAAATCACATATTGGATGCACAAGATTGGTTAAAAACCCTAATTGGATTAGAATAAGCCTAGGGAGGACGAAAATGACCTAAATGTTCAACCAATGACACAAAATCACATATTGGATGCACCAGATTGGTTAAAAACCCTAATAGGTTTAGAATAAGCCTAGGGACGACCAAAATGACTTAAATGTTCAACACGAAAATGACCTAAATGTTCAACCAATGACACAAAATCAAATATTGGATGCACAAGATTGGTTAAAAACCCTAATTGGATTAGAATAAGCCTAGGGAGGACGAAAATGACCTAAATGTTCAACCGATGACACAAAATGACACAAAATCACATATTGGATGCACAAGATTGGTTAAAAACCCTAATTGGATTAGAATAAGCCTAGGGAGGACGAAAATGACCTAAATGTTCCACCAATGACACAAAATCACATATTGGATGCACAAGATTGGTTAAAAACCCTAATTGGAATATAATAAGCCTAGGGAGGACGAAAATGACCTAAATGTTCAACCAATGACACAAAATGACACAAAATCACATATTGGATGCACAAGATTGGTTAAAAACCCTAATTGGATTAGAATAAGCCTAGGGAGGACGAAAATGACCGAAATGTTCAACCAATGACACAAAATCACATATTGGATGCTAAAGATTGGTTAAAAACCCTTATTGGATTAGAATAAGCCTAGGGAGGACGAAAATGACCTAAATGTTCAACCAATGACACAAAATGACACAAAATCACATATTGGATGCACAAGATTGGTTAAAAACCCTAATTGGATTAGAATAAGCCTAGGGAGGACGAAAATGACCTAAATGTGCAACCAATGAGACAAAATCACATATTGGATGCACAAGATTGGTTAAAAACCCTAATTGGATTAGAATAAGCCTAGGGAGGACGAAAATGACCTAAATGTTCAACCAATGACACAAAATCACATATTGGATGCACAAGATTGGTTAAAAACCCTAATTGGATTAGAATAAGCCTAGGGAGGACGAAAATGACCTAAATGTACAACCAATGACACTAAATCACATATTGGATGCACACGATTGGTTAAAAACCCTAATTGGATTAGAATAAGCCTAGGGAGGACAAAAATGACCTAAATGTTCAACCAATGACACAAAATCACATATTGGATGCACAAGATTGGTTAAAAACCCTAATTGGATTAGAATAAGCCTAGGGAGGACGAAAATGACCTAAATGTTCAAGCAATGACACAAAATGACACAAAATCACATATTGGATGCACAAGATAGGTTAAAAACCCTAATTGGATTAGAATAAGCCTAGGGAGGACGAAAATGACCTAAATGTTCAACCAATGACACAAAATGACACAAAATCACATATTGGATGCACAAGATTGGTTAAAAACCCTAATTGGATTAGAATAAGCCTAGGGAGGACGAAAATGACCTAAATGTTCAACCAATGACACAAAAGCACATATTGGATGCACAAGATTGGTTAAAAACCCTAATTGGATTAGAATAAGCCTAGGGAGGACGAAAATGACCTAAATGATCAACCAATAACACAAAATCACATATTAGATGCACAAGATTGGTTAAAAACCCTAATTGGATTAGAATAAGCCTAGGGAGGACGAAATTGACCTAAAAGTTCAACCAATGACACAAAATCACATATTGGATGCACAAGATTGGTTAAAAACCCTAATTGGATTAGAATAAGCCTAGGGAGGACGAAAATGACCTAAATGTTCAACCAATGACACAAAATCACATATTGGATGCACAAGATTGGTTAAAAACCCTAATTGGATTAGAATAAGCCTAGGGACGACGGAAATGACCTAAATGTTCAACCAATGACACAAAATTACACAAAATCACATATTGGATGCACAAGATTTGTTAAACCCCTAATTGGATTAGAATAAGCCTAGGGAGGACGAAAATGACCTAAATGTTCAACCAATGACACAAAATGACACAAAATCACATATTGGATGCACAAGATTGGTTAAAAACCCTAATTGGATTAGAATAAGCCTAGGGAGGACGAAAATGACCTAAATGTTCAACCAATGACACAAAATCACATATTGGATGCACCAGATTGGTTAAAAACCCTAATTGGATTAGAATAAGCCTAGGGAGGACGAAAATGACCTAAATGTGCAACCAATGACACAAAATCACATATTGGATGCACAAGATTGGTTAAAAACCCTAATTGGATTAGAATAACCCTAGGGAGGACCAAAATGACCTAAATGTTTAACCAATGACACAAAATCACATATTGGATGCACAAGATTGGTTAAAAACCCTAATTGGATTAGAATAAGCCTAGCGAGGACGAAAATGACCTAATTGGATTACCAATCACACAAAATCACTTATTATATGCACAAGATTGGTTAAAAACCCTAATTGGATTAGAATAAGCCTAGGGAGGACGAAAATGACCTAAATGTGCAACCAATGACACAAAATCACATATTGGATGCACAAGATTGGTTAAAAACCCTAATTGGACTAGAATAAGCCTAGGGGGGACGAAAATGACCTAAATGTTCAACCAATGACACAAATTGACACAAAATCACATATTGGATGCACAAGATTGGATAAAAATCCTAATTGGATTAGAATAAGCCTGGGGAGGACGAAAATGACCTAAATGTTCAACCAATGACACGAAATCACATATTGGATGCACAAGATTGGTTAAAAACCCTAATTGGATTAAAATAAGCCTATGGAGGACGAAAATGACCTAAATGTTCAACCAATGACACAAAATGACACAAAATCACATATTGGATGCATAAGATTGGTTAAAAACCCTAATTGGATTAGAATAAGCCTAGCGAGGACGAAAATGACCTAATCGGATTACCAATGACATAAAATCACTTATTATATGCACAAGATTGGTTATAAACCCTAATTTGATTAGAATAAGCCTAGGGAGGACGAAAATGACATAAATGTGCAACCAATGAAACAAAATCACATATTGGATGCACAAGATTGGTTAAAAATCCAAATTGGATTAAAATAAGCCTAGGGAGGAAGAAAATGACCTAAATGTTCAACCAATGACACAAAATGACACAAAATCACATATTGGATGCATAAGATTGGTTAAAAACCCTAATTGGATTAGAATAAGCCTAGCGAGAACGAAAATGACCTAATTGGATTACCAATGACATAAAATCACTTATTATATGCACAAGATTGGTTAAAAAACCTAATTGGATTAGAATAAGCCTAGGGAGGACGAAAATGACCTAAATGTGCAACCAATGACACAAAATCACATATTGGATGCACAAGATTGGCTAAAAACCCTAATTGGATTAGAATAAGCCTAGGGAGGACGAAAATGACCTAAATGTTCAACCAATGACACAAAATGACACAAAATCACATATTGGATGCACAAGATTGGTTAAAAACCCTAATTGGATTAGAATAAGTCGAAGGATGACGAAAATGACCTAAATGTTCAAACAATGACACAAAATCACTCTTTGGATGCACAAGATTGGTTAAAAACCGTAATTGGATAAGAATAGGCCAAGGGAGGATGAAAATGACCTAAATGTTCAATCAATGACACAAAATCACTTATTGGATGCACAAGATTGGTTAAAAACCCTAATTGGATTACAATAAGTCGAAGGATGACGAAAAATGACCTAAATGTTCAACCAATGACACAAAATCACTTATTAAATGCACAAGATTAGTTAAAAACCCTAATTGGATTAGAATAAGTCGAAGGATGACAAAAATGACCTAAATGTTCAACCAATGACACAAAATCACATATTGGATGCACAAGATTATTTAAAAACCCTAATTGGATTTGAATAAGCCTAGGGAGCACGAAAATGACCTAAATATTCAACCAATGACACAAAATCATTTATTGGATGCACAAGATTGGTTAAAAACCCTAATTGGATTAGAATAAGCGTAAGGAGGACGATAATGACCTAAATGTTCAACCAATGACACAAAATTACTTATTGGATGCACAAGATTGGTTAAAAACTGTAATTTGATTAGAATAAGTCAAAGGATGACCAAAAATACCTAAATGTTCAATCAATGACACAAAATCACATATTGGATGCACAATATTGATTAAAAATCCTAATTGGATTAGAATAAGCCTAGGGACGACGAAAATGACCTTAATGTTCAACCCATGACACAAACGCACTTTTTGGATGCACAAGATTGGTTAAAAACCCTAATTGGATGAGAATAACCCAAGGGAGGATGAAAATGACCTAAATGTTCAACCAATGACACAAAATTACCTATTGGATGCACAAGATTTGTTAAAAACCCTAATTAGATTAGAGTAACCCAAGGGAGGACGAAAATAACCTAAATGTTCAACCAATGATACAAAATTACCTATTGGATGCACAAGATTGGTTAAAAACCTTAATTGGATTAGAATAAGCCTAGGGAGGACGAAAAATGACCTATATGTTCAACTAATGACACAAAATCACTTATTGGATGCACAAGATTGGTTAAAAACCCTAATTGGATTAGAATAAGCCAATGGAGGACGAAAATGACTTAAATGTTCAATCAATGACACAAAATCACTTATTGGATGCACAAGATTGGTTAAAAACCCCAATTGGATTAGAAAAAGCCTTTGGAGGACCAAAATGACGTAAATGTTCAACCAATGACACAAAATCACTTATTGGATGCACAAGATTGGTTAAAAACCCTAAATGGATTAGAATAAGTCGAAGGACGACGAAAACGACCTAATGTTCGACCAATGACACAAAATCATATATTGGATGCACAAGATTGGTTAAAAACCCTAATTGGATTAGAATAAGTCGAAGGAGGACGAAAATGACCTAAATGTTCAACCAATGACACAAAATTTCATATTGGATGCACAAGATTGGTTAAAAACCCTAATGGGATTAGAATAAGCCTAGGGAGGACGAAAAATGACATAAATGTTCAACCAATGACACAAACGCACTATTTGGATGCACAAGATTGGTTAAACCCTAATTGGATTAGAATAAGCCAAGGGAGGGCGAAAATGACCTAAAACTTCAACCAATGACACAAAATTACTTATTGGATGCACAAGATTGGTTAAAAACCCTAATTGGATTAGAATAAGCCTAGGGAGGAGGAAAAACGACCTATATGTTCAACCAATGACACAAAATCACTTATTGGATGCACAAGATTGGTTAACAACCCTAATTGGATTAGAATAAGTCGAAGAAGGACGAAAATGACCTAAATGTTCAACCAATGACACAAAATTACCTATTGGATGCACAAGATTGGTTGAAAACCCTAATGGGATTAGAATAAGCCTAGGGATAACGAAAAATGACATAAATGTTCAACCAATGACACAAAACCACTTATTGGATGCACAAGATTGGTTAAAAACCCTAATTGGATGAGAATAGGCCACAGGTGGACGAAAATGACCTAAATGTTCAACCAATGACACAAAATCACTTATTGGATGCACAAGATTCGTGAAAACACCCTATTTGGATTAGAAAAAGTCGAAGGATGACGAAAAATGACGTAAATGTTCAACCAATGACACAAAATCACTTATTAAATGCACAAGATTAGTTAAAAACCCTAATTGGATTAGAATAAGTCGAAGGATGACGAAAATGTCCTAAATGTTCAACCAATGACACAAAATCACATATTGGATGCACAAGATTGGTTAAAAACCCTAATTGGATTAGAATAAGCCTATGGAGGCGAAAAATGACCTATATGTTCAACCAATGACACAAAATCACTTATTGGATGCACAAGATTGGTTAAAAACCATAATAGGATAAGAATAAGCCAATGGAGGACGAAAATGACCTAAATGTTCAACCAATGACACAAAATCACTTATTGGATGCACAAGATTGGTTAAAAACCCTAATTGGATTAGAATAAGTCGAAGGACGACGAAAACGACCTAATGTTCGACCAATGACACAAAATCAAATCTTGGATGCACAAGATTGGTTAAAAACCCTAATTGGATTAGAATAAGTCGAAGGAGGACGAAAATGACCTAAATGTTCAACCAATGACACAAAATTACCTATTGGATGCACAAGATTGGTTGAAAACCCTAATGGGAGTAGAATAAGCCTAGGGAGGACGAAAAATGACATAAATGTTCAACCAATGACACAAAATCACTTATTGGATGCACAAGATTGGTTAAAAACCCTAATTTGATTAGAATAAGTGGAACGATGACGAAAATTACCTAAATGTTCAAGCAATGACACAAACGTAGTTTTCGGATGCACAAGATTGGTTAAAAACCCTAATTGGATTAGAGTAACCCAAGGGAGGACGAAAATAACCTAAATGTTCAACCAATGATACAAAATTACCTATTGGATGCACAAGATTGGTTAAAAACCCTAATTGGATTAGAATAAGCGTAGGGAGGAGGAAAAATGACCTATATGTTCAACCAATGACACAAAATCACTTATTGGATGGACAAGATTGGTTAAAAACCCTAATTGGATTAGAATAAGCCAAGGGAGGATGAAAATGACCTAAATGTTCAACCAATGACACAAAATCACTTATTGGATGCACAAGATTGGTTAAAAACCCTAATTGGATTAGAATAAGCCAATGGAGGACGAAAATGACCTAAATGTTCAACCAATGACACAAAATCACATATTGGATGCAAAAGATTGGTTAAAAACCCTAATTGGATTAGAATAAGCCTAGGGAGCACGAAAATGACCTAAATATTCAACCAATGACACAAAATCACTTATTGGATGCACAAGATTGGTTAAAACCCCTAATTGGATTAGAATAAGCCTAAGGAGGACGATAATGACCTAAATATTCAACCAATGACACAAAATTACTTATTGGATGCACAAGATTGGTTAAAAACCCTAATTTGATTAGAATAAGTCGAAGGATGATGAAAAATACCTAAATGTTCAACCAATGACACAAAATCACATATTGGATGCACAAGATTGATTAAAAACCCTAATTGGATTTGAATAAGCCTAGGGACGACAAAAATAACATAAATGTTCAACCAATGACACAAACGCACTTTTTGGATGCACAAGATTGGTTAAAAACCCTAATTGGATGAGAATAACCCAAGGGAGGACGAAAATGACCTAAATGTTCTACCAATGATACAAAATTACCTATTGGATGCACATGATTGGTTAAAAATCCTAATTGGATTAGAATAAGCCTAGGGAGGAGGAAAAATGACCTATATGTTCAACCAATGACAGAAAATCACTTATTGGATGCACAAGATTGGTCAAAAACCCTAATTGGATTAGAATAAGCCAAGGGAGGACGAAAATGACCTAAATGTTCAACCAATGACACAAAATCACTTATTGGATGCACAAGATTGGTTAAAAACCCTAATTGGATTAGAACAAGCCTTTGGAGGACGAAAATGACGTAAATGTTCAACCAATGACACTAAATCACTTATTGGATGCACAAGATTGGTTAAAAACCCTAATTGGATTAGAATAAGTCGAAGGACGACGAAAACGACCTAATGTTCGACCAATGACACAAAATCACATATTGGATGCACAAGATTGGTTAAAAACCCTAATTGGATTAGAATAAGCCTATGGAGGCGAAAAATGACCTATATGTTCAACCAATGACACAAAATCACTTATTGGATGCACAAGATTGGTTAAAAACCCTAATAGGATTAGAATAAGCCAATGGAGGACGAAAATGACCTAAATGTTCAACCAATGACACAAAATCACTTATTGGATGCACAAGATTGGTTAAAAACCCTAATTGGATTAGAATAAGTCGAAGGACGACGAAAACGACCTAATGTTCGACCAATGACACAAAATCAAATCTTGGATGCACAAGATTGGTTAAAAACCCTACTTGGATTAGAATAAGTCGAAGGAGGACGAAAATGACCTAAATGTTCAACCAATGACACAAAATTACCTATTGGATGCACAAGATTTATTAAAAACCCTAATTGGATTAGAATAAGCCTAGGGACGACAAAAATAACCTAAATGTTCAACCAATGACACAAACACACTTTTTGGATGCACAAGATTGGTAAAAAACCCTAATTGGATGAGAATAACCCAAGGGAGGATGAAAATGACCTAAATGTTCTACCAATGATACAAAATTACCTATTGGATGCACAAGATTGGTTAAAAACCCTAATTGGATTAGAATAAGCCTAGGGAGGAGGAAAAATGACCTATATGTTCAACCAATGACACAAAATCACTTATTGGATGGACAAGATTGGTTAAAAATCCTAATTGGATTAGAATAAGCCAAGGGAGGATGAAAATGACCTAAATGTTCAACCAATGACACAAAATCATTTATTGGATGCACAAGATTGGTTAAAAACCCTAATTGGATTAGAATAAGCCAATGGAGGACGAAAATGACCTAAATGTTCAACCAATGAAACAAAATCACATATTGGATGCAAAAGATTGGTTAAAAACCCTAATTGGATTAGAATAAGCCTAGGGAGCACGAAAATGACCTAAATATTCAACCAATGACACAAAATCACATATTGGATGCACAAGATTGGTTAAAACCCCTAATTGGATTAGAATAAGCCTAAGGAGGACGATAATGACCTAAATATTCAACCAATGACACAAAATTACTTATTGGATGCACAAGATTGGTTAAAAACCCTAATTTGATTAGAATAAGTCGAAGGATGATGAAAAATACCTAAATGTTCAACCAATGACACAAAATCACATATTGGATGCACAAGATTGATTAAAAACCCTAATTGGATTTGAATAAGCCTAGGGATGACAAAAATAACATAAATGTTCAACCAATGACACAAACGCACTTTTTGGATGCACAAGATTGGTTAAAAACCCTAATTGGATGAGAATAACCCAAGGGAGGACGAAAATGACCTAAATGTTCTACCAATGATACAAAATTACCTATTGGATGCACATGATTGGTTAAAAATCCTAATTGGATTAGAATAAGCGTAGGGAGGAGGAAAAATGACCTATATGTTCAACCAATGACAGAAAATCACTTATTGGATGCACAAGATTGGTTAAAAACCCTAATTGGATTAGAATAAGCCAAGGGAGGACGAAAATGACCTAAATGTTCAACCAATGACACAAAATCACTTATTGGATGCACAAGATTGGTTAAAAACCCTAATTGGATTAGAACAAGCCTTTGGAGGACGAAAATGACGTAAATGTTCAACCAATGACACTAAATCACTTATTGGATGCACAAGATTGGTTAAAAACCCTAATTGGATTAGAATAAGTCGAAGGACGACGAAAACGACCTAATGTTCGACCAATGACACAAAATCACATATTGGATGCACAAGATTGGTTAAAAACCCTAATTGGATTAGAATAAGCCTATGGAGGCGAAAAATGACCTATATGTTCAACCAATGACACAAAATCACTTATTGGATGCACAAGATTGGTTAAAAACCCTAATAGGATTAGAATAAGCCAATGGAGGACGAAAATGACCTAAATGTTCAACCAATGACACAAAATCACTTATTGGATGCACAAGATTGGTTAAAAACCCTAATTGGATTAGAATAAGTCGAAGGACGACGAAAACGACCTAATGTTCGACCAATGACACAAAATCAAATCTTGGATGCACAAGATTGGTTAAAAACCCTAATTGGATTAGAATAAGTCGAAGGAGGACGAAAATGACCTAAATGTTCAACCAATGACACAAAATTACCTATTGGATGCACAAGATTGGTTGAAAACCCTAATGGGAGTAGAATAAGCCTAGGGAGGACGAAAAATGACATAAATGTTCAACCAATGACACAAAATCACTTATTGGATGCACAAGATTGGTTAAAAACCCTAATTTGATTAGAATAAGTGGAACGATGACGAAAATTACCTAAATGTTCAAGCAATGACACAAACGTACTTTTCGGATGCACAAGATTGGTTAAAAACCCTAATTGGATTAGAGTAACCCAAGGGAGGACGAAAATAACCTAAATGTTCAACCAATGATACAAAATTACCTATTGGATGCACAAGATTGGTTAAAAACCCTAATTGGATTAGAATAAGCCTAGGGAGGAGGAAAAATGACCTATATGTTCAACCAATGACACAAAATCACTTATTGGATGGACAAGATTGGTTAAAAATCCTAATTGGATTAGAATAAGCCAAGGGAGGATGAAAATGACCTAAATGTTCAACCAATGACACAAAATCATTTATTGGATGCACAAGATTGGTTAAAAACCCTAATTGGATTAGAATAAGCCAATGGAGGACGAAAATGACCTAAATGTTCAACCAATGAAACAAAATCACATATTGGATGCAAAAGATTGGTTAAAAACCCTAATTGGATTAGAATAAGCCTAGGGAGCACGAAAATGACCTAAATATTCAACCAATGACACAAAATCACTTATTGGATGCACAAGATTGGTTAAAACCCCTAATTGGATTAGAATAAGCCTAAGGAGGACGATAATGACCTAAATATTCAACCAATGACACAAAATTACTTATTGGATGCACAAGATTGGTTAAAAACCCTAATTTGATTAGAATAAGTCGAAGGATGATGAAAAATACCTAAATGTTCAACCAATGACACAAAATCACATATTGGATGCACAAGATTGATTAAAAACCCTAATTGGATTTGAATAAGCCTAGGGATGACAAAAATAACATAAATGTTCAACCAATGACACAAACGCACTTTTTGGATGCACAAGATTGGTTAAAAACCCTAATTGGATGAGAATAACCCAAGGGAGGACGAAAATGACCTAAATGTTCTACCAATGATACAAAATTACCTATTGGATGCACATGATTGGTTAAAAATCCTAATTGGATTAGAATAAGCGTAGGGAGGAGGAAAAATGACCTATATGTTCAACCAATGACAGAAAATCACTTATTGGATGCACAAGATTGGTTAAAAACCCTAATTGGATTAGAATAAGCCAAGGGAGGACGAAAATGACCTAAATGTTCAACCAATGACACAAAATCACTTATTGGATGCACAAGCTTGGTTAAAAACCCTAATTGGATTAGAACAAGCCTTTGGAGGACGAAAATGACGTAAATGTTCAACCAATGACACTAAATCACTTATTGGATGCACAAGATTGGTTAAAAACCCTAATTGGATTAGAATAAGTCGAAGGACGACGAAAACGACCTAATGTTCGACCAATGACACAAAATCACATATTGGATGCACAAGATTTGTTAAAAACCCTAATTGGACTAGAATAAGTCGAAGGAGGACGAAAATGACCTAAATGTTCAACCAACGACACAAAATCACTTATTAAATGCACAAGATTAGTTAAAAACCCTAATTGGATTAGAGTAAGTCCAAGGATGACAAAAATGACCTAAATGTTCAACCAATGACAAAAAATCACATATTGGATGCACAAGATTGGTTAAAAACCCTAATTGGATTAGAATAAGCCTAGGGAGCACGAAAATGACCTAAATATTCAACCAATGACACAAAATCACTTATTGGATGCACAAGATTGGTTAAAAACCCTAATTGCATTAGAATAAGTGGAACGATGACGAAAATTACCTAAATGTTCAAGTAATGACACAAACGTACTTTTCGGATGCACAAGATTGGTTAAAAACCCTAATTGGATTAGAGTAACCCAAGGGAGGACGAAAATAACCTAAATGTTCAACCAATGATACAAAATCTCCTATTGGATGCACAAGATTGGTTAAAAACCCTAATTGGATTAGAATAAGTCGAAGGATGACGAAAATGTCGTAAATGTTCAACCAATGACACAAAATCACTTACTGGATGCACAAGATTGGTTAAAACCCCTAATTGGATTAGAATAAGCCTAAGGAGGACGATAATGACCTAAATTCAACCAATGATACAAAATTACTTATTGGATGCACAAGATTGGTTAATATCGCTAATTTGATTAGAATAAGTCGAAGGATGACGAAAAATACCTAAATGTTCGACCAATGACACAAAATCACATATTGGATGCACAAGATTGATTAAAAACCCTAATTGGATTTGAATAAGCCTAGGGACGACAAAAATAACCTAAATGTTCAACCAATGACACAAACGCACTTTTTGGATACACAAGATTGGTTAAAAACCCTAATTGGATGAGAATAACCCAAGGGAGGACGAAAATGACCTAAATGTTCTACCAATGATACAAAATTACCTATTGGATGCACATGATTGGTTAAAAATCCTAATTGGATTAGAATAAGCCTAGGGAGGAAGAAAAATGACCTATATGTTCAACCAATGACAGAAAATCACTTATTGGATGCACAAGATTGGTTAAAAACCCTAATTGGATTAGAATAAGCCAAGGGAGGACGAAAATGACCTAAATGTTCAACCAATGACACAAAATCACTTATTGGATGCACAAGATTGGTTAAAAACCCTAATTGGATTAGAACAAGCCTTTGGAGGACGAAAATGACGTAAATGTTCAACCAATGACACTAAATCACTTATTGGATGCACAAGATTGGTTAAAAACCCTAATTGGATTAGAATAAGTCGAAGGACGACGAAAACGAACTAATGTTCGACCAATGACACAAAATCACATATTGGATGCTCAAGATTGGTTAAAAACCCTAATTGGATTAGAATAAGCCTATGGAGGCGAAAAATGACCTATATGTTCAACCAATGACACAAAATCACTTATTGGATGCACAAGATTGGTTAAAAACCCTAATAGGATTAGAATAAGCCAATGGAGGACGAAAATGACCTAAATGTTCAACCAATGACACAAAATCACTTATTGGATGCACAAGATTGGTTAAAAACCCTAATTGGATTAGAATAAGTCGAAGGACGACGAAAACGACCTAATGTTCGACCAATGACACAAAATCAAATCTTGGATGCACAAGATTGGTTAAAAACCCTAATTGGATTAGAATAAGTCGAAGGAGGACGAAAATGACCTAAATGTTCAACCAATGACACAAAATTACCTATTGGATGCACAAGATTTATTAAAAACCCTAATTGGATTAGAATAAGCCTAGGGACGACAAAAATAACCTAAATGTTCAACCAATGACACAAACACACTTTTTGGATGCACAAGATTGGTTAAAAACCCTAATTGGATGAGAATAACCCAAGGGAGGACGAAAATGACCTAAATGTTACACCAATGATACAAAATTACCTATTGGATGCACAAGATTGGTTAAAAACCCTAATTGGATTAGAATAAGCCTAGGGAGGAGGAAAAATGACCTATATGTTCAACCAATGACACAAAATCACTTATTGGATGGACAAGATTGGTTAAAAATCCTAATTGGATTAGAATAAGCCAAGGGAGGATGAAAATGACCTAAATGTTCAACCAATGACACAAAATCATTTATTGGATGCACAAGATTGGTTAAAAACCCTAATTGGATTAGAATAAGCCAATGGAGGACGAAAATGACCTAAATGTTCAACCAATGAAACAAAATCACATATTGGATGCAAAAGATTGGTTAAAAACCCTAATTGGATTAGAATAAGCCTAGGGAGCACGAAAATGACCTAAATATTCAACCAATGACACAAAATCACTTATTGGATGCACAAGATTGGTTAAAACCCCTAATTGGATTAGAATAAGCCTAAGGAGGACGATAATGACCTAAATATTCAACCAATGACACAAAATTACTTATTGGATGCACAAGATTGGTTAAAAACCCTAATTTGATTAGAATAAGTCGAAGGATGACGAAAAATACCTAAATGTTCAACCAATGACACAAAATCACATATTGGATGCACAAGATTGATTAAAAACCCTAATTGGATTTGAATAAGCCTAGGGACGACAAAAATAACCTAAATGTTCTACCAATGATTCAAAATTACCTATTGGATGCACATGATTGGTTAAAAATCCTAATTGGATTAGAATAAGCCTAGGGAGGAGGAAAAATGACCTATATGTTCAACCAATGATAGAAAATCACTTATTGGATGCACAAGATTGGTTAAAAACCCTAATTGGATTAGAATAAGCCAAGGGAGGACGAAAATGACCTAAATGTTCAACCAATGACACAAAATCACTTATTGGATGCACAAGATTGGTTAAAAACCCTAATTGGATTAGAACAAGCCTTTGGAGGACGAAAATGACGTAAATGTTCAACCAATGACACAAAATCACTTATTGGATGCACAAGATTGGTTAAAAACCCTAATTGGATTAGAATAAGTCGAAGGACGACAAAAACGACCTAATGTTCGACCAATGACACAAAATCACATATTGGATGCACAAGATTGGTTAAAAACCCTAATTGGATTAGAATAAGTCGAAGGAGGACGAAAATGACCTAAATGTTCAACCAATGACACAAAATCACTTATTGGATGCACAAGATTGGTTAAAAACCCTAATTGGATTAGAATAAGCCAAGGGAGGACGAAAATAACCTAAATGTTTAACCAATGATACAAAATTACCTATTGGATGCACAAGATTGGTTAAAAACCCTAATTGGATTAGAATAAGCCTAGGGAGGACGAAAAATGACCTATATGTTCAACCAATGACACAAAATCACTTATTGGATGCACAAGATTGGTTAAAAACCCTAATTGGATTAGAATAAGCCAAGGGAGGACGAAAATGACCTAAATGTTCAACCAATGACACAAAATCACTTATTGGATGCACAAGATTGGTTAAAAACCCTAATTGGATTAGAATAAGTCGAAGGATGACGAAAATGACCTAAATGTTCAACCAATGACACAAAATCACATATTGGATGCACAAGATTGGTTAAAAACCCTAATTGGATTAGAATAAGCCTAGGGAGCACGAAAATGACCTAAATATTCAACCAATGACACAAAATCACTTATTGGATGCACAAGATTGGTTAAAAACCCTAATTGGATTAGAATAAGCCTAAGGAGTACGATAATGACCTAAATGTTCAACCAATGACACAAAATCACTTAATGGATGCACAAGATTGGTTAAAAACCCTAATTGGATTAGAATAATCCAAGGGAGGACGAAAATAACCTAAATGTTTAACCAATGATACAAAATTACCTATTGGATGCACAAGTTTGGTTAAAAACCCTAATTGGATTAGAATAAGCCTAGGGAGGACGAAAAATGACCTATATGTTCAACCAATGACACAAAATCACTTATTGGATGCACAAGATTGGTTAAAAACCCTAATAGGATTAGAATAAGCCAATGGAGGACGAAAATGACCTAAATGTTCAACCAATGACACAAAATCACTTATTGGATGCACAAGATTGGTTAAAAACCCTAATTGGATTAGAACAAGCCTGTGGAGGACTAATATGACGTAAATGTTCAACCAATGACACAAAATCACTTATTGGATGCACAAGATTGGTTAAAAACCCTAATTGGATTAGAATAAGTCGAAGGATGACGAAAATGACCTAAATGTTCAACCAATGACACAAAATCACATATTGTATGCACAAGATTGGTTAAAAACCCTAATTGGATTAGAATAAGCCTAGGGAGCACGAAAATGACCTAAATATTAAACCAATGACACAAAATCACTTATTGGATGCACAAGATTGGTTAAAAACCCTAATTGGATTAGAATAAGCCTAAGGAGTACGATAATGACCTAAATGTTCAACCAATGACACAAAATCACTTATTGGATGCACAAGATTGGATAAAAACCCTAATTGGATTAGAATAAGCCTAGGGAGCACGAAAATGACCTAAATATTCAACCAATGACACAAAATCACTTATTGGATGCACAAGATTGGTTAAAAACCCTAATTGGATTAGAATAAGTCGAAGGATGACGAAAATGACCTAAATGTTCAACCAATGACACAAAATCACATATTGTATGCACAAGATTGGTTAAAAACCCTAATTGGATTAGAATAAGCCTAGGGAGCACGAAAATGACCTAAATATTAAACCAATGACACAAAATCACTTATTGGATGCACAAGATTGGTTAAAAACCCTAATTGGATTAGAATAAGCCTAAGGAGTACGATAATGACCTAAATGTTCAACCAATGACACAAAATCACTTATTGGATGCACAAGATTGGATAAAAACCCTAATTGGATTAGAATAAGCCTAGGGAGCACGAAAATGACCTAAATATTCAACCAATGACACAAAATCACTTATTGGATGCACAAGATTGGTTAAAAACCCTAATTGGATTAGAATAAGCCTAAGGAGTATGATAATGACCTAAATGTTCAACCAATGACACAAAATCACTTATTGGATGCACAAGATTGGATAAAAACCCTTATTGGATTAGAATTAGCCAAGGGAGGACGAAAATAACCTAAATGTTTAACCAATGATACAAAATTACCTATTAGATGCACAAGATTGGTTAAAAACCCTAATTGGATTAGAATAAGCCTAGGGAGGACGAAAAATGACCTATATGTTCAACCAATGACACAAAATCACATATTGGATGCACAAGATTGGTTAATAACCCTAATTGGATTAGAAGAAGTCGAAGGAGGACGAAAATGACCTAAATGTTCAACCAATGACACAAAATTACCTATTGGATGCACAAGATTGGTTGAAAACCCTAATGGGATTAGAATAAGCCTAGGGAGGACGAAAAATGACATAAATGTTCAACCAATGACACAAAATCACTTATTGGATGCACAAGATTGGTGAAACACCCTAATTGGATTAGAATAAGTCGAAGGATGACGAAAAATGACCTAATTGTTCAACCAATGACACAAAATCACTTATTAAATGCACAAGATTGGTTAAAAACCCTAATAGTATTAGAATAAGCCAATGGAGGACGAAAATGACCTAAATGTTCAACCAATGACACAAAATCACATATTGGATGCACAAGATTGGTTAAAAACCCTAATTGGATTAGAATAAGCCTAGGGAGCACGAAAATGACCTAAATATTCAACCAATGACACAAAATCACTTATTGGATGCACAAGATTGGTTAAAAACCCTAATTGGATTAGAATAAGCCTAAGGAGTACGATAATGACCTAAATGTTCAACCAACGACAAAAAATCACTTATTGGATGCACAAGATTGGTTAAAAACCCTAATTGGATTAAAATAAGCCAAGGGAGGACGAAAATAACCTAAATGTTTAACCAATGATACAAAATTACCTATTGGATGCACAAGATTGGTTAAAAACCCTAATTGGATTAGAATAAGCCTAGAGAGGACGAAAAATGACCTATATGTTCAACCAATGACACAAAATCACTTATTGGATGCACAAGATTGGTTAAAAACCCTAATAGGATTAGAATAAGCCAATGGAGGACGAAAATGACCTAAATGTTCAACCAATGACACAAAATCACTTATTGGATGCACAAGATTGGTTAAAAGCCCTAATTGGATTAGAACAAGCCTTTGGAGGACTAATATGACGTAAATGTTCAACCAATGACACAAAATCACTTATTGGATGCACAAGATTGGTTAAAAACCCTAATTGGATTAGAATAAGTCGAAGGACGACGAAAACGACCTAATGTTCGACCAATGACACAAAATCACATCTTGGATGCACAAGATTGGTTAAAAACCCTAATTGGATTAGAATAAGTCGAAGGAGGACGAAAATGACCTAAATGTTCAACCAATGACACAAAATTACCTATTGGATGCACAAGATTGGTTGAAAACCCTAATGGGATTAGAATAAGCCTAGGGAGGACGAAAAATGACATAAATGTTCAACCAATGACACAAAATCACTTATTGGATGCACAAGATTGGTTAAAAACCCTAATTTGATTAGAATAAGTGGAACGATGACGAAAATTACCTAAATGTTCAAGCAATGACACAAACGTACTTTTCGGATGCACAAGATTGGTTAAAAACCCTAATTGGATTAGAGTAACCCAAGGGAGGACGAAAATAACCTAAATGTTCAACCAATGATACAAAATTACCTATTGGATGCACAAGATTGGTTAAAAACCCTAATTGGATTAGAATAAGCCTAGGGAGGAGGAAAAATGACCTATATGTTCAACCAATGACACAAAATCACTTATTGGATGGACAAGATTGGTTAAAAACCCTAATTGGATTAGAATAAGCCAAGGGAGGATGAAAATGACCTAAATATTCAACCAATGACACAAAATCACTTATTGGATGCACAAGATTGGTTAAAAACCCTAATTGGATTAGAATAAGCCAATGGAGGACGAAAATGACCTAAATGTTCAACCAATGAAACAAAATCACATATTGGATGCAAAAGATTGGTTAAAAACCCTAATTGGATTAGAATAAGCCTAGGGAGCACGAAAATGACCTAAATATTCAACCAATGACACAAAATCACTTATTGGATGCACAAGATTGGTTAAAACCCCTAATTGGATTAGAATAAGCCTAAGGAGGACGATAATGACCTAAATATTCAACCAATGACACAAAATTACTTATTGGATGCACAAGATTGGTTAAAAACCCTAATTTGATTAGAATAAGTCGAAGGATGACGAAAAATACCTAAATGTTCAACCAATGACACAAAATCACATATTGGATGCACAAGATTGATTAAAAACCCTAATTGGATTTGAATAAGCCTAGGGACGACAAAAATAACCTAAATGTTCAACCAATGACACAAACGCACGTTTTGGATGCACAAGATTGGTTAAAAACCCTAATTGGATGAGAATAACCCAAGGGAGGACGAAAATGACCTAAATGTTCTACCAATGATACAAAATTACCTATTGGATGCACATGATTGGTTAAAAATCCTAATTGGATTAGAATAAGCCTAGGGAGGAGGAAAAATGACCTATATGTTCAACCAATGATAGAAAATCACTTATTGGATGCACAAGATTGGTTAAAAACCCTAATTGGATTAGAATAAGCCAAGGGAGGACGAAAATGACCTAAATGTTCAACCAATGACACAAAATCACTTATTGGATGCACAAGATTGGTTAAAAACCCTAATTGGATTAGAACAAGCCTTTGGAGGACGAAAATGACGTAAATGTTCAACCAATGACACTAAATCACTTTTTGGATGCACAAGATTGGTTAAAAACCCTAATTGGATTAGAATAAGTCGAAGGACACCGAAAACGACCTAATGTTCGACCAATGACACAAAATCACATATTGGATGCACAAGATTTGTTAAAAACCCTAATTGGACTAGAATAAGTCGAAGGAGGACGAAAATGACCTAAATGTTCAACCAACGACACAAAATCACTTATTAAATGCACAAGATTAGTTAAAAACCCTAATTGGATTAGAGTAAGTCCAAGGATGACAAAAATGACCTAAATGTTCAACCAATGACACAAAATCACATATTGGATGCACAAGATTGGTTAAAAACCCTAATTGGATTAGAATAAGCCTAGGGAGCACGAAAATGACCTAAATATTCAACCAATGACACAAAATCACTTATTGGATGCACAAGATTGGTTAAAAACCCAAATTGCATTAGAATAAGTGGAACGATGACGAAAATTACCTAAATGTTCAAGTAATGACACAAACGTACTTTTCGGATGCACAAGATTGGTTAAAAACCCTAATTGGATTAGAGTAACCCAAGGGAGGACGAAAATAACCTAAATGTTCAACCAATGATACAAAATCTCCTATTGGATGCACAAGATTGGTTAAAAACCCTAATTGGATTAGAATAAGCCTAGGGAGGAGGAAAAATGACCTATGTGTTCAACCAATGACACAAAATCACTTATTGGATGGACAAAATTGGTTAAAAAGCCTAATTGGATTAGAATAAGCCAAGGGAGCACGAAAATGACCTAAATGTTCAACCAATGACACAAAATCACTTATTGGATGCACAAGATTGGTTAAAAACACTAATTGGATTAGAATATGCCAATGGAGGACGAAAATGACCGAAATGTTCAACCAATGACACAAAATCAAATATTGGATGCACAAGATTGATTAAAAACCCTAATTGGATTTGAATAAGCCTAGGGACGACAAAAATAACCTAAATGTTCAACCAATGACACAAACGCACTTTTTGGATGCACAAGATTGGTTAAAAACCCTAATTGGATGAGAATAACCCAAGGGAGGACGAAAATGACCTAAATGTTCTACCAATGATACAAAATTACCTATTGGATGCACATGATTGGTTAAAAATCCTAATTGGATTAGAATAAGCCTAGGGAAGAGGAAAAATGACCTATATGTTCAACCAATGACAGAAAATCACTTATTGGATGCACAAGATTGGTTAAAAACCCTAATTGGATTACAATAAGCCAAGGGAGGACGAAAATGACCTAAATGTTCAACCAATGACACAAAATCACTTATTGGATGCACAAGATTGGTTAAAAACCCTAATTGGATTAGAACAAGCCTTTGGAAGACGAAAATGACGTAAATGTTCAACCAATGACACTAAATCACTTATTGGATGCACAAGATTGGTTAAAAACCCTAATTGGATTAGAATAAGTCGAAGGACGACGAAAACGACCTAATGTTCGACCAATGACACAAAATCACATATTGGATGCACAAGATTTGTTAAAAACCCTAATTGGACTAGAATAAGTCGAAGGAGGACGAAAATGACCTAAATGTTCAACCAATGACACAAAATCACTTATTGGATGCACAAGATTGGTTAAAAACCCTAATTGGATTAGAACAAGCCTTTGGAGGAAGAAATTGACGTAAATGTTCAACCAATGACACTAAATCACTTATTGGATGCACAAGATTGGTTAAAAACCCTAATTGGATTAGAATAAGTCGAAGGACGACGAAAATAACCTAATGTTCGACCAATGACACAAAATCACATATTGGATGCACAAGATTTGTTAAAAACCCTAATTGGACTAGAATAAGTCGAAGGAGGACGAAAATGACCTAAATGTTCAACCAACGACACAAAATCACTTATTAAATCACAAGATTAGTTAAAAACCCTAATTGGATTAGAGTAAGTCCAAGGATGACAAAAATGACCTAAATGTTCAACCAATGACACAAAATCACATATTGGATGCACAAGATTGGTTAAAAACCCTAATTGGATTAGAATAAGCCTAGGGAGCACGAAAATGACCTAAATATTCAACCAATGACACAAAATCACTTATTGGATGCACAAGATTGGTTAAAAACCCTAATTGCATTAGAATAAGTGGAACGATGACGAAAATTACCTAAATGTTCAAGTAATGACACAAACGTACTTTTCGGATGCAAAAGATTGGTTAAAAACCCTAATTGGATTAGAGTAACCCAAGGGAGGACGAAAATAACCTAAATGTTCAACCAATGATACAAAATCTCCTATTGGATGCACAAGATTGGTTAAAAACCCTAATTGGATTAGAATAAGCCTAGGGAGGAGGAAAAATGACCTATGTGTTCAACCAATGACACAAAATCACTTATTGGATGGACAAAATTGGTTAAAAAGCCTAATTGGATTAGAATAAGCCAAGGGAGCACGAAAATGACCTAAATGTTCAACCAATGACACAAAATCACTTATTGGATGCACAAGATTGGTTAAAAACACTAATTGGATTAGAATATGCCAATGGAGGACGAAAATGACCGAAATGTTCAACCAATGACACAAAATCACATATTGGATGCACAAGATTGATTAAAAACCCTAATTGGATTTGAATAAGCCTAGGGACGACAAAAATAACCTAAATGTTCAACCAATGACACAAACGCACGTTTTGGATGCACAAGATTGGTTAAAAACCCTAATTGGATGAGAATAACCCAAGGGAGGACGAAAATGACCTAAATGTTCTACCAATGATACAAAATTACCTATTGGATGCACATGATTGGTTAAAAATCCTAATTGGATTAGAATAAGCCTAGGGAGGAGGAAAAATGACCTATATGTTCAACCAATGATAGAAAATCACTTATTGGATGCACAAGATTGGTTAAAAACCCTAATTGGATTAGAATAAGCCAAGGGAGGACGAAAATGACCTAAATGTTCAACCAATGACACAAAATCACTTATTGGATGCACAAGATTGGTTAAAAACCCTAATTGGATTAGAACAAGTCTTTGGAAGACGAAAATGACGTAAATGTTCAACCAATGACACTAAATCACTTATTGGATGCACAAGATTGGTTAAAAACCCTAATTGGATTAGAATAAGTCGAAGGACGACGAAAACGACCTAATGTTCGACCAATGACACAAAATCACATATTGGATGCACAAGATTTGTTAAAAACCCTAATTGGACTAGAATAAGTCGAAGGAGGACGAAAATGACCTAAATGTTCAACCAACGACACAAAATCACTTATTAAATGCACAAGATTAGTTAAAAACCCTAATTGGATTAGAGTAAGTCCAAGGATGACAAAAATGACCTAAATGTTCAACCAATGACAAAAAATCACATATTGGATGCACAAGATTGGTTAAAAACCCTAATTGGATTAGAATAAGCCTAGGGAGCACGAAAATGACCTAAATATTCAACCAATGACACAAAATCACTTATTGGATGCACAAGATTGGTTAAAAACCCTAATTGCATTAGAATAAGTGGAACGATGACGAAAATTACCTAAATGTTCAAGTAATGACACAAACGTACTTTTCGGATGCAAAAGATTGGTTAAAAACCCTAATTGGATTAGAGTAACCCAAGGGAGGACGAAAATAACCTAAATGTTCAACCAATGATACAAAATCTCCTATTGGATGCACAAGATTGGTTAAAAACCCTAATTGGATTAGAATAAGCCTAGGGAGGAGGAAAAATGACCTATGTGTTCAACCAATGACACAAAATCACTTATTGGATGGACAAAATTGGTTAAAAAGCCTAATTGGATTAGAATAAGCCAAGGGAGCACGAAAATGACCTAAATGTTCAACCAATGACACAAAATCACTTATTGATTGCACAAGATTGGTTAAAAACACTAATTGGATTAGAATATGCCAATGGAGGACGAAAATGACCGAAATGTTCAACCAATGACACAAAATCACTTATTGGATGCACAAGATTGGTTAAAAACCCTAATTGGATTAGAACAAGCCTTTGGAGGACGAAAATGACGTAAATGTTCAACCAATGACACTAAATCACTTATTGGATGCACAAGATTGGTTAAAAACCCTAATTGGATTAGAATAAGTCGAAGGACACCGAAAACGACCTAATGTTCGACCAATGACACAAAATCACATATTGGATGCACAAGATTTGTTAAAAACCCTAATTGGACTAGAATAAGTCGAAGGAGGACGAAAATGACCTAAATGTTCAACCAACGACACAAAATCACTTATTAAATGCACAAGATTAGTTAAAAACCCTAATTGGATTAGAGTAAGTCCAAGGATGACAAAAATGACCTAAATGTTCAACCAATGACAAAAAATCACATATTGGATGCACAAGATTGGTTAAAAACCCTAATTGGATTAGAATAAGCCTAGGGAGCACGAAAATGACCTAAATATTCAACCAATGACACAAAATCACTTATTGGATGCACAAGATTGGTTAAAAACCCTAATTGCATTAGAATAAGTGGAACGATGACGAAAATTACCTAAATGTTCAAGTAATGACACAAACGTACTTTTCGGATGCACAAGATTGGTTAAAAACCCTAATTGGATTAGAGTAACCCAAGGGAGGACGAAAATAACCTAAATGTTCAACCAATGATACAAAATCTCCTATTGGATGCACAAGATTGGTTAAAAACCCTAATTGGATTAGAATAAGCCTAGGGAGGAGGAAAAATGACCTATGTGTTCAACCAATGACACAAAATCACTTATTGGATGGACAAAATTGGTTAAAAAGCCTAATTGGATTAGAATAAGCCAAGGGAGCACGAAAATGACCTAAATGTTCAACCAATGACACAAAATCACTTATTGATTGCACAAGATTGGTTAAAAACACTAATTGGATTAGAATATGCCAATGGAGGACGAAAATGACCGAAATGTTCAACCAATGACACAAAATCACTTATTGGATGCACAAGATTGGTTAAAAACCCTAATTGGATTAGAACAAGCCTTTGGAGGACGAAAATGACGTAAATGTTCAACCAATGACACTAAATCACTTATTGGATGCACAAGATTGGTTAAAAACCCTAATTGGATTAGAATAAGTCGAAGGACACCGAAAACGACCTAATGTTCGACCAATGACACAAAATCACATATTGGATGCACAAGATTTGTTAAAAACCCTAATTGGACTAGAATAAGTCGAAGGAGGACGAAAATGACCTAAATGTTCAACCAACGACACAAAATCACTTATTAAATGCACAAGATTAGTTAAAAACCCTAATTGGATTAGA
>JBBPBQ010000004.1:29016583-29032909 GCA_037974755.1 Cicer yamashitae
GGATGCACAAGATTGGTTAAAAACCCTAATTGGATTAGAATAAGTCGAAGGACGACGAAAATAACCTAATGTTCGACCAATGACACAAAATCACATATTGGATGCACAAGATTTGTTAAAAACCCTAATTGGACTAGAATAAGTCGAAGGAGGACGAAAATGACCTAAATGTTCAACCAACGACACAAAATCACTTATTAAATCACAAGATTAGTTAAAAACCCTAATTGGATTAGAGTAAGTCCAAGGATGACAAAAATGACCTAAATGTTCAACCAATGACACAAAATCACATATTGGATGCACAAGATTGGTTAAAAACCCTAATTGGATTAGAATAAGCCTAGGGAGCACGAAAATGACCTAAATATTCAACCAATGACACAAAATCACTTATTGGATGCACAAGATTGGTTAAAAACCCTAATTGCATTAGAATAAGTGGAACGATGACGAAAATTACCTAAATGTTCAAGTAATGACACAAACGTACTTTTCGGATGCAAAAGATTGGTTAAAAACCCTAATTGGATTAGAGTAACCCAAGGGAGGACGAAAATAACCTAAATGTTCAACCAATGATACAAAATCTCCTATTGGATGCACAAGATTGGTTAAAAACCCTAATTGGATTAGAATAAGCCTAGGGAGGAGGAAAAATGACCTATGTGTTCAACCAATGACACAAAATCACTTATTGGATGGACAAAATTGGTTAAAAAGCCTAATTGGATTAGAATAAGCCAAGGGAGCACGAAAATGACCTAAATGTTCAACCAATGACACAAAATCACTTATTGGATGCACAAGATTGGTTAAAAACACTAATTGGATTAGAATATGCCAATGGAGGACGAAAATGACCGAAATGTTCAACCAATGACACAAAATCACATATTGGATGCACAAGATTGATTAAAAACCCTAATTGGATTTGAATAAGCCTAGGGACGACAAAAATAACCTAAATGTTCAACCAATGACACAAACGCACGTTTTGGATGCACAAGATTGGTTAAAAACCCTAATTGGATGAGAATAACCCAAGGGAGGACGAAAATGACCTAAATGTTCTACCAATGATACAAAATTACCTATTGGATGCACATGATTGGTTAAAAATCCTAATTGGATTAGAATAAGCCTAGGGAGGAGGAAAAATGACCTATATGTTCAACCAATGATAGAAAATCACTTATTGGATGCACAAGATTGGTTAAAAACCCTAATTGGATTAGAATAAGCCAAGGGAGGACGAAAATGACCTAAATGTTCAACCAATGACACAAAATCACTTATTGGATGCACAAGATTGGTTAAAAACCCTAATTGGATTAGAACAAGTCTTTGGAAGACGAAAATGACGTAAATGTTCAACCAATGACACTAAATCACTTATTGGATGCACAAGATTGGTTAAAAACCCTAATTGGATTAGAATAAGTCGAAGGACGACGAAAACGACCTAATGTTCGACCAATGACACAAAATCACATATTGGATGCACAAGATTTGTTAAAAACCCTAATTGGACTAGAATAAGTCGAAGGAGGACGAAAATGACCTAAATGTTCAACCAACGACACAAAATCACTTATTAAATGCACAAGATTAGTTAAAAACCCTAATTGGATTAGAGTAAGTCCAAGGATGACAAAAATGACCTAAATGTTCAACCAATGACAAAAAATCACATATTGGATGCACAAGATTGGTTAAAAACCCTAATTGGATTAGAATAAGCCTAGGGAGCACGAAAATGACCTAAATATTCAACCAATGACACAAAATCACTTATTGGATGCACAAGATTGGTTAAAAACCCTAATTGCATTAGAATAAGTGGAACGATGACGAAAATTACCTAAATGTTCAAGTAATGACACAAACGTACTTTTCGGATGCACAAGATTGGTTAAAAACCCTAATTGGATTAGAGTAACCCAAGGGAGGACGAAAATAACCTAAATGTTCAACCAATGATACAAAATCTCCTATTGGATGCACAAGATTGGTTAAAAACCCTAATTGGATTAGAATAAGCCTAGGGAGGAGGAAAAATGACCTATGTGTTCAACCAATGACACAAAATCACTTATTGGATGGACAAAATTGGTTAAAAAGCCTAATTGGATTAGAATAAGCCAAGGGAGCACGAAAATGACCTAAATGTTCAACCAATGACACAAAATCACTTATTGGATGCACAAGATTGGTTAAAAACACTAATTGGATTAGAATATGCCAATGGAGGACGAAAATGACCGAAATGTTCAACCAATGACACAAAATCACATATTGGATGCACAAGATTGATTAAAAACCCTAATTTGATTTGAATAAGCCTAGGGACGACAAAAATAACCTAAATGTTCAACTAATGACACAAAATCACTTATTGGATGCACAAGATTGGTTAAAACCCCTAATTGGATTAGAATAAGCCTAAGGAGGACGATAATGACCTAAATATTCAACCAATGACACAAAATTACTTATTGGATGCACAAGATTGGTTAAAAACCCTAATTTGATTAGAATAAGTCGAAGGATGACGAAAAATACCTAAATGTTCAACCAATGACACAAAATCACATATTGGATGCACAAGATTGATTAAAAACCCTAATTGGATTTGAATAAGCCTAGGGACGACAAAAATAACCTAAATGTTCAACCAATGACACAAACGCACGTTTTGGATGCACAAGATTGGTTAAAAACCCTAATTGGATGAGAATAACCCAAGGGAGGACGAAAATGACCTAAATGTTCTACCAATGATACAAAATTACCTATTGGATGCACATGATTGGTTAAAAATCCTAATTGGATTAGAATAAGCCTAGGGAGGAGGAAAAATGACCTATATGTTCAACCAATGATAGAAAATCACTTATTGGATGCACAAGATTGGTTAAAAACCCTAATTGGATTAGAATAAGCCAAGGGAGGACGAAAATGACCTAAATGTTCAACCAATGACACAAAATCACTTATTGGATGCACAAGATTGGTTAAAAACCCTAATTGGATTAGAACAAGCCTTTGGAGGACGAAAATGACGTAAATGTTCAACCAATGACACTAAATCACTTATTGGATGCACAAGATTGGTTAAAAACCCTAATTGGATTAGAATAAGTCGAAGGACACCGAAAACGACCTAATGTTCGACCAATGACACAAAATCACATATTGGATGCACAAGATTTGTTAAAAACCCTAATTGGACTAGAATAAGTCGAAGGAGGACGAAAATGACCTAAATGTTCAACCAACGACACAAAATCACTTATTAAATGCACAAGATTAGTTAAAAACCCTAATTGGATTAGAGTAAGTCCAAGGATGACAAAAATGACCTAAATGTTCAACCAATGACACAAAATCACATATTGGATGCACAAGATTGGTTAAAAACCCTAATTGGATTAGAATAAGCCTAGGGAGCACGAAAATGACCTAAATATTCAACCAATGACACAAAATCACTTATTGGATGCACAAGATTGGTTAAAAACCCTAATTGCATTGGAATAAGTGGAACGATGACGAAAATTACCTAAATGTTCAAGTAATGACACAAACGTACTTTTCGGATGCACAAGATTGGTTAAAAACCCTAATTGGATTAGAGTAACCCAAGGGAGGACGAAAATAACCTAAATGTTCAACCAATGATACAAAATCTCCTATTGGATGCACAAGATTGGTTAAAAACCCTAATTGGATTAGAATAAGCCTAGGGAGGAGGAAAAATGACCTATGTGTTCAACCAATGACACAAAATCACTTATTGGATGGACAAAATTGGTTAAAAAGCCTAATTGGATTAGAATAAGCCAAGGGAGCACGAAAATGACCTAAATGTTCAACCAATGACACAAAATCACTTATTGGATGCACAAGATTGGTTAAAAACACTAATTGGATTAGAATATGCCAATGGAGGACGAAAATGACCGAAATGTTCAACCAATGACACAAAATCACATATTGGATGCACAAGATTGATTAAAAACCCTAATTTGATTTGAATAAGCCTAGGGACGACAAAAATAACCTAAATGTTCAACTAATGACACAAAATCACTTATTGGATGCACAAGATTGGTTAAAACCCCTAATTGGATTAGAATAAGCCTAAGGAGGACGATAATGACCTAAATATTCAACCAATGACACAAAATTACTTATTGGATGCACAAGATTGGTTAAAAACCCTAATTTGATTAGAATAAGTCGAAGGAGGACGAAAATGACCTAAATGTTCAACCAACGACACAAAATCACTTATTAAATGCACAAGATTAGTTAAAAACCCTAATTGGATTAGAGTAAGTCCAAGGAGGACGAAAATGACCTAAATGTTCAACCAACGACACAAAATCACATATTGGATGCACAAGATTGGTTAAAAACCCTAATTGGATTAGAATAAGCCTAGGGAGCACGAAAATGACCTAAATATTCAACCAATGACACAAAATCATTTATTGGATGCACAAGATTGGTTAAAAACCCTAATTGGATTAGAATAATCCTAAGGAGGACGATAATGACCTAAATAATCAACCAATGACACAAAATTACTTATTGGATGCACAAGATTGGTTAAAAACCCTAATTTGATTAGAATAAGTCGAAGGAGGACGAAAATGACCTAAATGTTCAACCAACGACACAAAATCACTTATTAAATGCACAAGATTAGTTAAAAACCCTAATTGGATTAGAGTAAGTCCAAGGAGCACGAAAATGACCTAAATGTTCAACCAACGACACAAAATCACTTATTGGATGCACAAGATTGGTTAAAAACCCTAATAGGATTAGAATAAGCCTAAAGAGGACGATAATGACCTAAATGTTCAACCAATGACACAAAATTACTTAATGGATGCACAAGATTGGTTAAAAACTGTAATTTGATTAGAATAAATCGAAGGATGACCAAAAATACCTAAATGTTCAACCAATGACACAAAATCACATATTGGATGCACAATATTGATTAAAAATCCTAATTGGATTAGAATAAGCCTAGGGACGACGAAAATGACCTAAATGTTCAACCCATGACACAAACGCACTTTTTGGATGCACAAGATTGGTTAAAAACCCTAATTGGATGAGAATAACCCAAGGGAGGACGAAAATGACCTAAATGTTCTACCAATGACACAAAATTACCTATTGGATGCACAAGATTGGTTCAAAACCCTAATTGGATTAGAACAAGCCTAAGGAGGACGAAAATGACCTAAATGTTCAACCAATGACACAAAATCACTTATTGGATGCACAAGATTGGTTAAAAACCCTAATTGGATTAGAATAAGTGGAACGATGACGAAAATTAACTAAATGTTCAACCAATGTCACAAACGTACTTTTCGGATGCACAAGATTGGTTAAAATCCCTAATTGGATTAGAGTAACCCAAGGGAGGACGAAAATAACCTAAATGTTCAACCAATGATACAAAATTACCTATTGGATGCACAAGATTGGTTAAAAACCCTAATTGGATTAGAATAAGCCTAGGGAGGAGGAAAAATGACCTATATGTTCAACCAATGACACAAAATCACTAATTGGATGCACAAGATTGGTTAAAAACCCTAATTGGAATAGAATAAGCCAAGGGAGGACGAAAACGACCTAAATGTTCAACCAATGACACAAAATCACTTATTGGATGCACAAGATTGGTTAAAAACCCTAATTGGATTAGAATAAGTCAAAGGAGGTCGAAAATGACCTAAATGTTCAACCAATGACACAAAATCACTTATTGGATGCACAAGATTGGTTAAAAACCCTAATTGGATTAGAATAAGCCAATGGAGGCAAAAATGACCTAAATGTTCAACCAATGACACAAAATCACATATTGGATGCACAAGATTGGTTAAAAACCCTAATTGGATTAGAATAAGCCTAGGGAGCACGAAAACGACCTAAATATTTAACCAATGACACAAAATCACATATTGGATGCACAAGATTGGTTAAAAACCCTAATTAGATTAGAATAAGTCGAAGGAGGACGAAAATGACCTAAATGTTCAACCAATGACAGAAAATCACTTATTGGATGCACAAGATTGGTTAAAAACCCTAATTGGATTAGAATAAGCCTAGGGAGAAGGAAAAATGACCTATATGTTCAACCAATGACACAAAATCACTTATTGCATGCACAAGATTGGTCAAAAACCCTAATTGGAATAGAATAAGCCAAGGGATGACGAAAATGACCTAAATGTTCAACCAATGACACAAAATCATTTATTGGATGCACAAGATTGGTTAAAAACCCTAATTGGATTAGAATAAGTTGAAGGTGGTCGAAAATGACCTAAATGTTCAACCAATGACACAAAATCACTTATTGGATGCACAAGATTGCTTAAAAACCCTAATTGGATTAGAATAAGCCAATGGAGGACGAAAATTACCTAAATGTTCAACCAATGACACAAAATCACATATTGGATGCACAAGATTGGTTAAAAACCCTAATTGAATTAGAATAAGCCTAGGGAGCACGAAAATGACCTAAATATTTAACCAATGACACAAAATCACATATTGGATTCACAAGATTGGTTAAAAACCCTAATTGGATTAGAATAAGCCTAGGGAGCACGAAAATGGCCTAAATATTCAACCAATGACACAAAATCACTTATTGGATGCACAAGATTGGTTAAAAACCCTAATTGGATTAGAATAAGCATAAGGAGGACGATAATGACCTAAATGTTCAACCAATGACACAAAATTACTTAATGGATGCACAAGATTGGTTAAAAACTATAAATTGATTAGAATAAGTCGAAGGATGATCAAAAATACCTAACTGTTCAACCAATGACACAAAATCACATATTGGATGCACAATATTGATTAAAAATCCTAATTGGATTAGAATAAGCCTAGGGACGACGAAAATGACCTAAATGTTCAAACCATGACACAAACGCACTTTTTGGATGCACAAGATTGGTTAAAAACCCTAATTGGGTGAGAATAACCCAAGGGAGGACGAAAGTGAGCTAAATGTTCAACCAATGACACAAACGCACTTTTTGGATGCACAAGATTGGTTAAAAACCCTAATTGGATGAGAATAACCCAAGGGAGGACGAAAATGACCTAAATGTTCTACCAATGACACAAAATTACCTATTGGATGCACAAGATTGGTTCAAAACCCTAATTGGATTAGAATAAGCCTAAGGAGGACGAAAATGACCTAAATGTTCAAGCAATGACACAAAATCACTTATTGGATGCACAAGATTGGTTAAAAACCCTAATTGGATTAGAATAAGTCAAAGGAGGTCGAAAATGACCTAAATGTTCAACCAATGACACAAAATCACTTATTGGATGCACAAGATTGGTTAAAAACCCTAATTGGATTAGAATAAGCCAATGGAGGCAAAAATGACCTAAATGTTCAACCAATGACACAAAATCACATATTGGATGCACAAGATTGGTTAAAAACCCTAATTGGAATAGAGTAACCCAAGGGAGGACGAAAATAACCTAAATGTTCAACCAATGATACAAAATTACCTATTGGATGCACAAGATTGGTTAAAAACCCTAATTGGAATAGAATAAGCCAAGGGAGCACGAAAACGACCTAAATGTTCAACCAATGACACAAAATCACTTATTGGATGCACAAGATTGGTGAAAAACCCTAATTGGAATAGAATAAGCCAAGGGATGACGAAAATGACCTAAATGTTCAACCAATGACACAAAATCATTTATTGGATGCACAAGATTGGTTAAAAACCCTAATTGGATTAGAATAAGTTGAAGGTGGTCGAAAATGACCTAAATGTTCAACCAATGACACAAAATCACTTATTGGATGCACAAGATTGCTTAAAAACCCTAATTGGATTAGAATAAGCCAATGGAGGACGAAAATTACCTAAATGTTCAACCAATGACACAAAATCACATATTGGATGCACAAGATTGGTTAAAAACCCTAATTGAATTAGAATAAGCCTAGGGAGCACGAAAATGACCTAAATATTTAACCAATGACACAAAATCACATATTGGATTCACAAGATTGGTTAAAAACCCTAATTGGATTAGAATAAGCCTAGGGAGCACGAAAATGGCCTAAATATTCAACCAATGACACAAAATCACTTATTGGATGCACAAGATTGGTTAAAAACCCTAATTGGATTAGAATAAGCATAAGGAGGACGATAATGACCTAAATGTTCAACCAATGACACAAAATTACTTAATGGATGCACAAGATTGGTTAAAAACTATAAATTGATTAGAATAAGTCGAAGGATGATCAAAAATACCTAACTGTTCAACCAATGACACAAAATCACATATTGGATGCACAATATTGATTAAAAATCCTAATTGGATTAGAATAAGCCTAGGGACGACGAAAATGACCTAAATGTTCAAACCATGACACAAACGCACTTTTTGGATGCACAAGATTGGTTAAAAACCCTAATTGGGTGAGAATAACCCAAGGGAGGACGAAAATGAGCTAAATGTTCAACCAATGACACAAACGCACTTTTTGGATGCACAAGATTGGTTAAAAACCCTAATTGGATGAGAATAACCCAAGGGAGGACGAAAATGACCTAAATGTTCTACCAATGACACAAAATTACCTATTGGATGCACAAGATTGGTTCAAAACCCTAATTGGATTAGAATAAGCCTAAGGAGGACGAAAATGACCTAAATGTTCAAGCAATGACACAAAATCACTTATTGGATGCACAAGATTGGTTAAAAACCCTAATTGGATTAGAATAAGTCAAAGGAGGTCGAAAATGACCTAAATGTTCAACCAATGACACAAAATCACTTATTGGATGCACAAGATTGGTTAAAAACCCTAATTGGATTAGAATAAGCCAATGGAGGCAAAAATGACCTAAATGTTCAACCAATGACACAAAATCACATATTTGATGCACAAGATTGGTTAAAAACCATAATTGGATTAAAATAAGCCAAAGGGGGACGAAAATGACCTAAATGATCAACCAATGACACAAAATCACTTATTGGATGCACAAGATTGGTTAAAAACCCTAATTGGATTAGAATAAGTGGAACGATGACGAAAATTAACTAAATGTTCAACCAATGACACAAACGTACTTTTCGGATGCACAAGATTGGTTAAAAACCCTAATTGGAATAGAGTAACCCAAGGGAGGACGAAAATAACCTAAATGTTCAACCAATGGTACAAAATTACCTATTGGATGCACAAGATTGGTTAAAAACCCTAATTGGATTAGAATAAGCCTAGGGAGGAGAAAAATGACCTATATGTTCAACCAATGACACAAAATCACATATTGGATGCACAACATTGGTTAAAAACCCTAATTGGAATAGAATAAGCCAAGGGAGCACGAAAACGACCTAAATGTTCAACCAATGACACAAAATCACTTATTGGATGCACAAGATTGGTTAAAAACCCTAATTGGAATAGAATAAGCCAAGGGAGGACGAAAACGACCTAAATATTCAACCAATGACACAAAATCACTTATTGGATGCACAAGATTGGTTAAAAACCCTAATTGGATTAGAATAAGTCAAAGGAGGTCGAAAATGACCTAAATGTTCAACCAATGACACAAAATCACTTATTGGATGCACAAGATTGGTTAAAAACCCTAATTGGATTAGAATAAGCCAATGGAGGCAAAAATGACCTAAATGTTCAACCAATGACACAAAATCACATATTGGATGCACAAGATTGGTTAAAAACCCTAATTGGAATAGAGTAACCCAAGGGAGGACGAAAATAACCTAAATGTTCAACCAATGATACAAAATTACCTATTGGATGCACAAGATTGGTTAAAAACCCTAATTGGAATAGAATAAGCCAAGGGAGCACGAAAACGACCTAAATGTTCAACCAATGACACAAAATCACTTATTGGATGCACAAGATTGGTGAAAAACCCTAATTGGAATAGAATAAGCCAAGGGATGACGAAAATGACCTAAATGTTCAACCAATGACACAAAATCATTTATTGGATGCACAAGATTGGTTAAAAACCCTAATTGGATTAGAATAAGTTGAAGGAGGTCGAAAATGACCTAAATGTTCAACCAATGACACAAAATCACTTATTGGATGCACAAGATTGCTTAAAAACCCTAATTGGATTAGAATAAGCCAATGGAGGACGAAACTGACCTAAATGTTCAACCAATGACACAAAATCACATATTGGATGCACAAGATTGGTTAAAAACCCTAATTGGATTAGAATAAGCCTAGGGAGCACGAAAATGACCTAAATATTTAACCAATGACACAAAATCACATATTGGATTCACAAGATTGGTTAAAAACCCTAATTGGATTAGAATAAGCCTAGGGAGCACGAAAATGACCTAAATATTCAACCAATGACACAAAATCACTTATTGGATGCACAAGATTGGTTAAAAACCCTAATTGGATTAGAATAAGCCTAAGGAGGACGATAATGACCTAAATGTTCAACCAATGACACAAAATTACTTAATGGATGCACAAGATTGGTTAAAAACTATAATTTGATTAGAATAAGTCGAAGGATGATCAAAAATACCTAACTGTTCAACCAATGACACAAAATCACATATTGGATGCACAATATTGATTAAAAATCCTAATTGGATTAGAATAAGCCTAGGGACGACGAAAATGACCTAAATGTTCAAACCATGACACAAACGCACTTTTTGGATGCACAAGATTGGTTAAAAACCCTAATTGGGTGAGAATAACCCAAGGGAGGACGAAAGTGAGCTAAATGTTCAACCAATGACACAAACGCACTTTTTGGATGCACAAGATTGGTTAAAAACCCTAATTGGATGAGAATAACCCAAGGGAGGACGAAAATGACCTAAATGTTCTACCAATGACACAAAATTACCTATTGGATGCACAAGATTGGTTCAAAACCCTAATTGGATTAGAATAAGTCGAAGGAGGACGAAAATGACCTAAATGTTCAACCAATGACAGAAAATCACTTATTGGATGCACAAGATTGGTTAAAAACCCTAATTGGATTATAATAAGCCTAGGGAGAAGGAAAAATGACCTATATGTTCAACCAATGACACAAAATCACTTATTGCATGCACAAGATTGGTTAAAAACCCTAATTTGAATAGAATAAGCCAAGGGATGACGAAAATGACCTAAATGTTCAACCAATGACACAAAATCATTTATTGGATGCACAAGATTGGTTAAAAACCCTAATTGGATTAGAATAAGTTGAAGGAGGTCGAAAATGACCTAAATGTTCAACCAATGACACAAAATCACTTATTGGATGCACAAGATTGGTTAAAAACCCTAATTGGATTAGAATAAGCCAATGGAGGACGAAAATGACCTAAATGTTCAACCAATGACACAAAATTACCTATTGGATGCACAAGATTGGTTCAAAACCCTAATTGGATTAGATTAAGCCTAAGGAGGACGAAAATGACCTAAATGTTCAAGCAATGACACAAAATCACATATTGGATGCACAAGATTGGTTAAAAACCATAATTGGATTAGAATAAGCCAAGGGGGGACGAAAATGACCTAAATGATCAACCAATGACACAAAATCACTTATTGGATGCACAAGATTGGTTAAAAACCCTAATTGGATTAGAATAAGTGGAACGATGACGAAAATTAACTAAATGTTCAACCAATGACACAAACGTACTTTTCGGATACACAAGATTGGTTAAAAACCCTAATTGGAATAGAGTAACCCAAGGGAGGACGAAAATAACCTAAATGTTCAACCAATGATACAAAATTACCTATTGGATGCACAAGATTGGTTAAAAACCCTAATTGGATTAGAATAAGCCTAGGGAGGAGGAAAAATGACCTATATGTTCAACCAATGACACAAAATCACATATTGGATGCACAAGATTGGTTAAAAACCCTAATTGGAATAGAATAAGCCAAGGGAGCACTAAAACGACCAAAATGTTCAACCAATGACACAAAATCACTTATTGGATGCACAAGATTGGTTAAAAACCCTAATTGGATTAGAATAAGTCGAAGGAGGTCGAAAATGACCTAAATGTTCAACCAATGACACAAAATCACTTATTGGATGCACAAGATTGGTTAAAAACCCTAATTTGATTAGAATAAGCCAATGGAGGACGAAAATGACCTAAATGTTCAACCAATGACACAAAATCACATATTGGATGCACAAGATTGGTTAAAAACCCTAATTGGATTAGAATAAGCCTAGGGAGCACGAAAATGACCTAAATATTTAACCAATGACACAATATCACATATTGGATGCACAAGATTGGTTAAAAACCCTAATTTGATTAGAATAAGTCGAAGGAGGACGAAAATGACCTAAATGTTCAACCAATGACACAAAATCACTTATTGGATGCACAAGATTGGTTAAAAACCCTAATTGGATTAGAATAAGCCTAGGGAGGAGGAAAAATGACCTATATGTTCAACCAATGACACAAAATCACTTATTGGATGCACAAGATTGGTAAAAAACCCTAATTGGAATAGAATATACCAAGGGAGGACGAAAACGACCTAAATGTTCAACCAATGACACAAAATCACTTATTGGATGCACAAGATTGGTTAAAAACCCTAATTGGATTAGAATAAGTCGAAGGAGGTCGAAAATGACCTAAATGTTCAACCAATGACACAAAATCACTTATTGGATGCACAAGATTGGTTAAAAACCCTAATTGGATTAGAATAAGCCAATGGAGGACGAAAATGACCTAAATGTTCAAGCAATGACACAAAATCACATATTGGATGCACAAGATTGGTTAAAAACCATAATTGGATTAGAATAAGCCAAGGGGGGACGAAAATGACCTAAATGATCAACAAATGACACAAAATCACTTATTGGATGCACAAGATTGGTTAAAAACCCTAATTGGATTAGAATAAGTCGAAGGAGGTCAAAAATGACCTAAATGTTCAACCAATGACACAAAATCACTTATTGGATGCACAAGATTGGTTAAAAACCCTAATTGGATTAGAATAAGGCAATGGAGGACGAAAATGACCTAAATGTTCAACCAATGGCACAAAATCACAAATTGGATGCACAAGATTGGTTAAAAACCCTAATTGGATTAGAATAAGCCTAGGGAGCACGAAAATGACCTAAATATTTAACCAATGACACAAAATCACATATTGGATGCACAAGATTGGTTAAAAACCCTAATTGGATTAGAATAAGTCGAAGGAGGACGAAAATGACCTAAATGTTCAACCAATGACACAAAATCACTTATTGGATGCACAAGATTGGTTAAAAACCCTAATTGGATTAGAATAAGCCTAAGGAGGACGATAATGACCTAAATATTCAACCAATGACACAAAATTACTTAATGGATGCACAAGATTGGTTAAAAACTGTAATTTGATTAGAATAAGTCGAAGGATGACCAAAAATACCTAAATGTTCAACCAATGACACAAAATCACATTTTGGATGCACAATATTGATTAAAAATCCTAATTGGATTAGAATAAGCCTAGGGACGACGAAAATGACCTAAATGTTCAACCAATGACACAAACGCACTTTTTGGATGCACAAGATTGGTTAAAAACCCTAATTGGATGAGAATAACCCAAGGGAGGACGAAAATGACCTAAATGTTCTACCAATGACACAAAATTACCTATTGGATGCACAAGATTGGTTCAAAACCCTAATTGGATTAGAATAAGCCTAAGGAGGACGAAAATGACCTAAATGTTCAACCAATGACACAAAATCACTTATTGGATGCACAAGATTGGTTAAAAACGTTAATTGGATTAGAATAAGCCAAGGGGGGACGAAAATGACCTAAATGATCAACCAATGACACAAAATCACTTATTGGATGCACAAGATTGGTTAAAAACCCTAATTGGATTAGAATAAGTGGAACGATGACGAAAATTAACTAAATGTTCAACCAATGACACAAACGTAGTTTTCGGATGCACAAGATTGGTTAAAAACCCTAATTGGATTAGAGTAACCCAAGGGAGGACGAAAATAACCTAAATGTTCAACCAATGATACAAAATTACCTATTGGATGCACAAGATTTGTTAATAACCCTAATTGGATTAGAATAAGCCTAGGGAGGAGGAAAAATGACCTATATGTTCAACCAATGACACAAGATCACTTATTGGATGCACAAGATTGGTTAAAAACCCTAATTGGAATAGAATAAGCCAAGGGAGGACGAAAACGACCTAAATGTTCAACCAATGACACAAAATCACTTATTGGATGCACAAGATTGGTTAAAAACCATAATTGGATTAGAATAAGTCGAAGGAGGTCGAAAATGACCTAAATGTTCAACCAATGACACAAAATCACTTATTAAATGCACAAGATTAGTTAAAAACCCTAATTGGATTAGAATAAGTCGAAGGATGACAAAAATGACCTAAATGTTCAACCAATGACACAAAATCACATATTGGATGCACAAGATTTGTTAAAAACCCTAATTGGATTAGAATAAGCCTAGGGAGCACGAAAACGACCTAAATGTTCAACCAATGACACAAAATTACTTAATGGATGCACAAGATTGGTTAAAAACTATAATTTGATTAGAATAAGTCGAAGGATGACCAAAAATACCTAAATGTTCAACCAATGACACAAAATGACATATTGGATGCACAATATTGATTAAAAATCCTAATTGGATTAGAATAAGCCTAGGGACGACGAAAATGACCTAAATGTTCAACCCATGATACCAACACACTTTTTGGATGCACAAGATTGGTTAAAAACCATAATTGGGTGAGAATAACCCAAGGGAGGACGAAAATGACCTAAATGTTCAACCAATGACACAAAATTACCTATTGGATGCACAAGATTGCTTAAAAACCCTAATTGGATTATAGTAACCCAAGGGAGGACGAAAATAACCTAAATGTTCAACCAATGATACAAAATTACCTATTGGATGCACAAGATTGGTTAAAAACCCTAATTGGATTAGAACAAGCCTTTGGAGGACGAAAATGACCTAAATATTCAACCAATGACACAAAATTACTTAATGGATGCACAGGATTGGTTAAAAACTGTAATTTGATTAGAATAAGTCGAAGGATGACCAAAAATACCTAAATGTTCAACCAATGACACAAAATCACATATTGGATGCACAATGTTGATTAAAAATCCTAATTGGATTAAAATAAGCCTAGGGACGACGAAAATGACCTAAATGTTCAACCCATGACACAAACACACTTTTTGGATGCACAAGATTGGTTAAAAACCCTAATTGGGTGAGAATAACCCAAGGGAGGACGAAAATGAGCTAAATGTTCAACCAATGACACAAACGCACTTTTTATATGCACAAGATTGGTTAAAACCCTAATTGGATGAGAATAACCTAAGGGAGGACGAAAATGACCTAAATGTTCTACCAATGACACAAAATTACCTATTAGATGCACAAGATTGGTTCAAAACCCTAATTGGATTAGAATAAGCCTAAGGAGGACGAAAATGACCTAAATGTTCAACCAATGACACAAAATCACTTATTGGATGCACAAGATTGGTTAAAAACCTTAATTGGATTAGAATAAGCCAAGGGGGGACGAAAATGACCTAAATGATCAACCAATGACACAAAATCACTTATTGGATGCACAAGATTGGTTAAAAACCCTAATTGGATTAGAATAAGTGGAACGATGACGAAAATTAACTAAATGTTCAACCAATGACACAAACGTACTTTTCGGATGCAAAAGATTGGTTAAAAACCCTAATTGGATTAGAGTAACCCAATGGAGGACGAAAATAACCTAAATGTGCAACCAATGATACAAAATTACCTATTGGATGCACAAGATTGGTTAAAAACCCTAATTGGATTAGAATAAACCTAGGGAGGAGGAAAAATGACCTATATGTTCAACCAATGACACAACATCACATATTGGATGCACAAGATTGGTTAAAAACCCTAATTGGATTAGAATAAGCCTAAGGAGGACAAAAATGACCTAAATGTTCAACCAATGACACAAAATCACTTATTGGATGCACAAGATTGGTTAAAAACCTTAATTGGATTAGAATAAGCCAAGGGGGGACGAAAATGACCTAAATGATCAACCAATGACACAAAATCACTTATTGGATGCACAAGATTGGTTAAAAA
>JBBPBQ010000004.1:29037368-29054294 GCA_037974755.1 Cicer yamashitae
ATTTGATTAGAATAAGTCGAAGGATGACCAAAAATACCTAAATGTTCAACCAATGACACAAAATCACATATTGGATGCACAATATTGATTAAAAATCCTAATTGGATTAGAATAAGCCTAGGGACGACGAAAATGACCTAAATGTTCAACCCATGACACAAACGCACTTTTTGGATGCACAAGATATGTTAAGAACCCTAGTTGGGTGAGAATAACCCAAGGGAGGACGAAAATGACCTAAATGGTCAACCAATGACACAAAATTACCTATTGGATGCACAAGATTGGTTAAAAACCCTAATTGGATTAGAATAAGTCGAAGGAGGACGAAAATGACCTAAATGTTCAACCAATGACACAAAATCACTTATTGGATGCACAAGATTGGTTAAAAACCCTAATTGGATTAGAATAAGCCTAAGGAGGACGATAATGACCTAAATGTTCAACCAATGACACAAAATTACTTAATGGATGCACAGGATTGGTTAAAAACTGTAATTTGATTAGAATAAGTCGAAGGATGACCAAAAATACCTAAATGTTCAACCAATGACACAAAATCACATATTGGATGCACAATGTTGATTAAAAATCCTAATTGGATTAAAATAAGCCTAGGGACGACGAAAATGACCTAAATGTTCAACCCATGACACAAACACACTTTTTGGATGCACAAGATTGGTTAAAAACCCTAATTGGGTGAGAATAACCCAAGGGAGGACGAAAATGAGCTAAATGTTCAACCAATGACACAAACGCACTTTTTATATGCACAAGATTGGTTAAAACCCTAATTGGATGAGAATAACCTAAGGGAGGACGAAAATGACCTAAATGTTCTACCAATGACACAAAATTACCTATTAGATGCACAAGATTGGTTCAAAACCCTAATTGGATTAGAATAAGCCTAAGGAGGACGAAAATGACCTAAATGTTCAACCAATGACACAAAATCACTTATTGGATGCACAAGATTGGTTAAAAACCTTAATTGGATTAGAATAAGCCAAGGGGGGACGAAAATGACCTAAATGATCAACCAATGACACAAAATCACTTATTGGATGCACAAGATTGGTTAAAAACCCTAATTGGATTAGAATAAGTGGAACGATGACGAAAATTAACTAAATGTTCAACCAATGACACAAACGTACTTTTCGGATGCAAAAGATTGGTTAAAAACCCTAATTGGATTAGAGTAACCCAATGGAGGACGAAAATAACCTAAATGTGCAACCAATGATACAAAATTACCTATTGGATGCACAAGATTGGTTAAAAACCCTAATTGGATTAGAATAAACCTAGGGAGGAGGAAAAATGACCTATATGTTCAACCAATGACACAGCATCACATATTGGATGCACAAGATTGGTTAAAAACCCTAATTGGATTAGAATAAGCCTAATGAGCACGAAAATGACCCAAATATTCAACCAATGACACAAAATCACTTATTGGTTGCACAAGATTGGTTAAAAACCCTAACTGGATTAGAATAAGCCAAGGGAGGACGAAAATGACCTAAATGTTCAACCAATGACACAAAATCACTTATTGGATGCATAAGATTGGTTAAAAACCCTAATTGGATTAGAATAAGCCAATGGAGGACGAAAATGACCTAAATGTTCAACCAATGACACAAAATCACTTATTGGATGCACACGATTGGTTAAAAACCCGAATTGGATTAGAACAAGCCTTTGGAGCACGAAAATGACGTAAATGTTCAACCAATGACACAAAATCACTTATTGGATGCACAAGATTGGTTAAAAACCCTAATTGGATTAGAATAAGTTGAAGGACGACGAAAACGACCTAATGTTCGACCAATGACACAAAATCACATATTGGATGCATAAGATTGGTTAAAAACACTAATTGGATTAGAATAAGTCGAAGGAGGACGAAAATGACCTAAATGTTCAACCAATGACACAAAATCACTTACTAAATGCACAAGATTAGTTAAAAACCCTAATTCGATTAGAATAAGTCGAAGGATGACAAAAATTACCTAAATGTTCAACCAATGACACAAAATCACATATTGGATACACAAGATTGGTTAAAAACCCTAATTGGAATAGAATAAGCCTAGGGAGCACGAAAATGACCTAAATATTCAACCAATGACACAAAATCACTTATTGGATGCACAAGATTGGTTAAAAACCCTAATTGGATTAGAGTAACCCAAGGGAGGACGAAAATAACCTAAATGTTCAACCAATGATACAAAATTACCTATTGGATGCACAAGATTGGTTAAAAACCCTAATTGGATTAGAATAAACCTAGGGAGCACGAGAACGACCTAAATGTTCAACCAATGACACAAAATTACTTAATGGATGCACAAGATTGGTTAAAAACTGTAATTTGATTAGAATAAGTCGAAGGATGACCAAAAATACCTAAATGTTCAACCAATGACACAATATCACATATTGGATGCACAATATTGATTAAAAATCCTAATTGGATTAGAATAAGCCTAGGTACGACGAAAATGACCTAAATGTTCAACCCATGACACAAACGCACTTTTTGGATGCACAAGATTGGTTAAAAACCCTAATTGGGTGAGAATAACCCAAGGGAGGACGAAAATGACCTAAATGTTCAACCAATGACACAAAATTACCTATTGGACGCACAAGATTGGTTAAAAACCCTAATTGGATTAGAGTAACCCAATGGAGGACGAAAATAACCTAAATGTGCAACCAATGATACAAAATTACCTATTGGATGCACATGATTGGTTAAAAACCCTAATTGTATTAGAATAAACCTAGGGAGGAGGAAAAATGACCTATATGTTCAACCAATGACACAAAATCACATATTGGATGCAAAAGATTGGTTAAAAACCCTAATTGGATTAGAATAAGCCTAGGGAGCACGAAAATGACCCAAATATTCAACCAATGACACAAAATCACTTATTGGATGCACAAGATTGGTTAAAACCCCTAATTGGATTAGAATAAGCCTAAGGAGGACGATAATGACCTAAATATTCAACCAATGACACAAAATTACTTATTGGATGCACAAGATTGGTCAAAAACCCTAATTTGATTAGAATAAGTCGAAGGATGATGAAAAATACCTAAATGTTCAACCAATGACACAAAATCACATATTGGATGCACAAGATTCATTAAAAACCCTAATTGGATTAGAATAAGCCTAGGGACGACAAAAACAACCTAAATGTTCAACCAATGACACAAACACACTTTTTCGATGCACAAGATTGGTTAAAAACCCTAATTGGATGAGAATAACCCAAGGGAGGACGAAAATGACCTAAATGTTCTACCAATGACACAAAATTACCTATTGGATGCACAAGATTGGTTAAAAACCCTAATTGGATTAGAATAAGCCTAAGGAGGACGAAAATGACCTAAATGTTCAACCAAAGACACAAAATCACTTATTGGATGCACAAGATTGGTTAAAAACCTTAATTGGATTAGAATAAGCCAAGGGGGGACGAAAATGACCTAAATGTTCAACCAATGACACAAAATCACTTATTGGATGCACAAGATTGGTTAAAAACCCTAATTGGATTAGAATAAGTGGAACGATGACGAAAATTACCTAAATGTTCAACCAATGATACAAAATTACATATTGGACGCACAAGATTGGTTAAAAACCTTAATTGGATTAGAATAAGCCTAGGGAGGAGGAAAAATGACCTATATGTTCAACCAATGACACAAAATCACTTATTGGATGCACAAGATTGGTTAAAAACCCTAATTGGATTAGAATAAGCCAAGGGAAGACGAAAATGACCTAAATGTTCAACCAATGACACAAAATCACTTATTGGATGCACAAGATTGGTTAAAAACCCTAATTGGATTAGAATAAGCCAATGGAGGACGAAAATGACCTAAATGTTCAACCAATGACACAAAATCACTTATTGGATGCACAAGATTGGTTAAAAACCCGAGTTGGATTAGAACAAGCCTTTGGAGCACGAAAATGACGTAAATGTTCAACCAATGACACAAAATCACTTATTGGATGCACAAGATTGGTTAAAACCCTAATCGGATTAGAATAAGTTGAAGGACGACGAAAACGACCTAATGTTCGACCAATGACACAAAATCACATATTGGATGCACAAGATTGGTTAAAAACCCTAATTGGATTAGAATAAGTCGAAGGAGGACGAAAATGACCTAAATGTTCAACCAATGACACAAAATCACTTATTAAATGCACAAGATTAGTTAAAAACCCTAATTCGATTAGAATAAGTCGAAGGATGACAAAAATTACCTAAATGTTCAACCAATGATACAAAATCACATATTGGATGCACAAGATTGGTTAAAAACCCTAATTGGATTAGAATAAGCCTAGGGAGCACGAAAATGACCTAAATATTCAACCAATGACACAAAATCACTTATTGGATGCACAAGATTGGTTAAAAACCCTAATTGGATTAGAGTAACCCAAGAGAGGACGAAAATAACCTAAATGTTCAACCAATGATACAAAATTACCTATTGGATGCACAAGATTGGTTAAAAACCCTAATTGGATTAGAATAAGTCGAAGGATGACGAAAAATGACCTATATGTTCAACCAATGACACAAAATCACTTATTGGATGCACAAGATTGGTTAAAAACCCTAATTGGATTAGAATAAGCCTTTGGAGGACGAAAATGACGTAAATGTTCAACCAATGACACAAAATCACTTATTGGATGCACAAAATTGGATAAAAACCCTAATTGGATTAGAATTAGTCGAAGGACGACAAAAACGACCTAATGTTCGACCAATGACAGAAAATCACATATTGGATGCACAAGATTGGTTAAAAACCCTAATTGGATTAGAATAAGCCAAGGGAGAACGAAAATGACCTAAATGGTCAACCAATGACACAAAATCACTTATTGGACGCACAAGATTGGTTAAAAACCCTAATTGGATTAGAATAAGCCTAAGGAGGACGATAATTACCTAAATGTTCAACCAATGACACATAATTACTTAATGGATGCACAAGATTGGTTAAAAACTGTAATTTGATTAGAATAAGTCGAAGGATGACCAAAAAAACTAAATGTTCAACCAATGACACAAAATCACATATTGGATGCACAATATTGATTAAAAATCCTAATTGGATTAGAATAAGCCTAGGGACGACGAAAATAACCTAAATGTTCAACCAATGATACAAAATTACCTATTGGATGCACAAGATTGGTTAAAAACCCTAATTGGATTAGAGTAACCCAAGGGAGGACGAAAATAACCTAAATGTTCAACCATTGATACAAAATTACCTATTGGGTGCACAAGATTGGTTAAAAACCCTAATTAGATTAGAATAAGCCTAGGGAGGACGAAAAATGACCTATATGGTCAACCAATGACACAAAATCACTTATTGGATGCACAAGATTGGTTAAAAACCCTAATTGGATTAGAATAAGCCAATGGAGGACGAAAATGACCTAAATGTTCAACCAATGACACAAAATCACTTATTGGATGCACAAGATTGGTTAAAAACCCTAATTGGATTAGAATAAGTCGAAGGACGACGAAAACGACCTAATGTTCGACCAATGACACAAAATCACATATCGACCTAATGTTCGACGAAAACTGTAATTTGATTAGAATAAGTCGAAGGATGACCAAAAATACCTAAATGTTCAACCAATGACACAAAATCACATATTGGATGCACAATATTGATTAAAAATCCTAATTGGATTAGAATAAGCCTAGGGACGACGAAAATGACCTAAATGTTCAACCCATGACACAAACGCACTTTTTGGATGCGCAAGATTGGTTAAAAACCCTAATTGGGTGAGAATAACCCAAGGGAGGACGAAAATGACCTAAATGTTCAACCAATGACACAAAATTACCTATTGGATGCACAAGATTGGTTAAAAACCCTAATTGGATTAGAGTAACCCAAGGTAGGACGAAAATAACCTAAATGTTCAACTAATGATACAAAATTACCTATTGGATGCACAAGATTGGTTAAAAACCCTAATTGGATTAGAATAAGCCTAGGGAGGACGAAAAATGACCTATATGTTCAACCAATGACACAAAATCACTTATTGGATGCACAAGATTGGTTAAAAACCCTAATTGGATTAGAATAAGCCAATGGAGGACGAAAATGACCTAAATGTTCAACCAATGACACAAAATCACTTATTGGATGCACAAGATTAGTTAAAAACGCTAATTTGATTAGAACAAGCCTTTGGAGGACGAAAATGACGTAAATGTTCAACCAATGACACAAAATCACTTATTGGATGCACAAGAATGGTTAAAAACCCTAATTGGATTAGAATAAGTCGAAGGACGACGAAAACGACCTAATGTTCGACCAATGACACAAAATCACATATCGGATGCATAAGATTGGTTAAAAACCCTAATGGGATTAGAATAAGTCGAAGGAAGACGAAAAATGACATAAATGTTCAACCAATGACACAAAATCACTTACTGGATGCACAAGATTGGTTAAAAACCCTAATTGGATGAGAATATGCCAAGGGAGGACGAAAATGTCCTAAATGTTCAACCAATGAAACAAAATCACTTATTGGATGCACAAGATTGGTTAAAAACCCTAATTCGATTAGAATAAGTCGAAGGATGACGAAAATGACCTAAATGTTCAACCAATGACGCAAAATCACATATTGGATGCACAAGATTGGTTAAAAACCCTAATTGGATTAGAAAAAGCCTAGGGAGCACGAAAATGACCTAAATATTCAACCAATGACACAAAATCACTTATTGGATGCACAAGATTGGTTAAAACCCCTAATTGGATTAGAATAAGACTAAGGAGGACGATAATGACCTAAATATTGAAACAATGACACAAAATTACTTATTGGATGCACAAGATTTGTTAAAAACCCTAATTTGATTAGAATAAGTCGAAAGATGACGAAAAAATACCTAAATGTTCAACCAATGACACAAAATTAGATATTGGATGCACAAGATTGATACAAAACCCTAATTGGATTAGAATAAGCCTAGGGACGACAAAAATAACCTAAATGTTCAACCAATGACACAAACGCACTTTTTGGATGCACAAGATTGGTTAAAAACCCTAATTGGATTAGAATAAGCCTTTGGAGGACGAAAATGACGTAAATGTTCAACCAATGACACAAAATCACTTATTGGATGCACAAGAATGGTTAAAAACCCTAATTGGATTAGAATAAGTCGAAGGACGACGAAAACGACCTAATGTTCGACCAATGACACAAAATCACATATTGGATGCACAAGATTGGTTAAAAACCCTAATTGGATTAGAATAAGCCAAGGGAGAACGAAAATGACCTAAATGGTCAACCAATGACACAAAATCACTTATTGGATGCACAAGATTGGTTAAAAACCCTAATTGGATTAGAATAAGCCTAAGGAGGACGATAATGACCTAAATGTTCAACCAATGACACAAAATTACTTAATGGATCCACAAGATTGGTTAAAAACTGTAATTTTATTAGAATAAGTCGAAGGATGACCAAAAAAACTAAATTTTCAACCAATGACACAAAATCACATATTGGATGCATAATATTGATTAAAAATCCTAATTGGATTAGAATAAGCCTAGGGACGACGAAAATAACCTAAATGTTAAACCAATGATACAAAATTACCTATTGGATGCACAAGATTGGTTAAAAACCCTAATTGGATTAGAGTAACCCAAGGGAGGACGAAAATAACCTAAATGTTCAACCATTGATACAAAATTACCTATTGGATGCACAAGATTGGTTAAAAACCCTAATTGGATTAGAATAAGCCTAGGGAGGACGAAAAATGACCTATATGGTCAACCAATGACACAAAATCACTTATTGGATGCACAAGATTGGTTAAAAACCCTAATTGGATTAGAATAAGCCAAGGGAGGACGAAAATGACCTAAATGTTCAACCAATGACACAAAATCACTTATTAGATGCACAAGATTGGTTAAAAACCCTAATTGGATTAGAATAAGTCGAAGGACGACGAAAACGACCTAATGTTCGACCAATGACACAAAATCACATATTGGATGCACAAGATTGGTTAAAAACCCTAATGGGATTAGAATAAGTCGAAGGAGGACGAAAAATGACATAAATGTTCAACCAACGACACAAAATCACTTACTGGACGCACAAGATTGGTTAAAAACCCTAATTGGATGAGAATATGCCAAGGGAGGTCGAAAATGTCCTAAATGTTCAACCAATGAAACAAAATCACTTATTGGATGCACAAGATTGGTTAAAAACCCTAATTCGATTAGAATAAGTCGAAGGATGACGAAAATGACCTAAATGTTCAACCAATGACACAAAATCACATATTGGATGCACAAGATTGGTTAAAACCCCTAATTGGATTAGAATAAGACTAAGGAGGACGATAATGACCTAAATATTGAAACAATGACACAAAATTACTTATTGGATGCACAAGATTTGTTAAAAACCCTAATTTGATTAGAATAAGTCGAAAGATGACGAAAAAATACCTAAATGTTCAACCAATGACACAAAATCAGATATTGGATGCACAAGATTGATACAAAACCCTAATTGGATTAGAATAAGCCTAGGGACGACAAAAATAACCTAAATGTTCAACCAATGACACAAACGCACTTTTTGGATGCACAAGATTGGTTAAAAACCCTAATTGGATTAGAATAAGTCGAAGGATGACAAAAATGACCTAAATGATCAACCAATGACACAAGAACAAATATTGGATGCACAAGATTGGTTAAAAACCCTAATTGGATTAGAATAAGCGTAGGGAGCACGAAAATGACCTAAATATTCAACCAATGACACAAAATCACTTATTGGATGCACAAGATTGGTTAAAAACCCTAATTGGATTAGAATAAGCCTAAGGAGGACGATAATGACCTAAATGTTCAACCAATGACACAAAATTACTTAATGGATGCACAAGATTGGTTAAAAACACTAATTTGATTAGAATAAGTCGAAGGATGACCAAAAATACCTAAATGTTCAACCAATGACACAAAATCACATATAGGATGCACAATATTGATTAAAAATCCTAATTGGATTAGAATAAGCCTAGGGACGACGAAAATAACCTAAATGTTCAACCAATAATACAAAATTACCTATTGGATGCACAAGATTGGTTAAAAACCCTAATTGGATTAGAGTAACCCAATGGAGGACGAAAATAACCTACATGTTCAACCAATGATACAAAATTACCTATTGGATGCATAAGATTGGTTAAAAACCCTAATTGGATTAGAATAAGCCTAGGGAGGACGAAAAATGACATATATGTTCAACCAATGACACAAAATCACTTATTGGATGCACAAGATTGGTTAAAAACCCTAATTGGATTAGAATAAGCCAATGGAGGACGAAAATGACCTAAATGTTCAACCAATGACACAAAATCACTTATTGGATGCACAAGATTGGTTAAAAACCCTAATTGGATTAGAATAAGTCGAAGGACGACGAAAACGACCTAATGTTCGACCAATGACACAAAATCACATATTGGATGCACAAGATTGGTTAAAAACCCTAATGGGATTAGAATAAGTCGATGGAGGACGAAAAATTACATAAATGTTCAACCAATGACACAAAATCATTACTGGATGCACAAGATTGGTTAAAAACCCTAATTGGATGGGAATATGCCAAGGGAGGACGAAAATGACCTAAATGTTCAACCAATGACACAAAATCATTTATTGGATGCACAAGATTGGTGAAACACCCTAATTGGATTAGAATAAGTCGAAGGATGACGAAAATGACCTAAATGTTCAACCAATGACACAAAATCACATATTGGATGCACAATATTGATTAAAAATCCTAATTGGATTAGAATAAGCCTAGGGACGACGAAAATGACCTAAATGTTCAACCCATGACACAAACGCACTTTTTGGATGCGCAAGATTGGTTAAAAACCCTAATTGGGTGAGAATAACCCAAGGGAGGACGAAAATGACCTAAATGTTCAACCAATGACACAAAATTACCTATTGGATGCACAAGATTGGTTAAAAACCCTAATTGGATTAGAGTAACCCAAGGTAGGACGAAAATAACCTAAATGTTCAACTAATGATACAAAATTACCTATTGGATGCACAAGATTGGTTAAAAACCCTAATTGGATTAGAATAAGCCTAGGGAGGACGAAAAATGACCTATATGTTCAACCAATGACACAAAATCACTTATTGGATGCACAAGATTGGTTAAAAACCCTAATTGGATTAGAATAAGCCAATGGAGGACGAAAATGACCTAAATGTTCAACCAATGACACAAAATCACTTATTGGATGCACAAGAATGGTTAAAAACCCTAATTGGATTAGAATAAGTCGAAGGACGACGAAAACGACCTAATGTTCGACCAATGACACAAAATCACATATCGGATGCATAAGATTGGTTAAAAACCCTAATGGGAATAGAATAAGTCGAAGGTGGACGAAAAATGACATAAATGTTCAACCAATGACACAAAATCACTTATTGGATGCACAAGATTGGTTAAAAATCCTAATTGGATGAGAATAGGCCAAGGGAGGACGAAAATTACCTAAATGTTCAACCAATGACACAAAATCACTTATTGGATGCACAAGATTGGTGAAACACCGTAATTGGATTAGAATAAGTCGAAGGATGACGAAGAATGACGTAAATGTTCAACCAATGACACAAAATCACTTATTGGATGCACAAGATTGGTTAAAAACCCTAATTGGATTAGAATAAACCAAAGGAGGACAAAAATGACCTAAATGTTCAACCAATGACACAAAATCACTTATTGGATGCACAAGATTGGTTAAAAACCCTAATTGGATTAGAATAAGCCTTTGGAGGACGAAAATGACATAAATGTTCAACCAATGACACAAAATCACTTATTGGATGCACAAGATTTATTAAAAACCCTAATTGGATTAGAATAAGTCGAAGGAGGACGAAAATGACCTAAATGTTCAACCAATGACCCAAAATTACCTATTGGATGGACAAGATTGGTTGAAAACGCTAATGGGATTAGAATAAGCCTAGGGAGGACGAAAAAAGACATAAATGTTCAACCAATGACACAAAATCACTTATTGGATGCACAAGATTGGTTAAAAACCCTAATTGGATTAGAATAGGCCAAGAGAGGATGAAAATGACCTAAATGTTCAACCAATGATACAAAATTACCTATTGGATGCATAAGATTGGTTGAAAACCCTAATGGGATTAGAATAAGCCTAGGGAGGACGAAAATGACCTAAATGTTCAACTAATGACACACAATCACATATTGGATGCACAAGATTGATTAAAAACCCTAATTGGATTCGAATAAGCCTAGGGACGACAAAAATAACCTAAATGTTCAACCAATGACACAAAATCACATATTGGATGCACAAGATTGGTTAAAAACCCTAATCGGATTAGAATAAGCCAAGGGATGACGAAAATGACCTAAATGTTCAACCAATGACACAAAATCACTTGTTGGATGCACAAGATTGGTTAAAACCCCTAATTGGATTAGAATAAGACTAAGGAGGACGATAATGACCTAAATATTGAAACAATGACACAAAATTACTTATTGGATGCACAAGATTTGTTAAAAACCCTAATTTGATTAGAATAAGTCGAAAAATGACGAAAAAATACCTAAATGTTCAACCAATGACACAAAATCAGATATTGGATGCACAAGATTGATACAAAACCCTAATTGGATTAGAATAAGCCTAGGGACGACAAAAATAACCTAAATGTTCAACCAATGACACAAACGCACTTTTTGGATGCACAAGATTGGTTAAAAACCCTAATTGGATTAGAATAAGCCTTTGGAGGACGAAAATGACGTAAATGTTCAACCAATGACAAAAAATCACTTATTGGATGCACAAAATTGGATAAAAACCCTAATTGGATTAGAATAAGTCGAAGGACGACGAAAACAACCTAATGTTCGACCAATGACACAAAATCACATATTGGATGCACAAGATTGGTTAAAAACCCTAATTGGATTAGAATAAGCCAAGGGAGAACGAAAATGACCTAAATGGTCAACCAATGACACAAAATCACTTATTGGATGCACAAGATTGGTTAAAAACCCTAATTGGATTAGAATAAGCCTAAGGAGGACGATAATGACCTAAATGTTCAACCAATGACACAAAATTACTTAATGGATGCACAAGATTAATTAAAAACTGTAATTTGATTAGAATAAGTCGAAGTATGACCAAAAAAACTAAATGTTCAACCAATGACACAAAATCACATATTGGATGCACAATATTGATTAAAAATCCTAATTGGATTAGAATAAGCCTAGGGACGACGAAAATAACCTAAATGTTCAACCAATGATACAAAATTACCTATTGGATGCACAAGATTGGTTAAAAACCCTAATTGGATTAGAGTAACCCAAGGGAGGACGAAAATAACCTAAATGTTCAACCATTGATACAAAGTTACCTATTGGATGCACAAGATTGGTTAAAAACCCTAATTAGATTAGAATAAGCCTAGGGAGGACGAAAAATGACCTATATGGTCAACCAATGACACAAAATCACTTATTGGATGCATAAGATTGGTTAAAAACCCTAATTGGATTAGAATAATCCAATGGAGGACGAAAATGACCTAAATGTTCAACCAATGACACAAAATCACTTATTGGATGCACAAGATTGGTTAAAAACCCTAATTGGATTAGAATAAGTCGAAGGACGACGAAAACGACCTAATGTTCGACCAATGACACAAAATCACATATTGGATGCACAAGATTGGTTAAAAACCCTAATGGGATTAGAATAAGTCGAAGGAGGACGAAAAATGACATAAATGTTCAACCAATGACACAAAATCACTTACTGGACGCACAAGATTGGTTAAAAACCCTAATTGGATGAGAATATGCCAAGGGAGGACGAAAATGTCCTAAATGTTCAACCAATGAAACAAAATCACTTATTGGATGCACAAGATTGGTTAAAAACCCTAATTCGATTAGAATAAGTCGAAGGATGACGAAAATGACCTAAATGTTCAACCTATGACACAAAATCACATATTGGATGCACAAGATTGGTTAAAAACCCTAATTGGATTAGAATAAGCCTAGGGAGCACGAAAATGACCTAAATATTCAACCAATGACACAAAATCACCTATTGGATGCACAAGATTGGTTAAAACCCCTAATTGGATTAGAATAAGACTAAGGAGGACGATAATGACCTAAATATTGAAACAATGACACAAAATTACTTATTAGATGCACAAGATTCGTTAAAAACCCTAATTTGATTAGAATAAGTCGAAAGGTGACGAAAAAATACCTAAATGTTCAACCAATGACACAAAATCAGATATTGGATGCACAAGATTGATACAAAACCCTAATTGGATTAGAATAAGCCTAGGGACGACAAAAATAACCTAAATGTTCAACCAATGACACAAACGCACTTTTTGGATGCACAAGATTGGTTAAAAACCCTAATTGGATTAGAATAAGTCGAAGGATGACAAAAATGACCTAAATGATCAACCAATGACACAAAATCAAATATTGGATGCACAAGATTGGTTAAAAACCCTAATTGGATTAGAATAAGCGTAGGGAGCACGAAAATGACCTAAATATTCAACCAATGACACAAAATCACTTATTGGATGCACAAGATTGGTTAAAAACCCTAGTTGGATTAGAATAAGCCTAAGGAGGACGATAATGACCTAAATGTTCAACCAATGACACAAAATTACTTAATGGACGCACAAGATTGGTTAAAAACTGTAATTTGATTAGAATAAGTCGAAAGATGACCAAAAATACCTAAATGTTCAACCAATGACACAAAATCACATATTGGATGCACAATATTGATTAAAAATAACCTAAATGTTCAACCAATGATACAAAATTACCTATTGGATGCACAAGATTGGTTAAAAACCCTAATTGGATTAGAGTAACCCAATGGAGGACGAAAATAACCTAAATGTTCAACCAATGATACAAAATTACCTATTGGATGCATAAGATTGGTTAAAAACCCTAATTGGATTAGAATAAGCCTAGGGAGGACGAAAAATGACATATATGTTCAACCAATGACACAAAATCACTTATTGGATGCACAAGATTGGTTAAAAACCCTAATTGGATTAGAATAAGCCAATGGAGGACGAAAATGACCTAAATGTTCAACCAATGACACAAAATCACTTATTGGATGCACAAGATTGGTTTAAAACCCTAATTGGATTAGAATAAGTCGAAGGACGACGAAAACGACCTAATGTTCGACCAATGACACAAAATAACATATTGGATGCACAAGATTGGTTAAAAACCCTAATGGGATTAGAATAAGTCGATGGAGGACGAAAAATTACATAAATGTTCAACCAATGACACAAAATCATTACTGGATGCACAAGATTGGTTAAAAACCCTAATTGGATGGGAATATGCCAAGGGAGGACGAAAATGACCTAAATGTTCAACCAATGACACAAAATCATTTATTGGATGCACAAGATTGGTGAAACACCCTAATTCGATTAGAATAAGTCGAAGGATGACGAAAATGACCTAAATGTTCAACCAATGACACAAAATCACATATTGGATGCACAAGATTGGTTAAAAACCCTAATTGGATTAGAATAAGCCTAGGGAGCACGAAAATGACCTAAATATTCAACCAATGACACAAAATCACTTATTGGATGCACAAGATTGGTTAAAACCCCTAATTGGATTAGAATAAGCCTAAGGAGGACGATAATGACCTAAATATTGAACCAATGACACAAAATTACTTATTGGATGCACAAGATTGGTTAAAAACCCTAATTTGATTAGAATAAGTCGAAAGATGACGAAAAAATACCTAAATGTTCAACCAATGACACAAAATCAGATATTGGATGCACAAGATTGATACAAAACCCTAATTGGATTAGAATAAGCCTAGGGACGACAAAAATAACCTAAATGTTCACCCAATGACACAAACGCACTTTTTGGATGCACAAGATTGGTTAAAAACCCTAATTGGATGAGAATATGCCAAGGGAGGACGAAAATGACCTAAATGTTCAACCAATGACCAAAAATCACTTATTGGATGCACAACATTGGTGAAACACCCTAATTGAATTAGAATAAGTCGAAGGATGACGAAAAATGACGTAAATGTTCAACCAATGACACAAAATCACTTATTAAATGCACAAGATTGGTTAAAAACCCTAATTGGATTAGAATAAGTCGAAGGATGACGAAAATGACCTAAATGTTCTACCAATGACACAAAATTACCTATTGGATGCACAAGAGTGGTTAAAAACCCTAATTGGATTAGAATAAGCCGAAGGAGGACGAAAATGACCTAAATGTTCAACCAATGACACAAAATCACTTATTGGATGCACAAGATTGGTTAAAAACCCTAATTGGATTAGAATAAGCCAAGGGAGGACGAAAATGACCTAAATGTTCAACCAATGACACAAAATCACTTATTGGATGCACAAGATTGGTTAAAAACCCTAATTGGATTAGAATAAGCCAATGGAGGACGAAAATGACCTAAATGTTCAACCAATGACACAAAATCACTTATGGGATGCATAAGATTGGTTAAAAACCCTAATTGGATTAGAACAAGCCTTTGGAGGACGAAAATGACGTAAATGTTCAACCAATGATACAAAATCACTTATTGGATGCACAAGATTGGTTAAAAACCCTAATTGGATTAGAATCAGTCGAAGGACGACAAAAACGACCTAATGTTCGACCAATGACACAAAATCACATATTGGATGCCCAAGATTGGTTAAAAACCCTAATTGGATTAGAATAAGTCGAAGGAGGACGAAAATGACCTAAATGTTCAACCAATGACACAAAATCACTTATTAAATGCACAAGATTAGTTAAAAACCCTAATTGGATTAGAATAAGTCGAAGGATGACAAAAATGACCTAATTGTTCAACCAATGACACAAAATCACATATTGGATGCACAAGATTGGTTAAAAACCCTAATTGGATTAGAATAAGCCTAGGGAGCACGAAAATGACCTAAATATTCAATCAATGACACAAAATCACTTATTGGATGCACAAGATTGGTTAAAAACCCTAATTGGATTAGAATAAGCCTAAGGAGGACGATAATGACCTAAATGTTCAACCAATGACACAAAATTACTTAATGGATGCACAAGATTGGTTAAAAACTGTAATTTGATTAGAATAAGTCGAAGGATGACCAAAAATACCTAAATGTTCAACCAATGACACAAAATCACATATTGGATGCACAATATTGATTAAAAATCCTAATTGGATTAGAATAAGCCTAGGGATGACGAAAATGACCTAAATGTTCAACCCATGACACAAACGCACTTTTTGGATGCGCAAGATTGGTTAAAAACCCTAATTGGGTGAGAATAACCCAAGGGAGGACGAAAATGACCTAAATGTTCAACCAATGACACAAAATTACCTATTGGATGCACAAGATTGGTTAAAAACCCTAATTGGATTAGAGTAACCCAAGGTAGGACGAAAATAACCTAAATGTTCAACTAATGATACAAAATTACCTATTGGATGCACAAGATTGGTTAAAAACCCTAATTGGATTAGAATAAGCCTAGGGAGGACGAAAAATGACCTATATGTTCAACCAATGACACAA
>JBBPBQ010000004.1:29054411-29071357 GCA_037974755.1 Cicer yamashitae
AAGCCTTTGGAGGACGAAAATGACGTAAATGTTCAACCAATGACACAAAATCACTTATTGGATGCACAAGAATGGTTAAAAACCCTAATTGGATTAGAATAAGTCGAAGGACGACGAAAACGACCTAATGTTCGACCAATGACACAAAATCACATATTGGATGCACAAGATTGGTTAAAAACCCTAATTGGATTAGAATAAGCCAAGGGAGGACGAAAATGACGTAAATGTTCAACCAATGACACAAAATCACTTATTGGATGCACAAGATTGGTTAAAAACCCTAATTGAATTAGAATAAGTCGAAGGAGGACCAAAATGACCTAAATGTTCAACCAATGACACAAAATCACTTATTAAATGCACAAGAATAGTTAAAAACCTAATTCGATTAGAATAAGTCGAAGGATTACAAAAATTACCTAAATGTTCAACCAATGACACAAAATCACATATTGGATGCACAAGATTGGTTAAAAACCCTAATTGGATTAGAATAAGCCTAGGGAGCACGAAAATGACCTAAATATTCAACCAATGACACAAAATCACTTATTGGATGCACAAGATTGGTTAAAAACCCTAATTGGATTAGACTAACCCAAAAGAGGACGAAAATAACCTAAATGTTCAACCAATGATACAAAATTACCTATTGGATGCACAAGATTGGTTAAAAACCCTAATTGGATTAGAATAAGCCTAGGGAGGAGGAAAAATGACCTATATGTTCAACCAATGACACAAAATCACTTATTGGATGCACAAGATTAGTTAAAAACCCTAATTGGATTAGAATAAGCCAAGGGAGGACGAAAATGACCTAAATGTTCAACCAATGACACAAAATCACTTATTGGATGCACAAGATTGGTTAAAAACCCTAATTGGATTAGAATAAGCCAAGGGAGGACGAAAATGACCTAAATGTTCAACCAATGACACAAAATCACTTATTGGATGCACCAGATTGGTTAAAAACCCTAATTGGATTAGAATAAGCCAATGGAGGACGAAAATGACCTAAATGTTCAACCAATGACACAAAATCACTTATTGGATGCACAAGATTGGTTAAAAACCCTAATTGGATTAGAACAAGCCTTTGGAGGACGAAAATGACGTAAATGTTCAACCAATGACACAAAATCACTTATTGGATGCACAAGATTGGTTAAAAACCCTAATTGGATTAGAATAAGTCGAAGGACGACAAAAACGACCTAATGTTCGACCAATGACACAAAATCACATATTGGATGCACAAGATTGGTTAAAAACCCTAATTGGATTAGAATAAGTCGAAGGAGGACGAAAATGACCTAAATGTTCAACCAATGACACAAAATCACTTATTAAATGCACAAGATTAGTTAAAAACCCTAATTGGATTAGAATAAGTCGAAGGATGACAAAAATGACCTAATTGTTCAACCAATGACACAAAATCACATATTGGATGCACAAGATTGGTTAAAAACCCTAATTGGATTAGAATAAGCCTAGGGAGCACGAAAATGACCTAAATATTCAATCAATGACACAAAATCACTTATTGGATGCACAAGATTGGTTAAAAACCCTAATTGGATTAGAATAAGCCTAAGGAGGACGATAATGACCTAAATGTTCAACCAATGACACAAAATTACTTAATGGATGCACAAGATTGGTTAAAAACTGTAATTTGATTAGAATAAGTCGAAGGATGACCAAAAATACCTAAATGTTCAACCAATGACACAAAATCACATATTGGATGCACAATATTGATTAAAAATCCTAATTGGATTAGAATAAGCCTAGGGACGACGAAAATGACCTAAATGTTCAACCCATGACACAAACGCACTTTTTGGATGCGCAAGATTGGTTAAAAACCCTAATTGGGTGAGAATAACCCAAGGGAGGACGAAAATGACCTAAATGTTCAACCAATGACACAAAATTACCTATTGGATGCACAAGATTGGTTAAAAACCCTAATTGGATTAGAGTAACCCAAGGTAGGACGAAAATAACCTAAATGTTCAACTAATGATACAAAATTACCTATTGGATGCACAAGATTGGTTAAAAACCCTAATTGGATTAGAATAAGCCTAGGGAGGACGAAAAATGACCTATATGTTCAACCAATGACACAATATCACTTATTGGATGCACAAGATTGGTTAAAAACCCTAATTGGATTAGAATAAGCCAATGGAGGACGAAAATGACCTAAATGTTCAACCAATGACACAAAATCACTTATTGGATGAACAAGATTAGTTAAAAACGCTAATTTAATTAGAACAAGCCTTTGGAGGACGAAAATGACGTAAATGTTCAACCAATGACACAAAATCACTTATTGGATGCACAAGAATGGTTAAAAACCCTAATTGGATTAGAATAAGTCGAAGGACGACGAAAACGACCTAATGTTCGACCAATGACACAAAATCACATATTGGATGCACAAGATTGGTTAAAAACCCTAATTGGATTAGAATAAGTCGAAGGAGGACGAAAATGACCTAAATGTTCGACTAATGACACAAAATTACCTATTGGATGCACAAGATTGGTTGAAAACCCTAATGGGATTAGAATAAGCCTAGGGAGGACGAAAAGTGACATAAATGTTCAACCAATGACACAAAATCACTTATTGGATGCACAAGATTGGTTAAAAATCCTAATTGGATGAGAATAGGCCAAGGGAGGACGAAAATTACCTAAATGTTCAACCAATGACACAAAATCACTTATTGGATGCACAAGATTGGTGAAACACCGTAATTGGATTAGAATAAGTCGAAGGATGACGAAGAATGACGTAAATGTTTAACCAATGACACAAAATCACTTATTAAATGCACAAGATTGGTTAAAAACCCTAATTGGAATAGAATAAGTCGAAGGATGACAAAAATGTCCTAAACGTTCAACCAATGACACAAAATCACATATTGGATGCACAAGATTGGTTAAAAACCCTAATTGGATTAGAATAAGCCTAAGGAGGACGATAATGACCTAAATGTTCAACCAATGACACAAAATTACTTATTGGATGCACAAGATTGGTTAAAAACCCTAATTTGATTAGAATAAGTCGAAGGATGACGAAAAATACCTAAATGTTCAACCAATGACACAAAATCACATATTGGATGCACAAGATTGATTAAAAACCCTAATTGGATTAGAATAAGCCTAGGAACGACGAAAATAACCTGAATGTTCAACCAATGACACAAACGCACTTTTTGGATGCACAAGATTGGTTAAAAACCCTAATTGGATGAGAATAACCCAAGGGAGGACGAAAATGACCTAAAAGTTCTACCAATGACACAAAATTACCTATTGGATGCACAAGATTGGTTAAAAACCCTAATTGGATTAGAATAAGCCTTTGGAGGACGAAAATGACGTAAATGTTCAACCAATGATACAAAATCACTTATTGGATGCACAATATTGGTTAAAAACCCTAATTGGATTAGAATAAGTCGAAGGAGGACGAAAATGACCTAAATGTTCAACCAATGACACAAAATCACTTATTGGATGCACAAGATTGGTTAAAAACCCTAATTGGATTAGAATAGGCCAAGGGAGGACGAAAATGACCTAAATGTACAACAAATGATACAAAATTACCTATTGGATGCACAAGATTGGTTGAAAACCATAATGGGATTAGAATAAGCCTAGGGAGGACGAAAATGACCTAAATGTTCAATCAATGACACAAACGCACTATTTGGATGTACAAGATAGGTTAAACCCTAAATGGATTAGAATAAGCCAAGGGAGGGCGAAAATGACCTAAATGTTCAACCAATGACACAAAATCACTTATTGGATGCACAAGATTGGTTAAAAACCCTAATTGGATTAGAATAGGCCAAGGGAGGACGAAAGTGACCTAAATGTTCAACCAATGACACAAAATCACTTATTGGATGCACAAGATTGGTCAAAAACCCAAATTGGATTAGAATAAGCCTTTGGAGGACGAAAATGACGTAAATGTTCAACCAATGACACAAAATCACTTATTGGATGCACAAGATTGGTTAAAAACCCTAATTGGATTAGAATAGGCCAAGGGAAGACGAAAATGACCTAAATGTACAACCAATGATACAAAATTACCTATTGGATGCACAAGATTGGTTGAAAACCCTAATGGGATTAGAATAAGCCTAGGTAGGACGAAAATGACCTAAATGTTCAACCAATGACACAAACGGACTATTTGGATGCACAAGATAGGTTAAACCCTAATTGGATTAGAATAAGCCAAGGGAGGGCGAAAATGACCTAAATGTTCAACCAATGACACAAAATCACTTATTGGATGCACAAGATTGGTTAAAAACCCTAATTGGATTAGAATACGCCTAAGGAGGACGATAATGACGTAAATGTTCAACCAATGACACAAAATTACTTATTGGATGCACAAGATTGGTTAAAAACCCTAATTGGATTAGAATAAGCCTAAGGAGGACGACAATGACCTAAATGTTCAACCAATGACACAAAATCACTTATTGGATGCACAAGATTGGTTAAAAACCCTAATTGGATTAGAATAGGCCAAGGGAGGACGAAAGTGACCTAAATGTTCAACCAATGACACAAAATCACTTATTGGATGCACAAGATTGGTTAAAAACCCTAATTTGATTAGAATAAGTCGAAGGATGACCAAAAATACCTAAATATTCAACAATGACACAAAATCACATATTGCATGCACAATATTGATTAAAAACCCTAATTGGATTAGAATAAGCCTAGGGACAACGAAAATGACCTAAATGTTCAACCCATGACACAAACGCACTTTTTGGATGCACAAGATTGGTTAAAAACCCTAATTGGATTAGAGTAACCCAAGGGAGGACGAAACTAACCTAAATGTTCAACCAATGATACAAAATTACCTATTGGATGCACAAGATTGGTTAAAAACCTTAATTGGATTAGAATAAGCATAGGGAGGACGAAAAATGACCTATATGTTCAACCAATGACACAAAATCACTTATTGGATGCACAAGATTGGTTAAAAACCCTAATTGGATTAGAATAGGCCAAGGGAGGACGAAAATTACCTAAATGTTCAACCAATGACACAAAATCACTTATTGGATGCACAAGATTGGTGAAACACCGTAATTGGATTAGAATAAGTCGAAGGATGACGAAGAATGACGTAAATGTTTAACCAATGACACAAAATCACTTATTAAATGCTCAAGATTGGTTAAAAACCCTAATTGGATTAGAATAAGTCGAAGGATGACGAAAATGACCTAAATGTTCAACCAATGACACAAAAGCACATATTGGATGCACAAGATTGGTTAAAAACCATAATTGGATTAGAATAAGCCTAAGGAGGACGATAATGACCTAAATGTTCAACCAATGACACAAAATTACTTATTGGATGCACAAGATTGGTTAAAAACCCTAATTTGATTAGAATAAGTCGAAGGATGACGAAAAATACCTAAATGTTCAACCAATGACACAAAATCACATATTGGATGCACAAGATTGATTAAAAACCCTAATTGGATTAGAATAAGCCTAGGAACGACGAAAATAACCTAAATGTTCAACCAATGACACAAACACACTTTTTGGATGCACAAGATTGGTTAAAAACCCTAATTGGATGAGAATAACCCAAGGGAGGACGAAAATGACCTGAAAGTTCTACCAATGACACAAAATTACCTATTGGATGCACAAGATTGGTTAAAAACCCTAATTGGATTAGAATAAGCCTTTGGAGGATGAAAATGACGTAAATGTTCAACCAATGACACAAAATCACTTATTGGATGCACAAGATTGGTTAAAAACCCTAATTGGATTAGAATAAGTCGAAGGAGGACGAAAATGACCTAAATGTTCAACCAATGACCCAAAATTACCTATTGGATGCACAAGATTGGTTGAAAACCCTAATGGGATTAGAATAAGCCTAGGGAGGACGAAAAATGACATAAATGTTCAACCAATGACACAAAATCACTTATTGGATGCACAAGATTGGTTAAAAACCCTAATTGGATTAGAATAGGCCAAGGGAGGACGAAAATGACCTAAATGTACAACAAATGATACAAAATTACCTATTGGATGCACAAGATTGGTTAAAAACCCTAATTGGACTAGAATATGCCTAGGGAGGACGAAAATGACCTAAATGTTCAATCAATGACACAAACGCATTATTTGGATGCACAAGATAGGTTAAACCCTAATTGGATTAGAATAAGCCAAGGGAGGGCGAAAATGACCTAAATGTTCAACCAATGACACAAAATCACTTATTGGATGCACAAGATTGGTTAAAAACCCTAATTGGATTAGAATAGGCCAAGGGAGGACCAAAGTGACCTAAATGTTCAACCAATGACACAAAATCACTTATTGGATGCACAAGATTGGTTAAAAACCCTAATTGGATTAGAATAAGCCTTGGGAGGACGAAATTGACCTAAATGTTCAACCAAATACACAAAATCACTTGTTGGATTCAAAACATTGTTTAAAAACCCTAATTGGATTAGAATAAGCCTAGGGAGGACGAAAATGACCTATATGTTTAACCCATGACACAAAATCACTTATTGGATGCACAAGATTGGTTAAAGACCCTAATTGGATTAGAATAACTCTAGGGAGGACGAAAACAACCAAAATGTTCAACCAATGACACAAAATCAATTATTGGAGGCACAAGATAGGTTAAAAACCCTATTTGGATTAGAATAAGCCTAGGGACAACAAAAATGACCTAAATGTTCAACCAAATACACAAAATCACTTATTGGATTCAAAAGATTGGTTAAAATCTCTAATTGGATTAGAATAAGCCTTGGGTGGACGAAAATGACCTAAATGTTCAACCAAATACACAAAATCACTTATTGGATTCAAAAGATTGGTTAAAAACCCTAATTGGATTAGAATAAGCCTAGGGAGGACGAAAATGACCTATATGTTTAACCCATGACACAAAATCACTAATTGGATGCACAAGATTGGTTAAAAACCCTAATTGGATTAGAATAACTCTAGGGAGGACGAAAACAACCAAAATGTTCAACCAATGACACAAAATCAATTATTGGAGGCACAAGATTGGTTAAAAACCCTAATTGGATTAGAATAAGCCTAGGGACGACAAAAATGACCTAAATGTTCAACCAAATACACAAAATCACTTATTGGATTCAAAAGATTGGTTAAAAACCCTAATTGGATTAGAATAAGTCTAGGGAGGGCGAAAATGACCGAAATGTTCAATAAATGACACAGAATCACTTATTGGATTCAAAAGATTGGTTAAAAACCCTAATTGGATTAGAATAAGCCTAGGGACGACGAAAATGACCTAAATGTTCAACCAAATACACAAAATCACTTATTGGATTCAAAAGATTGGTTAAAAACCCTAATTGGATTAGAATAAGCCTAGGGAGGAGGAAAATGACCGAAATGTTCAATCAATGACACAAAATCACTTATTGGATGCACAAGATTAGTTAAAAACCCTAATTGGATTACAATAAGCCCAGGGAGGACGAAAATGACCTATATGTTTAATCCATGACACAAAATCACTTATTGGATGCACAAGATTGGTTAAAAACCCTAATTGGATTAGAATAACCCTAGGGAGGACGAAAACAACCAAAATGTTCAACCAATGACACAAAATTAATTATTGGAGGCAAAAGATTGGTTAAAAACCCTAATTGGATTAGAATAAGCCTAGGGACGACGAAAATGACCTAAATATTCAACCAAATACACAAATTCACTTATTGGATTCAAAAGATTGGTTAAAAACCCTAATTGGATTAGAATATGCCTAGGGAGGACAAAAATGACCGAAATGTTTAATCAATGACACAAAATCACTTATTGGATGCACAAGATTGGTTAAAAACCCTAATTGGATTAGAATAAGCCTAGGGAGCACGAAAATGACCTATATGTTTAACCCATGACACAAAATCACTTATTGGACGCACAAGATTGGTTAAAAACCCTAATTGGATTAGAATAACCCTAGGGAGGACGAAAACAACCAAAATGTTCAACCACTGACATAAAATCAATTATTGGAGGCACAAGATTGGTTAAAAACCCTAATTGGATTAGAATAACCTAGGGAGGACAAAAATGACCTAAATATTCAACCAAATACACAAAATCACTTATTGGATTCAAAAGATTGGTTAAAAACCCTAATTGGACTAGAATATGCCTATGGAGGACGAAAATGACCTAAATGTTCAATCAATGACACAAAATCACTTATTGGATGCACAAGATCAGTTAAAAACCCTAATTGGATTAGAATAAACCTAGGGAGGACGAAAATGACCTATATGTTTAACCCATGACACAAAATCACTTATTGGACGCACAAGATTGGTTAAAAACCCTAATTGGATTAGAATAACTTTAGGGAGGACGAAAACATCCAAAATGTTCAACCAATGACACAAAATCAATTATTGGAGGCACAAGATTGGTTAAAAACCCTAATTGGATTAGAATAAGCCTAGGGACGACAAAAATGACCTAAATGTTCAACCAAATACACAAAATCACTTATTGGATTCAAAAGATTGGTTAAAATCTCTAATTGGATTAGAATAAGCCTTGGGAGGACGAAAATGACCTAAATGTTCAACCAAATACACAAAATCACTTATTGGATTCAAAAGATTGGTTAAAAACCCTAATTGGATTAGAATAAGCCTAGGGAGGACGAAAATGACCTAAATGTTCAATCAATGACACAAAGCCACTTGTTGGATGCACAAGATCAGTTAAAAACCCTAATTGGATTAGAATAAGCCTAGGGACGACAAAAATGACCTAAATGTTCAACCAAATACACAAAATCACTTATTCGATTCAAAAGATTGGTTTAAAACCCTAATTGGATTAGAATAAGCCTAGGGAGGACGAAAATGACTGAAATGTTCAATCAATGACACAAAATCATTTATTGGATGCACAAGATTGGTTAAAAACCCTAATTGGATTAGAATAACCCTAGGGAGGACGAAAACAACCAAAATGTTCAACCAATGACACAAAATCAATTATTGGAGGCACAAGATTGGTTAAAAACCCAAATTGGATTAGAATAAGCCTAGGGAGGACGAAAATGACCTAAATGTTCAACCAAAAACACAAAATCACTTATTGGATTCAAAAGATTGGTTAAAAACCCTAATTGGATTAGAATAAGCCTAGGGAGGACAAAAATGACCGAAATGTTCAATCAATGACACAAAATCACTTATTGGATGCACAAGATTGGTTAAAAACCCTAATTGGATTAGAATAACCCTAGGGAGGACGAAAACAACCAAAATGTTCAACCACTGACATAAAATCAATTATTGGAGGCACAAGATTGGTTAAAAACCCTAATTGGATAAGAATAAGCCTAGGGAGGACAAAAATGACCTAAATGTTCAACCAAATACACAAAATCACTTATTGGATTCAAAAGATTGGTTAAAAACCCTAATTGGACTAGAATATGCCTAGGGAGGACGAAAATGACCTAAATGTTCAATCAATGACACAAACGCATTATTTGGATGCACAAGATAGGTTAAACCCTAATTGGATTAGAATAAGCCAAGGGAGGGCGAAAATGACCTAAATGTTCAACCAATGACACAAAATCACTTATTGGATGCACAAGATTGGTTAAAAACCCTAATTGGATTAGAATAGGCCAACGGAGGACGAAAGTGACCTAAATGTTCAACCAATGACACAAAATCACTTATTGGATGCACAAGATTGGTTAAAAACCCTAATTGGATTAGAATAAGCCTTTGGAGGACGAAAATGACGTAAATGTTCAACCAATGACACAAAATCACTTATTGGATGCACAAGATTGGTTAAAAACCCTAATTGGATTAGAATAGGCCAAGGGAAGACGAAAATGACATAAATGTACAACCAATGATACAAAATTACCTATTGGATGCACAAGATTGGTTGAAAACCCTAATGGGATTAGAATAAGCCTAGGGAGGACGAAAATGACCTAAATGTTCAACCAATGACACAAACGGACTATTTGGATGCACAAGATAGGTTAAACCCTAATTGGATTAGAATAAGCCAAGGGAGGGCGAAAATGATCTACATGTTCAACCAATGACACAAAATCACTTATTGGATGCACAAGATTGGTTAAAAACCCTAATTGGATTAGAATACGCCTAAGGAGGACGATAATGACCTAAATGTTCAACCAATGACACAAAATTACTTATTGGATGCACAAGATTGGTTAAAAACCCTAATTTGATTAGAATAAGTCGAAGGATGACGAAAAATACCTAAATGTTCAACCAATGACACAAAATCACATATTGGATGCACAAGATTGATTAAAAACCCTAATTGGATTAGAGTAAGCCTAGGGACGACGAAAATAACCTAAATGTTCAACCAATGACACAAACGCACTTTTTGGATGCACAAGATTGGTTAAAAACCCTAATTGGATGAGAATAACCCAAGGGAGGACGAAAATGACCTAAATGTTCTACCAATGACAAAAAATCACCTATTGGATGCACAAGATTGGTTAAAAACCCTAATTGGATTAGAATAAGCCTAAGGAGGACGAAAATGACCTAAATGTTCAACCAATGACACAAAATCACTTATTGGATGCACAAGATTGGTTAAAAACCCTAATTGGATTAGAATAGGCCAAGGGAGGACGAAAGTGACCTAAATGTTCAACCAATGACACAAAATCACTTATTGGATGCACAAGATTGGTTAAAAACCCTAATTTGATTAGAATAAGTCGAAGGATGACCAAAAATACCTAAATATTCAACAATGACACAAAATCACATATTGCATGCACAATATTGATTAAAAACCCTAATTCGATTAGAATAAGCCTAGGGACGACGAAAATGACCTAAATGTTCAACCCATGACACAAACGCACTTTTTGGATGCACAAGATTGGTTAAAAACCCTAATTGGATTAGAGTAACCCAAGGGAGGACGAAACTAAACTAAATGTTCAACCAATGATACAAAATTACCTATTGGATGCACAAGATTGGTTAAAAACCCTAATTGGATTAGAATAAGCCTAAGGAGGACGAAAATGACCTAAATGTTCAACCAATGACACAAAATCACTTATTGGATGCACAAGATTGGTTAAAAACCCTAATTGGATTAGAATAAGCCAAGGGGGGACGAAAATGACCTAAATGTTCAACCAATGACACAAAATCACTTATTGGATGCACAAGATTGGTTAAAAACCCAAATTCGATTACAATAAGTCGAACGATGACGAAAATTACCTAAATGTTCAACCAATGACACAAACGCACTTTTCGGATGCACAAGATTGGTTAAAAACCCTAAATGGATTAGAGTAACCCAAGGGAGGACGAAAATAACCTAAATGTTCAACCAATGATACAAAATTACCTATTGGATGCACAAGATTGGTTAAAAACCCTAATTGGATTAAAATAAGCCTAGGGAGGACGAAAAATGACCTATATATTCAACCAATGACACAAAATCACTTATTGGATGCACAAGATTGGTTAAAAACCCTAATTGGATTAGAATAAGCCAAGGGAGGACGAAAATGACCTAAATGTTCAACCAATGACACAAAATCACTTATTGGATGCACAAGATTGGTTAAAAACCCTAATTGGATTAGAATAAGTCGAAGGACGACGAAAACGACCTAATGTTCGACCAATGACACAAAATCACATCTTGGATGCACAAGATTGGTTAAAAACCCTAATTGGATTAGAATAAGTCGAAGGAGGACGAAAATGACCCAAATTTTCAACCAATGACACAAAATTACCTATTGGATGCACAAGATTGGTTGAAAACCCTAATGGGATTAGAATAAGCCTAGGGAGGACGAAAAATGACATAAATGTTCAACCAATGACACAAAATCACTTATTGGATGCACAAGATTGGTTAAAAACCCTAATTGGATTAGAATAGGCCAAGGGAGGACGAAAATGACCTAAATGTTCAACCAATGACACAAAATCACTTGTTGGATGCACAAGATTGGTTAAAAACCCTAATTGGATTAGAATAAGCCTATGGAGGACGAAAATGACGTAAATGTTCAACCAATAACACAAAATCACTTATTGGATGGACAAAATTGGTTAAAACCCCTAATTGGATTAGAATAAGCTTAAGGAGGACGAAAAATGACCTATATGTTCAACCGATGACACAAAATCACTTATTGGATGTACAAGATTGTTTAAAAACCCTAATTGGATTAGAATAAGCCAAGGGGGGACGAAAATGACCTAAATGTTCAACCGATGACACAAAATTACTTATAGGATGGACAAAATTGGTTAAAACCCCTAATTTGACTAAAATAAGCCTATAGAGGACGAAAAATGACCTATATGTTCAACCGATGACACAAAATCACTTATTGGATGCACAAGATTGGTTAAAAACCCTAATTGGATTAGAATAAGCCAAGGGGGGACGAAAATGACCTAAATGTTCAACCAATGACACAAAATCACTTATTGGATGCACAAGATTGGTTAAAAACCCTAATTGGATTAGAATAAGTCGAAGGATGACGAAAATTACCTAAATGTTCAACCAATGACACAAAATCACATATTGGATGCACAAGATTGGTTAAAAACCCTAATTGGATTAGAATAAGCCTTGGGAGGACGAAAAATGACATAAATGTTCAACCAATGACACAAAATCACTTATTGGATGCACAAGATTGGTTAAAAACCCTAATTGGATTAGAATAGGCCGAGGGAGGACGAAAATGACCTAAATGTTCAACCAATGACACAAAATCACTTATTGGATGCACAAGATTGGTTAAAAACCCTAATTGGATTAGAATAAGCCAAGGGGGGACGAAAATGACCTAAATGTTCAACCAATGACACAAAATCACTTATTGGATGCACAAGATTGGTTAAAAACCCTAATTGGATTAGAATAAGCCAAGGGGGGACGAAAATGACCTAAATGTTCAAGCAATGACACAAAATCACTTGTTGGATGCACAACATTGGTTAAAAACCCTAATTGGATTAGAATAAGCCTAGGGAGGACGAAAATGACCTAAATGTTCAACCAATGACACAAAATCACTTATTGGATGCACAAGATTGGTTAAAAACCCTAATTGGATTAGAATAAGCCTAAGGAGGACGAAAATGACCTAAATGTTCAACCAACGACACAAAATCACTTATTGGATGCACAAGATTGGTTAAAAACCCTAATTGGATTAGAATAAGCCAAGGGGGGACGAAAATGACCTAAATGTTCAACCAATGACACAAAATCACTTATTGGATGCACAAGATTGGTTAAAAACCCTAATTGGATTAGAATAAGCCTAGGGAGGACGAAAATGACCTAAATGTTCAACCAATGACACAAAATCACTTATTCGATGCACAAGATTGGTTAAAAACCCTAATTGGATTAGAATAAGCCTAGGGAGGACGAAAATGACCTAAATGTTCAACCAATGACACAAAATCACATATTGGATGCACAAGATTGGTTAAAAACCCTAATTGGAATAGAAAAACCCTAGAGAGGACGAAAATGACCTAAATGTTCAACCAATGACACAAAATCACATATTGGATGCACAAGATTGGTTAAAAACCCTAATTGGATTAGAATAAGCCTAGGGAGGACGAAAATGACCTAAATGTTCAACCAATGACACAAAATCACTTGTTGGATGCACAAGATTGGTTAAAAACCCTAATTGGATTAGAATAAGCCAAGGGAGGACGAAAATGACCTAAATGTTCAACCAATGACACAAAATCACTTATTGGATGCACAAGATTGGTTAAAAACCCTAATTGGATTAGAATAAGTCGAAGGAGGACGAAAACGACTTAATGTTGTACCAATGACACAAAATCACATATTGGATGCACAAGATTGGTTAAAAACCCTAATTGGATTAGAATAAGTCGTAGGAGGACGAAAATGACCTAAATGTTCAATCAATGACACAAAATTACCTATTGGATGCACAAGATAGGTTGAAAACCGTAATGGGATTAGAATAACCTTAGGGAGGACAAAAAATGACATAAATGTTCAACCAATGACACAAAATCACTTATTGGATGCACAAGATTGGTTAAAAACCCTAATTGGATTTGAATAGGCTAAGAGAGGACGAAAATGACCTAAATGTTCAACCAATGATACAAAATTACCTATTGGATGCACAAGCTTGGTTAAAAACCCTAATTGGATTAGAATAAGCCTTTGGAGGACGAAAATGACGTAAATGTTCAACCAATGACACAAAATCACTTATTGGATGCACAAGATTGGTTAAAAACCTTAATTGGATTAGAATAAGTCGAAGGAGGACGAAAACGACTTAATGTTCTACCAATGACACAAAATCACATATTGGATGCACAAGATTGGTTAAAAACCCTAATTGGATTAGAATAAGTCGTAGGAGGACGAAAATGACCTAAATGTTCAACCAATGACACAAAATTACCTATTGGATGCACAAGATAGGTTGAAAACCCTAATGGGATTAGAATAACCCTAGGGAGGACAAAAAATGACATAAATGTTCAACCCATGACACAAACGCACTTATTCGATGCACAAGATTGGTTAAAAACCCTAATTGGATTAGAATAGGCTAAGAGAGGACGAAAATGACCTAAATGTTCAACCAATGATACAAAATTACCTATTGGATGCACAAGCTTGGTTAAAAACCCTAATTGGATTAGAATAAGCATAGGGAGGACGAAAAATGACATAAATGTTCAACCAATGACACAAAAACACTTATTGGATGCACAAGATTGGTTAAAAACCCTAATTGGATTAGAATAGGCCAAGGGAAGACGAAAATGACCTAAATGTTCAACCAATGACACAAAATCGCATATTGGATGCACAAGATTGGTTGAAAACCCTAATTTGATTAGAATAAGCCTAAGGAGGACGATAATGACCTAAATGTTCAACCAATGACACAAAATTACTTATTGGATGCACAAGATTGGTTAAAAACCCTAATTTGATTAGAATAAGTCGAAGGATGACGAAAAATACATAAATGTTCAACCAATGACACAAAATCACTTATTGGATGCACAAGATTGTTTAAAAACCCTAATTTGATTAGAATACGCCTATGGAGGACGATAATGACCTAAATGTTCAACCAATGACACAAAATCACATATTGCATGCACAATATTGATTAAAAACCCTAATTGGATTAGAATAAGCCTAGGGACAATGAAAATGACTTAAATGTTCAACCCATGACACAAACGCACTTTTTGGATGCACAAGATTGGTTAAAAGCCCTAATTGGATTAGAGTAACACAAGGGAGGACGAAAATAACCTAAATGTTCAACCAATGATACAAAATTACCTATTGGATGCACAAGATTGGTTAAAAACCCTAATTGGATTAAAATAAGCCTAGGGAGGACGAAAAATGACCTATATGTTCAACCAATGACACAAAATCACTTATTGGATGCACAAGATTGGTTAAAAACCCTAATTGGATTAGAATAAGCCAAGGGAGGACGAAAATGACATAAATGTTCAACCAATGACACAAAATCACTTATTGGATGCACAAGATTGGTTAAAAACCCTAATTGGATTAGAATAAGTCGAAGGAGGACGAAAACGACTTAATGTTCTACCAATGACACAAAATCACATATTGGATGCACAAGATTGGTTAAAAACCCTAATTGGATTAGAATAAGTCGTAGGAGGACGAAAATGACCTAAATGTTCAACCAATGACACAAAATTATCTATTGGATGCACAAGATAGGTTGAAAACCCTAATGGGATTAGAATAACCCTAGGGAGGACAAAAAATGACATAAATGTTCAACCCATGACACAAACGCACTTCTTGGATGCACAAGATTGGTTAAAAACCCTAATTGGATTAGAATAGGCTAAGAGAGGACGAAAATGACCTAAATGTTCAACCAATGATACAAAATTACCTATTGGATGCACAAGCTTGGTTAAAAACCCTAATTGGATTAGAATAAGCATAGGGAGGACGAAAAATGACATAAATGTTCAACCAATGACACAAAAACACTTATTGGATGCACAAGATTGGTTAAAAACCCTAATTAGATTAGAATAAGCATAGGGAGGACGAAAAATGACCTATATGTTCAACCAATGACACAAAATCACTTATTGGATGCACAAGATTGGTTAAAAACCCTAATTGGATTAGAATAAACCAAAGGAGGACAAAAATGACCTAAATGTTCAACCAATGACACAAAATCACTTATTGGATGCACAAGATTGGTTAAAAACCCTAATTGGATTAGAATAAGCCTTTGGAGGACGAAAATGACATAAATGTTCAACCAATGACACAAAATCACTTATTGGATGCACAAGATTTATTAAAAACCCTAATTGGATTAGAATAAGTCGAAGGAGGACGAAAATGACCTAAATGTTCAACCAATGACCCAAAATTACCTATTGGATGGACAAGATTGGTTGAAAACGCTAATGGGATTAGAATAAGCCTAGGGAGGACGAAAAAAGACATAAATGTTCAACCAATGACACAAAATCACTTATTGGATGCATAAGACTGGTTAAAAACCCTAATTGGATTAGAATAGTCCAAGGGAGGACGAAAATGACCTAAATGTTCAACCAATGATACAAAATTACCTATTGGATGCATAAGATTGGTTGAAAACCCTAATGGGATTAGAATAAGCCTAGGGAGGACGAAAATGACCTAAATGTTCAACTAATGACACA
>JBBPBQ010000004.1:29071367-29094489 GCA_037974755.1 Cicer yamashitae
AATAAGTCGAACGATGACGAAAATTACCTAAATGTTCAACCAATGACACAAACGCACTTTTCGGATGCACAAGATTGGTTAAAAACCCTAAATGGATTAGAGTAACCCAAGGGAGGACGAAAATAACCTAAATGTTCAACCAATGATACAAAATTACCTATTGGATGCACAAGATTGGTTAAAAACCCTAATTGGATTAAAATAAGCCTAGGGAGGACGAAAAATGACCTATATATTCAACCAATGACACAAAATCACTTATTGGATGCACAAGATTGGTTAAAAACCCTAATTGGATTAGAATAAGCCAAGGGAGGACGAAAATGACCTAAATGTTCAACCAATGACACAAAATCACTTATTGGATGCACAAGATTGGTTAAAAACCCTAATTGGATTAGAATAAGTCGAAGGAGGACGAAAACGACTTAATGTTCTACCAATGACACAAAATCACATATTGGATGCACAAGATTGGTTAAAAACCCTAATTGGATTAGAATAAGTCGTAGGAGGACGAAAATGACCTAAATGTTCAACCAATGACACAAAATTACCTATTGGATGCACAAGATAGGTTGAAAACCCTAATGGGATTAGAATAACCCTAGGGAGGACAAAAAATGACATAAATGTTCAACCCATGACACAAACGCACTTCTTGGATGCACAAGATTGGTTAAAAACCCTAATTGGATTAGAATAGGCTAAGAGAGGACGAAAATGACCTAAATGTTCAACCAATGATACAAAATTACCTATTGGATGCACAAGCTTGGTTAAAAACCCTAATTGGATTAGAATAAGCATAGGGAGGACGAAAAATGACATAAATGTTCAACCAATGACACAAAAACACTTATTGGATGCACAAGATTGGTTAAAAACCCTAATTAGATTAGAATAAGCATAGGGAGGACGAAAAATGACCTATATGTTCAACCAATGACACAAAATCACTTATTGGATGCACAAGATTGGTTAAAAACCCTAATTGGATTAGAATAAACCAAAGGAGGACAAAAATGACCTAAATGTTCAACCAATGACACAAAATCACTTATTGGATGCACAAGATTGGTTAAAAACCCTAATTGGATTAGAATAAGCCTTTGGAGGACGAAAATGACATAAATGTTCAACCAATGACACAAAATCACTTATTGGATGCACAAGATTTATTAAAAACCCTAATTGGATTAGAATAAGTCGAAGGAGGACGAAAATGACCTAAATGTTCAACCAATGACCCAAAATTACCTATTGGATGGACAAGATTGGTTGAAAACGCTAATGGGATTAGAATAAGCCTAGGGAGGACGAAAAAAGACATAAATGTTCAACCAATGACACAAAATCACTTATTGGATGCATAAGACTGGTTAAAAACCCTAATTGGATTAGAATAGTCCAAGGGAGGACGAAAATGACCTAAATGTTCAACCAATGATACAAAATTACCTATTGGATGCATAAGATTGGTTGAAAACCCTAATGGGATTAGAATAAGCCTAGGGAGGACGAAAATGACCTAAATGTTCAACTAATGACACAAACGCACTATTTGGATGCACAAGATAGGTTAAACCCTAATTGGATTAGAATAAGCCAAGGGAGGGCGAAAATGACCTAAATGTTCAACCAATGACACAAAATCACTTATTGGATGCACAATATTGATTAAAAACCCTAATTGGAATAGAATAAGCCTAGGGACGACGAAAATGACCTAAATGTTCAACCCATGACACAAACGCACTTTTTGGATGCACAAGATTGGTTAAAAACCCTAATTGGATGAGAATAACCCAAGGGAGGACGAAAATGACCTAAATGTTCATCCAATGACACAAAATTACCTATTGGATGCACAAGATTGGTTAAAAACCCTAATTGGATTAGAATAAGCCTAAGGAGGACAAAAATGACCTAAATGTTCAACCAATGACACAAAATCACTTATTGGATGCACAAGATTGGTTAAAAACCCTAATTGGATTAGAATAAGCCAAGGGAGGACGAAAATGACCTAAATGTCAAACCAATGACACAAAATCACTTATTGGATGCACAAGATTGGTTAAAAACCCTAATTGGATTAGAATAGGCCAAGGGAGGAAGAAAGTGACCTAAATGTTCAACCAATGACACAAAATCACTTATTGGATGCACAAGATTGGTTAAAAACCCTAATTTGATTAGAATAAGTCGAAGGATGACCAAAAATACCTAAATATTCAACAATGACACAAAATCACATATTGCATGCACAATATTGATTAAAAACCCTAATTGGATTAGAATAAGCCTAGGGACGACGAAAATGACCTAAATGTTCAACCCATGACACAAACGCACTTTTTCGATGCACAAGATTGGTTAAAAACCCTAATTGGATTAGAGTAACCCAAGGGAGGACGAAACTAACCTAAATGTTCAACCAATGATACAAAATTACCTATTGGATGCACAAGATTGGTTAAAAACCCTAATTAGATTAGAATAAGCATAGGGAGGACGAAAAATGACCTATATGTTCAACCAATGACCCAAAATCACTTATTGGATGCACAAGATTGGTTAAAAACCCTAATTGGATTAGAATAAACCAAAGGAGGACAAAAATGACCTAAATGTTCAACCAATGACACAAAATCACTTATTTGATGCACAAGATTGGTTAAAAACCCTAATTGGATTAGAATAAGCCTTTGGAGGACGAAAATGACATAAATGTTCAACCAATGACACAAAATCACTTATTGGATGCACAACATTGGTTAAAAACCCTAATTTGATTAGAATAAGTCGAAGGATGACCAAAAATACCTAAATATTCAACAATGACACAAAATCACATATTGCATGCACAATATTGATTAAAAACCCTAATTGGAATAGAATAAGCCTAGGGACGATGAAAATGACTTAAATGTTCAACCCATGACACAAACGCACTTTTTGGATGCACAAGATTGGTTAAAAGCCCTAATTGGATTAGAGTAACCCAAGGGAGGACGAAACTAAACTAAATGTTCAACCAATGATACAAAATTACCTATTGGATGCACAAGATTGGTTAAAAACCCTAATTGGATTAGAATAAGCCTAAGGAGGACGAAAATGACCTAAATGTTCAACCAATGACACAAAATCACTTATTGGATGCACAAGATTGGTTAAAAACCCTAATTGGATTAGAATAAGCCAAGGGGGGACGAAAATGACCTAAATGTTCAACCAATGACACAAAATCACTTATTGGATGCACAAGATTGGTTAAAAACCCAAATTCGATTACAATAAGTCGAACGATGACGAAAATTACCTAAATGTTCAACCAATGACACAAACGCACTTTTCGGATGCACAAGATTGGTTAAAAACCCTAAATGGATTAGAGTAACCCAAGGGAGGACGAAAATAACCTAAATGTTCAACCAATGATACAAAATTACCTATTGGATGCACAAGATTGGTTAAAAACCCTAATTGGATTAAAATAAGCCTAGGGAGGACGAAAAATGACCTATATGTTCAACCAATGACACAAAATCACTTATTGGATGCACAAGATTGGTTAAAAACCCTAATTGGATTAGAATAAGCCAAGGGAGGACGAAAATGACCTAAATGTTCAACCAATGACACAAAATCACTTATTGGATGCACAAGATTGGTTAAAAACCCTAATTGGATTAGAATAAGTCGAAGGAGGACGAAAACGACTTAATGTTGTACCAATGACACAAAATCACATATTGGATGCACAAGATTGGTTAAAAACCCTAATTGGATTAGAATAAGTCGTAGGAGGACGAAAATGACCTAAATGTTCAACCAATGACACAAAATTACCTATTGGATGCACAAGATAGGTTGAAAACCCTAATGGGATTAGAATAACCCTAGGGAGGACAAAAAATGACATAAATGTTCAACCCATGACACAAACGCACTTATTCGATGCACAAGATTGGTTAAAAACCCTAATTGGATTAGAATAGGCTAAGAGAGGACGAAAATGACCTAAATGTTCAACCAATGATACAAAATTACCTATTGGATGCACAAGCTTGGTTAAAAACCCTAATTGGATTAGAATAAGCATAGGGAGGACGAAAAATGACATAAATGTTCAACCAATGACACAAAAACACTTATTGGATGCACAAGATTGGTTAAAAACCCTAATTGGATTAGAATAGGCCAAGGGAGGACGAAAATGACCTAAATGTTCAACCAATGATACAAAATTACCTATTGGATGCACAAGATTGGTTGAAAACCCTAATGGGATTAGAATAAGCCTAGGGAGGACGAAAATGACCTAAATGTTCAACCAATGACACAAACGCACTATTTGGATGTACAAGATAGGTTAAACCCTAATTGGATTAGAATAAGCCACGGGAGGGCGAAAATGACCTAAATGTTCAACCAATGACACAAAATCACTTATTGAATGCACAATATTGATTAAAAACCATAATTGGATTAGAATAAGCCTAGGGACGACGAAAATGACTTAAATGTTCAACCCATGACACAAACGCACTTTTTGGATGCACAAGATTGGTTAAAAACCCTAATTGGATGAGAATAACCCAAGGGAGGAAGAAAATGACCTAAATGTTCAACAAATAACACAAAATCACTTATTGGATGCACAAGATTGGTTAAAAACCCTAATTGGATTAGAATAAGCCAAGGGGGGACGAAAATGACCTAAATGTTCAACCAATGACACAAAATCACTTATTGGATGCACAAGATTGGTTAAAAACCCAAATTGGATTAGAATAAGTCGAACGATGACGAAAATTACCTAAATGTTCAACCAATGACACAAACGCACTTTTCGGATGCACAAGATTGGTTAAAAACCCTAAATGGATTAGAGTAACCCAAGGGAGGACGAAAATAACCTAAATGTTCAACCAATGATACAAAATTACCTATTGGATGCACAAGATTGGTTAAAAACCCTAATTGGATTAAAATAAGTCGAAGGAGGACGAAAATGACCTAAATGTTCAACCAATGATACAAAATTACCTGTTGGCTGCACAAGACTGGTTGAAAACCCTAATGGGATTAGAAAAAGCCTAGGGAGGACGAAAATGACCTAAATGTTCAACCAATGACACAAACGCACTATTTGGATGCACAAGATAGGTTAAACCCTAATTGGATTACAATAACCCAAGGGAGGGCGAAAATGACCTAAATGTTCAACCAATGACACAAAATCACTTATTGGATGCACAATATTGATTAAAAACCATAATTGGATTAGAATAAGCCTAGGGACGACGAAAATGACCTAAATGTTCAACCCATGACACAAACGCACTTTTTGGATGCACAAGATTGGTTAAAAACCCTAATTGGATGAGAATAACCCAAGGGAGGAAGAAAATGACCTAAATGTTCAACAAATAACACAAAATCACTTATTGGATGCACAAGATTGGTTAAAAACCCTAATTGGATTAGAATAAGCCAAGGGGGGACGAAAATGACCTAAATGTTCAACCAATGACACAAAATCACTTATTGGATGCACAAGATTGGTTAACAACCCTAATTGGATTAGAATAAGTCGAACGTTGACGAAAATTACCTAAATGTTCAACCAATGACACAAACGCACTTTTCGGATGCACAAGATTGGTTAAAAATCCTACATGGATTAGAGTAACCCAAGGGAGGACGAAAATAACCTAAATGATCAGCCAATGATACAAAATTACCTATTGGATGCACAAGATTGGTTAAAAACCCTAATTGGATTAGAATAAGCCTAGGGAGGACGAAAAATGACCTATATGTTCAACCAATGACACAAAATCACTTATTGGATGCACAAGATTGGTTAAAAACCCTAATTGGATTAGAATAAGCCAAGGGAGGACGAAAATGACCTAAATGTTCAACCAATGACACAAAATCACTTATTGGATGCACAAGATTGGTTAAAAACCCTAATTGGATTAGAATAAGCCAAGGGGGGACGAAAATGACCTAAATGTTCAACCAATGACACAAAATCACTTATTGGATGCACAAGATTGGCTAAAAACCCTAATTGGATTAGAATAACTCGAACGATGACGAAAAATACCAAATTGTTCAACCAATGACACAAACGCACTATTTGGATGCACAAGATTGGTTAAAAACCCTAATTGGATTAGAATAAGCCAAGGGGGGACGAAAATGACCTAAATGTTCAACCAATGACACAAAATCACTTATTGGATGCACAAGATTGGTTAAAAACCCTAATTGGATTAGAATAAGTCGAAGGATGACGAAAATTACCTAAATGTTCAACCAATGACACAAAATCACTTATTGGATGCACAAGATTGGTTAAAAATCCTAATTGGATTAAAATAAGTCGAAGGATGACGAAAATGACCTAAATGTTCAACCAATGACGCAAAATCACATATTGGATGCACAAGATTGGGTAAAAACCCTAATTGGATTAGAATAAGCCAAGGGGGGACGAAAATGACCTAAATGTTCAACCAATGATACAAAATTATCTATTTGATGCACTAGATTGGTTAAAAACCCTAATTGGATTAGAATAAGCCTATGCAGGACGAAAATGACCTAAATGTTCAACCAATGACACAAAATCACATATTGGAGGCACAAGATTGGTTAAAAACCCTAATTGGATTAGAATAAGCCAAGGGAGGACGAAAATGACCTAAATGTTCAACCAATGATACAAAATTACCTATTTGATGCACAAAATTGGTTAAAAACCCTAATTGGATTAGAATAAGCCTAAGGAGGACGAAAATTACCTAAATGTTCAACCAATGACACAAAATCACTTATTGGATGCACAAGATTGGTTAAAAACCCTAATTGGATTAGAATAAGCCAAGGGGGGACGAAAATGACCTAAATGTTCAACCAATGACACAAAATCACTTATTGGATGCACAAGATTGGTTAAAAACCCAAATTCGATTAGAATAAGTCGAACGATGACGAAAATTACCTAAATGTTCAACCAATGACACAAACGCACTTTTCGGATGCACAAGATTGGTTAAAAACCCTAAATGGATTAGAGTAACCCAAGGGAGGACGAAAATAACCTAAATGTTCAACCAATGATACAAAATTACCTATTGGATGCACAAGATTGGTTAAAAACCCTAATTGGATTAAAATAAGCCTAGGGAGGACGAAAAATGACCTATATGTTCAACCAATGACACAAAATCACTTATTGGATGCACAAGATTGGTTAAAAACCCTAATTCGATTAGAATAAGCCAAGGGAGGACGAAAATGACCTAAATGTTCAACCAATGACACAAAATCACTTATTGGATGCACAAGATTGGTTAAAAACCCTAATTGGATTAGAATAAGTCGAAGGAGGACGAAAACGACTTAATGTTGTACCAATGACACAAAATCACATATTGGATGCACAAGATTGGTTAAAAACCCTAATTGGATTAGAATAAGTCGTAGGAGGACGAAAATGACCTAAATGTTCAACCAATGACACAAAATTACCTATTGGATGCACAAGATAGGTTGAAAACCCTAATGGGATTAGAATAACCCTAGGGAGGACAAAAAATGACATAAATGTTCAACCCATGACACAAACGCACTTATTGGATGCACAAGATTGGTTAAAAACCCTAATTGGATTAGAATAGGCTAAGAGAGGACGAAAATGACCTAAATGTTCAACCAATGATACAAAATTACCTATTGGATGCACAAGCTTGGTTAAAAACCCTAATTGGATTAGAATAAGCATAGGGAGGACGAAAAATGACATAAATGTTCAACCAATGACACAAAAACACTTATTGGATGCACAAGATTGGTTAAAAACCCTAATTGGATTGGAATAGGCCAAGGGAAGACGAAAATGACCTAAATGTTCAACCAATGACACAAAATCGCATATTGGATGCACAAGATTGGTTGAAAACCCTAATTTGATTAGAATAAGCCTAAGGAGGACGATAATGACCTAAATGTTCAACCAATGACACAAAATTACTTATTGGATGCACAAGATTGGTTAAAAACCCTAATTTGATTAGAATAAGTCGAAGGATGACGAAAAATACCTAAATGTTCAACCAATGACACAAAATCACTTATTGGATGCACAAGATTGGTTAAAAACCCTAATTTGATTAGAATAAGTCGAAGGATGACCAAAAATACCTAAATATTCAACAATGACACAAAATCACATATTGCATGCACAATATTGATTAAAAACCCTGATTGGATTAGAATAAGCCTAGGGACGATGAAAATGACTTAAATGTTCAACCCATGACACAAACGCACTTTTTGGATGCACAAGATTGGCTAAAAGTCCGAATTGGATTAGAGTAACCCAAGGGAGGACGAAACTAAACTAAATGTTCAACCAATGATACAAAATTACCTATTGGATGCACAAGATTGGTTAAAAACCCTAATTGGATTAGAATAAGCCTAAGGAGGACGAAAATTACCTAAATGTTCAACCAATGACACAAAATCACTTATTGGATGCACAAGATTGGTTAAAAACCCTAATTGGATTAGAATAAGCCAAGGGGGGACGAAAATGACCTAAATGTTCAACCAATGACACAAAATCACTTATTGGATGCACAAGATTGGTTAAAAACCCAAATTCGATTAGAATAAGTCGAACGATGACGAAAATTACCTAAATGTTCAACCAATGACACAAACGCACTTTTCGGATGCACAAGATTGGTTAAAAACCCTAAATGGATTAGAGTAACCCAAGGGAGGACGAAAATAACCTAAATGTTCAACCAATGATACAAAATTACCTATTGGATGCACAAGATTGGTTAAAAACCCTAATTGGATTAAAATAAGCCTAGGGAGGACGAAAAATGACCTATATGTTCAACCAATGACACAAAATCACTTATTGGATGCACAAGATTGGTTAAAAACCCTAATTCGATTAGAATAAGCCAAGGGAGGACGAAAATGACCTAAATGTTCAACCAATGACACAAAATCACTTATTGGATGCACAAGATTGGTTAAAAACCCTAATTGGATTAGAATAAGTCGAAGGAGGACGAAAACGACTTAATGTTGTACCAATGACACAAAATCACATATTGGATGCACAAGATTGGTTAAAAACCCTAATTGGATTAGAATAAGTCGTAGGAGGACGAAAATGACCTAAATGTTCAATCAATGACACAAAATTACCTATTGGATGCACAAGATAGGTTGAAAACCGTAATGGGATTAGAATAACCTTAGGGAGGACAAAAAATGACATAAATGTTCAACCAATGACACAAAATCACTTATTGGATGCACAAGATTGGTTAAAAACCCTAATTGGATTTGAATAGGCTAAGAGAGGACGAAAATGACCTAAATGTTCAACCAATGATACAAAATTACCTATTGGATGCACAAGACTGGTTGAAAACCCTAATGGGATTAGAAAAAGCCTAGGGAGGACGAAAATGACCTAAATGTTCAACCAATGACACAAACGCACTTTTTGGATGCACAAGATTGGTTAAAAACCCTAATTGGATGAGAATAACCCAAGGGAGGACGAAAATGACCTAAATGTTCAACCAATGACACAAAATTACCTATTGGATGCACAAGATTGGTTAAAAACCCTAATTGGATTAGAATAAGCCTAAGGAGGACGAAAATGACCTAAATGTTCAACCAATGACACAAAATCACTTATTGGATGCACAAGATTGGTTAAAAACCCTAATTGGATTAGAATAAGCCAAGGGGGGACGAAAATGACCTAAATGTTCAACCTATGACACAAAATCACTTATTGGATGCACAAGATTGGTTAAAAACCCTAATTAGATTAGAATAAGTCGAAGGATGACGAAAATTACCTAAATGTTCAACCAATGACACAAAATCACTTATTGGATGCACAAGATTGGTTAAAAACCCTAATTGGATTAGAATATGTTGAAGGATGACGAAAATGACCTAAATGTTCAACCATTGACATAAAATCACTTATTGGATGCACAAGATTGGTTAAAAACCCTAATTGGATTAGAATAGGCCAAGGGAGGACGAAAATGACCTAAATGTTCAACCAATGACACAAAATCACTTGTTGGATGCACAAGATTGGTTAAAAACCCTAATTGGATTAGAATAAGCCTATGGAGGACGAAAATGACGTAAATGTTCAACCAATAACACAAAATCACTTATTGGATGGACAAAATTGGTTAAAACCCCTAATTGGATTAGAATAAGCTTAAGGAGGACGAAAAATGACCTATATGTTCAACCGATGACACAAAATCACTTATTGGATGTACAAGATTGTTTAAAAACCCTAATTGGATTAGAATAAGCCAAGGGGGGACGAAAATGACCTAAATGTTCAACCGATGACACAAAATTACTTATAGGATGGACAAAATTGGTTAAAACCCCTAATTTGACTAAAATAAGCCTATAGAGGACGAAAAATGACCTATATGTTCAACCGATGACACAAAATCACTTATTGGATGCACAAGATTGGTTAAAAACCCTAATTGGATTAGAATAAGCCAAGGGGGGACGAAAATGACCTAAATGTTCAACCAATGACACAAAATCACTTATTGGATGCACAAGATTGGTTAAAAACCCTAATTGGATTAGAATAAGTCGAAGGATGACGAAAATTACCTAAATGTTCAACCAATGACACAAAATCACTTATTGGATGCACAAGATTGGTTAAAAACCGTAATTGGATTAGAATAAGTTGAAGGATGACGAAAATGACCTAAATGTTCAACCAATGACATAAAATCACTTATTGGATGCACAAGATTGGTTAAAAACCCTAATTGGATTAGAATAGGCCAAGGGAGGACGAAAATGACCTAAATGTTCAACCAATGACACAAAATCACTTGTTGGATGCACAAGATTGGTTAAAAACCCTAATTGGATTAGAATAAGCCAAGGGGGGACGAAAATGACCTAAATGTTCAACCAATGACACAAAATCACTTATTGGATGCACAAGATTGGTTAAAAACCCAAATTCGATTAGAATAAGTCGAACGATGACGAAAATTACCTAAATGTTCAACCAATGACACAAACGCACTTTTCGGATGCACAAGATTGGTTAAAAACCCTAAATGGATTAGAGTAACCCAAGGGAGGACGAAAATAACCTAAATGTTCAACCAATGATACAAAATTACCTATTGGATGCACAAGATTGGTTAAAAACCCTAATTGGATTAAAATAAGCCTAGGGAGGACGAAAAATGACCTATATGTTCAACCAATGACACAAAATCACTTATTGGATGCACAAGATTGGTTAAAAACCCTAATTGGATTAGAATAAGCCAAGGGAGGACGAAAATGACCTAAATGTTCAACCAATGACACAAAATCATTTATTGGATGCACAAGATTGGTTAAAAACCCTAATTGGATTAGATTAAGCCTAGGGAGGACGAAAAATGACCTATATGTTCAACCAATGACACAAAATCACTTATTGGATGCACAAGATTGGTTAAAAACCATAATTGGATTAGAATAAGCCTAGGGAGGAGGAAAAATGACCTAAATGTTCAACCAATGACACAAAATCACTTATTGGATGCACAAGATTGGTTAAAAACCCTAATCGGATTAGAATAAGCCAAGGGAGGACGAAAATGACCTAAATGTTCAACCAATGACACAAAATCACATATTGGATGCACAAGATTGGTTAAAAACCCTAATTGGATTAGAATAAGCCTAGGGAGGACGAAAATGACCAAAATGTTCAACCAATGACACAAAATCACATATTGGATGCACAAGATTAATTAAAAACCCTAATTGGATTAGAATAAGCCTAGGGAGGACGAAAATGACCTAAATGTTCAACCAATGACACAAAATCACATATTGGATGCACAAGATTGGTTAAAAACCCTAATTGGATTAGAATAAGCCAAGGGAGGACGAAAATGACCTAAATGTTCAACCAATGACACAAAATCACTTATTGGATGCACAAGATTGGTTAAAAACCCTAATTGGATTAGAATAAGTCGAAGGAGGACGAAAACGACTTAATGTTGTACCAATGACACAAAATCACATATTGGATGCACAAGATTGGTTAAAAACCCTAATTGGATTAGAATAAGTCGTAGGAGGATGAAAATGACCTAAATGTTCAACCAATGACACAAAATTACCTATTGGATGCACAAGATAGGTTGAAAACCCTAATGGGATTAGAATAACCCTAGGGAGGACAAAAAATGACATAAATGTTCAACCCATGACACAAACGCACTTATTGGATGCACAAGATTGGTTAAAAACCCTAATTGGATTAGAATAGGCTAAGAGAGGACGAAAATGACCTAAATGTTCAACCAATGATACAAAATTACCTATTGGATGCACAAGCTTGGTTAAAAACCCTAATTGGATTAGAATAAGCATAGGGAGGACGAAAAATGACATAAATGTTCAACCAATGACACAAAAACACTTATTGGATGCACAAGATTGGTTAAAAACCCTAATTGGATTGGAATAGGCCAAGGGAAGACGAAAATGACCTAAATGTTCAACCAATGACACAAAATCGCATATTGGATGCACAAGATTGGTTGAAAACCCTAATTTGATTAGAATAAGCCTAAGGAGGACGATAATGACCTAAATGTTCAACCAATGATACAAAATTACTTATTGGATGCACAAGATTGGTTAAAAACCCTAATTTGATTAGAATAAGTCGAAGGATGACGAAAAATACATAAATGTTCAACCAATGACACAAAATCACTTATTGGATGCACAAGATTGGTTAAAAACCCTAATTTGATTAGAATACGCCTATGGAGGACGATAATGACCTAAATGTTCAACCAATGACACAAAATCACATATTGCATGCACAATATTGATTAAAAACCCTAATTGGATTAGAATAAGCCGAGGGACGATGAAAATGACTTAAATGTTCAACCCATGACACAAACGCACTTTTTGGATGCACAAGATTGGTTAAAAGCCCTAATTGGATTAGAGTAACACAAGGGAGGACGAAACTAAACTAAATGTTCAACCAATGATACAAAATTACCTATTGGATGCACAAGATTGGTTAAAAACCCTAATTGGATTAGAATAAGCCTAAGGAGGACGAAAATGACCTAAATGTTCAACCAATGACACAAAATCACTTATTGGATGCACAAGATTGGTTAAAAACCCTAATTGGATTAGAATAAGCCAAGGGGGGACGAAAATGACCTAAATGTTCAACCGATGACACAAAATCACTTATTGGATGCACAAGATTGGTTAAAAACCCTAATTGGATTAGAATAAGTCGAACGATGACGAAAATTACCTAAATGTTCAACCAATGACACAAACGCACTTTTCGGATGCACAAGATTGGTTAAAAACCCTAAATGGATTAGAGTAACCCAAGGGAGGACGAAAATAACTTAAATGTTCAACCAATGATACAAAATTACCTATTGGATGCACAAGATTGGTTAAAAACCCTAATTGGATTAGAATAAGCCTAGGGAGGACGAAAAATGACCTATATGTTCAACCAATGACACAAAATCACTTATTGGATGCACAAGATTGGTTAAAAACACTAATTGGATTAGAATAAGCCTTTGGAGGACGAAAATGACGTAAATGTTCAACCAATGACACAAAATCACTTATTGGATGCACAAGATTGGTTAAAAACCCTAATTGGATTAGAATAAGTCGAAGGAGGACGAAAACGACTTAATCTTCTACCAATGACACAAAATCACATATTGGATGCACAAGATTGGTTAAAAACCCTAATTGGATTAGAATAAGTCGTAGGAGGACGAAAATGACCTAAATGTTCAATCAATGACACAAAATTACCTATTGGATGCACAAGATAGGTTGAAAACCGTAATGGGATTAGAATAACCTTAGGGAGGACAAAAAATGACATAAATGTTCAACCAATGACACAAAATCACTTATTGGATGCACAAGATTGGTTAAAAACCCTAATTGGATTTGAATAGGCTAAGAGAGGACGAAAATGACCTAAATGTTCAACCAATGATACAAAATTACCTATTGGATGCACAAGCTTGGTTAAAAACCCTAATTGGATTAGAATAAGCCTTTGGAGGACGAAAATGACGTAAATGTTCAACCAATGACACAAAATCACTTATTGGATGCACAAGATTGGTTAAAAACCTTAATTGGATTAGAATAAGTCGAAGGAGGACGAAAACGACTTAATGTTCTACCAATGAAACAAAATCACATATTGGATGCACAAGATTGGTTAAAAACCCTAATTGGATTAGAATAAGTCGTAGGAGGACGAAAATGACCTAAATGTTCAACCAATGACACAAAATTACCTATTGGATGCACAAGATAGGTTGAAAACCCTAATGGGATTAGAATAACCCTAGGGAGGACAAAAAATGACATAAATGTTCAACCCATGACACAAACGCACTTCTTGGATGCACAAGATTGGTTAAAAACCCTAATTGGATTAAAATAGGCTAAGAGAGGACGAAAATGACCTAAATGTTCAACCAATGATACAAAATTACCTATTGGATGCACAAGCTTGGTTAAAAACCCTAGTTGGATTAGAATAAGCATAGGGAGGACGAAAAATGACATAAATGTTCAACCAATGACACAAAAACACTTATTGGATGCACAAGATTGGTTAAAAACCTTAATTGGATTAGAATAGGCCAAGGGAAGACGAAAATGACCTAAATGTTCAACCAATGACACAAAATCACATATTGGATGCACAAGATTGGTTGAAAACCCTAATTTGATTAGAATCAGCCTAAGGAGGACGATAATGACCTAAATGTTCAACCAATGACACAAAATTACTTATTGGATGCACAAGATTGGTTAAAAACCCTAATTTGATTAGAATAAGTCGAAGGATGACGAAAAATACCTAAATGTTCAACCAATGACACAAAATCACTTATTGGATGCACAAGATTGGTTAAAAACCCTAATTTGATTAGAATAAGTCGAAGGAGGACGAAAACGACTTAATGTTCTACCAATGACACAAAATCACATATTGGATGCGCAAGATTGGTTAAAAATCCTAATTGGATTAGAATAAGTCGAAGGAGGACGAAAATGACCTAAATGTTCAACCAATGACACAAAATTACCTATTGGATGCACAAGATAGGTTGAAAACCCTAATGGGATTAGAATAACCCTAGGGAGGACAAAAAATGACATAAATGTTCAACCCATGACACAAACGCACTTCTTGGATGCACAAGATTGGTTAAAAACCCTAATTGGATTAGAATAGGCTAAGAGAGGACGAAAATGACCTAAATGTTCAACCAATGATACAAAATTACCTATTGGATGCACAAGCTTGGTTAAAAACCCTAATTGGATTAGAATAAGCATAGGGAGGACGAAAAATGACATAAATGTTCAACCAATGACACAAAAACACTTATTGGATGCACAAGATTGGTTAAAAACCGTAATTGGATTAGAATAGGCCAAGGGAAGACGAAAATGACCTAAATGTTCAACCAATGACACAAAATCACATATTGGATGCACAAGATTGGGTGAAAACCCTAATTTGATTAGAGTAAGCCTAAGGAGGACGATAATGACCTAAATGTTCAACCAATGACACAAAATTACTTAATGGATGCACAAGATTGGTTAAAAACCCTAATTTGATTAGAATAAGTCGAAGGATGACGAAAAATACCTAAATGTTCAACCAATGACACAAAATCACTTATTGGATGCACAAGATTGGTTAAAAACCCTAATTTGATTAGAATAAGTCGAAGGATGACCAAAAATACCTAAATATTCAACAATGACACAAAATCACATATTGCATGCACAATATTGATTAAAAACCCTAATTGGATTAGAATAAGCCTAGGGACGATGAAAATGACTTAAATGTTCAACCCATGACACAAACGCACTTTTTGGATGCACAAGATTGGTTAAAAGCCCTAATTGGATTAGAGTAACCCAAGGGAGGACGAAACTAAACTAAATGTTCAACCAATGATACAAAATTACCTATTGGATGCACAAGATTGGTTAAAAACCCTAATTGGATTAGAATAAGCCTAAGGAGGACGAAAATGACCTAAATGTTCAACCAATGACACAAAATCACTTATTGGATGCACAAGATTGGTTAAAAACCCTAATTGGATTAGAATAAGCCAAGGGGGGACGAAAATGACCTAAATGTTCAACCAATGACACAAAATCACTTATTGGATGCACAAGATTGGGTAAAAACCCAAATTGGATTAGAATAAGTCGAACGATGACGAAAATTACCTAAATGTTCAACCAATGACACAAACGCACTTTTCGGATGCACAAGATTGGTTAAAAACCCTGAATGGATTAGAGTAACCCAAGGGAGGACGAAAATAACCTAAATGTTCAACCAATGATACAAAATTACCTATTGGATGCACAAGATTGGTTAAAAACCCTAATTGGATTAAAATAAGCCTAGGGAGGACGAAAAATGACCTATATGTTCTACCAATGACACAAAATCACTTATTGGATGCACAAGATTGGTTAAAAACCCTAATTGGATTAGAATAAGCCAAGGGAGGACGAAAATGACCTAAATGTTCAACCAATGACACAAAATCACTTATTGGATGCACAAGATTGGTTAAAAACACTAATTGGATTAGAATAAGTCGAAGGAGGACGAAAACGACTTAATGTTCGACCAATGACACAAAATCACATATTGGATGCACAAGATTGGTTAAAAATCCTAAATGGATTAGAATAAGTCGAAGGAGGACGAAAATGACCTAAATGTTCAACCAATGACACAAAATTACCTATTGGATGCACAAGATAGGTTGAAAACCCTAATGGGATTAGAATAACCCTAGGGAGGACAAAAAATGACATAAATGTTCAACCCATGACACAAACGCACTTCTTGGATGCACAAGATTGGTTAAAAACCCTAATTGGATTAGAATAGGCTAAGAGAGGACGAAAATGACCTAAATGTTCAACCAATGATACAAAATTACCTATTGGATGCACAAGCTTGGTTAAAAACCCTAATTGGATTAGAATAAGCATAGGGAGGACGAAAAATGACATAAATGTTCAACCAATGACACAAAAACACTTATTAGATGCACAAGATTGGTTAAAAACCGTAATTGGATTAGAATAGGCCAAGGGAAGACGAAAATGACCTAAATGTTCAACCAATGACACAAAATCACATATTGGATGCACAAGATTGGTTGAAAACCCTAATTTGATTAGAATAAGCCTAAGGAGGACGATAATGACCTAAATGTTCAACCAATGACACAAAATCACTTATTGGATGCACAAGATTGGTTAAAAACCCAAATTGGATTAGAATAAGTCGAACGATGACGAAAATTACCTAAATGTTCAACCAATGACACAAACGCACTTTTCGGATGCACAAGATTGGTTAAAAACCCTAAATGGATTAGAGTAACCCAAGGGAGGACGAAAATAACCTAAATGTTCAACCAATGATACAAAATTACCTATTGGATGCACAAGATTGGTTAAAAACCCTAATTGGATTAAAATAAGTCGAAGGAGGACGAAAATGACCTAAATGTTCAACCAATGATACAAAATTACCTGTTGGCTGCACAAGACTGGTTGAAAACCCTAATGGGATTAGAAAAAGCCTAGGGAGGACGAAAATGACCTAAATGTTCAACCAATGACACAAACGCACTATTTGGATGCACAAGATAGGTTAAACCCTAATTGGATTACAATAACCCAAGGGAGGGCGAAAATGACCTAAATGTTCAACCAATGACACAAAATCACTTATTGGATGCACAATATTGATTAAAAACCATAATTGGATTAGAATAAGCCTAGGGACGACGAAAATGACCTAAATGTTCAACCCATGACACAAACGCACTTTTTGGATGCACAAGATTGGTTAAAAACCCTAATTGGATGAGAATAACCCAAGGGAGGACGAAAATGACCTAAATGTTCAACCAATGACACAAAATTACCTATTGGATGCACAAGATTGGTTAAAAACCCTAATTGGATTAGAATAAGCCTAAGGAGGACGAAAATGAGCTAAATGTTCAACCAACGACACAAAATCACTTATTGGATGCACAAGATTGGTTAAAAACCCTAATTGGATTAGAATAAGCCAAGGGGGGACGAAAATGTCCTAAATGTTCAACCGATGACACAAAATCACTTATTGGATGCACAAGATTGGTCAAAAACCCTAATTGGATTAGAATAAGTCGAACGATGACGAAAATTACCTCAATGTTCAACCAATGACACAAACGCACTTTTCGGATGCACAAGATTGGTTAAAAACCCTAAATGGATTAGAGTAACCCAAGGGAGGACGAAAATAACCTAAATGTTCAACCAATGATACAACATTACCTATTGGATGCACAAGATTAGTTAAAAACCCTAATTGGATTAGAATAAGCCTAGGGAGGACGAAAAATGACCTATATGTTTAACCAATGACACAAAATCACTTACTGGATGCACAAGATTGGTTAATAACCCTAATTGGATTAGAATAAGCCAAGGGAGGACGAAAATGACCTAAATGTTCAACCAATGACACAAAATCACTTATTGGATGCACAAGATTGGTTAAAAACACTAATTGGATTAGAATAAGCCTTTGGAGGACGAAAATGACGTAAATGTTCAACCAATGACACAAAATCACTTATTGGATGCACAAGATTGGTTAAAAACCCTAATTGGATTAGAATAAGTCGAAGGAGGACGAAAACGACCTAATGTTCGACCAATGACACAAAATCACATATTGGATGCACAAGATTGGTTAAAAACCCTAATTGGATTAGAATAAGTCGAAGGAGGACGAAAATGACATAAATGTTCAACCAATGATACAAAATTACCTATTGGATGCACAAGCTTGGTTAAAAACCCTAATTGGATTAGAATAAGCATAGGGAGGACGAAAAATGACATAAATGTTCAACCAATGACACAAAAACACTTATTGGATGCACAAGATTGGTTAAAAACCCTAATTGGATTAGAATAGGCCAAGGGAGGACGAAAATGACCTAAATGTTCAACCAATGATACAAAATTACCTATTGGATGCACAAGATTGGTTAAAAACCCTAATTGGATTAGAATAAGCCTAAGGAGGACGAAAATGACCTAAATGTTCAACCAATGACACAAAATCACTTATTGGATGCACAAGATTGGTTAAAAACCCTAATTGGATTAGAATAAGCCAAGGGGGGACGAAAATGACCTAAATGTTCAACCAATGACACAAAATCACTTATTGGATGCACAAGATTGGTTAAAAACCCAAATTCGATTACAATAAGTCGAACGATGACGAAAATTACCTAAATGTTCAACCAATGACACAAACGCACTTTTCGGATGCACAAGATTGGTTAAAAACCCTAAATGGATTAGAGTAACCCAAGGGAGGACGAAAATAACCTAAATGTTCAACCAATGATACAAAATTACCTATTGGATGCACAAGATTGGTTAAAAACCCTAATTGGATTAAAATAAGCCTAGGGAGGACGAAAAATGACCTATATGTTCAACCAATGACACAAAATCACTTATTGGATGCACAAGATTGGTTAAAAACCCTAATTGGATTAGAATAAGCCAAGGGAGGACGAAAATGACCTAAATGTTCAACCAATGACACAAAATCATTTATTGGATGCACAAGATTGGTTAAAACCCTAATAGGATTAAAATAAGCCTAGGGAGGAGGAAAAATCACCTAAATGTTCAACCAATGACACAAAATCACTTATTGGATGCACTAGATTGGTTAAAAACCCTAATTGGATTAGAATAAGCCAAGGGAGGACGAAAATGAACTAAATGTTCAACCAATGACACAAAATCACTTATTGGATGCACAAGAATTGTTAAAAACCCTAATTGGATTAAAATAAGCCTAGGGAGGACGAAAAATCACCTATATGTTCAACCAATGACACAAAATTACTTATCGGATGCACAAGATTGGTTAAAAACCCTAATTGGATTAGAATAAGCCTAGGGAGGACGAAAATGACCTAAATGTTCAACCAATGATACAAAATTACCTATTGGATGCACAAGATTGGTTAAAAACCATAATTGGATTAGAATAAGCCTAGGGAGGACGAAAAATGACCTAAATGTTCAACCAATGACACAAAATCACTTATTGGATGCACAAGATTGGTTAAAAACCCTAATCGGATTAGAATAAGCCAAGGGAGGACGAAAATGACCTAAATGTTCAACCAATGACACAAAATCACTTATTGGATGCACAAGATTGGTTAAAAACCCTAATTGGATTAGAATAAGCCTAGGGAGGACGAAAAAAGACCTATATGTTCAACCAATGACACAAAATCACTTATTGGAAGCACAAGATTGGTTAAAAACCCTAATTGGATTAGAATAAGCCAAGGGAGGACGAAAATGACCTAAATGTTCAACCAATGACACAAAATCACTTATTGGATGCACAAGATTGGTTAAAAACCCTAATTGGATTAGAATAAGTCGAAGGAGGACGAAAACGACTTAATGTTGTACCAATGACACAAAATCACATATTGGATGCACAAGATTGGTTAAAAACCCTAATTGGATTAGAATAAGTCGTAGGAGGATGAAAATGACCTAAATGTTCAACCAATGACACAAAATTACCTATTGGATGCACAAGATAGGTTGAAAACCCTAATGGGATTAGAATAACCCTAGGGAGGACAAAAAATGACATAAATGTTCAACCCATGACACAAACGCACTTATTGGATGCACAAGATTGGTTAAAAACCCTAATTGGATTAGAATAGGCTAAGAGAGGACGAAAATGACCTAAATGTTCAACCAATGATACAAAATTACCTATTGGATGCACAAGCTTGGTTAAAAACCCTAATTGGATTAGAATAAGCATAGGGAGGACGAAAAATGACATAAATGTTCAACCAATGACACAAAAACACTTATTGGATGCACAAGATTGGTTAAAAACCCTAATTGGATTGGAATAGGCCAAGGGAAGACGAAAATGACCTAAATGTTCAACCAATGACACAAAATCGCATATTGGATGCACAAGATTGGTTGAAAACCCTAATTTGATTAGAATAAGCCTAAGGAGGACGATAATGACCTAAATGTTCAACCAATGATACAAAATTACTTATTGGATGCACAAGATTGGTTAAAAACCCTAATTTGATTAGAATAAGTCGAAGGATGACGAAAAATACATAAATGTTCAACCAATGACACAAAATCACTTATTGGATGCACAAGATTGGTTAAAAACCCTAATTTGATTAGAATACGCCTATGGAGGACGATAATGACCTAAATGTTCAACCAATGACACAAAATCACATATTGCATGCACAATATTGATTAAAAACCCTAATTGGATTAGAATAAGCCGAGGGACGATGAAAATGACTTAAATGTTCAACCCATGACACAAACGCACTTTTTGGATGCACAAGATTGGTTAAAAGCCCTAATTGGATTAGAGTAACACAAGGGAGGACGAAACTAAACTAAATGTTCAACCAATGATACAAAATTACCTATTGGATGCACAAGATTGGTTAAAAACCCTAATTGGATTAGAATAAGCCTAAGGAGGACGAAAATGACCTAAATGTTCAACCAATGACACAAAATCACTTATTGGATGCACAAGATTGGTTAAAAACCCTAATTGGATTAGAATAAGCCAAGGGAGGACGAAAATGACCTAAATGTTCAACCAATGACACAAAATCACTTATTGGATGCACAAGATTGGTTAAAAACCCAAATTGGATTAGAATAAGTCGAACGATGACGAAAATTACCTAAATGTTCAACCAATGACACAAACGCACTTTTCGGATGCACAAGATTGGTTAAAAACCCTAAATGGATTAGAGTAACCCAAGGGAGGACGAAAATAACCTAAATGTTCAACCAATGATACAAAATTACCTATTGGATGCACAAGATTGGTTAAAAACCCTAATTGGATTAAAATAAGTCGAAGGAGGACGAAAATGACCTAAATGTTCAACCAATGATACAAAATTACCTATTGGATGCACAAGACTGGTTGAAAACCCTACTGGGATTAGAATAAGCCTAGGGAGGACGAAAATGACCTAAATGTTCAACCAATGACACAAACGCACTATTTGGATGCACGAGATAGGTTAAACCCTAATTGGATTAGAATAAGCCAAGGGAGGGCGAAAATGACCTAAATGTTCAACCAATGACACAAAATCACTTATTGGATGCACAATATTGATTAAAAACCATAATTGGATTAGAATAAGCCTAGGGACGACGAAAATGACCTAAATGTTCAACCCATGACACAAACGCACTTTTTGGATGCACAAGATTGGTTAAAAACCCTAATTGGATGAGAATAACCCAAGGGAGGACGAAAATGACCTAAATGTTCAACAAATGACACAAAATTACCTATTGGATGCACAAGATTGGTTAAAAACCCTAATTGGATTAGAATAAGCCTAAGGAGGACGAAAATGACCTAAATGTTCAACCAATGACACAAAATCACTTATTGGATGCACAAGATTGGTTAAAAACCCTAATTGGATTAGAATAAGCCAAGGGGGGACGAAAATGACCTAAATGTTCAACCGATGACACAAAATCACTTATTGGATGCACAAGATTGGTTAAAAACCCTAATTGGATTAGAATAAGTCGAACGATGACGAAAATTACCTAAATGTTCAACCAATGACACAAATGCACTTTTCGGATGCACAAGATTGGTTAAAAACCCTAAATGGATTAGAGTAACCCAAGGGAGGACGAAAATAACTTAAATGTTCAACCAATGATACAAAATTACCTATTGGATGCACAAGATTGGTTAAAAACCCTAATTGGATTAGAATAAGCC
>JBBPBQ010000004.1:29106661-29128394 GCA_037974755.1 Cicer yamashitae
ATCACTTATTGGATGCCAAAGATTGGTTAAAAACCCAATTGGATTAGCATAAGTTGAAGGATGACGAAAATGACCTAAATGTTCGACCAATGACACAAAATCACATATTGGATGCACAAGATTGGGTAAAAACCCTAATTGGATTAGAATAAGCCTAGGGAGGACGAAAATGACCTTAATGTTCAAACAATGACACAAAATCACTTATTGGATGCACAAGATTGGTTAAAAACCCTAATTGGATTCGAATAAGTTGAAGGATGACGAAAATGACATAAATTTTCAACCAATGACACAAAATGACATATTGGATGCACAAGATTGGTTAAAAACCCTAATTGGATTAGAATAAGCCTAGGGAGGACGAAAATGACCTAAATGTTCAACCAATGACACAAAATCACATATTGGATGCACATGATTGGTTAAAAACCCTAATTGGATTAGAATAAGCCTAGGGAGGACGAAAATGACCTAAATGTTCAACCAATGACACAAAATGACACAAAATCACATATTGGATGCACAAGATTGGGTAAAAACCCTAATTGGATTAGAATAAGCCTAGGGAGGACGAAAATGACCTAAATGTTCAACCCATGACACAAATGTACTTTTTGGATGCACAAGATTGGGTAAAAACCCTAATTTGATGACAATAACCGAAGGGAGGACGAAAATGACCTAAATGTTCAACCAATGACACACAATTACCTATTGGATGCACAAGATTGGTTAAAAAGCCTAATTGGATTAGAATAAGCCTAGGGAGGACGAAAAATGACCTATATGTTCAACCAATGACACAAAATCACTTATTGGATGCACAAGATTGGTTAAAAACCCTAATTGGATTAGAATAAGCCAAGGGAGGACAAAAATGACCTAAATGTTCAACCAATGAAACAAAATCACTTGTTGGATGCACAAGATTGGTTAAAAACCCTAATTGGATTAGAATAAGCCTAGGGAGGACGAAAAATGACCTATATGTTCAACCAATGACACAAAATCACTTATTGGATCCACAAGATTGGTTAAAAACCCTAATTGGATTAGAATAAGCCTTTGGAGGAAGAAAATGGCGTAAATGTTCAACCAATGACACAAAATCACTTATTAGATGCACAAGATTGGTTAAAAACCCTAATTGGATTAGAATAAGTCGAAGGAGGACGAAAATGACCTAAATGTTCAACCAATGACACAAAATTACCTATTGGATGCACAAGATTGGTTGAAAACCCTAATGGGATTAGAATAAGCATAGGGAGGACGAAAAATGACATAAATGTTCAACCAATGACACAAAATCACTTATTGGATGCACAAGATTGGTTAAAAACCCTAATAGGATTAGAATAGGCCAAGGGAGGACGAAAATGACCTAAATGTTCAACCAATGATACAAAATTACCTATTGGATGCACAAGACTGGTTGAAAACCCTAATGGGATTAGAATAAGCCTAGGGAGGACGAAAATGACCTAAATGTTCAACCAATGACACAAACGCACTATTTGGATGCACGAGATAGGTTAAACCCTAATTGGATTAGAATAAGCCAAGGGAGGGCGAAAATGACCTAAATGTTCAACCAATGACACAAAATCACTTATTGGATGCACAATATTGATTAAAAACCATAATTGGATTAGAATAAGCCTAGGGACGACGAAAATGACCTAAATGTTCAACCCATGACACAAACGCACTTTTTGGATGCACAAGATTGGTTAAAAACCCTAATTGGATGAGAATAACCCAAGGGAGGACGAAAATGACCTAAATGTTCAACAAATGACACAAAATTACCTATTGGATGCACAAGATTGGTTAAAAACCCTAATTGGATTAGAATAAGCCTAAGGAGGACGAAAATGACCTAAATGTTCAACCAATGACACAAAATCACTTATTGGATGCACAAGATTGGTTAAAAACCCTAATTGGATTAGAATAAGCCAAGGGGGGACGAAAACGACCTAAATGTTCAACCGATGACACAAAATCACTTATTGGATGCCCAAGATTCGTTAAAAACCCTAATTGGATTAGAATAAGTTGAAGGATGACGAAAATGACCTAAATGTTCGACCAATGACACAAAATCACATATTGGATGCACAAGATTGGGTAAAAACGCTAATTGGATTAGAATAAGCCAAGGGGGGACGAAAATGACCTAAATGTTCAACCAATGACACAAAATCACTTATTGGATGCACAAGATTGGTTGAAAACCCTAATGGGATTATAATAAGCCTAGGGAGGACGAAAAATGACATAAATGTTCAACCAATGACACAAAATCAGTTATTGGATGCACAAGATTGGTTAAAAACCCTAATTGGATTAGAATAAGCCAAGGGGGGACGAAAATGACCTAAATGTTCAACCAATGACACAAATTCACTTATTGGATGCACAAGATTGGTTGAAAACCCTAATGGGATTAGAATAAGCCTAGGGAGGACGAAAAATGACATAAATGATCAACCAATGACAGAAAATCAGTTATTGGATGCACAAGATTGGTTAAAAACCCTAATTGGATTAGAATAGGCTAAGGGAGGACGAAAATGACCTAAATGTTCAACCAATGACACAAAATCACTTGTTGGATGCACAAGATTGGTTAAAAACCCTAATTGGATTAGAATATGCCAAGGGAGGATGAAAATGACCTAAATGTTCAACCAATGATACAAAATCACTTGTTGGATGCACAAGATTGGTTAAAAACCCTAATTGGATTAGAATAGGCCAAGGGAGGACGAAAATGACCTAAATGTTCAACCAATGACACAAAAGAACTTGTTGGATGCACAAGATTGGTTAAAAACCCTAATTGGATTAGAATAGGCCAAGGGAGGATGAAAATGACCTAAATGTTCAACCAATGATACAAAATCACTTGTTGGATGCACAAGATTGGGTAAAAACCCTAATTGGATTAGAATAAGCCTAGGGAGGACGAAAATGACCTAAATGTTCAACCAATGACACAAAATCACTTATTGGATGCACAAGATTGGTTAAAAACCCTAATTGGATTCGAATAAGTTGAAGGATGACGAAAATGACATAAATTTTCAGCCAATGACACAAAATGACATATTGGTGCACAAGATTGGTTAAAAACCCTAATTGGATTAGAATAAGCCTAGGGAGGACGAAAATGACCTAAATGTTCAACCAATGACACAAAATCATATATTGGATGCACATGATTGGTTAAAAACCCTAATTGGATTAGAATAAGCCTAGGGAGGACGAAAATGACCTAAATGTTCAACCAATGACACAAAATGACACAAAATCACATATTGGATGCACAAGATTGGGTAAAAACCCTAATTGGATTAGAATAAGCCAAGGGAGGATGAAAATGACCTAAATGTTCAACCAATGGTACAAACGCACTTTTTGGATGCACAAGATTGGTTAAAAACCCTAATATGATTAGAATAAGCCAAGGGAGGACTAAAATGACCTAAACGTTCAACCAATGATACAAAATTACCTATTGGATGCACAAGCTTGGTTAAAAACCCTAATTGGATTAGAATAAGCCAAGGGAGGACGAAAATGACCTAAATGTTCAACCAATGATACAAAATTACCTATTGGATGCACAAGCTTGGTTAAAAACCCTAATTGGATTAGAATAAGCCAAGGGGGGACGAAAATGACCTAAATGTTCAACCAATGACACAAAATCACTTATTGGATGCACAAGATTGGTTGAAAACCCTAATGGGATTAGAATAAGCCTAGGGAGGACGAAAAATGACATAAATGTTCAACCAATGACACAAAATCAGTTATTGGATGCACAAGATTGGTTAAAAACCCTAATTGGATTAGAATAGGCCAAGGGAGGACGAAAATGACCTAAATGTTCAACCAATGATACAAACGCACTTTTTGGATGCACAAGATTGGTTAAAAACCCTAATTGGATTAGAATAAGCCATGGGAGGACGAAAATGACCTAAATGTTCAACCAATGATACAAAATTAGCTATTGGATGCACAAGCTTGGTTAAAAACCCTAATTGGATTAGAATAAGCATAGGGAGGACGAAAAATGACATAAATGTTCAACCAATGACACAAAAACACTTATTGGATGCAAAAGATTGGTTAAAAACCCTAATTGGATTAGAATAAGCCAAGGGAGGACGAAAATGACCTAAATGTTCAACCAATGATACAAAATTACCTATTGGATGCACAAGCTTGGTTAAAAACCCTAATTGGATTAGAATAGGCCAAGGGAGGACGAAAATGACCTGAATGTTCAACCAATGACACAAAATCACTTGTTGGATGCACAAGATTTGTTAAAAACCCTAATTGGATAAGAATAACCCTAGGGAGGACGAAAATGACGTAAATGTTCAACCAATGACACAAAATCACTTATTAGATGCCCAAGATTGGTTAAAAACCCTAATTGGATTAGAATAAGTTGAAGGATGACGAAAAATGACATAAATGTTCAACCAATGACACAAAATCACTTATTGGATGCACAAGATTGGTTAAAAACCCTAATTGGATTAGAATAGGCCAAGGGAGGACGAAAATGACCTGAATGTTCAACCAATGACACAAAATCACTTGTTGGATGCACAAGATTTGTTAAAAACCCTAATCGGATTAGAATAAGCCTAGGGAGGACGAAAATGACCTAAATGTTCAACCAATGATACAAAATTACCTATTGGATGCACAAGATTGGTTGAAAACCCTAATGGGATTAGAATAAGCCTAGGGAGGACAAAAGGTGACATAATTGTTCAACCAATGACACAAAATCACTTATTGGATGCACAAGGTTGGGTAAAAACCCTAATTGGATTAGAATAAGCCTAGGGAGGACGAAAATGACCTAAATGTTCAACCAATGATACAAACGCACTTATTGGATGCACAAGATTGGTTAAAAACCCTAATTGGATTAGAATAGGCCAAGGGAGGACGAAAATGACCTGAATGTTCAACCAATGACACAAAATCACTTGTTGGATGCACAAGATTTGTTAAAAACCCTAATTGGATTCGAATAAGTTGAAGGATGACGAAAATGACATAAATTTTCAACCAATGACACAAAATGACATATTGGATGCACAAGATTGGTTAAAAACCCTAATTGGATTAGAATAAGCCTAGGGAGGACGAAAATGACCTAAATGTTCAACCAATGACACAAAATCACATATTGGATGCACATGATTGGTTAAAAACCCTAATTGGATTAGAATAAGCCTAGGGAGGACGAAAATGACCTAAATGTTCAACCAATGACACAAAATGACACAAAATCACATATTGGATGCACAAGATTGGGTAAAAACCCTAATTGGATTAGAATAAGCCTAGGGAGGACAAAAATGACCTAAATCTTCAACCAATGGTACAAACGCACTTTTTGGATGCATAAGATTGGTTAAAAACCCTAATTGGAGTAGAATAAGCCAAGGGAGGATGAAAATGACCTAAATGTTCAACCAATGATACAAAATTACCTATTGGATGCACAAGCTTGGTTAAAAACCCTAATTGGATTAGAATAAGCCAAGGGGGGACGAAAATGACCTAAATGTTCAACCAATGACACAAAATCACTTATTGGATGCACAAGATTGGTTGAAAACCCTAATGGGATTAGAATAAGCCTAGGGAGGACGAAAAATGACATAAATGTTCAACCAATGACACAAAATCAGTTATTGGATGCACAAGATTGGTTAAAAACCCTAATTGGGTTAGAATAGGCCAAGGGAGGACGAAAATGACCTAAATGTTCAACCAATGACACAAAATCACTTGTTGGATGCACAAGATTGGTTAAAAACCCTAATTGGATTAGAATAAGCCTAGGGAGGACGAAAATGACGTAAATGTTCAACCAATGACACAAGATCACTTATTGGATGCCAAAGATTGGTTAAAAACCCAATTGGATTAGCATAAGTTGAAGGATGACGAAAATGACCTAAATGTTCGACCAATGACACAAAATCACATATTGGATGCACAAGATTGGGTAAAAACCCTAATTGGATTAGAATAAGCCTAGGGAGGACGAAAATGACCTTAATGTTCAAACAATGACACAAAATCACTTATTGGATGCACAAGATTGGTTAAAAACCCTAATTGGATTCGAATAAGTTGAAGGATGACGAAAATGACATAAATTTTCAACCAATGACACAAAATGACATATTGGATGCACAAGATTGGTTAAAAACCCTAATTGGATTAGAATAAGCCTAGGGAGGACGAAAATGACCTAAATGTTCAACCAATGACACAAAATCACATATTGGATGCACATGATTGGTTAAAAACCCTAATTGGATTAGAATAAGCCTAGGGAGGACGAAAATGACCTAAATGTTCAACCAATGACACAAAATCACATACTGGATGCACAAGATTGGTTAAAAACCCTAATTGGATTAGAATAAGCCTAGGGAGGACGAAAATGACCTAAATGTTCAACCAATGACACAAAATGACACAAAATCACATATTGGATGCACAAGATTGGTTATAAACCCTAATTGGATTAGAATAAGCCTAGGGAGGACGAAAATGACCTAAATGTTCAACCAATGACACAAAATGACACAAAATCACATATTGGATGCACAGGATTGGTTAAAAACCCTAATTGCATTGGAATAAGTCTAGGGAGGACGAAAATGACCTAAATGTTCAACCAATGACACAAAGTGACACAAAATCCCATATTGGATGCACAAGATTGGTTAAAAACCCTAATTGGATTAGAATAAGCCTAGGGAGGACGAAAATGACCTAAATGTTCAACCAATGACACAAAATGACACAAAATCACATATTGGATGCACAAGATTGGTTAAAAACCCTAACTGGATTAGAATAAGCATAGGGAGGACGAAAAAGACCTAAATGTTCAATCAATGACACAAAATCACATATTGGATGCACAAGATTGGTTAAAAACCCTAATTGGATTAGAATAAGCCTAGGGAGGACGAAAATGACCTAAATGTTCAACCAATGACACAAAATGACACAAAATCACATATTGGATGCACAAGATTGGTTAAAAACCCTGATTGGATTAGAATAATCCTAGGGAGGACGAAAATGACCTAAATGTTCAACCAATGACACAAAATGACACAAAATCACATATTGGATGCACAAGATTGGTTAAAAACCCTAATTGGATTAGAATAAGCCTAGGGAGGACAAAAATGACCTAAATATTCAACCAATGACACAAAATCACATATTGGATGCACAAGATTGGTTAAAAACCCTAATTGGATTAGAATAAGCCTAGGGAGGACGAAAATGACCTAAATCTTCAACCAATGACACAAAATGACACAAAATCACATATTGGATGCACAAGATTGGTTTAAAACCCTAATTGGATTATAATAAGCCTAGGGAGGACGAAAATGACCTAAATGTTCAACTAATGACACATAATGACAGAAAATCACAAATTGGATGCACAAGATTTGTTAAAAACCCTAATTGGATTAGAATAAGCCTAGGGAGGACCAAAATGACCTAAATGTTCAACAAATGACACAAAATGACACAAAATCACATATTGGATGCACAAGATTGGTTAAAAACCCTAATTGGATTAGAATAAGCCTAGGGAGGACGAAAATGACCTAAATGTTCAACGAATGACACAAAATCACATATTGGATGCACAAGATTGGTTAAAAACCCTAATTGGATTAGAATAAGCCTAGGGAGGACGAAAATGATCTAAATGTTCAACCAATGACACAAAATCACATATTGGATGCACAAGATTGGTTAAAAACCCTAATTGGATTAGAATAAGCCTAGGGATGACGAAAATGACCTAAATGTTCAACCAATGACACAAAATCACATATTGGATGCACAAGATTGGTTAAAAACCCTAATTGGATTAGAATAAGCCTAGGGAGCACGAAAATGACCTAAATGTTCAACCAATGACACAAAATCACATATTGGATGCACAAGATTGGTTAAAAACCCTAATTGGATTAGAATAAGCCTAGGGAGGACGAAAATGACCTAAATGTTCAACCAATGATACAAAATCACAAATTGGTTGCACAAGATTGGTTAAAAACCCTAATTGGAATATAATAAGCCTAGGGAGGACGAAAATGACCTAAATGTTCAACCAATGACACAAAATGACAGAAAATCACATATTGGATGCAAAAGATTGGTTAAAAACCCTAATTGGATTAGAATAAGCCTAGGGAGGACGAAAATGACCTAAATTTTCAACGAATGACACAAAATGACACAAAATAACATATTGGATGCAAAAGATTGGTTAAAAATCCTAATTGGATTAGAATAAGCCTAGGGAGGACGACAATGACCTAAATGTTCAACCAATGACCCAAAATCACATATTGGATGCACAAGATTGGTTAAAAACCCTAATTGGATTAGAATAAGCCTAGAGAGGACGAAAATGTCCTAAATGTTCAACCAATGACACAAAATGATACAAAATTACATATTGGATGCACAAGATTGGTTAAAAACCCTAATTGGATTAGAATAAGCCTAGGGAGGACGAAATTGACCTAAATGTTCAACCAATGACACAAAATCACATATTGGATGCACAAGATTGGTTAAAAACCCTAATTGGATTAGAATATGCCTAGGGAGGACGAAAATGACCTAAATGTTCAACCAATGACACAAAATCACATATTGGATGCACATGATTGGTTAAAAACCCTAATTGGATTAGAATAAGCCTAGGGAGGACGAAAATGACCTAAATGTTCAACCAATGACACAAAATGACACAAAATCACATATTGGATGCACAAGATTGGGTAAAAACCCTAATTGGATTAGAATAAGCCAAGGGAGGATGAAAATGACCTAAATGTTCAACCAATGGTACAAACGCACTTTTTGGATGCACAAGATTGGTTAAAAACCCTAATATGATTAGAATAAGCCAAGGGAGGACTAAAATGACCTAAACGTTCAACCAATGATACAAAATTACCTATTGGATGCACAAGCTTGGTTAAAAACCCTAATTGGATTAGAATAAGCCAAGGGAGGACGAAAATGACCTAAATGTTCAACCAATGATACAAAATTACCTATTGGATGCACAAGCTTGGTTAAAAACCCTAATTGGATTAGAATAAGCCAAGGGGGGACGAAAATGACCTAAATGTTCAACCAATGACACAAAATCACTTATTGGATGCACAAGATTGGTTGAAAACCCTAATGGGATTAGAATAAGCCTAGGGAGGACGAAAAATGACATAAATGTTCAACCAATGACACAAAATCAGTTATTGGATGCACAAGATTGGTTAAAAACCCTAATTGGATTAGAATAGGCCAAGGGAGGACGAAAATGACCTAAATGTTCAACCAATGATACAAACGCACTTTTTGGATGCACAAGATTGGTTAAAAACCCTAATTGGATTAGAATAAGCCATGGGAGGACGAAAATGACCTAAATGTTCAACCAATGATACAAAATTAGCTATTGGATGCACAAGCTTAGTTAAAAACCCTAATTGGATTAGAATAAGCATAGGGAGGACGAAAAATGACATAAATGTTCAACCAATGACACAAAAACACTTATTGGATGCAAAAGATTGGTTAAAAACCCTAATTGGATTAGAATAAGCCAAGGGAGGGCGAAAATGACCTAAATGTTCAACCAATGATACAAAATTACCTATTGGATGCACAAGATTGGTTGAAAACCCTAATGGGATGAGAATAAGCCTAGGGAGGACGAAAAATTACATAAATGTTCAACCAATGACACAAAATCACTTATTGGATGCACAAGATTGTTTAAAAACCCTAATTGGATTAGAATAGGCCAAGGGAGGACGAAAATGACCTGAATGTTCAACCAATGACACAAAATCACTTGTTGGATGCACAAGATTTGTTAAAAACCCTAATTGGATAAGAATAAGCCTAGGGAGGACGAAAATGACGTAAATGTTCAACCAATGACACAAAATCACTTATTAGATGCCCAAGATTGGTTAAAAACCCTAATTGGATTAGAATAATTTGAAGGATGACGAAAAATGACATAAATGTTCAAGCAATGACACAAAATCACTTATTGGATGCACAAGATTGGTTAAAAACCCTAATTGGATTAGAATAGGCCAAGGGAGGACGAAAATGACCTGAATGTTCAACCAATGACACAAAATCACTTGTTGGATGCACAAGATTTGTTAAAAACCCTAATTGGATTAGAATAAGCCTAGGGAGGACGAAAATGACGTAAATGTTCAACCAATGACACAAAATCACTTATTAGATGCCCAAGATTGGTTAAAAACCCTAATTGGATTAGAATAAGTTGAAGGATGACGAAAATGACCTAAATGTTCGACCAATGACACAAAATCACATATTGGATGCACAAGATTGGGTAAAAACCCTAGTTGGATTAGAATAAGCCTAGGGAGGACGAAAATGACCTAAATGTTCAACCAATGGTACAAACGTACTTTTTGGATGCAAAAGATTGGTTAAAAACCCTAATTGGATTAGAATAAGCCAAGGGAGGAGGAAAATGACCAAAATGTTCAACCAAAGATACAATATTACCCATTAGATGCACAAGATTGGTTAAAAACCCTAATTGGATTAGAATAAGCCTAGGGAGGACGAAAAATGACATAAATGTTCAACCAATGACACAAAATCACTTATTGGATGCACAAGATTGGTTAAAAACCCTAATTGGATTAGAATAAGCCAAGGGAGGACGAAAATGACCTAAATGTTCAACCAATGATACAAAATTACCTATTGGATGCACAAGATTGGTTAAAAACCATAATTGGATTAGAACAAGCCTAGGGAGGACGAAAAATGACCTAAATGTTCAACCAATGACACAAAATCACTTATTGGATGCACAAGATTGGTTAAAAACCCTAATTGGATTAGAATAAGCCTAGGGAGGACGAAAAATGACCTATATGTTCAACCAATGACACAAAATTACTTATTGGATGCACAAGATTGGTTAAAAACCCTAATTGGATTAGAATAAGCCAAGGGAGGACGAAAATGACCTAAATGTTCAACCAATGACACAAAATATCTTATTGGATGCACAAGATTGGTTAAAAACCCTAATTGGATTAGAATAAATCGAAGGATGACGAAAACGACCTAATGTTCGACCAATGACACAAAATCACATATTGGATGCACAAGATTGGTTAAAAACCCTAATTGGATTAGAATAAGCCAAGGGAGGACGAAAATGACCTAAATGTTCAACCAATGATACAAAATTACCTATTGGATGCACAAGCTTGGTTAAAAACCCTAATTGGTTTAGAATAAGCCTAGGGAGGACGAAAAATGACATAAATGTTCAACCAATGACACAAAATCACTTATTGGATGCACAAGATTGGTTAAAAACCCTAATTGGATTAGAATAAGCCAAGGGAGGACGAAAATGACCTAAATGTTCAACCAATGACACAAAATCACTTGTTGGATGCACAAGATTGGTTAAAAACCCTAATTGGATTAGAATAAGCCTAGGGAGGACGAAAATGACGTAAATGTTCAACCAATGACACAAGATCACTTATTGGATGCCAAAGATTGGTTAAAAACCCAATTGGATTAGCATAAGTTGAAGGATGACGAAAATGACCTAAATGTTCGACCAATGACACAAAATCACATATTGGATGCACAAGATTGGGTAAAAACCCTAATTGGATTAGAATAAGCCTAGGGAGGACGAAAATGACCTTAATGTTCAAACAATGACACAAAATCACTTATTGGATGCACAAGATTGGTTAAAAACCCTAATTGGATTCGAATAAGTTGAAGGATGACGAAAATGACATAAATTTTCAACCAATGACACAAAATGACATATTGGATGCACAAGATTGGTTAAAAACCCGAATTGGATTAGAATAAGCCTAGGGAGGACGAAAATGACCTAAATGTTCAACCAATGACACAAAATCACATATTGGATGCACATGATTGGTTAAAAACCCTAATTGGATTAGAATAAGCCTAGGGAGGACGAAAATGACCTAAATGTTCAACCAATGACACAAAATGACACAAAATCACATATTGGATGCACAAGATTGGGTAAAAACCCTAATTGGATTAGAATAAGCCAAGGGAGGATGAAAATGACCTAAATGTTCAACCAATGGTACAAACGCACTTTTTGGATGCACAAGATTGGTTAAAAACCCTAATATGATTAGAATAAGCCAAGGGAGGACTAAAATGACCTAAACGTTCAACCAATGATACAAAATTACCTATTGGATGCACAAGCTTGGTTAAAAACCCTAATTGGATTAGAATAAGCCAAGGGAGGACGAAAATGACCTAAATGTTCAACCAATGATACAAAATTACCTATTGGATGCACAAGCTTGGTTAAAAACCCTAATTGGATTAGAATAAGCCAAGGGGGGACGAAAATGACCTAAATGTTCAACCAATGACACAAAATCACTTATTGGATGCACAAGATTGGTTGAAAACCCTAATGGGATTAGAATAAGCCTAGGGAGGACGAAAAATGACATAAATGTTCAACCAATGACACAAAATCAGTTATTGGATGCACAAGATTGGTTAAAAACCCTAATTGGATTAGAATAGGCCAAGGGAGGACGAAAATGACCTAAATGTTCAACCAATGATACAAACGCACTTTTTGGATGCACAAGATTGGTTAAAAACCCTAATTGGATTAGAATAAGCCATGGGAGGACGAAAATGACCTAAATGTTCAACCAATGATACAAAATTAGCTATTGGATGCACAAGCTTGGTTAAAAACCCTAATTGGATTAGAATAAGCATAGGGAGGACGAAAAATGACATAAATGTTCAACCAATGACACAAAAACACTTATTGGATGCAAAAGATTGGTTAAAAACCCTAATTGGATTAGAATAAGCCAAGGGAGGACGAAAATGACCTAAATGTTCAACCAATGATACAAAATTACCTATTGGATGCACAAGCTTGGTTAAAAACCCTAATTGGATTAGAATAGGCCAAGGGAGGACGAAAATGACCTGAATGTTCAACCAATGACACAAAATCACTTGTTGGATGCACAAGATTTGTTAAAAACCCTAATTGGATAAGAATAACCCTAGGGAGGACGAAAATGACGTAAATGTTCAACCAATGACACAAAATCACTTATTAGATGCCCAAGATTGGTTAAAAACCCTAATTGGATTAGAATAAGTTGAAGGATGACGAAAAATGACATAAATGTTCAACCAATGACACAAAATCACTTATTGGATGCACAAGATTGGTTAAAAACCCTAATTGGATTAGAATAGGCCAAGGGAGGACGAAAATGACCTGAATGTTCAACCAATGACACAAAATCACTTGTTGGATGCACAAGATTTGTTAAAAACCCTAATCGGATTAGAATAAGCCTAGGGAGGACGAAAATGACCTAAATGTTCAACCAATGATACAAAATTACCTATTGGATGCACAAGATTGGTTGAAAACCCTAATGGGATTAGAATAAGCCTAGGGAGGACAAAAGGTGACATAATTGTTCAACCAATGACACAAAATCACTTATTGGATGCACAAGGTTGGGTAAAAACCCTAATTGGATTAGAATAAGCCTAGGGAGGACGAAAATGACCTAAATGTTCAACCAATGATACAAACGCACTTATTGGATGCACAAGATTGGTTAAAAACCCTAATTGGATTAGAATAGGCCAAGGGAGGACGAAAATGACCTGAATGTTCAACCAATGACACAAAATCACTTGTTGGATGCACAAGATTTGTTAAAAACCCTAATTGGATAAGAATAAGCCTAGGGAGGACGAAAATGACGTAAATGTTCAACCAATGACACAAAATCACTTATTAGATGCCCAAGGTTGGTTAAAAACCCTAATTGGATTAGAATAAGTTGAAGGATGACGAAAAATGACATAAATGTTCAAGCAATGACACAAAATCACTTATTGGATGCACAAGATTGGTTAAAAACCCTAATTGGATTAGAATAGGCCAAGGGAGGACGAAAATGACCTGAATGTTCAACCAATGACACAAAATCACTTGTTGGATGCACAAGATTTGTTAAAAACCCTAATTGGATTAGAATAAGCCTAGGGAGGACGAAAATGACGTAAATGTTCAACCAATGACACAAAATCACTTATTAGATCCCCAAGATTGGTTAAAAACCCTAATTGGATTAGAATAAGTTGAAGGATGACGAAAATGACCTAAATGTTCGACCAATGACCCAAAATCACATATTGGATGCACAAGATTGGGTAAAAACCCTAGTTGGATTAGAATAAGCCTAGGGAGGACGAAAATGACCTAAATGTTCAACCAATGGTACAAACGTACTTTTTGGATGCAAATGATTGGTTAAAAACCCTAATTGGATTAGAATAAGCCAAGGGAGGAGGAAAATGACCAAAATGTTCAACCAATGATACAATATTACCCATTAGATGCACAAGATTGGTTAAAAACCCTAATTGGATTAGAATAAGCCTAGGGAGGACGAAAAATGACATAAATGTTCAACCAATGACACAAAATCACTTATTAGATGCCCAAGATTGGTTAAAAACCCTAATTGGATTAGAATAAGTTGAAGGATGACGAAAATGACCTAAATGTTCGACCAATGACACAAAATCACATATTGGATGCACAAGATTGGGTAAAAACCCTAGTTGGATTAGAATAAGCCTAGGGAGGACGAAAATGACCTAAATGTTCAACCAATGGTACAAACGTACTTTTTGGATGCAAAAGATTGGTTAAAAACCCTAATTGGATTAGAATAAGCCAAGGGAGGAGGAAAATGACCAAAATGTTCAACCAATGATACAATATTACCCATTAGATGCACAAGATTGGTTAAAAACCCTAATTGGATTAGAATAAGCCTAGGGAGGACGAAAAATGACATAAATGTTCAACCAATGACACAAAATCATTTATTAGATGCCCAAGATTGGTTAAAAACCCTAATTGGATTAGAATAAGTCTAGGGAGGACGAAAATGACCTAAATGTTCAAACAATGACACAAAATCACTTATTGGATGCACAAGATTGGTTAAAAACCCTAATTGGATTCGAATAAGTTGAAGGATGACGAAAATGACATAAATTTTCAACCAATGACACAAAATGACATATTGGATGCACAAGATTGGTTAAAAACCCTAATTGGATTAGAATAAGCCTAGGGAGGACGAAAATGACCTAAATGTTCAACCAATGACACAAAATCACATATTGGATGCACATGATTGGTTAAAAACCCTAATTGGATTAGAATAAGCCTAGGGAGGACGAAAATGACCTAAATGTTCAACCAATGACACAAAATCACATACTGGATGCACAAGATTGGTTAAAAACCCTAATTGGATTAGAATAAGCCTAGGGAGGACGAAAATGACCTAAATGTTCAACCAATTACACAAAATCACATATTGGATGCACAAGATTGGTTAAAAACCCTAATTGGATTAGAATAAGCCTAGGGAGGACGAAAATGACCTAAATGTTCAACCAATGACACAAAATCACTTATTGGATGCACAAGATTGGTTAAAAACCCTAATTGGATTAGAATAAGCCAAGGGGGGACGAAAATGACCTAAATGTTCAACCAATGACACAAAATCACTTATTGGATGCACAAGATTGGTTAAAAACCCTAATTGGATTAGAATAGGCCAAGGGAGGACGAAAATGACCTAAATGTTCAACCAATGACACAAAATCACTTGTTGGATGCACAAGATTGGTTAAAAACCCTAATTGGATTAGAATAAGCCTAGGGAGGACGAAAATGACGTAAATGTTCAACCAATGACACAAAATCACTTATTGGATGCCCAGGATTAATTAAAAACCCAATTGGATTAGCATAAGTAGAAGAATGACGAAAATTACCTAAATGTTCGACCAATGACAGAAAATCACATATTGGATGCACAAGATTGGGTAAAAACCCTAATTGGATTAGAATAAGCCTAGGGAGGACGAAAATGACCTAAATGTTCAACCAATGGTACAAACGCACTTTTTGGATGCACAAGATTGGTTAAAAACCCTAATTGGATTAGAATAAGCCAAGGGAGGACGAAAATGACCTAAATGTTCAACCAATGATACAAAATTACCTATTGGATGCACAAGCTTGGTTAAAAACCCTAATTGGATTAGAATAGGCCAAGGGAGGACGAAAATGACCTGAATGTTCAACCAATGACACAAAATCACTTGTTGGATGCACAAGATTTGTTAAAAACCCTAATTGGATAAGAATAACCCTAGGGAGGACGAAAATGACGTAAATGTTCAACCAATGACACAAAATCACTTATTAGATGCCCAAGATTGGTTAAAAACCCTAATTGGATTAGAATAAGTTGAAGGATGACGAAAAATGACATAAATGTTCAACCAATGACACAAAATCACTTATTGGATGCACAAGATTGGTTAAAAACCCTAATTGGATTAGAATAGGCCAAGGGAGGACGAAAATGACCTGAATGTTCAACCAATGACACAAAATCACTTGTTGGATGCACAAGATTTGTTAAAAACCCTAATTGGATTAGAATAAGCCTAGGGAGGACGAAAATGACGTAAATGTTCAACCAATGACACAAAATCACTTATTAGATGCCCAAGATTGGTTAAAAACCCTAATTGGATTAGAATAAGTTGAAGGATGACGAAAATGACCTAAATGTTCGACCAATGACACAAAATCACATATTGGATGCACAAGATTGGGTAAAAACCCTAGTTGGATTAGAATAAGCCTAGGGAGGACGAAAATGACCTAAATGTTCAACCAATGGTACAAACGTACTTTTTGGATGCAAAAGATTGGTTAAAAACCCTAATTGGATTAGAATAAGCCAAGGGAGGAGGAAAATGACCAAAATGTTCTACCAATGATACAATATTACCCATTAGATGCACAAGATTGGTTAAAAACCCTAATTGGATTAGAATAAGCCTAGGGAGGACGAAAAATGACATAAATGTTCAACCAATGACACAAAATCACTTATTAAATGCCCAAGATTGGTTAAAAACCCTAATTGGATTAGAATAAGTTGAAGGACGACGAAAATGACCTAAATGTTCGACCAATGACACAAAATCACATATTGGATGCACAAGATTGGGTAAAAACCCTAGTTGGATTAGAATAAGCCTAGGGAGGACGAAAATGACCTAAATGTTCAACCAATGGAACAAACGTACTTTTTGGATGCAAAAGATTGGTTAAAAACCCTAATTGGATTGGAATAAGCTAAGGGAGGAGGAAAATGACCAAAATGTTCAACCAAAGATACAATATTACCCATTAGATGCACAAGATTGGTTAAAAAGCCTAATTGGATTAGAATAAGCCTAGGGAGGACGAAAAATGACATAAATGTTCAACCAATGACACAAAATCACTTATTGGATGCACAAGATTGGTTAAAAACCCTAATTGGATTAGAATAAGCCAAGGGAGGACGAAAATGACCTAAATGTTCAACCAATGATACAAAATTACCTATTGGATGCACAAGCTTGGTTAAAAACCCTAATTGGATTAGAATAAGCATAGGGAGGACGAAAAATGACATAAATGTTCAACCAATGACACAAACGCACTATTTGGATGCACAAGATTGGTTAAACCCTAATTGGATTAGAATAAGCCAAGGGAGGGCGAAAATGACCTAAATGTTCAACCAATAATACAAAATTACCTATTGGATGCACAAGATTGGTTGAAAACCCTAATGGGATTAGAATAAGCCTAGGGAGGACAAAAGGTGACATAATTGTTCAACCAATGACACAAAATCACTTATTGGATGCACAAGGTTGGGTAAAAACCCTAATTGGATTAGAATAAGCCAAGGGAGGACGAAAATGACCTAAATGTTCAACCAATGATACAAACGCACTTATTGGATGCACAAGATTGGTTAAAAACCCTAATTGGATTAGAATAGGCCAAGGGAGGACGAAAATGACCTGAATGTTCAACCAATGACACAAAATCACTTGTTGGATGCACAAGATTTGTTAAAAACCCTAATTGGATAAGAATAAGCCTAGGGAGGACGAAAATGACGTAAATGTTCAACCAATGACACAAAATCACTTATTAGATGCCCAAGATTGGTTAAAAACCCTAATTGGATTAGAATAAGTTGAAGGATGACGAAAATGACCTAAATGTTCGACCAATGACACAAAATCACATATTGGATGCACAAGATTGGGTAAAAACGCTAGTTGGATTAGAATAAGCCTAGGGAGAACGAAAATGACCTAAATGTTCAACCAATGGTACAAACGTACTTTTTGGATGCAAAAGATTGGTTAAAAACCCTAATTGGATTAGAATAAGCCAAGGGAGGAGGAAAATGACCAAAATGTTCTACCAATGATACAATATTACCCATTAGATGCACAAGATTGGTTAAAAACCCTAATTGGATTAGAATAAGCCTAGGGAGGACGAAAAATGACATAAATGTTCAACCAATGACACAAAATCACTTATTGGATGCACAAGATTGGTTAAAAACCCTAATTGGATTAGAATAAGCCAAGGGAGGACGAAAATGACCTAAATGTTCAACCAATGATACAAAATTACCTATTGGATGCACAAGCTTGGTTAAAAACCCTAATTGGATTAGAATAAGCCTAGGGAGGACGAAAATGACATAAATGTTCAACCAATGACACAAAATCACTTATTGAATGCACAAGATTGGTTAAAAACCCTAATTGGATTAGAATAGGCCAAGGGAGGACGAAAATGACCTAAACGTTCAACCAATGACACAAAATCACTTGTTGGATGCACATGATTGGTTAAAAACCCTAATTGGATTAGAATAAGCCAAGGGAGGACGAAAATGACCTAAATGTTCAACCAATGATACAAAATTACCTATTGGATGCACAAGCTTGGTTAAAAACCCTAATTAGATTAGAATAGGCCAAGGGAGGACGAAAATGACCTGAATGTTCAACCAATGACACAAAATTACTTGTTGGATGCACAAGATTTGTTAAAAACCCTAATTGGATAAGAATAAGCCTAGGGAGGACGAAAATGACGTAAATGTTCAACCAATGACACAAAATCACTTATTAGATGCCCAAGATTGGTTAAAAACCCTGATTGGATTAGAGTAAGTTGAAGGATGACGAAAAATGACATAAATGTTCAACCAATGACACAAAATCACTTATTGGATGCACAAGATTGGTTAAAAACCCTAATTGGATTAGAATAGGCCAAGGGAGGACGAAAATGACCTGAATGTTCAACCAATGACACAAAATCACTTGTTGGATGCACAAGATTTGTTAAAAACCCTAATCGGATTAGAATAAGCCTAGGGAGGACGAAAATGACGTAAATGTTCAACCAATGACACAAAATCACTTATTAGATGCCCAAGATTGGTTAAAAACCCTAATTGGATTAGAATAAGTTGAAGGATGACGAAAAAGACCTAAATGTTCGACCAATGACACAAAATCACATATTGGATGCACAAGATTGGGTAAAAACCCTAGTTGGATTAGAATAAGCCTAGGGAGGACGAAAATGACCTAAATGTTCAACCAATGGTACAAACGTACTTTTTGGATGCAAAAGATTGGTTAAAAACCCTAATTGGATTAGAATAAGCCAAGGGAGGAGGAAAATGACCAAAATGTTCAACCAATGATACAATATTACCCATTAGATGCACAAGATTGGTTAAAAACCCTAATTGGATTAGAATAAGCCTAGGGAGGACGAAAAATGACATAAATGTTCAACCAATGACACAAAATCACTTATTAAATGCCCAAGATTGGTTAAAAACCCTAATTGGATTAGAATAAGTTGAAGGATGACGAAAATGACCTAAATGTTCGACCAATGACACAAAATCACATATTGGATGCACAAGATTGGGTAAAAACCCTAGTTGGATTAGAATAAGCCTAGGGAGGACGAAAATGACCTAAATGTTCAACCAATGGAACAAACGTACTTTTTGGATGCAAAAGATTGGTTAAAAACCCTAATTGGATTGGAATAAGCTAAGGGAGGAGGAAAATGACCAAAATGTTCAACCAAAGATACAATATTACCCATTAGATGCACAAGATTGGTTAAAAACCCTAATTGGATTAGAATAAGCCTAGGGAGGACGAAAAATGACATAAATGTTCAACCAATGACACAAAATCACTTATTGGATGCACAAGATTGGTTAAAAACCCTAATTGGATTAGAATAAGCCAAGGGAGGACGAAAATGACCTAAATGTTCAACCAATGATACAAAATTACCTATTGGATGCACAAGCTTGGTTAAAAACCCTAATTGGATTAGAATAGGCCAAGGGAGGACGAAAATGACCTGAATGTTAGACCAATGACACAAAATCACTTGTTGGATGCACAAGATTTGTTAAAAACCCTAATTGGATAAGAATAAGCCTAGGGAGGACGAAAATGACGTAAATGTTCAACCAATGACACAAAATCACTTATTAGATGCCCAAGATTGGTTAAAAACCCTAATTGGATTAGAATAATTTGAAGGATGACGAAAAATGACATAAATGTTCAAGCAATGACACAAAATCACTTATTGGATGCACAAGATTGGTTAAAAACCCTAATTGGATTAGAATAGGCCAAGGGAGGACGAAAATGACCTGAATGTTCAACCAATGACACAAAATCACTTGTTGGATGCACAAGATTTGTTAAAAACCCTAATTGGATTAGAATAAGCCTAGGGAGGACGAAAATGACGTAAATGTTCAACCAATGACACAAAATCACTTATTAGATGCCCAAGATTGGTTAAAAACCCTAATTGGATTAGAATAAGTTGAAGGATGACGAAAATGACCTAAATGTTCGACCAATGACACAAAATCACATATTGGATGCACAAGATTGGGTAAAAACCCTAGTTGGATTAGAATAAGCCTAGGGAGGACGAAAATGACCTAAATGTTCAACCAATGGTACAAACGTACTTTTTGGATGCAAAAGATTGGTTAAAAACCCTAATTGGATTAGAATAAGCCAAGGGAGGAGGAAAATGACCAAAATGTTCAACCAATGATACAATATTACCCATTAGATGCACAAGATTGGTTAAAAACCCTAATTGGATTAGAATAAGCCTAGGGAGGATGAAAAATGACATAAATGTTCAACCAATGACACAAAATCACTTATTAGATGCCCAAGATTGGTTAAAAACCATAATTGGATTAGAATAAGCCTAGGGACGACGAAAATGACCTAAATGTTCAAACAATGACACAAAATCACTTATTGGATGCACAAGATTGGTTAAAAACCCTAATTGGATTCGAATAAGTTGAAGGATGACGAAAATGACATAAATTTTCAACCAATGACACAAAATGACATATTGGATGCACAAGATTGGTTAAAAACCCTAATTGGATTAGAATAAGCCTAGGGAGGACGAAAATGACCTAAATGTTCAACCAATGACACAAAATCACATATTGGATGCACATGATTGGTTAAAAACCCT
>JBBPBQ010000004.1:29128894-29163547 GCA_037974755.1 Cicer yamashitae
ATCCAATTAGGGTTTTTAACCAATCTTGTGCATCCAATAAGTGCGTTTGTATCATTGGTTGAACATTTAGGTCATTTTCGTCCTCCCTAGGCTTATTCTAATCCAATTAGGGTTTTTACCCAACCTTGTGCATCCAATAAGTGATTTTGTGTCATTGGTTGAACAATTATGTCACCTTTTGTCCTCCCTAGGCTTATTCTAATCCCATTAGGGTTTTCAACCAATCTTGTGCATCCAATAGGTAATTTTGTATCATTGGTTGAACATTTAGGTCATTTTCGCCCTCCCTTGGCTTATTCTAATCCAATTAGGGTTTAACCAATCTTGTGCATCCAAATAGTGCGTTTGTGTCATTGGTTGAACATTTATGTCATTTTTCGTCCTCCCTATGCTTATTCTAATCCAATTAGGGTTTTTAACCAAGCTTGTGCATCCAATAGGTAATTTTGTATCATTGGTTGAACATTTAGGTCACTTTCGTCCTCCCTTGGCTTATTCTAATCCAATTAGGGTTTTTAACAAATCTTGTGCATCCAATAAGTGATTTTGTGTCATTGGTTGAACATTTATGTCATTTTTCGTCCTCCCTAGGCTTATTCTAATCCAATTAGGGTTTTTAACCAATCTTGTGCATCTAATGGGTAATATTGTATCTTTGGTTGAACATTTTGGTCATTTTCCTCCTCCCTTAGCTTATTCCAATCCAATTAGGGTTTTTAACCAATCTTTTGCATCCAAAAAGTACGTTTGTTCCATTGGTTGAACATTTAGGTCATTTTCGTCCTCCCTAGGCTTATTCTAATCCAACTAGGGTTTTTACCCAATCTTGTGCATCCAATATGTGATTTTGTGTCATTGGTCGAACATTTAGGTCATTTTCGTCATCCTTCAACTTATTCTAATCCAATTAGGGTTTTTAACCAATCTTGGGCATTTAATAAGTGATTTTGTGTCATTGGTTGAACATTTATGTCATTTTTCGTCCTCCCTAGGCTTATTCTAATCCAATTAGGGTTTTTAACCAATCTTGTGCATCTAATGGGTAATATTGTATCATTGGTTGAACATTTTGGTCATTTTCCTCCTCCCTTGGCTTATTCTAATCCAATTAGGGTTTTTAACCAATCTTTTGCATCCAAAAAGTACGTTTGTACCATTGGTTGAACATTTAGGTCATTTTCGTCCTCCCTAGGCTTATTCTAATCCAACTAGGGTTTTTACCCAATCTTGTGCATCCAATATGTGATTTTGTGTCATTGGTCGAACATTTAGGTCATTTTCGTCATCCTTCAACTTATTCTAATCCAATTAGGGTTTTTAACCAATCTTGGGCATTTAATAAGTGATTTTGTGTCATTGGTTGAACATTTATGTCATTTTTCGTCCTCCCTAGGCTTATTCTAATCCAATTAGGGTTTTTAACCAATCTTGTGCATCTAATGGGTAATATTGTATCATTGGTTGAACATTTTGGTCATTTTCCTCCTCCCTTGGCTTATTCTAATCCAATTAGGGTTTTTACCCAACCTTGTGCATCCAATAAGTGATTTTGTGTCATTGGTTGAACAATTATGTCACCTTTTGTCCTCCCTAGGCTTATTCTAATCCAATTAGGGTTTTTAACCAATCTTGTGCATCTAATGGGTAATATTGTATCATTGGTTGAACATTTTGGTCATTTTCCTCCTCCCTTGGCTTATTCTAATCCAATTAGGGTTTTTAACCAATCTTTTGCATCCAAAAAGTGCGTTTGTACCATTGGTTGAACATTTAGGTCATTTTCGTCCTCCCTAGGCTTATTCTAATCCAATTAGGGTTTTTACCCAATCTTGTGCATCCAATATGTGATTTTGTGTCATTTTGTGTCATTGGTTGAACATTTAGGTCATTTTCGTCCTCCCTAGGCTTATTCTAATCCAATTAGGGTTTTTAACCAATCATGTGCATCCAATATGTGATTTTGTGTCATTGGTTGAACATTTAGGTCATTTTCGTGCTCCCTAGGCTTATTCTAATCCAATTAGGGTTTTTAACCAATATTGTGCATCCAATATGTGATTTTGTGTCATTTTGTGTCATTGGGTGAACATTTAGGTCATTTTCGTCCTCCCTAGGCTTATTCTAATCCAATTAGGGTTTTTAACCAATCTTGTGCATCCAATATGTGATTTGTGTCATTGATTGAACATTTAGGTCATTTTCGTCCTCCCTAGGCTTATTCTAATCCAATTAGGGTTTTTAACCAATCTTGTGCATCCAATATGTGATTTTGTGTAATTTTGTGTCATTGTTTGAACATTTAGGTCATTTTCGTCCTCCCTAGGCTTATTCTAATCCAATTAGGGTTTTTAACCAATCTTGTGCATCCAATATGTGATTTTGTGTCATTTTGTGTCATTGGTTGAACATTTAGGTCATTTTCGTCCTCCGTAGGGTTATTTTAATCCAATTAGGATTTTTAACCAATCTTGTGCATCCAATATGTGATTTTGTGTCATTGGTTGAACATTTAGGTCATTTTCGTCCTCCCTAGGGTTATTTTAATCCAATTAGGATTTTTAACCAATCTTGTGCATCCAATATGTGATTTTGTGTCATTTTGTGTGAATTGGTTGAACATTTAGGTCATTTTCGTCCTCCCTAGGCTTATTCTACGCCGATTAGGGTTTTTAACCAATCTTGTGCATCCAATATGTGATTTTGTGTCATTTTGTGTCATTGGTTGAACATTTAGGTCATTTTCGTCCTCCCTAGGCTTATTCTAATCCAATTAGGGTTTTTAACCAATCATGTGCATCCAATATGTGATTTTGTGTCATTGGTTGAACATTTAGGTCATTTTCGTCCTCCCTAGGCCTATTCTAATCCAATTAGGGTTTTTAACCAATCTTGTGCATCCAATATGTGATTTGTTGTAATTTTGTGTCATTTTGTGTCATTGGTTGATCATTTAGGTCATTTTCGTCCTCCCTAGGCTTATTCTAATCCAATTAGGGTTTTTAACCAATCTTGTGCATCCAATATGTGATTTTGTGTCATTTTGTGTCATTGGTTGAACATTTAGGTCATTTTCGTCCTCCCTAGGCCTATTCTAATCTAATTAAGGTCTTTAACCAATCTTGTGCATCCAATATGTGATTTTGTGTCATTGGTTGAACATTTAGGTCATTTTCGTCCTCCCTAGGCTTATTCTAATCCAATTAGGGTTTTTAACCAATCTTGTGCATCCAATATGTGATTTTGTGTCATTGGTTGAACATTTAGGTCATTTTCGTCCTCTTCAGGCTTATTCTAATCCAATTAGGGTTTTTAACCAATCTTGTGCATCAAATATGTGATTTTGTGTCATTTTGTGTCATTGGTTGAACATTTAGGTCATTTTCGTCCTCCCTAGGCTTATTCTAATCCAATTAGGGTTTTTAACCAATCTTGTGCATCCAGTATGTGATTTTGTGTCATTGGTTGAACATTTAGGTCATTTTCGTCCTCCCTAGGCTTATTCTAATCCAATTAGGGTTTTTAACCAATCATGTGCATCCAATATGTGATTTTGTGTCATTGGTTGAACATTTAGGTCATTTTCGTCCTCCCTAGGCTTATTCTAATCCAATTAGGGTTTTTAACCAATCTTGTGCATCCAATATGTCATTTTGTGTCATTGGTTGAAAATTTATGTCATTTTCGTCATCCTTCAACTTATTCGAATCCAATTAGGGTTTTTAACAAATCTTGTGCATCCAACAAGTGATTTTGTGTCATTGGTTGAACATTTAGGTCGTTTTCGTCCTCCCTTGGTATATTCTATTCCAATTAGGGTTTTTAACCAATCTTGTGCATCCAATAAGTGATTTTGTGTCATTGGTTGAACATATAGGTCATTTTTCCTCCTCCCTAGGCTTATTCTAATCCAATTAGGGTTTTTACCCAACCTTGTGCATCCAATAAGTGATTTTGTGTCATTGGTTGAACAATTATGTCACCTTTTGTCCTCCCTAGGCTTATTCTAATCCCATTAGGGTTTTCAACCAATCTTGTGCATCCAATAGGTAATTTTGTATCATTGGTTGAACATTTAGGTCATTTTCGCCCTCCCTTGGCTTATTCTAATCCAATTAGGGTTTAACCAATCTTGTGCATCGAAATAGTGCGTTTGTGTCATTGGTTGAACATTTATGTCATTTTTCGTCCTCCCTATGCTTATTCTAATCCAATTAGGGCTTTTAACCAAGCTTGTGCATCCAATAGGTAATTTTGTATCATTGGTTGAACATTTAGGTCATTTTAGTCCTCCCTTGGCTTATTCTAATCCAATTAGGGTTTTTAACCAATCTTGTGCATCCAATAAGTGATTTTGTGTCATTGGTTGAACATTTATGTCATTTTTCGTCCTCCCTAGGCTTATTCTAATCCAATTAGGGTTTTTAACCAATCTTGTGCATCTAATGGGTAATATTGTATCTTTGGTTGAACATTTTGGTCATTTTCCTCCTCCCTTAGCTTATTCCAATCCAATTAGGGTTTTCAACCAATCTTTTGCATCCAAAAAGTACGTTTGTTCCATTGGTTGAACATTTAGGTCATTTTCGTCCTCCCTAGGCTTATTCTAATCCAACTAGGGTTTTTACCCAATCTTGTGCATCCAATATGTGATTTTGTGTCATTGGTCGAACATTTAGGTCATTTTCGTCATCCTTCAACTTATTCTAATCCAATTAGGGTTTTTAACCAATCTTGGGCATTTAATAAGTGATTTTGTGTCATTGGTTGAACATTTATGTCATTTTTCGTCCTCCCTAGGCTTATTCTAATCCAATTAGGGTTTTTAACCAATCTTGTGCATCTAATGGGTAATATTGTATCATTGGTTGAACATTTTGGTCATTTTCCTCCTCCCTTGGCTTATTCTAATCCAATTAGGGTTTTTACCCAACCTTGTGCATCCAATAAGTGATTTTGTGTCATTGGTTGAACAATTATGTCACCTTTTGTCCTCCCTAGGCTTATTCTAATCCAATTAGGGTTTTTAACCAATCTTGTGCATCTAATGGGTAATATTGTATCATTGGTTGAACATTTTGGTCATTTTCCTCCTCCCTTGGCTTATTCTAATCCAATTAGGGTTTTTAACCAATCTTTTGCATCCAAAAAGTGCGTTTGTACCATTGGTTGAACATTTAGGTCATTTTCGTCCTCCCTAGGCTTATTCTAATCCAATTAGGGTTTTTACCCAATCTTGTGCATCCAATATGTGATTTTGTGTCATTTTGTGTCATTGGTTGAACATTTAGGTCATTTTCGTCCTCCCTAGGCTTATTCTAATCCAATTAGGGTTTTTAACCAATCATGTGCATCCAATATGTGATTTTGTGTCATTGGTTGAACATTTAGGTCATTTTCGTGCTCCCTAGGCTTATTCTAATCCAATTAGGGTTTTTAACCAATATTGTGCATCCAATATGTGATTTTGTGTCATTTTGTGTCATTGGGTGAACATTTAGGTCATTTTCGTCCTCCCTAGGCTTATTCTAATCCAATTAGGGTTTTTAACCAATCTTGTGCATCCAATATGTGATTTGTGTCATTGATTGAACATTTAGGTCATTTTCGTCCTCCCTAGGCTTATTCTAATCCAATTAGGGTTTTTAACCAATCTTGTGCATCCAATATGTGATTTTGTGTAATTTTGTGTCATTGTTTGAACATTTAGGTCATTTTCGTCCTCCCTAGGCTTATTCTAATCCAATTAGGGTTTTTAACCAATCTTGTGCATCCAATATGTGATTTTGTGTCATTTTGTGTCATTGGTTGAACATTTAGGTCATTTTCGTCCTCCGTAGGGTTATTTTAATCCAATTAGGATTTTTAACCAATCTTGTGCATCCAATATGTGATTTTGTGTCATTGGTTGAACATTTAGGTCATTTTCGTCCTCCCTAGGGTTATTTTAATCCAATTAGGATTTTTAACCAATCTTGTGCATCCAATATGTGATTTTGTGTCATTTTGTGTGAATTGGTTGAACATTTAGGTCATTTTCGTCCTCCCTAGGCTTATTCTACGCCGATTAGGGTTTTTAACCAATCTTGTGCATCCAATATGTGATTTTGTGTCATTTTGTGTCATTGGTTGAACATTTAGGTCATTTTCGTCCTCCCTAGGCTTATTCTAATCCAATTAGGGTTTTTAACCAATCATGTGCATCCAATATGTGATTTTGTGTCATTGGTTGAACATTTAGGTCATTTTCGTCCTCCCTAGGCCTATTCTAATCCAATTAGGGTTTTTAACCAATCTTGTGCATCCAATATGTGATTTGTTGTAATTTTGTGTCATTTTGTGTCATTGGTTGATCATTTAGGTCATTTTCGTCCTCCCTAGGCTTATTCTAATCCAATTAGGGTTTTTAACCAATCTTGTGCATCCAATATGTGATTTTGTGTCATTTTGTGTCATTGGTTGAACATTTAGGTCATTTTCGTCCTCCCTAGGCTTATTCTAATCCAATTAGGGTTTTTAACCAGTCTTGTGCATCCAATATGCGAGTTTGTGTCATTGGTTGAACATTTAGGTCATTTTCGTCCTCCATAGGCTTATTCTAATCCAATTAGGGTTTTTAACCAATCCTGTGCATCCAATATGTGATTTTGTGTCATTGGTTGAACATTTAGGTCATTTTCGTCCTCCCTAGGCTTATTCTAATCCAATTAGGGTTTTTAACCAATCATGTGCATCCAATATGTGATTTTGTGTCATTGGTTGAACATTTAGGTCATTTTCGTCCTCCCTAGGCTTATTCTAATCCAATTAGGGTTTTTAACCACTAGTGCATCCAATATGTGATTTTGTGTCATTTTGTGTCATTGGTTGAACATTTAGGACATTTTTGTCCTCCCTAGGCTTATTCTAATCTAATTAGGGTTTTTAACCAATCTTGTGCATCCAATATGTGATTTTGTGTCATTGGTTGAACATTTAGGTCATTTTCGTCCTCCCTAGGCTTATTCTAATCCAATTAGGGTTTTTAACCAATCTTGTGCATCCAGTATGTGATTTTGTGTCATTGGTTGAACATTTAGGTCATTTTCGTCCTCCCTAGGCTTATTCTAATCCAATTAGGGTTTTTAACCAATCATGTGCATCCAATATGTGATTTTGTGTCATTGGTTGAACATTTAGGTCATTTTCGTCCTCCCTAGGCTTATTCTAATCCAATTAGGGTTTTTAACCAATCTTGTGCATCCAATATGTCATTTTGTGTCATTGGTTGAAAATTTATGTCATTTTCGTCATCCTTCAACTTATTCGAATCCAATTAGGGTTTTTAACAAATCTTGTGCATCCAACAAGTGATTTTGTGTCATTGGTTGAACATTCAGGTCATTTTCGTCCTCCCTTGGCCTATTCTAATCCAATTAGGGTTTTTAACCAATCTTGTGCATCCAATAAGTGCGTTTGTATCATTGGTTGAACATTTAGGTCATTTTCGTCCTCCCTAGGCTTATTCTAATCCAATTAGGGTTTTTACCCAACCTTGTGCATCCAATAAGTGATTTTGTGTCATTGGTTGAACAATTATGTCACCTTTTGTCCTCCCTAGGCTTATTCTAATCCCATTAGGGTTTTCAACCAATCTTGTGCATCCAATAGGTAATTTTGTATCATTGGTTGAACATTTAGGTCATTTTCGCCCTCCCTTGGCTTATTCTAATCCAATTAGGGTTTAACCAATCTTGTGCATCCAAATAGTGCGTTTGTGTCATTGGTTGAACATTTATGTCATTTTTCGTCCTCCCTATGCTTATTCTAATCCAATTAGGGTTTTTAACCAAGCTTGTGCATCCAATAGGTAATTTTGTATCATTGGTTGAACATTTAGGTCATTTTCGTCCTCCCTTGGCTTATTCTAATCCAATTAGGGTTTTTAACCAATCTTGTACATCCAATAAGTGATTTTGTGTCATTGGTTGAACATTTATGCCATTTTTCGTCCTCCCTAGGCTTATTCTAATCCAATTAGGGTTTTTAACCAATCTTGTGCATCTAATGGGTAATATTGTATCTTTGGTTGAACATTTTGGTCATTTTCCTCCTCCCTTAGCTTATTCCAATCCAATTAGGGTTTTTAACCAATCTTTTGCATCCAAAAAGTACGTTTGTTCCATTGGTTGAACATTTAGGTCATTTTCGTCCTCCCTAGGCTTATTCTAATCCAACTAGGGTTTTTACCCAATCTTGTGCATCCAATATGTGATTTTGTGTCATTGGTCGAACATTTAGGTCATTTTCGTCATCCTTCAACTTATTCTAATCCAATTAGGGTTTTTAACCAATCTTGGGCATTTAATAAGTGATTTTGTGTCATTGGTTGAACATTTATGTCATTTTTCGTCCTCCCTAGGCTTATTCTAATCCAATTAGGGTTTTTAACCAATCTTGTGCATCTAATGGGTAATATTGTATCATTGGTAGAACATTTTGGTCATTTTCCTCCTCCCTTGGCTTATTCTAATCCAATTAGGGTTTTTAACCAATCTTTTGCATCCAAAAAGTACGTTTGTACCATTGGTTGAACATTTAGGTCATTTTCGTCCTCCCTAGGCTTATTCTAATCCAACTAGGGTTTTTACCCAATCTTGTGCATCCAATATGTGATTTTGTGTCATTGGTCGAACATTTAGGTCATTTTCGTCATCCTTCAACTTATTCTAATCCAATTAGGGTTTTTAACCAATCTTGGGCATCTAATAAGTGATTTTGTGTCATTGGTTGAACATTTACGTCATTTTCGTCCTCCCTAGGCTTATTCTAATCCGATTAGGGTTTTTAACAAATCTTGTGCATCCAACAAGTGATTTTGTGTCATTGGTTGAACATTCAGGTCATTTTCGTCCTCCCTTGGCCTATTCTAATCCAATTAGGGTTTTTAACCAATCTTGTGCATCCAATAAGTGCGTTTGTATCATTGGTTGAACATTTAGGTCATTTTCGTCCTCCCTAGGCTTATTCTAATCCAATTAGGGTTTTTACCCAACCTTGTGCATCCAATAGGTGATTTTGTGTCATTGGTTGAACAATTATGTCACCTTTTGTCCTCCCTAGGCTTATTCTAATCCCATTAGGGTTTTCAACCAATCTTGTGCATCCAATAGGTAATTTTGTATCATTGGTTGAACATTTAGGTCATTTTCGCCCTCCCTTGGCTTATTCTAATCCAATTAGGGTTTAACCAATCTTGTGCATCCAAATAGTGCGTTTGTGTCATTGGTTGAACATTTATGTCATTTTTCGTCCTCCCTATGCTTATTCTAATCCAATTAGGGTTTTTAACCAAGCTTGTGCATCCAATAGGTAATTTTGTATCATTGGTTGAACATTTAGGTCATTTTCGTCCTCCCTTGGCTTATTCTAATCCAATTAGGGTTTTTAACCAATCTTGTACATCCAATAAGTGATTTTGTGTCATTGGTTGAACATTTATGCCATTTTTCGTCCTCCCTAGGCTTATTCTAATCCAATTAGGGTTTTTAACCAATCTTGTGCATCTAATGGGTAATATTGTATCTTTGGTTGAACATTTTGGTCATTTTCCTCCTCCCTTAGCTTATTCCAATCCAATTAGGGTTTTTAACCAATCTTTTGCATCCAAAAAGTACGTTTGTTCCATTGGTTGAACATTTAGGTCATTTTCGTCCTCCCTAGGCTTATTCTAATCCAACTAGGGTTTTTACCCAATCTTGTGCATCCAATATGTGATTTTGTGTCATTGGTCGAACATTTAGGTCATTTTCGTCATCCTTCAACTTATTCTAATCCAATTAGGGTTTTTAACCAATCTTGGGCATTTAATAAGTGATTTTGTGTCATTGGTTGAACGTTTATGTCATTTTTCGTCCTCCCTAGGCTTATTCTTATCCAATTAGGGTTTTTAACAAATCTTGTGCATCCAACAAGTGATTTTGTGTCATTGGTTGAACATTCAGGTCATTTTCGTCCTCCCTTGGCCTATTCTAATCCAATTAGGGTTTTTAACCAATCTTGTGCATCCAATAAGTGCGTTTGTATCATTGGTTGAACATTTAGGTCATTTTCGTCCTCCCTAGGCTTATTCTAATCCAATTAGGGTTTTTACCCAACCTTGTGCATCCAATAAGTGATTTTGTGTCATTGGTTGAACAATTATGTCACCTTTTGTCCTCCCTAGGCTTATTCTAATCCCATTAGGGTTTTCAACCAATCTTGTGCATCCAATAGGTAATTTTGTATCATTGGTTGAACATTTAGGTCATTTTCGTCCTCCCTAGGCTTATTCTAATCCGATTAGGGTTTTTAACAAATCTTGTGCATCCAACAAGTGATTTTGTGTCATTGGTTGAACATTCAGGTCATTTTCGTCCTCCCTTGGCCTATTCTAATCCAATTAGGGTTTTTAACCAATCTTGTGCATCCAATAAGTGATTTTGTGTCATTGGTTGAACATTTATGTCATTTTTCGTCATCCTTCAACTTATTCTAATCCAATTAGGGTTTTTAACCAATCTTGGGCATCTAATAAGTGATTTTGTGTCATTGGTTGAACATTTACGTCATTTTCGTCCTCCCTAGGGTTATTCTTATCCAATTAGGGTTTTTAACAAATCTTGTGCATCCAACAAGTGATTTTGTGTCATTGGTTGAACATTCAGGTCATTTTCGTCCTCCCTTGGCCTATTCTAATCCAATTAGGGTTTTTAACCAAGCTTGTGCATCCAATAGGTAATTTTGTATCATTGGTTGAACATTTAGGTCATTTTCGTCCTCCCTTGGCTTATTCTAATCCAATTAGGGTTTTTAACCAATCATGTGCATCCAACAAGTGATTTTGTGTCATTGGTTGAACGTTTAGGTCATTTTCGTCCTCCCTTGGCCTATTCTAATCCAATTAGGGTTTTTAACCAATCTTGTGCATTCAATAAGTGATTTTGTGTCATTGGTTGAACATTTATGTCATTTTCGTCCTCCCTAGGCTTATTCTAATCCAATTAGGGTTTTTAACCAAGCTTGTGCATCCAATAGGTAATTTTGTATCATTGGTTGAACATTTAGGTCATTTTCGTCCTCCCTTGGCTTATTCTAATCCAATTAGGGTTTTTAACCAATCTTGTGCATCCAAAAAGTGCGTTTGTACCATTGGTTGAACATTTAGGTCATTTTCGTCCTCCCTAGGCTTATTCTAATCCAATTAGGGTTTTTACCCAATCTTGTGCATCCAATATGTGATTTTCTGTCATTGGTCGAACATTTAGGTAATTTTCGTCATTCTTCTACTTATGCTAATCCAATTGGGTTTTTAATTAATCCTGGGCATCCAATAAGTGATTTTGTGTCATTGGTTGAACATTTACGTCATTTTCGTCCTCCCTAGGCTTATTCTAATCCAATTAGGGTTTTTAACCAATCTTGTGCATCCAACAAGTGATTTTGTGTCATTGGTTGAACATTTAGGTCATTTTCGTCCTCCCTTGGCCTATTCTAATCCAATTAGGGTTTTTAACCAATCTTGTGCATCCAATAAGTGATTTTGTGTCATTGGTTGAACATTTAGGTCATTTTCGTCCCCCCTTGGCTTATTCTAATCCAATTAGGGTTTTTAACCAATCTTGTGCATCCAATAAGTGATTTTGTGTCATTGGTTGAACATTTAGGTCATTTTCGTCCTCCCTAGGCTTATTCTAATCCAATTAGGGTTTTTAACCAATCTTGTGCATCCAATATGTGATTTTGTGTCATTGGTTGCACATTTAGGTCATTTTCGTCCTCCCTAGTATTATTCTAATCCAATTATGGTTTTTAACCAATCTTGTGCATCCAATATGTGATTTTGTGTCATTTTGTGTCATTGGTTGAACATTTAGGTCATTTTCGTCCTCCCTAGGCTTATTCTAATCCAATTAGGGTTTTTAACCAATCATGTGCATCCAATATGTGATTTTGTGTCATTTTACGTCATTGGTATAACATTTAGGTCATTTTCGTCCTCCCTAGGCTTATTCTAATCCAATTAGGGTTTTTAACCAATCTTGTGCATCCAATATGTGATTTTGTGTCATTATGTGTCATTGGTTGAACATTACGTCATTTTCGTCCTCCCTATACTTATTCTAATCCAATTAGGGTTTTTAACCAATCTTGTGCATCCAATATGTGATTTTGTGTCATTTTGAGTCATTGGTTGAACATTTAGGTCATTTTCGTCCTCGCTAGGCTTATTCTAATCCAATTAGGGTTTTTAACCAATCTTCTGCATCCAATATGTGATTTTGTGTCATTTTGTGTCATTTGTTGAACATTTAGGTCATTTTCGTCCTCCCTAGCCCTACTCTAATCCAATTAGGGTTTTTAACCAATCTTGTGCATCCAATATGTGATTTTGTGTCCTTTTGTGTCATTGGTTGAACGTTTAGGTCATTTGGGTCCTCCCTAGGCTTATTCTAATCCAATTAGGGTTTTTAACCAATCTTGTGCATCCAATATGTGATTTTGTGTCATTTTGTGTCATTGGTTGATCATTTAGGTCATTTTCGTCCTCGCTAGGCTTATTCTAATCCAATTAGGGTTTTTAACCAATCTTCTGCATCCAATATGTGATTTTGTGTCATTTTGTGTCATTGGTTGAACATTTAGGTCATTTTCGTCCTCCCTAGGCTTATTCTAATCCAATTAGGGTTTTTAACTAATCTTGTGCATCCAATATGTGATTTTGTGTCATTTTGTGTCATTGGTTGAACATTTAGGTCATTTTCGTCCTCCCTAGGCATATTCTAATCAAATTAGGGTTTTTAACCAATCTTGTGCATCCAATATGTGATTTTGTGTCATTTTGTGTCATTGGTTGAACATTTAGGTCATTTTCGTCCTCCCTAGGCATATTCTAATCAAATTAGGGTTTTTAACCAATCTTGTGCATCCAATATGTGATTTTGTGTCATTTTGTGTCATTGGTTGAACATTTAGGTCATTTTCGTCCTCCCTAGGCTTATTCTAATCCAATTACGGTTTTTAACAAATCTTGTGCATCCAATATGTGATTTTGTGTCATTTTGTGTCATTGGTTGAACATTTAGGTCATTTTCGTCCTCCCTAGGCTTATTCTAATCCAATTAGGGTTTTTAACCAATCTTGTGCATCCAATATGTGATTTTGTGTCATTGATTGAACATTTAGGTCTTTTTCGTCCTCCCTATGCTTATTCTAATCCAGTTAGGGTTTTTAACCAATCTTGTGCATCCAATATGTGATTTTGTGTCATTTTGTGTCATTGGTTGAACATTTAGGTCATTTTCGTCCTCCCTAGGCTTATTCTAATCCAATTAGGGTTTTTAACCAATCTTGGGTATCCAATATGTGATTTTATGTCATTGGTTGAACATTTAGGTCATTTTCGTCCTCCCTAGGCTTATTCTAATCCAATTAGGGTTTTTAAACAATCTTGTGCATCCAATATGTGATTTTGTGTCATTTTGTGTCATTGGTTGAACATTTAGGTCATTTTCGTCCTCCCTAGGCTTATTCTAATCCAATTAGGGTTTTTAACCAATCATGTGCATCCAATATGTGATTTTGTGTCATTGGTTGAACATTTAGGTCATTTTCGTCCTCCCTAGGCTTATTCTAATCCAATTAGGGTTTTTAACCAATCTTGTGCATCCAATATGTCATTTTGTGTCATTGGTTGAAAATTTATGTCATTTTCGTCATCCTTCAACTTATTCGAATCCAATTAGGGTTTTTAACAAATGTTGTGCATCCAACAAGTGATTTTGTGTCATTGGTTGAACATTCAGGTCATTTTCGTCCTCCCTTGGCCTATTCTAATCCAATTAGGGTTTTTAACCAATCTTGTGCATCCAATAAGTGCGTTTGTATCATTGGTTGAACATTTAGGTCATTTTCGTCCTCCCTAGGCTTATTCTAATCCAATTAGGGTTTTTACCCAACCTTGTGCATCCAATAAGTGATTTTGTGTCATTGGTTGAACAATTATGTCACCTTTTGTCCTCCCTAGGCTTATTCTAATCCCATTAGGGTTTTCAACCAATCTTGTGCATCCAATAGGTAATTTTGTATCATTGGTTGAACATTTAGGTCATTTTCGTCCTCCCTAGGCTTATTCTAATCCGATTAGGGTTTTTAACAAATCTTGTGCATCCAACAAGTGATTTTGTGTCATTGGTTGAACATTCAGGTCATTTTCGTCCTCCCTTGGCCTATTCTAATCCAATTAGGGTTTTTAACCAATCTTGTGCATCCAATAAGTGATTTTGTGTCATTGGTTGAACATTTATGTCATTTTTCGTCATCCTTCAACTTATTCTAATCCAATTAGGGTTTTTAACCAATCTTGGGCATCTAATAAGTGATTTTGTGTCATTGGTTGAACATTTACGTCATTTTCGTCCTCCCTAGGCTTATTCTTATCCAATTAGGGTTTTTAACAAATCTTGTGCATCCAACAAGTGATTTTGTGTCATTGGTTGAACATTCAGGTCATTTTCGTCCTCCCTTGGCCTATTCTAATCCAATTAGGGTTTTTAACCAAGCTTGTGCATCCAATAGGTAATTTTGTATCATTGGTTGAACATTTAGGTCATTTTCGTCCTCCCTTGGCTTATTCTAATCCAATTAGGGTTTTTAACCAATCTTGTGCATCCAATAAGTGATTTTGTGTCATTGGTTGAACATTTATGTCATTTTTCGTCCTCCCTAGGCTTATTCTAATCCCATTAGGGTTTTCAACCAATCTTGTGCATCCAATAAGTGATTTTGTGTCATTGGTTGAACATTTAGGTCATTTTTCGTCCTCCCTAGGCTTATTCTAATCCAATTAGGGTTTTTAACCAAGCTTGTGCATCCAATAGGTAATTTTGTATCATTGGTTGAACATTTAGGTCATTTTCGTCCTCCCTTGGCGTATTCTAATCCAATTAGGGTTTTTAACCAATCTTGTGCATCCAAAAAGTGCGTTTGTACCATTGGTTGAACATTTAGGTCATTTTCGTCCTCCCTAGGCTTATTCTAATCCAATTAGGGTTTTTACCCAATCTTGTGCATCCAATATGTGATTTTGTGTCATTTTGTGTCATTGGTTGAACATTTAGGTCATTTTCGTCCTCCCTAGGCTTATTCTAATCCAATAAGGGTTTTTAACCAATCATGTGCATCCAATATGTGATTTTGTGTCATTGGTTGAACATTTAGGTCATTTTCGTCCTCCCTAGGCTTATTCTAATCCAATTAGGGTTTTTAACCAATCTTGTGCATCCAATATGTCATTTTGTGTCATTGGTTGAAAATTTATGTCATTTTCGTCATCCTTCAACTTATTCGAATCCAATTAGGGTTTTTAACCAATCTTGTGCATCCAATAAGTGATTTTGTGTCATTGTTTGAACATTTAGGTCATTTTCGTCCTCCCTAGGCTTATTCTAATCCAATTAGGGTTTTTAACCAATCTTGGGCATCTAATAAGTGATTTTGTGTCATTGGTTGAACATTTATGTCATTTTTCGTCCTCCCTAGGCTTATTCTAATCCAATTAGGGTTTTTAACCAATCTTGTGCATCTAATGGGTAATATTGTATCATTGGTTGAACATTTTGGTCATTTTCCTCCTCCCTTGGCTTATTCTAATCCAATTAGGGTTTTTAACGAACTTTTGCATCCAAAAAGTACGTTTGTACCATTGGTTGAACATTTAGGTCATTTTCGTCCTCCCTAGGCTTATTCTAATCCAACTAGGGTTTTTACCCAATCTTGTGCATCCAATATGTGATTTTGTGTCATTGGTCGAACATTTAGGTCATTTTCGTCATCCTTCAACTTATTCTAATCCAATTAGGGTTTTTAACCAATCTTGGGCATTTAATAAGTGATTTTGTGTCATTGGTTGAACATTTATGTCATTTTTCGTCCTCCCTAGGCTTATTCTAATCCAATTAGGGTTTTTAACCAATCTTGTGCATCTAATGGGTAATATTGTATCTTTGGTTGAACATTTTGGTCATTTTCCTCCTCCCTTAGCTTATTCCAATCCAATTAGGGTTTTTAACCAATCTTTTGCATCCAAAAAGTACGTTTGTTCCATTGGTTGAACATTTAGGTCATTTTCGTCCTCCCTAGGCTTATTCTAATCCAACTAGGGTTTTTACCCAATCTTGTGCATCCAATATGTGATTTTGTGTCATTGGTCGAACATTTAGGTCATTTTCGTCATCCTTCAACTTATTCTAATCCAATTAGGGTTTTTAACCAATCTTGGGCATTTAATAAGTGATTTTGTGTCATTGGTTGAACGTTTATGTCATTTTTCGTCCTCCCTAGGCTTATTCTTATCCAATTAGGGTTTTTAACAAATCTTGTGCATCCAACAAGTGATTTTGTGTCATTGGTTGAACATTCAGGTCATTTTCGTCCTCCCTTGGCCTATTCTAATCCAATTAGGGTTTTTAACCAATCTTGTGCATCCAATAAGTGCGTTTGTATCATTGGTTGAACATTTAGGTCATTTTCGTCCTCCCTAGGCTTATTCTAATCCAATTAGGGTTTTTACCCAACCTTGTGCATCCAATAAGTGATTTTGTGTCATTGGTTGAACAATTATGTCACCTTTTGTCCTCCCTAGGCTTATTCTAATCCCATTAGGGTTTTCAACCAATCTTGTGCATCCAATAGGTAATTTTGTATCATTGGTTGAACATTTAGGTCATTTTCGCCCTCCCTTGGCTTATTCTAATCCAATTAGGGTTTAACCAATCTTGTGCATCCAAATAGTGCGTTTGTGTCATTGGTTGAACATTTATGTCATTTTTCGTCCTAACTATGCTTATTCTAATCCAATTAGGGTTTTTAACCAAGCTTGTGCATCCAATATGTGATTTTGTATCATTGGTCGAACATTTAGGTCATTTTCGTCATCCTTCAACTTATTCTAATCCAATTAGGGTTGTTAACCAATCTTGTGCATCCAATAAGTGATTTTGTGTCATTGGTTGAACATTTATGTCATTTTTCGTCCTCCCTAGGCTTATTCTAATCCAATTAGGGTTTTTAACCAATCTTGTGCATCTAATGGGTAATATTGTATCATTGGTTGAACATTTTGGTCATTTTCCTCCTCCCTTGGCTTATTCTAATCCAATTAGGGTTTTTAACCAATCTTTTGCATCCAAAAAGTACGTTTGTACCATTGGTTGAACATTTAGGTCATTTTCGTCCTCCCTAGGCTTATTCTAATCCAACTAGGGTTTTTACCCAATCTTGTGCATCCAATATGTGATTTTGTGTCATTGGTCGAACATTTAGGTCATTTTCGTCATCCTTCAACTTATTCTAATCCAATTAGGGTTTTTAACCAATCTTGGGCATCTAATAAGTGATTTTGTGTCATTGGTTGAACATTTACGTCATTTTCGTCCTCCCTAGGCTTATTCTAATCCGATTAGGGTTTTTAACAAATCTTGTGCATCCAACAAGTGATTTTGTGTCATTGGTTGAACATTCAGGTCATTTTCGTCCTCCCTTGGCCTATTCTAATCCAATTAGGGTTTTTAACCAAGCTTGTGCATCCAATAGGTAATTTTGTATCATTGGTTGAACATTTAGGTTATTTTCGTCCTCCCTTGGCTTATTCTAATCCAATTAGGGTTTTTAACCAATCATGTGCATCCAACAAGTGATTTTGTGTCATTGGTTGAACGTTTAGGTCATTTTCGTCATCCCTTGGCCTATTCTAATCCAATTAGGGTTTTTAACCAATCTTGTGCATTCAATAAGTGATTTTGTGTCATTGGTTGAACATTTATGTCATTTTCGTCCTCCCTAGGCTTATTCTAATCCAATTAGGGTTTTTAACCAAGCTTGTGCATCCAATAGGTAATTTTGTATCATTGGTTGAACATTTAGGTCATTTTCGTCCTCCCTTGGCTTATTCTAATCCAATTAGGGTTTTTAACCAATCTTGTGCATCCAAAAAGTGCGTTTGTACCATTGGTTGAACATTTAGGTCATTTTCGTCCTCCCTAGGCTTATTCCAATCCAATTAGGGTTTTTACCCAATCTTGTGCATCCAATATGTGATTTTGTGTCATTTTGTGTCATTGGTTGAACATTTAGGTCATTTTCGTCCTCCCTAGGCTTATTCTAATCCAATTAGGGTTTTTAACCAATCATGTGCATCCAATATGTGATTTTGTGTCATTGGTTGAACATTTAGGTCATTTTCGTGCTCCCTAGGCTTATTCTAATCCAATTAGGGTTTTTAACCAATATTGTGCATCCAATATGTGATTTTGTGTCATTTTGTGTCATTGGGTGAACATTTAGGTCATTTTCGTCCTCCCTAGGCTTATTCTAATCCAATTAGGGTTTTTAACCAATCTTGTGCATCCAATATGTGATTTGTGTCATTGATTGAACATTTAGGTCATTTTCGTCCTCCCTAGGCTTATTCTAATCCAATTAGGGTTTTTAACCAATCTTGTGCATCCAATATGTGATTTTGTGTAATTTTGTGTCATTGTTTGAACATTTAGGTCATTTTCGTCCTCCCTAGGCTTATTCTAATCCAATTAGGGTTTTTAACCAATCTTGTGCATCCAATATGTGATTTTGTGTCATTTTGTGTCATTGGTTGAACATTTAGGTCATTTTCGTCCTCCGTAGGGTTATTTTAATCCAATTAGGATTTTTAACCAATCTTGTGCATCCAATATGTGATTTTGTGTCATTGGTTGAACATTTAGGTCATTTTCGTCCTCCCTAGGGTTATTTTAATCCAATTAGGATTTTTAACCAATCTTGTGCATCCAATATGTGATTTTGTGTCATTTTGTGTGAATTGGTTGAACATTTAGGTCATTTTCGTCCTCCCTAGGCTTATTCTACGCCGATTAGGGTTTTTAACCAATCTTGTGCATCCAATATGTGATTTTGTGTCATTTTGTGTCATTGGTTGAACATTTAGGTCATTTTCGTCCTCCCTAGGCTTATTCTAATCCAATTAGGGTTTTTAACCAATCATGTGCATCCAATATGTGATTTTGTGTCATTGGTTGAACATTTAGGTCATTTTCGTCCTCCCTAGGCCTATTCTAATCCAATTAGGGTTTTTAACCAATCTTGTGCATCCAATATGTGATTTGTTGTAATTTTGTGTCATTTTGTGTCATTGGTTGATCATTTAGGTCATTTTCGTCCTCCCTAGGCTTATTCTAATCCAATTAGGGTTTTTAACCAATCTTGTGCATCCAATATGTGATTTTGTGTCATTTTGTGTCATTGGTTGAACATTTAGGTCATTTTCGTCCTCCCTAGGCTTATTCTAATCCAATTAAGTTTTTAACCAATCTTGTGCATCCAATATGTGATTTTGTGTCATTGGTTGCACATTTAGGTCATTTTCGTCCTCCCTAGGCTTATTCTAATCCAATTAGGGTTTTTAACCAATCTTGTGCATCCAATAAGTGATTTTGTGTCATTGGTTGAACATTTAGGTCATTTTCGTCCTCCCTAGGCTTATTCTAATCCAATTAGGGTTTATAACCAATGTTGTGCATCCAACAAGTGATTTTGTGTCATTGGTTGAACGTTTAGGTCATTTTCGTCCTCCCTTGGCCTATTCTAATCCAATTAGGGTTTTTAACCAATCTTGTGCATCCAATAAGTGATTTTGTGTCATTGGTTGAACATTTATGTCATTTTTCGTCATCCTTCAACTTATTCTAATCCAATTAGGGTTTTTAACCAATCTTGGGCATCTAATAAGTGATTTTGTGTCATTGGTTGAACATTTACGTCATTTTCGTCCTCCCTAGGGTTATTCTTATCCAATTAGGGTTTTTAACAAATCTTGTGCATCCAACAAGTGATTTTGTGTCATTGGTTGAACATTCAGGTCATTTTCGTCCTCCCTTGGCCTATTCTAATCCAATTAGGGTTTTTAACCAAGCTTGTGCATCCAATAGGTAATTTTGTATCATTGGTTGAACATTTAGGTCATTTTCGTCCTCCCTTGGCTTATTCTAATCCAATTAGGGTTTTTAACCAATCATGTGCATCCAACAAGTGATTTTGTGTCATTGGTTGAACGTTTAGGTCATTTTCGTCCTCCCTTGGCCTATTCTAATCCAATTAGGGTTTTTAACCAATCTTGTGCATTCAATAAGTGATTTTGTGTCATTGGTTGAACATTTATGTCATTTTCGTCCTCCCTAGGCTTATTCTAATCCAATTAGGGTTTTTAACCAAGCTTGTGCATCCAATAGGTAATTTTGTATCATTGGTTGAACATTTAGGTCATTTTCGTCCTCCCTTGGCTTATTCTAATCCAATTAGGGTTTTTAACCAATCTTGTGCATCCAAAAAGTGCGTTTGTACCATTGGTTGAACATTTAGGTCATTTTCGTCCTCCCTAGGCTTATTCTAATCCAATTAGGGTTTTTACCCAATCTTGTGCATCCAATATGTGATTTTCTGTCATTGGTCGAACATTTAGGTAATTTTCGTCATTCTTCTACTTATGCTAATCCAATTGGGTTTTTAATTAATCCTGGGCATCCAATAAGTGATTTTGTGTCATTGGTTGAACATTTACGTCATTTTCGTCCTCCCTAGGCTTATTCTAATCCAATTAGGGTTTTTAACCAATCTTGTGCATCCAACAAGTGATTTTGTGTCATTGGTTGAACATTTAGGTCATTTTCGTCCTCCCTTGGCTTATTCTAATCCAATTAGGGTTTTTAACCAATCTTGTGCATCCAAAAAGTGCGTTTGTACCATTGGTTGAACATTTAGGTCATTTTCGTCCTCCCTAGGCTTATTCTAATCCAATTAGGGTTTTTACCCAATCTTGTGCATCCAATATGTGATTTTGTGTCATTTTGTGTCATTGGTTGAACATTTAGGTCATTTTCGTCCTCCCTAGGCTTATTCTAATCCAATAAGGGTTTTTAACCAATCATGTGCATCCAATATGTGATTTTGTGTCATTGGTTGAACATTTAGGTCATTTTCGTCCTCCCTAGGCTTATTCTAATCCAATTAGGGTTTTTAACCAATCTTGTGCATCCAATATGTCATTTTGTGTCATTGGTTGAAAATTTATGTCATTTTCGTCATCCTTCAACTTATTCGAATCCAATTAGGGTTTTTAACCAATCTTGTGCATCCAATAAGTGATTTTGTGTCATTGTTTGAACATTTAGGTCATTTTCGTCCTCCCTAGGCTTATTCTAATCCAATTAGGGTTTTTAACCAATCTTGGGCATCTAATAAGTGATTTTGTGTCATTGGTTGAACATTTATGTCATTTTTCGTCCTCCCTAGGCTTATTCTAATCCAATTAGGGTTTTTAACCAATCTTGTGCATCTAATGGGTAATATTGTATCATTGGTTGAACATTTTGGTCATTTTCCTCCTCCCTTGGCTTATTCTAATCCAATTAGGGTTTTTAACGAACTTTTGCATCCAAAAAGTACGTTTGTACCATTGGTTGAACATTTAGGTCATTTTCGTCCTCCCTAGGCTTATTCTAATCCAACTAGGGTTTTTACCCAATCTTGTGCATCCAATATGTGATTTTGTGTCATTGGTCGAACATTTAGGTCATTTTCGTCATCCTTCAACTTATTCTAATCCAATTAGGGTTTTTAACCAATCTTGGGCATCTAATAAGTGATTTTGTGTCATTGGTTGAACATTTACGTCATTTTCGTCCTCCCTAGGCTTATTCTAATCCGATTAGGGTTTTTAACAAATCTTGTGCATCCAACAAGTGATTTTGTGTCATTGGTTGAACATTCAGGTCATTTTCGTCCTCCCTTGGCCTATTCTAATCCAATTAGGGTTTTTAACCAATCTTGTGCATCCAATAAGTGATTTTGTGTCATTGGTTGAACAATTATGTCACCTTTTGTCCTCCCTAGGCTTATTCTAATCCCATTAGGGTTTTCAACCAATCTTGTGCATCCAATAGGTAATTTTGTATCATTGGTTGAACATTTAGGTCATTTTCGCCCTCCCTTGGCTTATTCTAATCCAATTAGGGTTTAACCAATCTTGTGCATCCAAATAGTGCGTTTGTGTCATTGGTTGAACATTTATGTCATTTTTCGTCCTCCCTATGCTTATTCTAATCCAATTAGGGTTTTTAACCAAGCTTGTGCATCCAATAGGTAATTTTGTATCATTGGTTGAACATTTAGGTCATTTTCGTCCTCCCTTGGCTTATTCTAATCCAATTAGGGTTTTTAACCAATCTTGTACATCCAATAAGTGATTTTGTGTCATTGGTTGAACATTTATGCCATTTTTCGTCCTCCCTAGGCTTATTCTAATCCAATTAGGGTTTTTAACCAATCTTGTGCATCTAATGGGTAATATTGTATCTTTGGTTGAACATTTTGGTCATTTTCCTCCTCCCTTAGCTTATTCCAATCCAATTAGGGTTTTTAACCAATCTTTTGCATCCAAAAAGTACGTTTGTTCCATTGGTTGAACATTTAGGTCATTTTCGTCCTCCCTAGGCTTATTCTAATCCAACTAGGGTTTTTACCCAATCTTGTGCATCCAATATGTGATTTTGTGTCATTGGTCGAACATTTAGGTCATTTTCGTCATCCTTCAACTTATTCTAATCCAATTAGGGTTTTTAACCAATCTTGGGCATTTAATAAGTGATTTTGTGTCATTGGTTGAACGTTTATGTCATTTTTCGTCCTCCCTAGGCTTATTCTTATCCAATTAGGGTTTTTAACAAATCTTGTGCATCCAACAAGTGATTTTGTGTCATTGGTTGAACATTCAGGTCATTTTCGTCCTCCCTTGGCCTATTCTAATCCAATTAGGGTTTTTAACCAATCTTGTGCATCCAATAAGTGCGTTTGTATCATTGGTTGAACATTTAGGTCATTTTCGTCCTCCCTAGGCTTATTCTAATCCAATTAGGGTTTTTACCCAACCTTGTGCATCCAATAAGTGATTTTGTGTCATTGGTTGAACAATTATGTCACCTTTTGTCCTCCCTAGGCTTATTCTAATCCCATTAGGGTTTTCAACCAATCTTGTGCATCCAATAGGTAATTTTGTATTATTGGTTGAACATTTAGGTCATTTTCGCCCTCCCTTGGCTTATTCTAATCCAATTAGGGTTTAACCAATCTTGTGCATCCAAATAGTGCGTTTGTGTCATTGGTTGAACATTTATGTCATTTTTCGTCCTCCCTATGCTTATTCTAATCCAATTAGGGTTTTTAACCAAGCTTGTGCATCCAATAGGTAATTTTGTATCATTGGTTGAACATTTAGGTCATTTTCGTCCTCCCTTGGCTTATTCTAATCCAATTAGGGTTTTTACCCAATCTTGTGCATCCAATATGTGATTTTGTGTCATTGGTCGAACATTTAGGTCATTTTCGTCATCCTTCAACTTATTCTAATCCAATTAGGGTTTTTAACCAATCTTGGGCATTTTATAAGTGATTTTGTGTCATTGGTTGAACATTTATGTCATTTTTCGTCCTCCCTAGGCTTATTGTTATCCAATTAGGGTTTTTAACAAATCTTGTGCATCCAACAAGTGATTTTGTGTCATTGGTTGAACATTCAGGTCATTTTCGTCCTCCCTTGGCCTATTCTAATCCAATTAGGGTTTTTAACCAATCTTGTGCATCCAATAAGTGCGTTTGTATCATTGGTTGAACATTTAGGTCATTTTCGTCCTCCCTAGGCTTATTCTAATCCAATTAGGGTTTTTACCCAACCTTGTGCATCCAATAAGTGATTTTGTGTCATTGGTTGAACAATTATGTCACCTTTTGTCCTCCCTAGGCTTATTCTAATCCCATTAGGGTTTTCAACCAATCTTGTGCATCCAATAGGTAATTTTGTATCATTGGTTGAACATTTAGCTCATTTTCGCCCTCCCTTGGCTTATTCTAATCCAATTAGGGTTTAACCAATCTTGTGCATCCAAATAGTGCGTTTGTGTCATTGGTTGAACATTTATGTCATTTTTCGTCCTCCCTATGCTTATTCTAATCCAATTAGGGTTTTTAACCAAGCTTGTGCATCCAATAGGTAATTTTGTATCATTGGTTGAACATTTAGGTCATTTTCGTCCTCCCTTGGCTTATTCTAATCCAATTAGGGTTTTTACCCAATCTTGTGCATCCAATATGTGATTTTGTGTCATTGGTCGAACATTTAGGTCATTTTCGTCATCCTTCAACTTATTCTAATCCAATTAGGGTTTTTAACCAATCTTGGGCATTTTATAAGTGATTTTGTGTCATTGGTTGAACATTTATGTCATTTTTCGTCCTCCCTAGGCTTATTCTTATCCAATTAGGGTTTTTAACAAATCTTGTGCATCCAACAAGTGATTTTGTGTCATTGGTTGAACATTCAGGTCATTTTCGTCCTCCCTTGGCCTATTCTAATCCAATTAGGGTTTTTAACCAATCTTGTGCATCCAATAAGTGCGTTTGTATCATTGGTTGAACATTTAGGTCATTTTCGTCCTCCCTAGGCTTATTCTAATCCAATTAGGGTTTTTACCCAACCTTGTGCATCCAATAAGTGATTTTGTGTCATTGGTTGAACAATTATGTCACCTTTTGTCCTCCCTAGGCTTATTCTAATCCCATTAGGGTTTTCAACCAATCTTGTGCATCCAATAGGTAATTTTGTATCATTGGTTGAACATTTAGGTCATTTTCGTCCTCCCTAGGCTTATTCTAATCCGATTAGGGTTTTTAACAAATCTTGTGCATCCAACAAGTGATTTTGTGTCATTGGTTGAACATTCAGGTCATTTTCGTCCTCCCTTGGCCTATTCTAATCCAATTAGGGTTTTTAACCAATCTTGTGCATCCAATAAGTGATTTTGTGTCATTGGTTGAACATTTATGTCATTTTTCGTCATCCTTCAACTTATTCTAATCCAATTAGGGTTTTTAACCAATCTTGGGCATCTAATAAGTGATTTTGTGTCATTGGTTGAACATTTACGTCATTTTCGTCCTCCCTAGGGTTATTCTTATCCAATTAGGGTTTTTAACAAATCTTGTGCATCCAACAAGTGATTTTGTGTCATTGGTTGAACATTCAGGTCATTTTCGTCCTCCCTTGGCCTATTCTAATCCAATTAGGGTTTTTAACCAAGCTTGTGCATCCAATAGGTAATTTTGTATCATTGGTTGAACATTTAGGTCATTTTCGTCCTCCCTTGGCTTATTCTAATCCAATTAGGGTTTTTAACCAATCATGTGCATTCAACAAGTGATTTTGTGTCATTGGTTGAACGTTTAGGTCATTTTCGTCCTCCCTTGGCCTATTCTAATCCAATTAGGGTTTTTAACCAATCTTGTGCATTCAATAAGTGATTTTGTGTCATTGGTTGAACATTTATGTCATTTTCGTCCTCCCTAGGCTTATTCTAATCCAATTAGGGTTTTTAACCAAGCTTGTGCATCCAATAGGTAATTTTGTATCATTGGTTGAACATTTAGGTCATTTTCGTCCTCCCTTGGCTTATTCTAATCCAATTAGGGTTTTTAACCAATCTTGTGCATCCAAAAAGTGCGTTTGTACCATTGGTTGAACATTTAGGTCATTTTCGTCCTCCCTAGGCTTATTCTAATCCAATTAGGGTTTTTACCCAATCTTGTGCATCCAATATGTGATTTTCTGTCATTGGTCGAACATTTAGGTAATTTTCGTCATTCTTCTACTTATGCTAATCCAATTGGGTTTTTAATTAATCCTGGGCATCCAATAAGTGATTTTGTGTCATTGGTTGAACATTTACGTCATTTTCGTCCTCCCTAGGCTTATTCTAATCCAATTAGGGTTTTTAACCAATCTTGTGCATCCAACAAGTGATTTTGTGTCATTGGTTGAACATTTAGGTCATTTTCGTCCTCCCTTGGCCTATTATAATCCAATTAGGGTTTTTAACCAATCTTGTGCATCCAACAAGTGATTTTGTGTCATTGGTTGAACATTTAGGTCATTTTCGTCCTCCCTTGGCCTATTCTAATCCAATTAGAGCTTTTAACCAATCTTGTGCATCCAATAACTGATTTTGTGTCATTGGTTGAACATTTTTGTCATTTTTCGTCCTCCCTAGGCTTATTCTAATCGAATTAGGGTTTTTAACCAAGCTTGTGCATCCAATAGGTAATTTTGTATCATTGGTTGAACATTTAGGTCATTTTCGTCCTCCCTTGGCTTATTCTAATCCAATTAGGGTTTTTAACCAATCTTGTGCATCCAAAAAGTGCGTTTGTACAATTGGTTGAACATTTAGGTCATTTTCGTCCTCCCTAGGCTTATTCTAATCCAATTAATGTTTTTACCCAATCTTGTGCATCCAATATGTGATTTTGTGTCATTGGTCGAACATTTAGGTCATTTACGTCATCCTTCAACTTATGCTAATCCAATTAGGGTTTTTTAACCAATCTTGGGCATCCAATAAGTGATTTTGTGTCATTGGTTGAACATTTACGTCATTTTCGTCCTCCCTAGGCTTATTCTAATCCCATTAGGGTTTTTAACCAATCTTGTGCATCCAACAAGTGATTTTGTGTCATTGGTTGAACATTTAGGTCATTTTCGTCCTCCATTGGCCTATTCTTATCCAATTAGGGTTTTTAACCAATCTTGTGCATCCAATAAGTGATTTTGTGTCATTGGTTGAACATTTATGTCATTTTTCGTCCTCCCTAGGCTTATTCTAATCCCATTAGGGTTTTCAACCTATCTTGTGCATCCAATAAGTGATTTTGTGTCATTGGTTGAACATTTAGCTCATTTTCGTCGCCCCTTGGCTTATTCTAATCCAATTAGGGTTTTTAACCAATCTTGTGCATCCAATAAGTGATTTTGTGTCATTGGTTGAACATTTAGGTCATTTTCGTCCTCCCTTGGCTTATTCTAATCCAATTAGGGTTTTTAACCAATCTTGTGCATCCAATAAGTGATTTTGTGTCATTGGTTGAACATTTAGGTCATTTTCGTCCTCCCTAGGCTTATTCTAATCCAATTAGGGTTTTTAACCAATCTTGTGCATCCAATATGTGATTTTGTGTCATTGGTTAAACATTTAGGTCATTTTCGTCCTCTTTAGGCTTATTCTAATCCAATTAGGGTTTTTAACCAATCTTGTGCATCCAATATGTGATTTTGTGTCATTTTGTGTCATTGGTTGAACATTTAGGTCATTTTCGTCCTCCCTAGGCTTATTCTAATCCAATTAGGGTTTTTAACCAATCATGTGCATCCAATATGTGATTTTGTGTCATTGGTTGAACATATAGGTCATTTTCGTCCTCCCTAGGCTTATTCTAATCCAATTAGGGTTTTTAACCAATCTTGTGCATCCAATATGTGATTTTGTGTCATTGGTTAAACATTTAGGTCATTTTCGTCCTCCCTATGCTTATTCTAATCCAATTAGGGTTTTTAACCAATCTTGTGCATCCAATATGTGATTTTGTGTCATTTTGTGTCATTTTGTGTCATTGGTTGAACATTTAGGTCATTTTCGTCCTCCCTAGGCTTATTCTAATCCAATTAGGGTTTTTAACCAATCATGTGCATCCAATATGTGATTTTGTGTCATTGGTTGAACATTTAGGTCATTTTCGTCCTCCCTAGGCTTATTCTAATCCAATTAGGGTTTTTAACCAATCTTGTGCATCCAATATGAGATTTTGTGTCATTTTGTGTCATTGGTTGAACATTTAGGTCATTTTCGTCCTCCCTAGGCTTATTCTAATCCAATTAGGGTTTTTAACCAATCTTGTGCATCCAATATGTGATTTTGTGTCATTGGTTGCTCATTTAGGTCATTTTCGTCCTCCCTAGGCTTATTCTAATCCAATTAGGGTTTTTAACCAATCTTGTGCATCCAATATGTGAATTTGTGTCATTTTGTGTCATTGGTTGAACATTTAGGTCATTTTTGTCCTCCCTAGGCTTGTTCTAATCCAATTAGGGTTTTTAACCAATCTTGTGCATCCAATATGTGATTTTGTGTCATTTTGTGTCATTGGTTGAACATTTAGGTCATTTTCGTCCTCCCTAGGCTTATTCTAATCCAATTAGGGTTTTTAACCAATCATGAGCATCCAATATGTGATTTTGTGTCATTTTGTGTCATTGGTTGAACATTTAGGTCATTTTCGTCCTCCCTAGGCTTATTCTAATCCAATTAGGGTTTTTAACCAATCTTGTGCATCCAATATGTGATTTTGTGTCATTGGTATAACATTTAGGTCATTTTCGTCCTCCCTAGGCCTATTCTAATCCAATTAGGGTTTTTAACCAATCTTGTGCATCCAATATGCGATTTTGTGTCATTTTGTGTCATTGGTTGAACATTTAGGTCATTTTCGTCCTCCCTAGGCTTATTCTAATCCAATTAGGGTTTTTAACCAATCTTGTGCATCCAGTATGTGATTTTGTGTCATTGGTTGAACATTTAGGTCATTTTCGTCCTCCCTAGGCTTATTCTAATCCAATTAGGGTTTTTAACCAATCATGTGCATCCAATATGTGATTTTGTGTCATTGGTTGAACATTTAGGTCATTTTCGTCCTCCCTAGGCTTATTCTAATCCAATTAGGGTTTTTAACCAATCTTGTGCATCCAATATGTCATTTTGTGTCATTGGTTGAAAATTTATGTCATTTTCGTCATCCTTCAACTTATTCGAATCCAATTACGGTTTTTAACCAATCTTGTGCATCCAATAAGTGATTTTGTGTCATTGTTTGAACATTTAGGTCATTTTCGTCCTCCCTAGGCTTATTCTAATCCAATTAGGGTTTTTAACCAATCTTGGGCATCTAATAAGTGATTTTGTGTCATTGGTTGAACATTTATGTCATTTTTCGTCCTCCCTAGGCTTATTCTAATCCAATTAGGGTTTTTAACCAATCTTGTGCATCTAATGGGTAATATTGTATCATTGGTTGAACATTTTGGTCATTTTCTTCCTCCCTTGGCTTATTCTAATCCAATTAGGGTTTTTAACCAATCTTTTGCATCCAAAAAGTGCGTTTGTACCATTGGTTGAACATTTAGGTCATTTTCGTCCTCCCTAGGCTTATTCTAATCCAATTAGGGTTTTTACCCAATCTTGTGCATCCAATATGTGATTTTGTGTCATTTTGTGTCATTGGTTGAACATTTAGGTCATTTTCGTCCTCCCTAGGCTTATTCTAATCCAATTAGGGTTTTTAACCAATCTTGTCCATCCAATATGTGATTTTGTGTCATTTTGTGTCATTGGTTGAACATTTAGGTCATTTTCGTCCTCCCTAGGCTTATTCTAATCCAATTAGGGTTTTTAACCAATCTTGTGCATCCAGTATGTGATTTTGTGTCATTTTGTGTCGTTGGTTGAACATTTAGGTCATTTTCGTCCTCCCTAGGGTTATTCTAATCCAATTAGGGTTTTTAACCAATCTTGTGCATCCAATATGTGATTTTGTGTCATTGGTTGAACATTTAGGTCATTTTCGTCCTCCCTAGGCTTATTCTAATCCAATTAGGGTTTTTAACCAATCTTGTGCATCCAATATGTGATTTTGTGTCATTTGTTGAACATTTAGTTCATTTTCGTCCTCCCTAGGCTTATTCTAATCCAATTAGGGTTTTTAACCAATCTTGTGCATCCAATATGTGATTTTGTGTCATTGGTTGAACATTTAGGTCATTTTCGTCCTCCCTAGGCTTATTCTAATCCAATTAGGGTATTTAACCAATCTTGTGCAACCAATATGTGATTCTGTGTCATTGGTTGAACATTAAGGTCATTTTCGTCCTCCCTAGGCTTATTCTAATCCAATTAGGGTTTTTAACCAATCTTGTGCATCCAATATGTGATTTTGTGTCATTGGTTGAACATTTAGGTCATTTTCGTCCTCCCTAGGCTTATTCTAATCCAATTAGGGTTTTTAACCAATCTTGTGCACCCAATATGTGATTTTGTGTCATTGGTTGAACATTTAGGTCATTTTCGTCCTCCCTAGGCTTATTCTAATCCAATTAGGGTTTTTAACCAATCTTGTGCATCCAATATGTGATTTTGTGTCATTGGTTGAACATTTAGGTCATTTTCGTCCTCCCTAGGCTTATTCTAATCCAATTAGGCTTTTTAACCAATCTTGTGCATCCAATATGTGATTTTGTGTCTTTTTGTGTCATTTTGTGTCTTTGGTTGAACATTTAAACCATTTTCGTCCTCCCTAGGCTTATTCTAATCCAATTAGGGTTTTTAACCAATCTTCTGCATCCAATATGTGACTTTGTGTCATTTTGTGTCATTGGTTGAACATTTAGGTCATTGTCGTCCTCCCTAGGCTTATTCTAATCCAATTAGGGTTTTTAACCAATCTTGTGAATCCAATATGTCATTTTGTGTCATTTAGGGTCATTGGTTGAACATTTAGGTCATTTTCGTCCTCCCTAGGCTTATTCTAATCCAATTAGGGTTTTTAACCAATCTTGTGCATCCAATATGTGATTTTGTGTCATTGGTTGAACATTTAGGTCATTTTCGTCGTCCCTAGGCTTATTCTAATCCAATTAGGGTTTTTAACCAATCATGTGCATCCAATATGTGATTTATTGTCATTGGTTGAACATTTAGGTCATTTTCGTCCTCCCTAGGCTTATTCTAATCCAATTAGGGTTTTTAACCAATCTTGTGCATCCAATATGTGATTTTGTGTCATTGGTTGAACATTTAGGTCATTTTCGTCCTCCCTAGGCTTATTCTAATCCAATTAGGGTTTTTAACCAATCTTGTGCATCCAATATGTGATTTTGTGTCATTGGTTGAACATTTAGGTCATTTTCGTCCTCCCTAGGCTTATTCTAATCCAATTAGGGTTTTTAACCAATCTCGTGCATCCAATATGTGATTTTCTGTCATTGGTTGAACATTTAGGTCATTTTCGTCCTCCCTAGGCTTATTCTAATCCAATTAGGGTTTTTAACCAATCTTGTGCATCCAATATGTGATTTTGTGTCATTGGTTGAACATTTAGGTCATTTTCGTCCTCCCTAGGCTTATTCTAATCCAATTAGGGTTTTTATCCAATCTTGTGCATCCAATATGTGATTTTGTGTCATTTTGTGTGATTGGTTGAACATTTAGGTCATTTTTGTCCTCCCTAGGCTTATTCTAATCCAATTAGGGTTTTTAACCAATCTTGTGCATCCAATATGTGATTTTGTGTCATTGGTTGAACATTTAGGTCATTTTCGTCCTCCCTTGGCTTATTCTAATCCAATTAGGGTTTTTAACCAATCTTGTGCATCCAATAAGTGATTTTGTGTCATTGGTTGAACATTTATGTCATTTTTCGTCCTCCCTAGGCTTATTCTAATCCAATTAGGGTTTTTAACCAATCTTGTGCATCTAATGGGTAATATTGTATCTTTGGTTGAACATTTTGGTCATTTTCCTCCTCCCTTGGCTTATTCTAATCCAATTAGGGTTTTTAACCAATCTTTTGCATCCAAAAAGTACGTTTGTACCATTGGTTGAACATTTAGGTCATTTTCGTCCTCCCTAGGCTTATTCTAATCCAACTAGGGTTTTTACCCAATCTTGTGCATCCAATATGTGATTTTGTGTCATTGGTCGAACATTTAGGTCATTTTCGTCATCCTTCAACTTATTCTAATCCAATTAGGGTTTTTAACCAATCTTGGGCATCTAATAAGTGATTTTGTGTCATTGGTTGAACATTTACGTCATTTTCGTCCTCCCTAGGCTTATTCTAATCCGATTAGGGTTTTTAACAAATCTTGTGCATCCAACAAGTGATTTTGTGTCATTGGTTGAACATTCAGGTCATTTTCGTCCTCCCTTGGCCTATTCTAATCCAATTAGGGTTTTTAACCAATCTTGTGCATCCAATAAGTGATTTTGTGTCATTGCTTGAACATTTATGTCATTTTTCGTCATCCTTCAACTTATTCTAATCCAATTAGGGTTTTTAACCAATCTTGGGCATCTAATAAGTGATTTTGTGTCATTGGTTGAACATTTACGTCATTTTCGTCCTCCCTAGGCTTATTCTTATCCAATTGGGTTTTTAACAAAACTTGTGCATCCAACAAGTGATTTTGTGTCATTGGTTGAACATTCAGGTCATTTTCGTCCTCCCTTGGCCTATTCTAATCCAATTAGGGTTTTTAACCAATCTTGTGCATCCAATAATTGCGTTTGTATCATTGGTTGAACATTTAGGTCATTTTCGTCCTCCCTAGGCTTATTCTAATCCAATTAGGGTTTTTACCCAACCTTGTGCATCCAATAAGTGATTTTGTGTCATTGGTTGAACAATTATGTCACCTTTTGTCCTCCCTAGGCTTATTCTAATCCCATTAGGGTTTTCAACCAATCTTGTGCATCCAATAGGTAATTTTGTATCATTGGTTGAACATTTAGGTCATTTTCGCCCTCCCTTGGCTTATTCTAATCCAATTAGGGTTTAACCAATCTTGTGCATCCAAATAGTGCGTTTGTGTCATTGGTTGAACATTTATGTCATTTTTCGTCCTCCCTATGCTTATTCTAATCCAATTAGGGTTTTTAACCAAGCTTGTGCATCCAATAGGTAATTTTGTATCATTGGTTGAACATTTAGGTCATTTTCGTCCTCCCTTGGCTTATTCTAATCCAATTAGGGTTTTTAACCAATCTTGTACATCCAATAAGTGATTTTGTGTCATTGGTTGAACATTTATGCCATTTTTCGTCCTCCCTAGGCTTATTCTAATCCAATTAGGGTTTTTAACCAATCTTGTGCATCTAATGGGTAATATTGTATCTTTGGTTGAACATTTTGGTCATTTTCCTCCTCCCTTAGCTTATTCCAATCCAATTAGGGTTTTTAACCAATCTTTTGCATCCAAAAAGTACGTTTGTTCCATTGGTTGAACATTTAGGTCATTTTCGTCCTCCCTAGGCTTATTCTAATCCAACTAGGGTTTTTACCCAATCTTGTGCATCCAATATGTGATTTTGTGTCATTGGTCGAACATTTAGGTCATTTTCGTCATCCTTCAACTTATTCTAATCCAATTAGGGTTTTTAACCAATCTTGGGCATTTAATAAGTGATTTTGTGTCATTGGTTGAACGTTTATGTCATTTTTCGTCCTCCCTAGGCTTATTCTTATCCAATTAGGGTTTTTAACAAATCTTGTGCATCCAACAAGTGATTTTGTGTCATTGGTTGAACATTCAGGTCATTTTCGTCCTCCCTTGGCCTATTCTAATCCAATTAGGGTTTTTAACCAATCTTGTGCATCCAATAAGTGCGTTTGTATCATTGGTTGAACATTTAGGTCATTTTCGTCCTCCCTAGGCTTATTCTAATCCAATTAGGGTTTTTACCCAACCTTGTGCATCCAATAAGTGATTTTGTGTCATTGGTTGAACAATTATGTCACCTTTTGTCCTCCCTAGGCTTATTCTAATCCCATTAGGGTTTTCAACCAATCTTGTGCATCCAATAGGTAATTTTGTATCATTGGTTGAACATTTAGGTCATTTTCGTCCTCCCTAGGCTTATTCTAATCCGATTAGGGTTTTTAACAAATCTTGTGCATCCAACAAGTGATTTTGTGTCATTGGTTGAACATTCAGGTCATTTTCGTCCTCCCTTGGCCTATTCTAATCCAATTAGGGTTTTTAACCAATCTTGTGCATCCAATAAGTGATTTTGTGTCATTGGTTGAACATTTATGTCATTTTTCGTCATCCTTCAACTTATTCTAATCCAATTAGGGTTTTTAACCAATCTTGGGCATCTAATAAGTGATTTTGTGTCATTGGTTGAACATTTACGTCATTTTCGTCCTCCCTAGGGTTATTCTTATCCAATTAGGGTTTTTAACAAATCTTGTGCATCCAACAAGTGATTTTGTGTCATTGGTTGAACATTCAGGTCATTTTCGTCCTCCCTTGGCCTATTCTAATCCAATTAGGGTTTTTAACCAAGCTTGTGCATCCAATAGGTAATTTTGTATCATTGGTTGAACATTTAGGTCATTTTCGTCCTCCCTTGGCTTATTCTAATCCAATTAGGGTTTTTAACCAATCATGTGCATTCAACAAGTGATTTTGTGTCATTGGTTGAACGTTTAGGTCATTTTCGTCCTCCCTTGGCCTATTCTAATCCAATTAGGGTTTTTAACCAATCTTGGGCATCTAATAAGTGATTTTGTGTCATTGGTTGAACATTTATGTCATTTTTCGTCCTCCCTAGGCTTATTCTAATCCCATTAGGGTTTTTAACCAATCTTGTGCATCTAATGGGTAATATTGTATCATTGGTTGAACATTTTGGTCATTTTCTTCCTCCCTTGGCTTATTCTAATCCAATTAGGGTTTTTAACCAATCTTGTGCATCCAAAAAGTGCGTTTGTACCATTGGTTGAACATTTAGGTCATTTTCGTCCTCCCTAGGCTTATTCTAATCCAATTAGGGTTTTTACCCAATCTTGTGCATCCAATATGTGATTTTGTGTCATTTTGTGTCATTGGTTGAACATTTAGGTCATTTTCGTCCTCCCTAGGCTTATTCTAAT
>JBBPBQ010000004.1:29164047-29176579 GCA_037974755.1 Cicer yamashitae
TTGAAGGATGACGAAAAATGACATAAATGTTCAAGCAATGACACAAAATCACTTATTGGATGCACAAGATTGGTTAAAAACCCTAATTGGATTAGAATAGGCCAAGGGAGGACGAAAATGACCTGAATGTTCAACCAATGACACAAAATCACTTGTTGGATGCACAAGATTTGTTAAAAACCCTAAATGGATTAGAATAAGCCTAGGGAGGACGAAAATGACGTAAATGTTCAACCAATGACACAAAATCACTTATTAGATCCCCAAGATTGGTTAAAAACCCTAATTGGATTAGAATAAGTTGAAGGATGACGAAAATGACCTAAATGTTCGACCAATGACCCAAAATCACATATTGGATGCACAAGATTGGGTAAAAACCCTAGTTGGATTAGAATAAGCCTAGGGAGGACGAAAATGACCTAAATGTTCAACCAATGGTACAAACGTACTTTTTGGATGCAAAAGATTGGTTAAAAACCCTAATTGGATTAGAATAAGCCAAGGGAGGAGGAAAATGACCAAAATGTTCAACCAATGATACAATATTACCCATTAGATGCACAAGATTGGTTAAAAACCCTAATTGGATTAGAATAAGCCTAGGGAGGACGAAAAATGACATAAATGTTCAACCAATGACACAAAATCACTTATTAGATGCCCAAGATTGGTTAAAAACCCTAATTGGATTAGAATAAGTTGAAGGATGACGAAAATGACCTAAATGTTCGACCAATGACACAAAATCACATATTGGATGCACAAGATTGGGTAAAAACCCTAGTTGGATTAGAATAAGCCTAGGGAGGACGAAAATGACCTAAATGTTCAACCAATGGAACAAACGTACTTTTTGGATGCAAAAGATTGGTTAAAAACCCTAATTGGATTGGAATAAGCTAAGGGAGGAGGAAAATGACCAAAATGTTCAACCAAAGATACAATATTACCCATTAGATGCACAAGATTGGTTAAAAACCCTAATTGGATTAGAATAAGCCTAGGGAGGACGAAAAATGGCATAAATGTTCAACCAATGACACAAAATCACTTATTGGATGTACAAGATTGGTTAAAAACCCTAATTGGATTAGAATAAGCCAAGGGAGGACGAAAATGACCTAAATGTTCAACCAATGATACAAAATTACCTATTGGATGCACAAGCTTGGTTAAAAACCCTAATTGGATTAGAATAAGCATAGGGAGGACGAAAAATGACATAAATGTTCAACCAATGACACAAACGCACTATTTGGATGCACAAGATTGGTTAAACCCTAATTGGATTAGAATAAGCCAAGGGAGGGCGAAAATGACCTAAATGTTCAACCAATGATACAAAATTACCTATTGGATGCACAAGATTGGTTGAAAACCCTAATGGGATTAGAATAAGCCTAGGGAGGACAAAAGGTGACATAATTGTTCAACCAATGACACAAAATCACTTATTGGATGCACAAGATTGGTTAAAAACCCTAATTGGATTAGAATAGGCCAAGGGAGGACGAAAATGACCTGAATGTTCAACCAATGACACAAAATCACTTGTTGGATGCACAAGATTTGTTAAAAACCCTAATCGGATTAGAATAAGCCTAGGGAGGACGAAAATGACGTAAATGTTCAACCAATGACACAAAATCACTTATTAGATGCCCAAGATTGGTTAAAAACCCTAATTGGATTAGAATAAGTTGAAGGATGACGAAAATGACCTAAATGTTCGACGAATGACACAAAATCACATATTGGATGCACAAGATTGGGTAAAAACCCTAGTTGGATTAGAATAAGCCTAGGGAGGACGAAAATGACCTAAATGTTCAACCAATGGTACAAACGTACTTTTTGGATGCAAAAGTTCGTTAAAAACCCTAATTGGATTAGAATAAGCCAAGGGAGGAGGAAAATGACCAAAATGTTCAACCAATGATACAATATTACCCATTAGATGCACAAGATTGGTTAAAAACCCTAATTGGATTAGAATAAGCCTAGGGAGGACGAAAAATGACATAAATGTTCAACCAATGACACAAAATCACTTATTAAATGCCCAAGATTGGTTAAAAACCCTAATTGGATTAGAATAAGTTGAAGGATGACGAAAATGACCTAAATGTTCGACCAATGACACAAAATCACATATTGGATGCACAAGATTGGGTAAAAACCCTAGTTGGATTAGAATAAGCCTAGGGAGGACGAAAATGACCTAAATGTTCAACCAATGGAACAAACGTACTTTTTGGATGCAAAAGATTGGTTAAAAACCCTAATTGGATTGGAATAAGCTAAGGGAGGAGGAAAATGACCAAAATGTTCAACCAAAGATACAATATTACCCATTAGATGCACAAGATTGGTTAAAAACCCTAATTGGATTAGAATAAGCCTAGGGAGGACGAAAAATGGCATAAATGTTCAACCAATGACACAAAATCACTTATTGGATGCACAAGATTGGTTAAAAACCCTAGTTGGATTAGAATAAGCCAAGGGAGGACGAAAATGACCTAAATGTTCAACCAATGATACAAAATTACCTATTGGATGCACAAGCTTGGTTAAAAACCCTAATTGGATTAGAATAAGCATAGGGAGGACGAAAAATGACATAAATGTTCAACCAATGACACAAACGCACTATTTGGATGCACAAGATTGGTTAAACCCTAATTGGATTAGAATAAGCCAAGGGAGGGCGAAAATGACCTAAATGTTCAACCAATGATACAAAATTACCTATTGGATGCACAAGATTGGTTGAAAACCCTAATGGGATTAGAATAAGCCTAGGGAGGACAAAAGGTGACATAATTGTTCAACCAATGACACAAAATCACTTATTGGATGCACAAGATTGGTTAAAAACCCTAATTGGATTAGAATAGGCCAAGGGAGGACGAAAATGACCTGAATGTTCAACCAATGACACAAAATCACTTGTTGGATGCACAAGATTTGTTAAAAACCCTAATCGGATTAGAATAAGCCTAGGGAGGACGAAAATGACGTAAATGTTCAACCAATGACACAAAATCACTTATTAGATGCCCAAGATTGGTTAAAAACCCTAATTGGATTAGAATAAGTTGAAGGATGACGAAAATGACCTAAATGTTCGACCAATGACACAAAATCACATATTGGATGCACAAGATTGGGTAAAAACCCTAGTTGGATTAGAATAAGCCTAGGGAGGACGAAAATGACCTAAATGTTCAACCAATGGTACAAACGTACTTTTTGGATGCAAAAGTTCGTTAAAAACCCTAATTGGATTAGAATAAGCCAAGGGAGGAGGAAAATGACCAAAATGTTCAACCAATGATACAATATTACCCATTAGATGCACAAGATTGGTTAAAAACCCTAATTGGATTAGAATAAGCCTAGGGAGGACGAAAAATGACATAAATGTTCAACCAATGACACAAAATCACTTATTAGATGCCCAAGATTGGTTAAAAACCCTAATTGGATTAGAATAAGCCTAGGGAGGACGAAAATGACCTAAATGTTCAAACAATGACACAAAATCACTTATTGGATGCACAAGATTGGTTAAAAACCCTAATTGGATTCGAATAAGTTGAAGGATGACGACAATGACATAAATTTTCAACCAATGACACAAAATGACATATTGGATGCACAAGATTGGTTAAAAACCCTAATTGGATTAGAATAAGCCTATGGAGGACGAAAATGACCTAAATGTTCAACCAATGACACAAAATCACATATTGGATGCACATGATTGGTTAAAAACCCTAATTGGATTAGAATAAGCCTAGGGAGGACGAAAATGACCTAAATGTTCAACCAATGACACAAAATGACACAAAATCGCATATTGGATGCACAAGATTGGGTAAAACCCCTAATTGGATTAGAATAAGCCTAGGGAGGACGAAAATGACCTAAATGTTCAACCAATGGTACAAACGCACTTTTTGGATGCACAAGATTGGTTAAAAACCCTAATTGGATTAGAATAAGCCAAGGGAGGACGAAAATGACCTAAATGTTCAACCAATGATACAAAATTACCTATTGGATGCACAAGGTTGGCTAAAAACCCTAATTGGATTAGAATAAGCCTAGGGAGGACGAAAATGACATAAATGTTCAACCAATGACACAAAATCACTTATTGAATGCACAAGATTGGTTAAAAACCCTAATTGGATTAGAATAGGCCAAGGGAGGACGAAAATGACCTAAACGTTCAACCAATGACACAAAATAACTTGTTGGATGCACATGATTGGTTAAAAACCCTAATTGGATTAGAATAAGCCAAGGGAGGACGAAAATGACCTAAATATTCAACCAATGACACAAAATCACTTATTGGATGCACAAGATTGGTTAAAAACCCTAATTGGATTAGAATAAGTCGAAGGCTGACGAAAATGACCTAAATGTTCAACCAATGACACAAAATCACTTATTAAATGCACAAGATTGGTTAAAAACCGTAATTGGATTAGAATAAGTCGAAGGATGATGAAAATGACCTAAATGTTCAACCAATGACACAAAATCACATATTGGATGCACAAGATTGGTTAAAAACCCTAATTGGATTAGAATAGGCTAAGAGAGGACGAAAATGACCTAAATGTTCAACCAATGATACAAAATTACCTACTGGATGCACAAGCTTGGTTAAAAACCCTAATTGGATTAGAATAAGCCTAGGGAGGACGAAAATGACATAAATGTTCAACCAATGACACAAAATCAGTTATTGAATGCACAAGATTGGTTAAAAACCCTAATTGGATTAGAATAAGCCTAGGGAGGACGAAAATGACCTAAATGTTCAAACAATGACACAAAATCACTTATTGGATGCACAAGATTGGTTAAAAACCCTAATTGGATTCGAATAAGTTGAAGGATGACGAAAATGACATAAATTTTCAACCAATGACACAAAATGACATATTGGATGCACAAGATTGGTTAAAAACCCTAATTGGATTAGAATAAGCCTAGGGAGGACGAAAATGACCTAAATGTTCAACCAATGACACAAAATCACATATTGGATGCACATGATTGGTTAAAAACCCTTATTGGATTAGAATAAGCCTAGGGAGGACGAAAATGACCTAAATGTTCAACCAATGACACAAAATGACACAAAATCACATATTGGATGCACAAGATTGGGTAAAAACCCTAATTGGATTAGAATAAGCCTAGGGAGGACGAAAATGACCTAAATGTTCAACCAATGAAACAAAATCACATATTGGATGCACAAGATTGGTTAAAAACCCTAATTGGATTAGAATAAGCCTAGGGAGGGCGAAAATGACCTAAATGTTCAACCAATGACACAAAATGACACAAAATCACATATTGGATGCACAAGATTGGTTTAAGACCCTAATTGGATTAGAATAAGCCTAGGGAGGACGAAAATGACCTAAATGTTCAATCAATTACACAAAATGACACAAAATCACATATTGGATGCACAAAATTGGTTAAAAACCCTAATTGGATTGGAATAAGCCTAGGGAGGACGAAAATGACCTAAATGTTCAACCAATGACACAAAATGACACAAAATCACATATTGGATGCACAAGATTGGTTAAAAACCCTAATTGGATTAGAATAAGCCTAGCGAGGACGAAAATGACTTAATTGGATTACCAATGACACAAAATCACTTATTATATGCACAAGATTGGTTAAAAACCCTAATTGGATTAGAATAAACCTAGGGAGGACGAAAATGACCTAAATGTTCAATCAATGACACAAAATCACATATTGGATGCACAAGATTGGTTAAAAACCCTAATTGGATTAGAATAAGCCTAGGGAGGACGAAAATGACCTAAATGTTCAACCAATGACACAAAATCACATATTGGATGCACAAGATTGGGTAAAAACCCTAATTGGATTAGAATAAGCCTAGGGAGGACGAAAATGACCTAAATGTTCAACCAATGGTACAAACGCACTTTTTGGATGCACAGGATTGGTTAAAAACCCTAATTGGATTAGAATAAGCCAAGGGAGGACGAAAATGACCTAAATGTTCAACCAATGATACAAAATTACCTATTGGATGCACAAGCTTGGTTAAAAACCCTAATTGGATTAGAATAAGCCTAGGGAGGACGAAAAATGACATAAATGTTCAACCAATGACACAAAATCACTTATTGGATGCACAAGATTGGTTAAAAACCCTAATTGGATTAGAATAGGCCAAGGGAGGACGAAAATGACCTAAATGTTCAACCAATGACACAAAATCACTTGTTGGATGCACAAGATTGGTTAAAAACCCTAATTGGATTAGAATAAGCCTAGGGAGGACGAAAATGACGTAAATGTTCAACCAATGACACAAAATCACTTATTGGATGCCCAGGATTAATTAAAAACCCAATTGGATTAGCATAAGTAGAAGAATGACGAAAATTACCTAAATGTTCGACCAATGACAGAAAATCACATATTGGATGCACAAGATTGGGTAAAAACCCTAATTGGATTAGAATAAGCCTAGGGAGGACGAAAATGACCTAAATGTTCAACCAATGGTACAAACGCACTTTTTGGATGCACAAGATTGGTTAAAAACCCTAATTGGATTAGAATAAGCCAAGGGAGGACGAAAATGACCTAAATGTTCAACCAATGATACAAAATTACCTATTGGATGCACAAGCTTGGTTAAAAACCCTAATTGGATTAGAATAAGCCTAGGGAGGACGAAAATGACATAAATGTTCAACCAATGACACAAAATCACTTATTGAATGCACAAGATTGGTTAAAAACCCTAATTGGATTAGAATAGGCCAAGGGAGGACGAAAATGACCTAAACGTTCAACCAATGACACAAAATCACTTGTTGGATGCACATGATTGGTTAAAAACCCTAATTGGATTAGAATAAGCCAAGGGAGGACGAAAATGACCTAAATGTTCAACCAATGATACAAAATTACCTATTGGATGCACAAGCTTGGTTAAAAACCCTAATTGGATTAGAATAGGCCAAGGGAGGACGAAAATGACCTGAATGTTCAACCAATGACACAAAATCACTTGTTGGATGCACAAGATTTGTTAAAAACCCTAATTGGATAAGAATAAGCCTAGGGAGGACGAAAATGACGTAAATGTTCAACCAATGACACAAAATCACTTATTAGATGCCCAAGATTGGTTAAAAACCCTAATTGGATTAGAATAAGTTGAAGGATGATGAAAAATGACATAAATGTTCAAGCAATGACACAAAATCACTTATTGGATGCACAAGATTGGTTAAAAACCCTAATTGGATTAGAATAGGCCAAGGGAGGACGAAAATGACCTGAATGTTCAACCAATGACACAAAATCACTTGTTGGATGCACAAGATTTGTTAAAAACCCTAATTGGATTAGAATAAGCCTAGGGAGGACGAAAATGACGTAAATGTTCAACCAATGACACAAAATCACTTATTAGATCCCTAAGATTGGTTAAAAACCCTAATTGGATTAGAATAAGTTGAAGGATAACGAAAATGACCTAAATGTTCGACCAATGACCCAAAATCACATATTGGATGCACAAGATTGGGTAAAAACCCTAGTTGGATTAGAATAAGCCAAGGGAGGACGAAAATGACCTAAATGTTCAACCAATGATACAAACGCACTTTTTGGATGCACAAGATTGGTTAAAAACCCTAATTGGATTAGAATAAGCCATGGGAGGACGAAAATGACCTAAATGTTCAACCAATGATACAAAATTAGCTATTGGATGCACAAGCTTGGTTAAAAACCCTAATTGGATTAGAATAAGCATAGGGAGGACGAAAAATGACATAAATGTTCAACCAATGACACAAAAACACTTATTGGATGCAAAAGATTGGTTAAAAACCCTAATTGGATTAGAATAAGCCAAGGGAGGACGAAAATGACCTAAATGTTCAACCAATGATACAAAATTACCTATTGGATGCACAAGCTTGGTTAAAAACCCTAATTGGATTAAAATAAGCATAGGGAGGACGAAAAATGACATAAATGTTCAACCAATGACACAAACGCACTATTTGGATGCACAAGATTGGTTAAACCCTAATTGGATTAGAATAAGCCAAGGGAGGGCGAAAATGACCTAAATGTTCAACCAATGATACAAAATTACCTATTGGATGCACAAGATTGGTTGAAAACCCTAATGGGATTAGAATAAGCCTAGGGAGGACAAAAGGTGACATAATTGTTCAACCAATGACACAAAATCACTTATTGGATGCACAAGATTGGTTAAAAACCCTAATTGGATTAGAATAGGCCAAGGGAGGACGAAAATGACCTGAATGTTCAACCAATGACACAAAATCACTTGTTGGATGCACAAGATTTGTTAAAAACCCTAATCGGATTAGAATAAGCCTAGGGAGGACGAAAATGACGTAAATGTTCAACCAATGACACAAAATCACTTATTAGATGCCCAAGATTGGTTAAAAACCCTAATTGGATTAGAATAAGTTGAAGGATGACGAAAATGACCTAAATGTTCGACCAATGACACAAAATCACATATTGGATGCACAAGATTGGGTAAAAACGCTAGTTGGATTAGAATAAGCCTAGGGAGAACGAAAATGACCTAAATGTTCAACCAATGGTACAAACGTACTTTTTGGATGCAAAAGATTGGTTAAAAACCCTAATTGGATTAGAATAAGCCAAGGGAGGAGGAAAATGACCAAAATGTTCTACCAATGATACAATATTACCCATTAGATGCACAAGATTGGTTAAAAACCCTAATTGGATTAGAATAAGCCTAGGGAGGACGAAAAATGACATAAATGTTCAACCAATGACACAAAATCACTTATTGGATGCACAAGATTGGTTAAAAACCCTAATTGGATTAGAATAAGCCAAGGGAGGACGAAAATGACCTAAATGTTCAACCAATGATACAAAATTACCTATTGGATGCACAAGCTTGGTTAAAAACCCTAATTGGATTAGAATAGGCCAAGGGAGGACGAAAATGACCTGAATGTTCAACCAATGACACAAAATCACTTGTTGGATGCACAAGATTTGTTAAAAACCCTAATTGGATAAGAATAAGCCTAGGGAGGACGAAAATGACGTAAATGTTCAACCAATGACACAAAATCACTTATTAGATGCCCAAGATTGGTTAAAAACCCTAATTGGATTAGAATAAGTTGAAGGATGACGAAAAATGACATAAATGTTCAACCAATGACACAAAATCACTTATTGGATGCACAAGATTGGTTAAAAACCCTAATTGGATTAGAATTGGCCAAGGGAGGACGAAAATGACCTGAATGTTCAACCAATGACACAAAATCACTTGTTGGATGCACAAGATTTGTTAAAAACCCTAATCGGATTAGAATAAGCCTAGGGAGGACGAAAATGACCTAAATGTTCAACCAATGACACAAAATGACACAAAATCACATATTGGATGCTCAAGATTGGGTAAAAACCCTAATTGGATTAGAATAAGCCTAGGGAGGACGAAAATGACCTAAATGTTCAACCAATGGTACAAACGTACTTTTTGGATGCAAAAGATTCGTTAAAAACCCTAATTGGATTAGAATAAGCCAAGGGAGGAGGAAAATGACCAAAATGTTCAACCAATGATACAATATTACCCATTAGATGCACAAGATTGGTTAAAAACCCTAATTGGATTAGAATAAGCCTAGGGAGGACGAAAAATGGCATAAATGTTCAACCAATGACACAAAATCACTTATTAAATGCCCAAGATTGGTTAAAAACCCTAATTGGATTAGAATAAGTTGAAGGATGACGAAAATGACCTAAATGTTCGACCAATGACACAAAATCACATATTGGATGCACAAGATTGGGTAAAAACCCTAGTTGGATTAGAATAAGCCTAGGGAGGACGAAAATGACCTAAATGTTCAACCAATGGAACAAACGTACTTGTTGGATGCAAAAGATTGGTTAAAAACCCTAATTGGATTGGAATAAGCTAAGGGAGGAGGAAAATGACCAAAATGTTCAACCAAAGATACAATATTACCCATTAGATGCACAAGATTGGTTAAAAACCCTAATTGGATTAGAATAAGCCTAGGGAGGACGAAAAATGACATAAATGTTCAACCAATGCCACAAACGCACTATTTGGATGCACAAGATTGGTTAAACCCTAATTGGATTAGAATAAGCCAAGGGAGGGCGAAAATGACCTAAATGTTCAACCAATGATACAAAATTACCTATTGGATGCACAAGATTGGTAGAAAACCCTAATGGGATTAGAATAAGCCTAGGGAGGACAAAAGGTGACATAATTGTTCAACCAATGACACAAAATCACTTATTGGATGCACAAGGTTGGGTAAAAACCGTAATTGGATTAGAATAAGCCTAGGGAGGACGAAAATGACCTAAATGTTCAACCAATGATACAAACGCACTTATTGGATGCACAAGATTGGTTAAAAACCCTAATTGGGTTAGAATAGGCCAAGGGAGGACGAAAATGACCTGAATGTTCAACCAATGACACAAAATCACTTGTTGGATGCACAAGATTTGTTAAAAACCCTAATTGGATAAGAATAAGCCTAGGGAGGACGAAAATGACGTAAATGTTCAACCAATGACACAAAATCACTTATTAGATGCCCAAGATTGGTTAAAAACCCTAATTGGATTAGAATAATTTGAAGGATGACGAAAAATGACATAAATGTTCAAGCAATGACACAAAATCACTTATTGGATGCACAAGATTGGTTAAAAACCCTAATTGGATTAGAATAGGCCAAGGGAGGACGAAAATGACCTGAATGTTCAACCAATGACACAAAATCACTTGTTGGATGCACAAGATTTGTTAAAAACCCTAATTGGATTAGAATAAGCCTAGGGAGGACGAAAATGACGTAAATGTTCAACCAATGACACAAAATCACTTATTAGATGCCCAAGATTGGTTAAAAACCCTAATTGGATTAGAATAAGTTGAAGGATGACGAAAATGACCTAAATGTTCGACCAATGACACAAAATCACATATTGGATGCACAAGATTGGGTAAAAACCCTAGTTGGATTAGAATAAGCCTAGGGAGGACGAAAATGACCTAAATGTTCAACCAATGGTACAAACGTACTTTTTGGATGCAAAAGATTGGTTAAAAACCCTAATTGGATTAGAATAAGCCAAGGGAGGAGGAAAATGACCAAAATGTTCTACCAATGATACAATATTACCCATTAGATGCACAAGATTGGTTAAAAACCCTAATTGGATTAGAATAAGCCTAGGGAGGACGAAAAATGACATAAATGTTCAACCAATGACACAAAATCACTTATTAAATGCCCAAGATTGGTTAAAAACCCTAATTGGATTAGAATAAGTTGAAGGACGACGAAAATGACCTAAATGTTCGACCAATGACACAAAATCACATATTGGATGCACAAGATTGGGTAAAAACCCTAGTTGGATTAGAATAAGCCTAGGGAGGACGAAAATGACCTAAATGTTCAACCAATGGAACAAACGTACTTTTTGGATGCAAAAGATTGGTTAAAAACCCTAATTGGATTGGAATAAGCTAAGGGAGGAGGAAAATGACCAAAATGTTCAACCAAAGATACAATATTACCCATTAGATGCACAAGATTGGTTAAAAACCCTAATTGGATTAGAATAAGCCTAGGGAGGACGAAAAATGGCATAAATGTTCAACCAATGACACAAAATCACTTATTGGATGTACAAGATTGGTTAAAAACCCTAATTGGATTAGAATAAGCCAAGGGAGGACGAAAATGACCTAAATGTTCAACCAATGATACAAAATTACCTATTGGATGCACAAGCTTGGTTAAAAACCCTAATTGGATTAGAATAAGCATAGGGAGGACGAAAAATGACATAAATGTTCAACCAATGACACAAACGCACTATTTGGATGCACAAGATTGGTTAAACCCTAATTGGATTAGAATAAGCCAAGGGAGGGCGAAAATGACCTAAATGTTCAACCAATGATACAAAATTACCTATTGGATGCACAAGATTGGTTGAAAACCCTAATGGGATTAGAATAAGCCTAGGGAGGACAAAAGGTGACATAATTGTTCAACCAATGACACAAAATCACTTATTGGATGCACAAGGTTGGGTAAAAACCCTAATTGGATTAGAATAAGCCTAGGGAGGACGAAAATGACCTAAATGTTCAACCAATGATACAAACGCACTTATTGGATGCACAAGATTGGTTAAAAACCCTAATTGGATTAGAATAGGCCAAGGGAGGACGAAAATGACCTGAATGTTCAACCAATGACACAAAATCACTTGTTGGATGCACAAGATTTGTTAAAAACCCTAATTGGATTAGAATAAGCCTAGGGAGGACGAAAATGACGTAAATGTTCAACCAATGACACAAAATCACTTATTAGAT
>JBBPBQ010000004.1:29177627-29200751 GCA_037974755.1 Cicer yamashitae
TAAAAACCCTAATTGGATTAGAATAAGCCTAGGGAGGACGAAAATGACATAAATGTTCAACCAATGACACAAAATCACTTATTGAATGCACAAGATTGGTTAAAAACCCTAATTGGATTAGAATAGGCCAAGGGAGGACGAAAATGACCTAAACGTTCAACCAATGACACAAAATCACTTGTTCGATGCACATGATTGGTTAAAAACCCTAATTGGATTAGAATAAGCCAAGGGAGGACGAAAATGACCTAAATGATCAACCAATGACACAAAATCACTTCTTGGATGCACAAGATTGGTTAAAAACCCTAATTGGATTAGAATAAGTCGAAGGCTGACGAAAATGACCTAAATGTTCAACCAATCACACAAAATCACTTATTAAATGCACAAGATTGGTTAAAAACCGTAATTGGATTAGAATAAGTCGAAGGATGATGAAAATGACCTAAATGTTCAACCAATGACACAAAATCACATATTGGATGCACAAGATTGGTTAAAAACCCTAATTGGATTAGAATAGGCTAAGAGAGGACGAAAATGACCTAAATGTTCAACCAATGATACAAAATTACCTACTGGATGCACAAGCTTGGTTAAAAACCCTAATTGGATTAGAATAAGCCTAGGGAGGACGAAAATGACATAAATGTTCAACCAATGACACAAAATCAGTTATTGAATGCACAAGATTGGTTAAAAACCCTAATTGGATTAGAATAAGCCTAGGGAGGACGAAAATGACCTAAATGTTCAAACAATGACACAAAATCACTTATTGGATGCACAAGATTGGTTAAAAACCCTAATTGGATTCGAATAAGTTGAAGGATGACGAAAATGACATAAATTTTCAACCAATGACACAAAATGACATATTGGATGCACAAGATTGGTTAAAAACCCTAATTGGATTAGAATAAGCCTAGGGAGGACGAAAATGACCTAAATGTTCAACCAATGACACAAAATCACATATTGGATGCACATGATTGGTTAAAAACCCTTATTGGATTAGAATAAGCCTAGGGAGGACGAAAATGACCTAAATGTTCAACCAATGACACAAAATGACACAAAATCACATATTGGATGCACAAGATTGGGTAAAAACCCTAATTGGATTAGAATAAGCCTAGGGAGGACGAAAATGACCTAAATGTTCAACCAATGGTACAAACGCACTTTTTGGATGCAAAAGATTGGTTAAAAACCCTAATTGGATTAGAATAAGCCAAGGGAGGAAGAAAATGACCAAAATGTTCAACCAATGATACAATATTACCCATTAGATGCACAAGATTGGTTAAAAACCCTAATTGGATTAGAATAAGCCTAGGGAGGACGAAAAATGACATAAATGTTCAACCAATGACACAAAATCACTTATTAGATGCCCAAGATTGGTTAAAAACCCTAATTGGATTAGAATAAGCCTAGGGAGGACGAAAATGACCTAAATGTTCAAACAATGACACAAAATCACTTATTGGATGCACAAGATTGGTTAAAAACCCTAATTGGATTAGAATAAGCCTAGGGAGGACGAAAATGACCTAAATGTTCAACCAATGACACAAAATCACTTATTGGATGCACAAGATTGGTTAAAAACCTTAATTGGATTAGAATAAGCCTAGGGAGGACGAAATGACCTAAATGTTCAACCAATGACACAAAATGACACAAAATCACATATTGGATGCACAAGATTGGTTAAAAACCCTAATTGGATTAGAATAAGCCTAGGGAGGACGAAAATGACCTAAATGTTCAACCAATGACACAAAATGACACAAAATCACATATTGGATGCACAAGATTGGTTAAAAACCTTAATTGGATTAGAATAAGCCTAGGGAGGACGAATATGACCTAAATGTTCAACCAATGACACAAAATGACACAAAATCACATATTGGATGCACAAGATTGGTTAAAAACCCTAATTGGATTAGAATAAGCCTAGGGAGGACGAAAATGACCTAAATGTTCAACCAATGACACAAAATGACACAAAATCACATATTGGATGCACAAGATTGGTTAAAAATCCTAATTGGATTAAAATAACCCTAGGGAGGACGAAAATGACCTAAATGTTGAACCAATGACACAAAATGACACAAAATCACATATTGGATGCAGAAGATTGGTTAAAAACCCTAAATGGAATAGAATAAGCCTAGGGAGGACGAAAATGAACTAAATGTTCAACCAATGACACAAAATCACATATTGGATGCACAAGATTGGTTAAAAACCCTAATTGGATTAGAATAAGCCTAGGGAGGACGAAAATGACCTAAATGTTCAACCAATGACACAAAATGACACAAAATCACATATTGGATGCACAAGATTGGTTAAAATTCCTAATTGGATTAGAATAAGCCTAGCGAGGATGAAAATGACCTAATTGGATTACCAATGACACAAAATCACTTATTATATGCACAAGATTGGTTAAAAACCGTAATTGGATTAGAATAAGCCTAGGGAGGACAAAAATGAACTAAATGTTCAACCAATGACACAAAATGACACAAAATCACATATTGGATGCACAAGATTGGTTAAAAACACTAATTGGATTAGAATAAGCCTAGGGAGGACGAAAATGACCTAAATATTCAACCAATGACACAAAATCACATATTGGATGCACAAGATTGGTTAAAAACCCTAATTGGATTACAATAAGCCTAGGGAGGACGAAAATGACCTAAATGTTCAACCAATGACACAAAATCACATATTGGATGCAAAAGATAGGTTAAAAACCCTAATTGGATTAGAATAAGCCTAGGGAGGACGAAAATGACCTAAATGTTCAACCAATGACACAAAATCACATATTGGTTGCACAAGATTGGTTAAAAACCCTAATTGGATTAGAATAAGCCTAGGGAGGACGAAAGGGACCTAAATGTTCAACCAATGACACAAAATTACATATTGGATGCACAAGATTGGTTAAAAACCCTAATTGGATTAGAATAAGCCTAGGGAGGACGAAAATGACCTAAATGTTCAACCAATGACACAAAATCACATATTGGATGCACATGATTGGTTAAAAACCCTAATTGGATTAGAATAAGCCTAGGGAGGACGAAAATTACCTAAATGTTCAACCAATGACACAAAATGACACAAAATCACATATTGGATGCACAAGATTGGGTAAAAACCCTAATTGGATTAGAATAAGCCTAGGGAGGACGAAAATGACCTAAATGTTCAACCAATGGTACAAACGCACTTTTTGGATGCACAAGATTGGTTAAAAACCCTAATTGGTTTAGAATAAGCCAAGGGAGGACGAAAATGACCTAAATGTTCAACCAATGATACAAAATTACCTATTGGATGCACAAGCTTGGTTAAAAACCCTAATTGGATTAGAATAAGCCTAGGGAGGACGAAAATGACATAAATGTTCAACCAATGACACAAAATCACTTATTGAATGCACAAGATTGGTTAAAAACCCTAATTGGATTAGAATAAGCCAAGGGAGGACGAAAATGACCTAAATGTTCAACCAATGATACAAAATTACCTATTGGATGCACAAGCTTGGTTGAAAACCCTAATGGGATTAGAATAAGCCTAGGGAGGACAAAAGGTGACATAATTGTTCAACCAATGACACAAAATCACTTATTGGATGCACAAGGTTGGGTAAAAACCCTAATTGGATTAGAATAAGCCTAGGGAGGACGAAAATGACCTAAATGTTCAACCAATGATACAAACGCAATTATTGGATGCACAAGATTGGTTAAAAACCCTAATTGGATTAGAATAGGCCAAGGGAGGACGAAAATGACCTGAATGTTCAACCAATGACACAAAATCACTTGTTGGATGCACAAGTTTTGTTAAAAACCCAATTGGATAAGAATAAGCCTAGGGAGGACGAAAATGACGTAAATGTTCAACCAATGACACAAAATCACTTATTAGATGCCCAAGATTGGTTAAAAACCCTAATTGGATTAGAATAAGTTGAAGGATGACGAAAAATGACATAAATGTTCAAGCAATGACACAAAATCACTTATTGGATGCACAAGATTGGTTAAAAACCCTAATTGGATTAGAATAGGCCAAGGGAGGACGAAAATGACCTGAATGTTCAACCAATGACACAAAATCACTTGTTGGATGCACAAGATTTGTTAAAAACCCTAATTGGATAAGAATAAGCCTAGGGAGGACGAAAATGACGTAAATGTTCAACCAATGACACAAAATCACTTATTAGATGCCCAAGATTGGTTAAAAACCCTAATTGGATTAGAATAAGTTGAAGGATGACGAAAAATGACATAAATGTTCAACCAATGACACAAAATCACTTATTGGATGCACAAGATTGGTTAAAAACCCTAATTGGATTAGAATAGGCCAAGGGAGGACGAAAATGACCTAAACGTTCAACCAATGACACAAAATCACTTGTTGGATGCACAACATTGGTTATAAACCCTAATTGGATTAGAATAAGCCTAGGGAGGACGAAAATGACCTAAATGTTCAACCAATGACACAAAATCACTTATTGGATGCACAAGATTGGTTAAAAACCCTAATTGGATTAGAATAAGCCTAGGGAGTACGAAAATGACCTAAATGTGCAACCAATGACACAAAATCACATATTGGATGCACAAGATTGGTTAAAAACCCTAATTGGATTAGAATAAGCCTAGGGAAAAAGAAAATGACCTAAATGTGCAACCAATGACACAAAATCACATATTGGATGCACAAGATTGGTTAAAAACCCTAATTGGATTAGAATAAGCCTAGGGAGGACGAAAATGACCTAAATGTTCAACCAATGACACAAAATCACATATTGGATGCACAAGATTGGTTAAAAACCCTAATTGGATTAGAATAAGTCTAGGGAGGATGAAAATGACCTAAATGTTCAACCAATGACACAAAATCACATATTGGATGCACAAGATTGGTTAAAAACCCTAATTGGATTAGAATAAGCCTAGGGAGGACGAAAATGACCTAAATGTTCAACCAATGACACAAAATCACATATTGGATGCACAAGATTGGTTAAAAACCCTAATTGGATTAGAATAAGCCTAGGGAGGACGAAAATTACCTAAATGTGCAACCAATGACACAAAATTACATATTGGATGCACAAGATTGGTTAAAAACCCTAATTGGATTAGAATAAGCCTAGGGAGGACGAAAATGACCTAAATGTGCAACCAATGACACAAAATCACATATTGGATGCACAAGATTGGTTAAAAACCCTAATTGGATTAGAATAAGCCTAGGGAGGACGAAAATGACCTTAATGTTCAACCAATGACACAAAATGACACAAAATCACATATTGGATGCACAAGATTGGTTAAAAACCCTAATTGGATTAGAATAAGTCTAGGGAGGACGAAAATAACCTAAATGTTCAACCAATGACACAAAATGACACAAAATCACATATTGGATGCACAAGATTGGTTAAAAACCCTAATTGGATTAGAATAAGCGTAGGGAGGACGAAAATGACCTAAATTTTCAACCAATGACACAAAATCACATATTGGATGCACAAGATTTGTTGAAAACCCTAATTGGATTAGAATAAGCCTAGGGTGGGCGAAAATGAACAAAATGTTCAACCAATGACACAAAATAACATATTGGATGCACAAGATTGCTTAAAAACCCTAATTTGATTAGAATAAGCCTAGGGAGGACGAAAATGACCTAAATGTTCAACCAATGACACAAAATGACACAAAATCACATATTGGATGCTCAAGATTGGTTAAAAACCCTAATTGGATTAGAATAAGCCTAGGGAGGACGAAAATGACCTTAATGTGCAACCAATGACACAAAATGACACAAAATCACATATTGGATGCACAAGATTGGTTTAAAACCCTAATTGGATTAGAATAAGCCTAGGGGAAAATGACCTAAATGTTCAACCAATGACACAAAATCACATATTGGATGCACAAGATTGGTTAAAAACCCTAATTGGATTAGAATAAGCCCAAGGAGGACGAAAATGGCCTAAATGTTCAACCAATGACACAAAATCACATATTGGATGCACAAGATTGGTTAAAAACCCTAATTGGATTAGAATAAGCCTAGGGAGGACGAAAATGACCTAAATGTTCAACCAATGACACAAAATCACATATTGGATGCACAAGATTGGTTAAAAACCCTAATTTGATTAGAGTAAGCCTGGGGAGGACGAAAATGACATAAATGTTCAACCAATGACACAAAATGACAGAAAATCACATATTGGATGCACAAGATTGGTTAAAAACCCTAATTGGATTAGAATAAGCCTAGGGAGGACGAAAATGACCTAAATGTTCAACCAATGACACAAAATCACATATTGGATGCACAAGATTGGTTAAAAACCCTAATTGGATTAGAATAAGCCTAGGGAGGACGAAAATGACCTAAATGTTCAACCAATGACACAAAATCACATATTGGATGCACAAGATTGATTAAAAACCCTATTTGGATTAGAATAAGCCTAGGGAGGACGAAAATGACCTAAATGTTCAATCAATGACACAAAATCACATACTGGATGCACAAGATTGGTTAAAAACCCTAATTGGATTAGAATAAGCCTAGGGAGGACGAAAATGACCTAAATGTTCAACCAATGACACAAAATGACACAAAATCACATATTGGATGCACAAGATTGGTTAAAAACCCTAACTGGATTAGAATAAGCATAGGGAGGACGAAAAAGACCTAAATGTTCAATCAATGACACAAAATCACATATTGGATGCACAAGATTGGTTAAAAACCCTAATTGGATTAGAATAAGCCTAGGGAGGACGAAAATGACCTAAATGTTCAACCAATGACACAAAATGACACAAAATCACATATTGGATGCACAAGATTGGTTAAAAACCCTAGTTGGATTATAATAAGCCTAGGGAGGACGAAAATGACCTAAATGTTCAACCAATGACACAAAATCACATATTGGATGCACAAGATTGGTTAAAAACCCTAATTGGATTAGAATAAGCCTAGGGAGGACGAAAATGACCTAAATGTTCAACCAATGACACAAAATGACACAAAATCACATATTGGATGCACAAGATTGGTTAAAAACCCTAATTGGATTAGAATAAGCCTAGCGAGGACGAAAATGACCAAATTGGATTACCAATGACACAAAATCACTTATTATATGCACAAGATTTGTTAAAAACCCTAATTGGATTAGAATAAGCCTAGCGAGGACGAAAATGAACTTAATATTCAACCAATGACACAAAATGACACAAAATCACATATTGGATGCACAAGATTGGTTAAAAACCCTAATTGGATTAGAATAAGCCTAGGGAGGACGAAAATGACCTAAATGTTCAACCAATGACACAAAATCACATATTGGATGCACAAGATTGGTTAAAAACCCTAATTGGATTAGAATAAGCCTAGCAAGGACGAAAATGACCTAAATGTTCAACCAATGACACAAAATGACACAAAATCACATATTGGATGCACAAGATTGGTTAAAAACCCTAATTGGATTAGAATAAGCCTAGGGAGGACAAAAATGACCTAAATGTTCAACCAATGACACAAAATCACATATTGGATGCACAAGATTGGTTAAAAACCCTAATTGGATTAGAATAAGCCTAGGGAGGACGAAAATGACCTAAATGTTCAACCAATGACACAAAATGACACAAAATCACATATTGGATGCACAAGAATGGTTAAAAACCCTAATTGGATGAGAATAAGCCTAGGGAGGACGAAAATGACCTAAATGTTCAACCAATGACACAAAATCACATATTGGATGCACAAGATTGGTTAAAAACCCTAATTGGATTAGAATAAGCCTAGGGAGGACGAAAATGACCTAAATGTTCAACCAATGACACAAAATCACATATTGGATGCACAAGATAGGTTAAAAACCCTAATTGGATTGGAATAAGCCAAGGGAGGACGAAAATGACCTAAATGTTCAACCAATGACACAAAATGACCCAAAATTACATATTGGATGCACAAGATTGGTTAAAAACCCTAATTGGATTAGAATAAGCCTAGGGAGGACGAAAATGACCTAAATGTTCAACCAATGACACAAAATGACACAAAATCACATATTGGATGCACAAGATTGGTTAAAAACCCTAATTGGATTAGAATAAGCCTAGGGAGGACGAAAATGACCTAAATGTTCAACCAATGACACAAAATGACACAAAATCACATATTGGATGCACAAGATTGGTGAAAAACCCTAATTGGATTAGAATAAGCCTAAGGAGGATGAAAATTACCTAAATGTTCATACAATGATAAAAAGTGACACAAAATCACATATTGGATGCACAAGATTGGTTAAAAACCCTAATTGGATTAGAATAAGCCTAGGGAGGACGAAAATGACCTAAATGTTCAACCAATGACACAAAATGACACAAAATCACATATTGGATGCACAGGATTGGTTAAAAACTCTAATTGGATTGGAATAAGCCTAGGGAGGACGAAAATGACCTAAATGTTCAACCAATGACACAAAATGACACAAAATCACATATTGGATGCACAGGATTGGTTAAAAACCCTAATTGGATTGGAATAAGCCTAGGGAGGACGAAAATGACCTAAATGTTCAACCAATGACACAAAATGACACAAAATCACATATTGGATGCACATGATTGGTTAAAAACCCTAATTGGATTAGAATAAGCCTAGGGAGGACGAAAATGACCTAAATGTTCAACCAATGACACAAAATGACACAAAATCACATATTGGATGCACAAGATTGGGTAAAAACCCTAATTGGATTGGAATAAGCCTAGGGAGGACGAAAATGACCTAAATGTTCAACCAATGGTACAAACGCACTTTTTGGATGCACAAGATTGGTTAAAAACCCTAATTGGATTAGAATAAGCCAAGGGAGGACGAAAATGACCTAAATGTTCAACCAATGATACAAAATTACCTATTGGATGCACAAGCTTGGTTAAAAACCCTAATTGGATTAGAATAAGCCTAGGGAGGACGAAAATGACATAAATGTTCAACCAATGACACAAAATCACTTATTGAATGCACAAGATTGGTTAAAAACCCTAATTGGATTAGAATAAGCCTGGGGAGGACGAAAATGACCTAAATGTTCAAACAATGACACAAAATCACTTATTGGATGCACAAGATTGGTTAAAAACCCTAATTGGATTCGAATAAGTTGAAGGATGACGAAAATGACATAAATTTTCAACCAATGACACAAAATGACATATTGGATGCACAAGATTGGTTAAAAACCCTAATTGGATTAGAATAAGCCTAGGGAGGACGAAAATGACCTAAATGTTCAACCAATGACACAAAATCACATATTGGATGCACATGATTGGTTAAAAACCCTTATTGGATTAGAATAAGCCTAGGGAGGACGAAAATGACCTAAATGTTCAACCAATGACACAAAATGACACAAAATCACATATTGGATGCACAAGATTGGGTAAAAACCCTAATTGGATTAGAATAAGCCTAGGGAGGACGAAAATGACCTAAATGTTCAACCAATGGTACAAACGCACTTTTTGGATGCAAAAGATTGGTTAAAAACCCTAATTGGATTAGAATAAGCCAAGGGAGGAAGAAAATGACCAAAATGTTCAACCAATGATACAATATTACCCATTAGATGCACAAGATTGGTTAAAAACCCTAATTGGATTAGAATAAGCCTAGGGAGGACGAAAAATGACATAAATGTTCAACCAATGACACAAAATCACTTATTAGATGCCCAAGATTGGTTAAAAACCCTAATTGGATTAGAATAAGCCTAGGGAGGACGAAAATGACCTAAATGTTCAAACAATGACACAAAATCACTTATTGGATGCACAAGATTGGTTAAAAACCCTAATTGGATTAGAATAAGCCTAGGGAGGACGAAAATGACCTAAATGTTCAACCAATGACACAAAATCACTTATTGGATGCACAAGATTGGTTAAAAACCTTAATTGGATTAGAATAAGCCTAGGGAGGACGAAATGACCTAAATGTTCAACCAATGACACAAAATGACACAAAATCACATATTGGATGCACAAGATTGGTTAAAAACCCTAATTGGATTAGAATAAGCCTAGGGAGGACGAAAATGACCTAAATGTTCAACCAATGACACAAAATGACACAAAATCACATATTGGATGCACAAGATTGGTTAAAAACCTTAATTGGATTAGAATAAGCCTAGGGAGGACGAATATGACCTAAATGTTCAACCAATGACACAAAATGACACAAAATCACATATTGGATGCACAAGATTGGTTAAAAACCCTAATTGGATTAGAATAAGCCTAGGGAGGACGAAAATGACCTAAATGTTCAACCAATGACACAAAATGACACAAAATCACATATTGGATGCACAAGATTGGTTAAAAATCCTAATTGGATTAAAATAACCCTAGGGAGGACGAAAATGACCTAAATGTTGAACCAATGACACAAAATGACACAAAATCACATATTGGATGCAGAAGATTGGTTAAAAACCCTAAATGGAATAGAATAAGCCTAGGGAGGACGAAAATGAACTAAATGTTCAACCAATGACACAAAATCACATATTGGATGCACAAGATTGGTTAAAAACCCTAATTGGATTAGAATAAGCCTAGGGAGGACGAAAATGACCTAAATGTTCAACCAATGACACAAAATGACACAAAATCACATATTGGATGCACAAGATTGGTTAAAAACCCTAATTGGATTAGAATATGCCTAGGGAGGACCAAAATGACCTAAATGTTCAACCAATGACACATAATGACACAAAATCACATATTGGATGCACAAGATTGGTTAAAAACCCTAATTGGATTAGAATAAGCCTAGGGAGGACGAAAATGACCTAAATGTTCAACCAATGACACAAAATGACACAAAATCACATATTGGATGCACAAGATTGGTTAAAAACCCTAATTGGATTAGAATAAGCCGAGGGAGGACGAAAATGACCCAAATGTTCAACCAATGACACAAAATGACACAAAATCACATATTGGATGCACAAGATTGGTTAAAAACCCTAATTGGATTAGAATAAGCCTAGGGAGGACGAAAATGACCTAAATGTTCAACCAATGACACAAAATGACACAAAATCACATATTGGATGCACAAGATTGGTTAAAAACCCTAATTGGATTAGAATAAGCCTAGGGAGGACGAAAATGACCTAAATGTTCAACCAATGACACAAAACAACACATAATCACATATTGGATGCACAAGATTGGTTAAAAACCCTAATTGGATTAGAATAAGCCTGTGGAGGACGAAAATGACCTAAATGTTCAACCAATGACACAAAATCACATATTGGACGCACAAGATTGGTTAAAAACGCTAATTGGATTAGAATAAGCCTAGGGAGGACGAAAATGACCTAAATTTTCAACCAATGACACCAAATCACATATTGGATGCACAAGATTGGTTAAAAACCCTAATTGGATTAGAATAAGCCTAGGGAGGACGAAAATGACCTAAATGTTCAACCAATGACACAAAATGACACAAAATCACATATTGGATGCACAAGATTGGTTAAAAACCCTAATTGGATTAGAATAAGCCTAGGGAGGACGAAAATGACCTAAATGTTCAACCAATGACACAAAATGACACAAAATCACATATTGGATGCACAAGATTGGTTAAAAACCCTAATTGGCGTAGAATAAGCCTAGGGAGGACAAAAATGACCTAAATGTTCAACCAATGACACAAAATCACATATTGGATGCACAAGATTGGTTACAAATCATAATTGGATTAAAATAACCCTAGGGAGGACGAAAATGACCTAAATGTTCAACCAATGACACAAAATCACATATTGGATGCACAGGATTGGTGAAAAACCCTAATTGGATTAGAATAAGCCTGGTGAGGACGAAAATGACCTAAATGTTCAACCAATGACACAAACTAACACAAAATCACATATCGGAAGCACAAGATTGGTTTAAAACCCTAATTGGATTAGAATAAGCCTAGGGGGAACGAAAATGACCTAAATGTTCAACCAATGACACAAAATCAGATACTGGATGCACAAGATTGGTTAAAAACCCTAATTGGATTAGAATAAGCCTAGGGAGGATGAAAATGACCTAAATGTTCAACCAATGACACAAAATGACACAAAATCACATATTGGATGCACAAGATTGGTTAAAAACCCTAATTGGATTAGAATAAGCCTAGGGAGGACGAAAATGACCTAAATGTTCAACCAATGACACAAAATGACACAAAATCACATATTGGATGCACAAGATTGTTTAAAAAGCCTAATTCGATTACAATAAGCCGAGCGAGGACGAAATTGACCTAATTGGATTACCAATGATACAAAATCACTTATTATATGCACAAGATTGGTTAAAAACCCTAATTGGATTAGAATAAGCCTAGGGAGGATGAAAATGACCTAAATGTTCAACTAGTGACCCAAAATGACAAAAAATCACATATTGGATGCACAAGATTGGTTAAAAACCCTAATTGAATTAGAATAAGCCTAGGGAGGATGAAAATGACCTAAGTGTGCAACCAATGACACAAAATGACACAAAATCACATATTGGATGCACAAGATTGGTTAAAAACCCTAATTGGATTAGAATAAGCCTAGGGAGGACGAAAATGACCTAAATGTTCAACCAATGACACAAAATGACACAAAATCACATATTGGATGCACAAGATTGGTGAAAAACCCTAATTGGATTAGAATTAGCCTAGGGAGGACGAAAATGACCTAAATGTTCAACCAATGACAAAAAATGACACAAAATCACATATTGGATGCACAAGATTGGTTAAAAACCCTAATTGGATTAGAATTAGCCTAGGGAGGACGAAAATGACCTAAATGTTCAACCAATGACAAAAAATGAAACAAAATCACATATTGGATGCACATGATTGGTTAAAAACCCTAATTGGATTAGAATAAGCCTAGGGAGGACGAAAATGACCTAAATGTTCAACCAATGACACAAAATGACACAAAATCACATATTGGATGCACAAGATTGGTTAAAAACCCTAGTTGGATTAGAATAAGCCTAGGGAGGACGAAAATGACCTAAATGTTCAACCATTGACACAAAATTACACCAAATCACATATTGGATGCACAAGATTGGTTAAAAACCCTAATTGGATTAGAATAAGCCTAGGGAGGACGAAAATGACCTAAATGTTCAACCAATGACACAAAATCACATATTGGATGCACAAGATTGGTTAAAAACCCTAATTGGATTAGAATAAGCCTAGGGATGACGGAAATGACCTAAATGTTCAACCAATGACACAAAATGACACAAAATCACATATTGGATGCACAAGATTGGTTAAAAACCCTAATTGGATAAGAATAAGCCTAGCGAGGACGAAAATGACCTAAATGTTCAACCAATGACACAAAATGACACAAAATCACATATTGGATGCACAAGATTGGTTAAAAACCCTAATTGGTTTAGAATAAGCCTAGGGAGGACGGAAATGACCTAAATGTTCAACAATTGACACAAAATGACACATAATCACATATTGGACGCACAAGATTGGTTAAAAACCCTAATTAGATAAGAATAAGCCTAGCGAGGATGAAATTGACCTAAATGTTCAACCAATGACACAAAATGACACAAAATCACATATTGGATGCACAAGATTGGTTAAAAATCCTAATTGGATTAGAATAAGCCTAGGGAGGACGAAAATGACCTAAATGTTCAACCAATGACACAAAATGACAAAAAATCACATATTGGATGCACAAGATTGGTTAAAAACCCTATATGGATTAGAATAAACCTAGGGAGGACGGAAATGATCTAAATGTTCAATCAATGACACAAAATGACACAAAATCACATATTGGATGCACAAAATTGGTTAAAAACCCTAATTGGATTAGAATAAGCCTAGGGAGGATGAAAATGACCTAAATGTTAAGCCAATGACACAAAATCACATATTGGATGCACAAGATTGGTTAAAAACCCTAATTGGATTAGAATAAGCCTAGGGAGGACGAAAATGACCTAAATGTTCAACCAATGACACAAAATCACATATTGGATGCACAAGATTGGTTAAAAACCCTAATTGGATTAGAATAAGCCTAGGGAGGACGAAAATGACCTAAATGTTCAACCAATGACACAAAATGACAGAAAATCACATATTGGATGCACAAGATTGGTTAAAAACCCTAATTGGATTAGAATAAGCCTATGGAGGACGAAAATGATCTATATGTTCAACCAACGACACAAAATGAAACAAAATCACATATTGGATGCACAAGATTGGTTTAAAACCCTAATTGGATTAGAATAAGCCTAGGGAGGACGAAAATGACCTAAGTGTTCAACCAATGACACAAAATCACATATTGGATGCACAAGATTGGTTAAAAACCCTAATTGGATTAGAATAAGCCTAGGGAGGACGAAAATGACCTAAATGTTCAACCAATGACACAAAATCACATATTGGATGCACAAGATTGGTTAAAAACCCTAATTGGATTAGAATAAGCCTAGGGAGGACGAAAATGACCTAAATGTGCAACAAATGACACAAAATCACATATTGGATGCACAAGATTGGTTAAAAACCCTAATTGGATTAGAATAAGCCTAGGGAGGACGAAAATGACCTAAATGTGCAACCAATGACACAAAATCACATATTGGATGCACAAGATTGGTTAAAAACCCTAATTGGATTAGATTAAGCCTAGGGAGGACGAAAATGACCTAAATGTTCAACCAATGACACAAAATGACACAAAATCACATATTGGATGCACAAGATTGGTTAAAAACCCTAATTGGATTAGAATAAGCCTAGGGTGGACGAAAATGACCTAAATGTTTAACCAATGACACAAAATCACTTATTGGATGCACAAGATTGGTTAAAAACCCTAATTGGATTAGAATAAGCCTAGGGAGGACGAAAATGACCTAAATGTTCAACCAATGACACAAAATCACTTATTGGATGCACAAGATTGGGTAAAAACCCTAATTGGATTAGAATAAGCCTAGGGAGGACGAAAATGACCTAAATGTTCAACCAATGGTACAAACGCACTTTTTGGATGCACAAGATTGGTTAAAAACCCTAATTGGATTAGAATAAGCCAAGGGAGGACGAAAATGACCTAAATGTTCAACCAATGATACAAAATTACCTATTGGATGCACAAGCTTGGTTAAAAACCCTAATTCGATTAGAATAAGCCTAGGGAGGACGAAAAATGACAAAAATGTTCAACCAATGACACAAAATCAGTTATTGGATGCACAAGATTGGTTAAAAGCCCTAATTGGATTAGAATAGGCCAAGGGAGGACGAAAATGACCTAAATGTTCAACCAATGACACAAAATCACTTGTTGGATGCACAAGATTGGTTAAAAACCCTAATTGGATTAGAATAAGCCTAGGGAGGACGAAAATGACGTAAATGTTCAACCAATGACACAAAATCACTTATTGGATGCCCAGGATTAATTAAAAACCCAATTGGATTAGCATAAGTAGAAGAATGACGAAAATTACCTAAATGTTCGACCAATGACAGAAAATCACATATTGGATGCACAAGATTGGGTAAAAACCCTAATTGGATTAGAATAAGCCTAGGGAGGACGAAAATGACCTAAATGTTCAACCAATGGTACAAACGCACTTTTTGGATGCACAAGATTGGTTAAAAACCCTAATTGGATTAGAATAAGCCAAGGGAGGACGAAAATGACCTAAATGTTCAACCAATGATACAAAATTACCTATTGGATGCACAAGCTTGGTTAAAAACCCTAATTGGATTAGAATAAGCCAAGGGGGGACGAAAATGACCTAAATGTTCAACCAATGACACAAAATCACTTATTGGATGCACAAGATTGGTTGAAAACCCTAATGGGATTAGAATAAGCCTAGGGAGGACGAAAAATGACATAAATGTTCAACCAATGACACAAAATCAGTTATTGGATGCACAAGATTGGTTAAAAACCCTAATTGGATTAGAATAGGCCAAGGGAGGACGAAAATGACCTAAATGTTCAACCAATGATACAAACGCACTTTTTGGATGCACAAGATTGGTTAAAAACCCTAATTGGATTAGAATAAGCCATGGGAGGACGAAAATGACCTAAATGTTCAACCAATGATACAAAATTAGCTATTGGATGCACAAGCTTAGTTAAAAACCCTAATTGGATTAGAATAAGCATAGGGAGGACGAAAAATGACATAAATGTTCAACCAATGACACAAAAACACTTATTGGATGCAAAAGATTGGTTAAAAACCCTAATTGGATTAGAATAAGCCAAGGGAGGACGAAAATGACCTAAATGTTCAACCAATGATACAAAATTACCTATTGGATGCACAAGCTTGGTTAAAAACCCTAATTGGATTAAAATAAGCATAGGGAGGACGAAAAATGACATAAATGTTCAACCAATGACACAAACGCACTATTTGGATGCACAAGATTGGTTAAACCCTAATTGGATTAGAATAAGCCAAGGGAGGGCGAAAATGACCTAAATGTTCAACCAATGATACAAAATTACCTATTGGATGCACAAGATTGGTTGAAAACCCTAATGGGATTAGAATAAGCCTAGGGAGGACAAAAGGTGACATAATTGTTCAACCAATGACACAAAATCACCTATTGGATGCACAAGGTTGGGTAAAAACCCTAATTGGATTAGAATAAGCCTAGGGAGGACGAAAATGACCTAAATGTTCAACCAATGATACAAACGCACTTATTGGATGCACAAGATTGGTTAAAAACCCTAATTGGATTAGAATAGGCCAAGGGAGGACGAAAATGACCTGAATGTTCAACCAATGACACAAAATCACTTGTTGGATGCACAAGATTTGTTAAAAACCCTAATTGGATAAGAATAAGCCTAGGGAGGACGAAAATGACGTAAATGTTCAACCAATGACACAAAATCACTTATTAGATGCCCAAGGTTGGTTAAAAACCCTAATTGGATTAGAATAAGTTGAAGGATGACGAAAAATGACATAAATGTTCAAGCAATGACACAAAATCACTTATTGGATGCACAAGATTGGTTAAAAACCCTAATTGGATTAGAATAGGCCAAGGGAGGACGAAAATGACCTGAATGTTCAACCAATGACACAAAATCACTTGTTGGATGCACAAGATTTGTTAAAAACCCTAATTGGATTAGAATAAGCCTAGGGAGGACGAAAATGACGTAAATGTTCAACCAATGACACAAAATCACTTATTAGATCCCCAAGATTGGTTAAAAACCCTAATTGGATTAGAATAAGTTGAAGGATGACGAAAATGACCTAAATGTTCGACCAATGACCCAAAATCACATATTGGATGCACAAGATTGGGTAAAAACCCTAGTTGGATTAGAATAAGCCTAGGGAGGACGAAAATGACCTAAATGTTCAACCAATGGTACAAACGTACTTTTTGGATGCAAATGATTGGTTAAAAACCCTAATTGGATTAGAATAAGCCAAGGGAGGAGGAAAATGACCAAAATGTTCAACCAATGATACAATATTACCCATTAGATGCACAAGATTGGTTAAAAACCCTAATTGGATTAGAATAAGCCTAGGGAGGACGAAAAATGACATAAATGTTCAACCAATGACACAAAATCACTTATTAGATGCCCAAGATTGGTTAAAAACCCTAATTGGATTAGAATAAGCCTAGGGAGGACGAAAATGACCTAAATGTTCAAACAATGACACAAAATCACTTATTGGATGCACAAGATTGGTTAAAAACCCTAATTGGATTCGAATAAGTTGAAGGATGACGAAAATGACATAAATTTTCAACCAATGACACAAAATGACATATTGGATGCACAAGATTGGTTAAAAACCCTAATTGGATTAGAATAAGCCTAGGGAGGACGAAAATGACCTAAATGTTCAACCAATGACACAAAATCACATATTGGATGCACATGATTGGTTAAAAACCCTTATTGGATTAGAATAAGCCTAGGGAGGACGAAAATGACCTAAATGTTCAACCAATGACACAAAATGACACAAAATCACATATTGGATGCACAAGATTGGGTAAAAACCCTAATTGGATTAGAATAAGCCTAGGGAGGACGAAAATGACCTAAATGTTCAACCAATGACAGAAAATGACACCAAATCACATATTGGATGCACAAGATTGGTTAAAAACCCTAATTGGATTAGAATAAGCCTAGCGAGGACGAAAATGACCTAAATGTTCAACCAATGACACAATATCACATATTGGATGCACAAGATTGGTTAAAAACCCTAATTGGATTAGAATAAGCCTAGGGAGGACGAAAAGGACCTAAATGTTCAACCAATGACACAATTTCACATATTGGATGCACAAGATTGGTTAAAAACCCTAATTGGATTAGAATAAGCCTGTGGAGGACGAAAATGACCTAAATGTTCAACCAATGACACAAAATCACATATTGGACGCACAAGATTGGTTAAAAACGCTAATTGGATTAGAATAAGCCTAGGGAGGACGAAAATGACCTAAATTTTCAACCAATGACACCAAATCACATATTGGATGCACAAGATTGGTTAAAAACCCTAATTGGATTAGAATAAGCCTAGGGAGGACGAAAATGACCTAAATGTTCAACCAATGACACAAAATGACACAAAATCACATATTGGATGCACAAGATTGGTTAAAAACCCTAATTGGATTAGAATAAGCCTAGGGAGGACGAAAATGACCTAAATGTTCAACCAATGACACAAAATGACAAAAAATCACATATTGGATGCACAAGATTTGTTAAAAACCCTAATTGGATTAGAATAAGCCTAGGGAGGACGAAAATGACCTAAATGTTCAACCAATGACACAAAATCACATATTGAATGCACAAGATTGGTTTAAAACCCTAATTGGATTAGAATAAGCCTAGGGACGACGAAAATGACCTAAATTTTCAACCAATTACACAAAATAACACAAAGTCACATATTGGATGCACAAGATTGGTTAAAAATCCTAATTGGATTAGAATAAGCCTAGGGAGGACGAAAATGACCTAAATGTTCAACCAATGACACAAAATGACACAAAATCACATATTGGATGCACAAGATTGGTTAAAAACCCTAATTGGATTAGAATAAGCCTAGGGAGGACGAAAATGACTTAAATGCTCAACCAATGACACAAAATGACACAAAATCACATATTGGATACTCAAGATTGGTTAAAAACCCTAATTGGATTAGAATAAGCCTAGGGAGGACGAAAATGACCTAAATGTTCAACCAATGACACAAAATGACACAAAATCACATATTGGATGCACAAGATTGGTTAAAAACCCTAATTGGATTAGAATAAGCCTAGGGAGAACGAAAATGACCTAAATGTTAGACCAATGACACAAAATCACATATTGGATGCACAAGATTGGTTAAAAATCCTTATTGGATTAGAATAAGCCTAGGGAGGACGAAAATGACCTAAATGTTCAACCAATGACACAAAATCACATATTGGATGCACAAGATTGGTTAAAAACCCTAATTGGATTAGAATAAGCCTAGGGAGGACGAAAATGACCTAAATGTTCAACCAATGACACAAAATGACAGAAAATCACATATTGGATGCACAAGATTGGTTAAAAACCCTAATTGGATTAGAATAAGCCTATGGAGGACGAAAATGATCTATATGTTCAACCAACGACACAAAATGAAACAAAATCACATATTGGATGCACAAGATTGGTTTAAAACCCTAATTGGATTAGAATAAGCCTAGGGAGGACGAAAATGACCTAAGTGTTCAACCAATGACACAAAATCACATATTGGATGCACAAGATTGGTTAAAAACCCTAATTGGATTAGAATAAGCCTAGGGAGGACGAAAATGACCTAAATGTTCAACCAATGACACAAAATCACATATTGGATGCACAAGATTGGTTAAAAACCCTAATTGGATTAGAATAAGTCGAAGGATGACGAAAATGACCTAAATGTTCAACCAATGACACAAAATCACTTATTGGATGCACAAGATTGGTTAAAAACCCTAATTGGATTAGAATAGGCCAAGGGAGGACGAAAATGACCTAAATGTTCAACCAATGACACAAAATCACTTGTTGGATGCACAAGATTGGTTAAAAACCCTAATTGGATTAGAATAAGCCTAGGGAGGACGAAAATGACGTAAATGTTCAACCAATGACACAAAATCACTTATTGGATGCCCAGGATTAATTAAAAACCCAATTGGATTAGCATAAGTAGAAGAATGACGAAAATTACCTAAATGTTCGACCAATGACAGAAAATCACATATTGGATGCACAAGATTGGGTAAAAACCCTAATTGGATTAGAATAAGCCTAGGGAGGACGAAAATGACCTAAATGTTCAACCAATGGTACAAACGCACTTTTTGGATGCACAAGATTGGTTAAAAACCCTAATTGGATTAGAATAAGCCAAGGGAGGACGAAAATGACCTAAATGTTCAACCAATGATACAAAATTACCTATTGGATGCACAAGCTTGGTTAAAAACCCTAATTGGATTAGAATAAGCCAAGGGGGGACGAAAATGACCTAAATGTTCAACCAATGACACAAAATCACTTATTGGATGCACAAGATTGGTTGAAAACCCTAATGGGATTAGAATAAGCCTAGGGAGGACGAAAAATGACATAAATGTTCAACCAATGACACAAAATCAGTTATTGGATGCACAAGATTGGTTAAAAACCCTAATTGGATTAGAATAGGCCAAGGGAGGACGAAAATGACCTAAATGTTCAACCAATGATACAAACGCACTTTTTGGATGCACAAGATTGGTTAAAAACCCTAATTGGATTAGAATAAGCCATGGGAGGACGAAAATGACCTAAATGTTCAACCAATGATACAAAATTAGCTATTGGATGCACAAGCTTAGTTAAAAACCCTAATTGGATTAGAATAAGCATAGGGAGGACGAAAAATGACATAAATGTTCAACCAATGACACAAAAACACTTATTGGATGCAAAAGATTGGTTAAAAACCCTAATTGGATTAGAATAAGCCAAGGGAGGACGAAAATGACCTAAATGTTCAACCAATGATACAAAATTACCTATTGGATGCACAAGCTTGGTTAAAAACCCTAATTGGATTAGAATAGGCCAAGGGAGGACGAAAATGACCTGAATGTTCAACCAATGACACAAAATCACTTGTTGGATGCACAAGATTTGTTAAAAACCCTAATTGGATAAGAATAAGCCTAGGGAGGACGAAAATGACGTAAATGTTCAACCAATGACACAAAATCACTTATTAGATGCCCAAGATTGGTTAAAAACCCTAATTGGATTAGAATAAGTTGAAGGATGACGAAAAATGACATAAATGTTCAAGCAATGACACAAAATCACTTATTGGATGCACAAGATTGGTTAAAAACCCTAATTGGATTAGAATAGGCCAAGGGAGGACGAAAATGACCTGAATGTTCAACCAATGACACAAAATCACTTGTTGGATGCAGAAGATTTGTTAAAAACCCTAATTGGATTAGAATAAGCCTAGGGAGGACGAAAATGACGTAAATGTTCAACCAATGACACAAAATCACTTATTAGATCCCCAAGATTGGTTAAAAACCCTAATTGGATTAGAATAAGTTGAAGGATGACGAAAATGACCTAAATGTTCGACCAATGACCCAAAATCACATATTGGATGCACAAGATTGGGTAAAAACCCTAGTTGGATTAGAATAAGCCTAGGGAGGACGAAAATGACCTAAATGTTCAACCAATGGTACAAACGTACTTTTTGGATGCAAAAGATTGGTTAAAAACCCTAATTGGATTAGAATAAGCCAAGGGAGGAGGAAAATGACCAAAATGTTCAACCAATGATACAATATTACCCATTAGATGCACAAGATTGGTTAAAAACCCTAATTGGATTAGAATAAGCCTAGGGAGGATGAAAAATGACATAAATGTTCAACCAATGACACAAAATCACTTATTAGATGCCCAAGATTGGTTAAAAACCATAATTGGATTAGAATAAGCCTAGGGACGACGAAAATGACCTAAATGTTCAAACAATGACACAAAATCACTTATTGGATGCACAAGATTGGTTAAAAACCCTAATTGGATTCGAATAAGTTGAAGGATGACGAAAATGACATAAATTTTCAACCAATGACACAAAATGACATATTGGATGCACAAGATTGGTTAAAAACCCTAATTGGATTAGAATAAGCCTAGGGAGGACGAAAATGACCTAAATGTTCAACCAATGACACAAAATCACATATTGGATGCACATGATTGGTTAAAAACCCTAATTGGATTAGAATAAGCCTAGGGAGGACGAAAATGACCTAAATGTTCAACCAATGACACAAAATCACATACTGGATGCACAAGATTGGTTAAAAACCCTAATTGGATTAGAATAAGCCTAGGGAGGACGAAAATGACCTAAATGTTCAACTAATGACACAAAATGACACAAAATCACATATTGGATGCACAAGATTGGTTAAAAACCCTAATTGGATTAGAATAAGCCTAAGGAGGACGAAAATGACCTAAATGTCCAACCAATAACACAAAATGACACAAAATCACATATTGGATGCTCAAGATTGGTTAAAAAGCCTAATTGGATTAGAAGAAGACTAGAGAGGACGAAAATGATCTAAATGTGCAACCAATGACACAAAATCACATATTGGAGGCACAAGATTATTTAAAAACCCTAATTGGATTAGAATAAGCCTTGGGAGGACGAAAATGACCTAAATGTTCAAACAATGACTTAAAATGACACAAAATCACAT
>JBBPBQ010000004.1:29200761-29242938 GCA_037974755.1 Cicer yamashitae
GAGGACGAAAATGACCTAAATGTGCAACCAATGACACAAAATCACATATTGGATGCACAAAATTGGTTAAAAACCCTAATTGGATTAGAATAAGCCTAGGGAGGACGAAAATGACCTAAATGTTCAACCAATGACACAAAATGACACAAAATCACATATTGGATGCACAAGATTGGTTAAAAACCCTAATTGGATTAGAATAAGCCTAGGGAGGACGAAAATGACAAAAATGTTCAACCAATGACACAAAATCACATATTGGATGCACAAGGTTGGTTAAAAACCCTAATTGGATTAGAATAAGCCTAGGGAGGACGAAAATGACCTAAATGTTCAACCAATGACACAAAATCACATATTGGATGCACAAGATTGGTTAAAAACCCTAATTGGATTAGAATAAGCCTAAAGTGGACGAAAATATCCTAAATGTTCAACCAATGACACAAAATGACACAAAATCACATATTGGATGCACAAGATTGGTTAAAAACCCTAATTGGATTAGAATAAGCCTAGGGAGGACGAAAATGACCTAAATGTTCAACCAATGACACAAAATGACACAAAATCACATATTGGATGCACAAGATTGGTTAAAAACCCTAATTGGATTAGAATAAGCATAGCGATGACGAAAATGACCTAAATGTTCAACAAATGACACAAAATCACGTATTGGATGCACAAGATTGGTTAAAAACTCTAATTGGATTAGAATAAGCCTAGGGAGGACGAAAATGACCTAAATGTTCAACCAATGACACAAAATGACACAAAATCACATATTGGATGCACAAGATTGGTTAAAAACCCTAATTGGATTAGAATAAGCCTAGGGAGGACGAAAATGACCTAAATGTTGAACCAATGACACAAAATCACATATTGAATACACAAGATTGGTAAAAACCCTAATTGGATTAGAATAAGCCTAGGGAGGACGAAAATGACCTAAATGTTCAACCAATGACACAAAATGACACAAAATCACATATTGGATGCACAAGATTGGTTAAAAACCCTAATTGGATTAGAATAAGCCTAGGGAGAACGAAAGTGACCTAAATGATCAACCAATGACACAAAATCACATATTGGATGCACAAGATTGGTTAAAAACCCTAATTGGATTAGAATAAGCCTAGGGAGGACGAAAATGACCTAAATGTTCAACCAATGACACAAAATGACACAAAATCACATATTGGATGCACAAGATTGGTTAAAAACCCTAATTGGATTAGAATAAGCCTAGGGAGGACGAAAATGACCTTAATGTTCAACCAATGACACAAAATGACACCAAATCACATATTGGATGCACAAGATTGGTTAAAAACCCTAATTGGATTAGAATAAGCCTAGGGAGGACGAAATTGACCTAAATGTTCAACCAATGACACAAAATGACACAAAATCACATATTGGATGTACAGCATAGGTTAAAACCCCTAATTGGATTGGAATTAGCCTAGGGAGAACGAAAATGACCTAAATGTTCAACCAATGACACAAAATGACACAAAATCACATATTGGATGCACAAGTTTGGTTAAAAACCCTAATTGGATTAGAATAAGCCTAGGGAGGACGAAAATGACCTAAATGTTCAACCAATGACACAAAATCACATATTGGATGTAGAAGATTGGTTAAAAACCCTAATTGGATTAGAATAAGCCTGGGGAGGACGAAAATGACCTAAATGTGCAACCAATGACACAAAATCACATATTGGATGCACAAGATTGGTTAAAAACCCTAATTGGATTAGAATAAGCCTAGGGAGGACGAAAATGACCTAAATGTTCAACTAATGACACAAAATGACACAAAATCACATATTGGATGCACAAGATTGGTTAAAAACCCTAATTGGATTAGAATAAGGCTAAGGAGGACGAAAATGACCTAAATGTCCAACCAATAACACAAAATGACACAAAATCACATATTGGATGCACAAGATTGGTTAAAAAGCCTAATTGGATTAGAAGAAGCCTAGAGAGGACGAAAATGATCTAAATGTGCAACCAATGACACAAAATCACATATTGGAGGCACAAGATTATTTAAAAACCCTAATTGGATTAGAATAAGCCTTGGGAGGACGAAAATGACCTAAATGTTCAAACAATGACTTAAAATGACACAAAATCACATGTTGGATGCACAAGATTGGTTAAAAACCCTAATTGGATTAGAATAAGCCTAGAGAGGACGAAAATGACCTAAATGTTCAACTAATGACACAAAATGACACAAAATTACATATTGGATGCACATGATTGGTTAAAAACCCTAATTGGATTAGAATAAGCCTAGAGAGGACGAAAATGACCTAAATGTGCAACCAATGACACAAAATCACATACTGGATGCACAAGATTGTTTAAAAACCCTAATTGGATTAGAATAAGCCTAGGGAGGACGAAAATGACATAAATGTTCAACCAATGACACAAAATGACACAAAATTACATATTGGATGCACAAGATTGGTTAAAAAGCCTAATTGGATTACAATAAGCCAAGAGAGGACGAAAATGACCTAAATGTGCAACCAATGACACAAAATCACATATTGGATGCACAAAATTGGTTAAAAACCCTAATTGGATTAGAATAAGCCTAGGGAGGACGAAAATGACCTAAATGTTCAACCAATGACACAAAATGACACAAAATCACATATTGGATGCACAAGATTGGTTAAAAACCCTAATTGGATTAGAATAAGCCTAGGGAGGACGAAAATGACCTAAATGTTCAACCAATGACACAAAATGACAAAAAATCACATATTGGATGCACAAGATTTGTTAAAAACCCTAATTGGATTAGAATAAGCCTAGGGAGGACGAAAATGACCTAAATGTTCAACCAATGACACAAAATCACATATTGAATGCACAAGATTGGTTTAAAACCCTAATTGGATTAGAATAAGCCTAGGGACGACGAAAATGACCTAAATTTTCAACCAATTACACAAAATAACACAAAGTCACATATTGGATGCACAAGATTGGTTAAAAATCCTAATTGGATTAGAATAAGCCTAGGGAGGACGAAAATGACCTAAATGTTCAACCAATGACACAAAATGACACAAAATCACATATTGGATGCACAAGATTGGTTAAAAACCCTAATTGGATTAGAATAAGCCTAGGGAGGACGAAAATGACCTAAATGTTCAACCAATGATACAAAATGACACAAAATCACATATTGGATGCACAAGATTTGTTAAAAACCATAATTGGATAAGAATAACCCAAGGGAGGACGAAAATGACCTAAATGTTCAACCAATGACACTAAATGACATATTGGATGCACAAGATTGGTTAAAAACCCTAATTGGATTAGATTAAGCCTAGGGAGGACGATAATGACCTAAATGTTCAACCAATGACACAAAATCACATATTGGATGCACAAGATTGGTTAAAAACCTTAATTGGATTAGAATAAGCCTAGGGAGGACGAAAATGACCTAAATGTTCAACCAATGACACAAAATGACACAAAATCACATATTGGATGCACAAGATTGGTTAAAAACCCTAATTGGATTAGAATAAGCCTAGGGAGGACGAAAATGACCTAAATGTTCAACCAATGACACAAAATGACACAAAATCACATATTGGATGCACAAGATTGGTTAAAAACCCTAATTGGATTAGAATAAGCATAGCGATGACGAAAATGACCTAAATGTTCAACAAATGACACAAAATCACGTATTGGATGCACAAGATTGGTTAAAAACTCTAATTGGATTAGAATAAGCCTAGGGAGGACGAAAATGACCTAAATGTTCAACCAATGACACAAAATGACACAAAATCACATATTGGATGCACAAGATTGGTTAAAAACCCTAATTGGATTAGAATAAGCCTAGGGAGGACGAAAATGACCTAAATGTTCTACCAATGACACAAAATGACATATTGGATGCACAAGATTGGTTAAAAACCCTAATTGGATTAGAATAAGCCTAGGGAGGACGAAAATGACCTAAATGTTCAACCAATGACACAAAATGACACAAAATCACATATTGGATGCACAAGATTGGTTAAAAACCCTAATTGGATTAGAATAAGCCTAGGGAGGACAAAAATGACCCAAATGTTCAACCAATGACACAAAATCACATATTGGATGCACAAGATTGGTTAAAAACCCTAATTGGATTAGAATAAGCCTAGGGAGGACGAAAATGACCTCAATGTTCAACCAATGACACAAAATCACATATTGGATGCATAAGATTAGTTAAAAACCCTAATTGGATTATAATAAGCCTAGGGAGGACGAAAATGACCTAAATGTTCAACCAATGACACAAAATAACATATTGGATGCACAAGATTGGTTAAAAACCCTAATTGGATTAGAATAAGCCTAGGGAGGACGAAAATGACCTAAATGTGCAACCAATGACACAAAATCACATATTGGATGCACATGATTGGTTAAAAACCCTAATTGGATTAGAATAAGCCTAGGGAGGACGAAAATGACCTAAATGTTCAACCAATGACACAAAATGACACAAAATCACATATTGGATGCACAAGATTGGTTAAAAACCTTAATTGGATTAGAATAAGCCTAGGGAGGACGAAAATGACCTAAATGTTCAACCAATGACACAAAATGACACAAAATCACATATTGGATGCACAAGATTGGTTAAAAACCCAAATTAGATTAGAATAAGCCTAGGGAGGACGAAAATGACCTAAATGTTCAACCAATGACACAAAATGACACAAAATCACATATTGGATGCACAAGATTGGTTAAAAACCCTAATTGGATTAGAATAAGCCTAGGGAGGACGAAAATGACCTAAATGTTCAACCAATGACACAAAATGACACAAAATCACATATTGGATGCACAAGATTGGTTAAAAACCCTAATTGTATTAGAATAAGCCTAGGGAGTATGAAAATGACCTAAATGTTCAACCAATGACACAAAATCACATATTGGATGCACAAGATTGGTTAAAAACCCTAATTGGATTAGAATAAGCCTAGGGACGACAAAAATGACCTAAATGTTCAATCAATGACACAAAATCACATATTGGATGCACTTGATTGGTTAAAAATCGTAATTGGATTAGAATAAGCCTAGGGAGGACGAAAATGACCTAAATGTTCAACCAATGACACAAAATGACACAAAATCACATATTGGATGCACAAGATTGGTTAAAAACCCTAATTGGATTAGAATAAGCCTAGGGAGGACGAAAATGACCTAAATGTTCAACCAATGACACAAAATGACACAAAATCACATATTGGATGCACTACATTGGTTAGAAACCCTAATTGGATTAGAATAAGCCTAGGGAGGACGAAAATGACCTAAATGTTCAACCAATGACACAAAATGACACAAAATCACATATTGGATGCACAAGATTGGTTAAAAACCCTAATTGGATTAGAATAAGCCTAGGGAGGGCAAAAATGACCTAAATGTTCAACCAATGACACAAAATGACACAAAATCACATATTGGATGCACAAGATTGGTTAAAAACCCTAATTGGATTAGAATAAACCTAGGGAGGACGAAAATGACCTAAATGTTCAACCAATGACACAAAATGACACCAAATCACATATTGGATGCACAAGATTGGTTAAAAACCCTAATTGGATTAGAATAAGCCTAGGGAGGACGAAAATGACCTAAATGTGCAACCAATGACACAAAATTACATATTGGATGCACAAGATTGGTTAAAAACCCTAATTGGATTAGAATAAGCCTAGGGAGGACGAAAATGACCTAAATGTTCAACCAATGACACAAAATCACATATTGGATGCACATGATTGGTTAAAAACCCTAATTGGATTAGAATAAGCCTAGGGAGGACGAAAATGACATAAATGTTCAACCAATGACACAAAATGACACAAAATCACATATTGGATGCACAAGATTGGGTAAAAACCCTAATTGGATTAGAATAAGCCTAGGGAGGACGAAAATGACCTAAATGTTCAACCAATGGTACAAACGCACTTTTTGGATGCACAAGATTGGTTAAAAACCCTAATTGGATTAGAATAAGCCAAGGGAGGACGAAAATGACCTAAACGTTCAACCAATGACACAAAATCACTTGTTCGATGCACATGATTGGTTAAAAACCCTAATTGGATTAGAATAAGGCAAGGGAGGACGAAAATGAGCTAAATGTTCAACCAATGACACAAAATCACTTATTGGATGCACAAGATTGGTTAAAAACCCTAATTGGATTAGAATAAGTCGAAGGCTGACGAAAATGACCTAAATGTTCAACCAATGACACAATATCACTTATTAAATGGACAAGATTGGTTTAAAACCGTAATTGGATTAGAATAAGTCGAAGGATGACGAAAATGACCTAAATGTTCAACCAATGACACAAAATCACATATTGGATGCACAAGATTGGTTAAAAACCCTAATTGGATTAGAATAGGCTAAGAGAGGACCAAAATGACCTAAATGTTCAACCAATGATACAAAATTACCTATTGGATGCACAAGCTTGGTTAAAAACCCTAATTGGATTAGAATAAGCCTTGGGAGGACGAAAATGACATAAATGTTCAACCAATGACACAAAATCACTTATTGAATGCACAAGATTGGTTAAAAACCCTAATTGGATTAGAATAGGCCAAGGGAGGACGAAAATGACCTAAACGTTCAACCAATGACACAAAATAACTTGTTGGATGCACATGATTGGTTAAAAACCCTAATTGGATTAGAATAAGCCAAGGGAGGACGAAAATGACCTAAATATTCAACCAATGACACAAAATCACTTATTGGATGCACAAGATTGGTTAAAAACCCTAATTGGATTAGAATAAGTCGAAGGCTGACGAAAATGACCTAAATGTTCAACCAATGACACAAAATCACTTATTAAATGCACAAGATTGGTTAAAAACCGTAATTGGATTAGAATAAGTCGAAGGATAACGAAAATGACCTAAATGTTCAACCAATGACACAAAATCACATATTGGATGCACAAGATTGGTTAAAAACCCTAATTGGATTAGAATAGGCTAAGAGAAGACGAAAATGACCTAAATGTTCAACCAATGATACAAAATTACCTATTGGATGCACAAGATTGGTTTAAAACCCTAATGGGATTAGAATAAGCCTAGGGAGGACGAAAATGACCTAAATATTCAACCAATGATACAAAATTACCTATTGGATGCACAAGATTGGTTGAAAACCCTAATGGGATTAGAATAAGCCTAGGGAGGACAAAAGGTGACATAATTGTTCAACCAATGACACAAAATCACTTATTGGATGCACAAGGTTGGGTAAAAACCCTAATTGGATTAGAATAAGCCTAGGGAGGACGAAAATGACCTAAATGTTCAACCAATGATACAAACGCACTTATTGGATGCACAAGATTGGTTAAAAACCCTAATTGGATTAGAATAGGCCAAGGGAGGACGAAAATGACCTGAATGTTCAACCAATGACACAAAATCACTTGTTGGATGCACAAGATTTGTTAAAAACCCTAATTGGATAAGAATAAGCCTAGGGAGGACGAAAAATGACATAAACGTTCAACCAATGACACAAAATCACTTATTAAATGCCCAAGATTGGTTAAAAACCCTAATTGGATTAGAATAAGTTGAAGGATGACGAAAATGACCTAAATGTTCGACCAATGACACAAAATCACATATTGGATGCACAAGATTGGGTAAAAACCCTAGTTGGATTAGAATAAGCCTAGGGAGGACGAAAATGACCTAAATGTTCAACCAATGGAACAAACGTACTTTTTGGATGCAAAAGATTGGTTAAAAACCCTAATTGGATTGGAATAAGCTAAGGGAGGAGGAAAATGACCAAAATGTTCAACCAAAGATACAATATTACCCATTAGATGCACAAGATTGGTTAAAAACCCTAATTGGATTAGAATAAGCCTAGGGAGGACGAAAAATGGCATAAATGTTCAACCAATGACACAAAATCACTTATTGGATGTACAAGATTGGTTAAAAACCCTAATTGGATTAGAATAAGCCAAGGGAGGACGAAAATGACCTAAATGTTCAACCAATGATACAAAATTACCTATTGGATGCACAAGCTTGGTTAAAAACCCTAATTGGATTAGAATAAGCATAGGGAGGACGAAAAATGACATAAATGTTCAACCAATGACACAAACGCACTATTTGGATGCACAAGATTGGTTAAACCCTAATTGGATTAGAATAAGCCAAGGGAGGGCGAAAATGACCTAAATGTTCAACCAATGATACAAAATTACCTATTGGATGCACAAGATTGGTTGAAAACCCTAATGGGATTAGAATAAGCCTAGGGAGGACAAAAGGTGACATAATTGTTCAACCAATGACACAAAATCACCTATTGGATGCACAAGGTTGGGTAAAAACCCTAATTGGATTAGAATAAGCCTAGGGAGGACGAAAATGACCTAAATGTTCAACCAATGATACAAACGCACTTATTGGATGCACAAGATTGGTTAAAAACCCTAATTGGATTAGAATAGGCCAAGGGAGGACGAAAATGACCTGAATGTTCAACCAATGACACAAAATCACTTGTTGGATGCACAAGATTTGTTAAAAACCCTAATTGGATAAGAATAAGCCTAGGGAGGACGAAAATGACGTAAATGTTCAACCAATGACACAAAATCACTTATTAGATGCCCAAGGTTGGTTAAAAACCCTAATTGGATTAGAATAAGTTGAAGGATGACGAAAAATGACATAAATGTTCAAGCAATGACACAAAATCACTTATTGGATGCACAAGATTGGTTAAAAACCCTAATTGGATTAGAATAGGCCAAGGGAGGACGAAAATGACCTGAATGTTCAACCAATGACACAAAATCACTTGTTGGATGCACAAGATTTGTTAAAAACCCTAATTGGATTAGAATAAGCCTAGGGAGGACGAAAATGACGTAAATGTTCAACCAATGACACAAAATCACTTATTAGATGCCCAAGATTGGTTAAAAACCCTAATTGGATTAGAATAAGTTGAAGGATGACGAAAATGACCTAAATGTTCGACCAATGACACAAAATCACATATTGGATGCACAAGATTGGGTAAAAACCCTAGTTGGATTAGAATAAGCCTAGGGAGGACGAAAATGACCTAAATGTTCAACCAATGGTACAAACGTACTTTTTGGATGCAAAAGATTGGTTAAAAACCCTAATTGGATTAGAATAAGCCAAGGGAGGAGGAAAATGACCAAAATGTTCAACCAATGATACAATATTACCCATTAGATGCACAAGATTGGTTAAAAACCCTAATTGGATTAGAATAAGCCTAGGGAGGACGAAAAATGACATAAATGTTCAACCAATGACACAAAATCACTTATTAGATGCCCAAGATTGGTTAAAAACCCTAATTGGATTAGAATAAGCCTAGGGAGGACGAAAATGACCTAAATGTTCAACCAATGATACAAAATTACCTATTGGATGCACAAGGTTGGCTAAAAACCCTAATTGGATTAGAATAAGCCTAGGGAGGATGAAAATGACATAAATGTTCAACCAATGACACAAAATCACTTGTTCGATGCACATGATTGGTTAAAAACCCTAATTGGATTAGAATAAGGCAAGGGAGGACGAAAATCAGCTAAATGTTCAACCAATGACACAAAATCACTTATTGGATGCACAAGATTGGTTAAAAACCCTAATTGGATTAGAATAAGTCGAAGGCTGACGAAAATGACCTAAATGTTCAACCAATGACACAAAATCACTTATTAAATGCACAAGATTGGTTAAAAACTGTAATTGGATTAGAATAAGTCGAAGGATGACGAAAATGACCTAAATGTTCAACCAATGACACAAAATCACATATTGGATGCACAAGATTGGTTAAAAACCCTAATTGGATTAGAATAGGCTAAGAGAAGACGAAAATGACCTAAATGTTCAACCAATGATACAAAATTACCTATTGGATGCACAAGATTGGTTTAAAACCCTAATGGGATTAGAATAAGCCTAGGGAGGACGAAAATGACCTAAATATTCAACCAATGATACAAAATTACCTATTGGATGCACAAGATTGGTTGAAAACCCTAATGGGATTAGAATAAGCCTAGGGAGGACAAAAGGTGACATAATTGTTCAACCAATGACACAAAATCACTTATTGGATGCACAAGGTTGGGTAAAAACCCTAATTGGATTAGAATAAGCCTAGGGAGGACGAAAATGACCTAAATGTTCAACCAATGATACAAACGCACTTTTTGGATGCACAAGATTGGTTAAAAACCCTAATTGGATTAGAATAAGCCATGGGAGGACGAAAATGACCTAAATGTTCAACCAATGATACAAAATTAGCTATTGGATGCACAAGCTTAGTGAAAAACCCTAATTGGATTAGAATAAGCATAGGGAGGACGAAAAATGACATAAATGTTCAACCAATGACACAAAAACACTTATTGGATGCAAAAGATTGGTTAAAAACCCTAATTGGATTAGAATAAGCCAAGGGAGGACGAAAATGACCTAAATGTTCAACCAATGATACAAAATTACCTATTGGATGCACAAGCTTGGTTAAAAACCCTAATTGGATTAGAATAGGCCAAGGGAGGACGAAAATGACCTGAATGTTCAACCAATGACACAAAATCACTTGTTGGATGCACAAGATTTGTTAAAAACCCTAATTGGATAAGAATAACCCTAGGGAGGACGAAAATGACGTAAATGTTCAACCAATGACACAAAATCACTTATTAGATGCCCAAGATTGGTTAAAAACCCTAATTGGATTAGAATAAGTTGAAGGATGACGAAAAATGACATAAATGTTCAACCAATGACACAAAATCACTTATTGGATGCACAAGATTGGTTAAAAACCCTAATTGGATTAGAATAGGCCAAGGGAGGACGAAAATGACCTGAATGTTCAACCAATGACACAAAATCACTTGTTGGATGCACAAGATTTGTTAAAAACCCTAATCGGATTAGAATAAGCCTAGGGAGGACGAAAATGACCTAAATGTTCAACCAATGATACAAAATTACCTATTGGATGCACAAGATTGGTTGAAAACCCTAATGGGATTAGAATAAGCCTAGGGAGGACAAAAGGTGACATAATTGTTCAACCAATGACACAAAATCACTTATTGGATGCACAAGGTTGGGTAAAAACCCTAATTGGATTAGAATAAGCCTAGGGAGGACGAAAATGACCTAAATGTTCAACCAATGATACAAACGCACTTATTGGATGCACAAGATTGGTTAAAAACCCTAATTGGATTAGAATAGGCCAAGGGAGGACGAAAATGACCTGAATGTTCAACCAATGACACAAAATCACTTGTTGGATGCACAAGATTTGTTAAAAACCCTAATTGGATAAGAATAAGCCTAGGGAGGACGAAAAATGACATAAATGTTCAACCAATGACACAAAATCACTTATAAAATGCCCAAGATTGGTTAAAAACCCTAATTGGATTAGAATAAGTTGAAGGATGACGAAAATGACCTAAATGTTCGACCAATGACACAAAATCACATATTGGATGCACAAGATTGGGTAAAAACCCTAATTGGATTAGAATAAGCCAAGGGAGGACGAAAATGACCTAAATGTTCAACCAATGATACAAAATTACCTATTGGATGCACAAGCTTGGTTAAAAACCCTAATTGGATTAGAATAAGCATAGGGAGGACGAAAAATGACATAAATGTTCAACCAATGACACAAACGCACTATTTGGATGCACAAGATTGGTTAAACCCTAATTGGATTAGAATAAGCCAAGGGAGGGCGAAAATGACCTAAATGTTCAACCAATAATACAAAATTACCTATTGGATGCACAAGATTGGTTGAAAACCCTAATGGGATTAGAATAAGCCTAGGGAGGACAAAAGGTGACATAATTGTTCAACCAATGACACAAAATCACTTATTGGATGCACAAGGTTGGGTAAAAACCCTAATTGGATTAGAATAAGCCTAGGGAGGACGAAAATGACCTAAATGTTCAACCAATGATACAAACGCAATTATTGGATGCACAAGATTGGTTAAAAACCCTAATTGGATTAGAATAGGCCAAGGGAGGACGAAAATGACCTGAATGTTCAACCAATGACACAAAATCACTTGTTGGATGCACAAGTTTTGTTAAAAACCCAATTGGATAAGAATAAGCCTAGGGAGGACGAAAATGACGTAAATGTTCAACCAATGACACAAAATCACTTATTAGATGCCCAAGATTGGTTAAAAACCCTAATTGGATTAGAATAAGTTGAAGGATGACGAAAAATGACATAAATGTTCAAGCAATGACACAAAATCACTTATTGGATGCACAAGATTGGTTAAAAACCCTAATTGGATTAGAATAGGCCAAGGGAGGACGAAAATGACCTGAATGTTCAACCAATGACACAAAATCACTTGTTGGATGCACAAGATTTGTTAAAAACCCTAATTGGATTAGAATAAGCCTAGGGAGGACGAAAATGACGTAAATGTTCAACCAATGACACAAAATCACTTATTAGATCCCCAAGATTGGTTAAAAACCCTAATTGGATTAGAATAAGTTGAAGGATGACGAAAATGACCTAAATGTTCGACCAATGACCCAAAATCACATATTGGATGCACAAGATTGGGTAAAAACCCTAGTTGGATTAGAATAAGCCTAGGGAGGACGAAAATGACCTAAATGTTCAACCAATGGTACAAACGTACTTTTTGGATGCAAATGATTGGTTAAAAACCCTAATTGGATTAGAATAAGCCAAGGGAGGAGGAAAATGACCAAAATGTTCAACCAATGATACAATATTACCCATTAGATGCACAAGATTGGTTAAAAACCCTAATTGGATTAGAATAAGCCTAGGGAGGACGAAAAATGACATAAATGTTCAACCAATGACACAAAATCACTTATTAGATGCCCAAGATTGGTTAAAAACCCTAATTGGATTAGAATAAGCCTAGGGAGGACGAAAATGACCTAAATGTTCAACCAATGATACAAAATTACCTATTGGATGCACAAGGTTGGCTAAAAACCCTAATTGGATTAGAATAAGCCTAGGGAGGATGAAAATGACATAAATGTTCAACCAATGACACAAAATCACTTGTTCGATGCACATGATTGGTTAAAAACCCTAATTGGATTAGAATAAGGCAAGGGAGGACGAAAATGAGCTAAATGTTCAACCAATGACACAAAATCACTTATTGGATGCACAAGATTGGTTAAAAACCCTAATTGGATTAGAATAAGTCGAAGGCTGACGAAAATGACCTAAATGTTCAACCAATGACACAAAATCACATATTGGATGCACAAGATTGGTTAAAAACCCTAATTGGATTAGAATAGGCTAACAGAGGACGAAAATGACCTAAATGTTCAACCAATGATACAAAATTACCTATTGGATGCACAAGCTTGGTTAAAAACCCTAATTGGATTAGAATAAGCCTAGGGAGGACGAAAATGACATAAATGTTCAACCAATGACACAAAATCACTTATTGAATGCACAAGATTGGTTAAAAACCCTAATTGGATTAGAATAAGCCTAGGGAGGACGAAAATGACCTAAATGTTCAAACAATGACACAAAATCACTTATTGGATGCACAAGATTGGTTAAAAACCCTAATTGGATTCGAATAAGTTGAAGGATGACGAAAATGACATAAATTTTCAACCAATGACATAAAATGACATATTGGATGCACAAGATTGGTTAAAAACCCTAATTGGATTAGAATAAGCCTAGGGAGGACGAAAATGACCTAAATGTTCAACCAATGACACAAAATCACTTATTGAATGCACAAGATTGGTTAAAAACCCTAATTGGATTAGAATAAGCCTAGGGAGGACGAAAATGACCTAAATACTCAACCAATGACACAAACGCACTTATTGAATGCACAAGATTGGTTAAAAACCCTAATTCGATTAGAATAAGCCTAGGGAGGAAGAAAATGACCTAAATGTTCAACCAATGACACAAAATCACTTATTGGATGCACAAGATTGGTTAAAAACCCTAATTGGATTAGAATAAGCCTAGGGAGGACGAAAATGACCTAAATGTTCAACCAATGACAAAAAATCACTTGTTGGATGCACAAGATTGGTTAAAAACCCTAATTGAATTAGAATAAGTCCAAGGATGACGAAAATGACCTAAATGTTCAACCAATGACACAAAATCACTTATTGGATGCACAAGATTGGTTAAAAACCCTAATTGGATTAGAATAAGCCAAGGGAGGACGAAAATGACCTAAATGTTCAACCAATGATACAAAATTACCTATTGGATGCACAAGCTTGGTTAAAAACCCTAATTGGATTAGAATAAGCATAGGGAGGACGAAAAATGACATAAATGTTCAACCAATGACACAAACGCACTATTTGGATGCACAAGATTGGTTAAACCCTAATTGGATTAGAATAAGCCAAGGGAGGGCGAAAATGACCTAAATGTTCAACCAATGATACAAAATTACCTATTGGATGCACAAGATTGGTTGAAAACCCTAATGGGATTAGAATAAGCCTAGGGAGGACAAAAGGTGACATAATTGTTCAACCAATGACACAAAATCACCTATTGGATGCACAAGGTTGGGTAAAAACCCTAATTGGATTAGAATAAGCCTAGGGAGGACGAAAATGACCTAAATGTTCAACCAATGATACAAACGCACTTATTGGATGCACAAGATTGGTTAAAAACCCTAATTGGATTAGAATAGGCCAAGGGAGGACGAAAATGACCTGAATGTTCAACCAATGACACAAAATCACTTGTTGGATGCACAAGATTTGTTAAAAACCCTAATTGGATTCGAATAAGTTGAAGGATGACGAAAATGACATAAATTTTCAACCAATGACACAAAATGACATATTGGATGCACAAGATTGGTTAAAAACCCTAATTGGATTAGAATAAGCCTAGGGAGGACGAAAATGACCTAAATGTTCAACCAATGACACAAAATCACATATTGGATGCACATGATTGGTTAAAAACCCTAATTGGATTAGAATAAGCCTAGGGAGGATGAAAATGACCTAAATGTTCAACCAATGACACAAAATGACACAAAATCACATATTGGATGCACAAGATTGGTTAAAAACCCTAATTGGATTAGAATAAGCCTAGGGAGGAAGAAAATGACCTAAATGTTCAACCAATGACACAAAATGACACAAAATCACATATTGGATGCACAAGATTGGTTAAAAACCCTAATTGGATTAGAATAAGCCTAGGGAGGACGAAAATGTCCTAAATCTTCAACAAATGACACAAAATGACACAAAATCACATATTGGATGCACAAGATTGGTTAAAAACCGTAATTGGATAAGCCTAGGGAGGACGAAAATGACCTAAATGTTCAACCAATGACACAAAATGACACAAAATCACATATTGGATGCACAAGATTGGTTAAAAACCCTAATTGGATTAGAATAAGCCTAGGGAGGACGAAAATGACCTCAATGTTCAACTAATGACACAAAATGACATATTGGATGCACAAGATTGGTTAAAAACCCTAATTGGATTAGAATAAGCCTAGGGAGGACGAAAATGACCTAAATGTTCAACCAATGACACAAAATCACATATTGGACGCACAAGATTGGTTAAAAACCCTAATTGGATTAGAATAAGCCTAGGGAGGACGAAAATGACCTAAATGTTCAACCAATGACACAAAATCACATATTGGATGCACATGATTGGTTAAAAACCCTAATTGGATTAGAATAAGCCTAGGGAGGACGAAAATGACCTAAATGTTCAACCAATGACACAAAATGACACAAAATCACATATTGGATGCACAAGATTGGGTAAAAACCCTAATTGGATTAGAATAAGCCTAGGGAGGACGAAAATGACCTAAATGTTCAACCAATGATACAAAATTACCTATTGGATGCACAAGCTTGGTTAAAAACCCTAATTGGATTAGAATAAGCATAGGGAGGACGAAAAATGACATAAATGTTCAACCAATGACACAAACGCACTATTTGGATGCACAAGATTGGTTAAACCCTAATTGGATTAGAATAAGCCAAGGGAGGGCGAAAATGACCTAAATGTTCAACCAATGATACAAAATTACCTATTGGATGCACAAGATTGGTTGAAAACCCTAATGGGATTAGAATAAGCCTAGGGAGGACAAAAGGTGACATAATTGTTCAACCAATGACACAAAATCACTTATTGGATGCACAAGGTTGGGTAAAAACCCTAATTGGATTAGAATAAGCCTAGGGAGGACGAAAATGACCTAAATGTTCAACCAATGATACAAACGCACTTATTGGATGCACAAGATTGGTTAAAAACCCTAATTGGATAAGAATAAGCCTAGGGAGGACGAAAATGACGTAAATGTTCAACCAATGACACAAAATCACTTATTAGATGCCCAAGATTGGTTAAAAACCCTAATTGGATTAGAATAAGTTGAAGGATGACGAAAAATGACATAAATGTTCAAGCAATGACACAAAATCACTTATTGGATGCACAAGATTGGTTAAAAACCCTAATTGGATTAGAATAGGCCAAGGGAGGACGAAAATGACCTGAATGTTCAACCAATGACACAAAATCACTTGTTGGATGCACAAGATTTGTTAAAAACCCTAATTGGATTAGAATAAGCCTAGGGAGGACGAAAATGACGTAAATGTTCAACCAATGACACAAAATCACTTATTAGATCCCCAAGATTGGTTAAAAACCCTAATTGGATTAGAATAAGTTGAAGGATGACGAAAATGACCTAAATGTTCGACCAATGACCCAAAATCACATATTGGATGCACAAGATTGGGTAAAAACCCTAGTTGGATTAGAATAAGCCTAGGGAGGACGAAAATGACCTAAATGTTCAACCAATGGTACAAACGTACTTTTTGGATGCAAATGATTGGTTAAAAACCCTAATTGGATTAGAATAAGCCAAGGGAGGAGGAAAATGACCAAAATGTTCAACCAATGATACAATATTACCCATTAGATGCACAAGATTGGTTAAAAACCCTAATTGGATTAGAATAAGCCTAGGGAGGACGAAAAATGACATAAATGTTCAACCAATGACACAAAATCACTTATTAGATGCCCAAGATTGGTTAAAAACCCTAATTGGATTAGAATAAGCCTAGGGAGGACGAAAATGACCTAAATGTTCAAACAATGACACAAAATCACTTATTGGATGCACAAGATTGGTTAAAAACCCTAATTGGATTCGAATAAGTTGAAGGATGACGAAAATGACATAAATTTTCAACCAATGACACAAAATGACATATTGGATGCACAAGATTGGTTAAAAACCCTAATTGGATTAGAATAAGCCTAGGGAGGACGAAAATGACCTAAATGTTCAACCAATGACACAAAATCACATATTGGATGCACAAGATTGGTTAAAAACCCTAATTAGATTAGAATAAGCCTAGGGAGGACGAAAATGACCTAATTGTTCAACCAATGACACAAAATCACACATTGGATGCACAAGATTGGTTAAAAACCTTAATTGGATTAGAATAAGCCTAGGGAGGACGAAAATGACCTAAATGTTCAACCAATGACACAAAATGACACAAAATCACATATTGGATGCACAAGATTGGTTAAAAACCCTAATTGGATTAGAATAAGCCTAGCGAGGACGAAAATTACCTAATATGATTACCAATGACACAAAATTACTTATTATATGCACAAGATTGGTTAAAAACCCTAATTGGATTAGAATAAGCCTAGCGAGGATGAAAATGACCTAATTGGAATACCAATGACACAAAATCACTTCTTATATGCACAAGATTGGTTAAAAACCCTAATTGGATTAGAATAAGCCTAGGGAGGACGAAAATGACCTAAATGTGCAACCAATGACACAAAATGACACAAAATCACATATTGGATGCACAAGATGGGTTAAAAACCCTAATTGGATTAGAATAAGCCTAGGGAGGACGAAAATGACCTAAATGTGCAACCAATGACACAAAATCACATATTGGATGCACAAGATTGGTTAAAAACCCTAATTGGATTAGAATAAGCCTAGGGAGGATGAAAATGACCTAAATGTTCAACCAATGACACAAAATCACATATTGGATGCACATGATTGGTTAAAAACCCTAATTGGATTAGAATAAGCCTAGGGAGGACGAAAATGACCTAAATGTTCAACCAATGACACAAAATGACACAAAATCACATATTGGATGCACAAGATTGGGTAAAAACCCTAATTGGATTAGAATAAGCCTAGGGAGGACGAAAATGACCTAAATGTTCAACCAATGGTACAAACGCACTTTTTGGATGCAAAAGATTGGTTAAAAACCCTAATTGGATTAGAATAAGCCAAGGGAGGAGGAAAATGACCAAAATGTTCAACCAATGATACAATATTACCCATTAGATGCACAAGATTGGTTAAAAACCCTAATTGGATTAGAATAAGCCTAGGGAGGACAAAAGGTGACATAATTGTTCAACCAATGACACAAAATCACTTATTGGATGCACAAGGTTGGGTAAAAACCCTAATTGGATTAGAATAAGCCAAGGGAGGAGGAAAATGACCAAAATGTTCAACCAATGATACAATATTACCCATTAGATGCACAAGATTGGTTAAAAACCCTAATTGGATTAGAATAAGCCTAGGGAGGACGAAAAATGACATAAATGTTCAACCAATGACACAAAATCACTTATTAAATGCCCAAGATTGGTTAAAAACCCTAATTGGATTAGAATAAGTTGAAGGATGACGAAAATGACCTAAATGTTCGACCAATGACACAAAATCACATATTGGATGCACAAGATTGGGTAAAAACCCTAGTTGGATTAGAATAAGCCTAGGGAGGACGAAAATGACCTAAATGTTCAACCAATGGAACAAACGTACTTTTTGGATGCAAAAGATTGGTTAAAAACCCTAATTGGATTGGAATAAGCTAAGGGAGGAGGAAAATGACCAAAATGTTCAACCAAAGATACAATATTACCCATTAGATGCACAAGATTGGTTAAAAAGCCTAATTGGATTAGAATAAGCCTAGGGAGGACGAAAAATGACATAAATGTTCAACCAATGACACAAAATCACTTATTGGATGCACAAGATTGGTTAAAAACCCTAATTGGATTAGAATAAGCCAAGGGAGGACGAAAATGACCTAAATGTTCAACCAATGATACAAAATTACCTATTGGATGCACAAGCTTGGTTAAAAACCCTAATTGGATTAGAATAAGCCTAGGGAGGACGAAAAATGACATAAATGTTCAACCAATGACACAAAATCACTTATTGGATGCACAAGATTGGTTAAAAACCCTAATTGGATTAGAATAGGCCAAGGGAGGACGAAAATGACCTAAATGTTCAACCAATGACACAAAATCACTTGTTGGATGCACAAGATTGGTTAAAAACCCTAATTGGATTAAAATAAGCCTAGGGAGGACGAAAATGATGTAAATGTTCAACCAATGACACAAAATCACTTATTGGATGCCCAAGATTGGTTAAAAACCCTAATTGGATTATAATAAGTTGAAGGATGACGAAAATGACCTAAATGTTCGACCAATGACACAAAATCACATATTGGATGCACAAGATTGGGTAAAAACCCTAATTGGATTAGAATAAGCCTAGGGAGGACGAAAATGACCTAAATGTTCAACCAATGGTACAAACGCACTTTTTGGATGCACAAGATTGGTTAAAAACCCTAATTGGATTAGAATAAGCCAAGGGAGGACGAAAATGACCTAAATGTTCAACCAATGATACCAAATTACCTATTGGATGTACAAGCACAGTGAAAAACCCTAATTGGATTAGAATAGGCCAAGGGACGCGAAAATGACCTAAATGTTCAACCAATGACACAAAATACTTATTGGATGCACAAGATTGGTTAAAAACCCTAATTGGATTAGAATAAGCCAAGGGAGGACGAAAATGACCTAAATGTTCAACCAATGACACAAAATCACTTATTGGATGCACAAGATTGGTTAAAAACCCTAATTGGATTAGAATAAGCCTAGGGAGGACGAAAAATGACCTATATGTTCAACCAATGACACAAAATCACTTATTGGATGCACAAGATTGGTTAAAAACCCTAATTGGATTAGAATAAGCCAAGGGAGGACGAAAATGACCTAAATGTTCATCCAATGACACAAAGTCACTTATTGGATCCACAAGAATGGTTAAAAACCCTAATTGGATTAGAATAAGCCTTTGGAGGACGAAAATGACGTAAATGTTCCACCAATGACACAAAATCACTTATTGGATGCTCAAGATTGGTTAAAAACCCTAATTGGATTAGAATAAGCCAAGGGAGGACGAAAATGACCTAAATGTTCAACCAATGACACAAAATCACTTGTTGGATGCACAAGATTGGTTAAAAACCCTAATTGGATTAGAATAAGCCTAGGGAGGACGAAAATGACGTAAATGTTCAACCAATGACACAAAATCACTTATTGGATGCCCAGGATTAATTAAAAACCCAATTGGATTAGCATAAGTAGAAGAATGACGAAAATTACCTAAATGTTCGACCAATGACAGAAAATCACATATTGGATGCACAAGATTGGGTAAAAACCCTAATTGGATTAGAATAAGCCTAGGGAGGACGAAAATGACCTAAATGTTCAACCAATGGTACAAACGCACTTTTTGGATGCACAAGATTGGTTAAAAACCCTAATTGGATTAGAATAAGCCAAGGGAGGACGAAAATGACCTAAATGTTCAACCAATGATACAAAATTACCTATTGGATGCACAAGGTTGGCTAAAAACCCTAATTGGATTAGAATAAGCCTAGGGAGGACGAAAATGACATAAATGTTCAACCAATGACACAAAATCACTTATTGAATGCACAAGATTGGTTAAAAACCCTAATTGGATTAGAATAGGCCAAGGGAGGACGAAAATGACCTAAACGTTCAACCAATGACACAAAATCACTTGTTCGATGCACATGATTGGTTAAAAACCCTAATTGGATTAGAATAAGCCAAGGGAGGACGAAAATGAGCTAAATGTTCAACCAATGACACAAAATCACTTATTGGATGCACAAGATTGGTTAAAAACCCTAATTGGATTAGAATAAGTCGAAGGCTGACGAAAATGACCTAAATGTTCAACTAATGACACAATATCACTTATTAAATGGACAAGATTGGTTTAAAACCGTAATTGGATTAGAATAAGTCGAAGGATGACGAAAATGACCTAAATGTTCAACCAATGACACAAAATCACATATTGGATGCACAAGATTGGTTAAAAACCCTAATTGGATTAGAATAGGCTAAGAGAGGACCAAAATGACCTAAATGTTCAACCAATGATACAAAATTACCTATTGGATGCACAAGCTTGGTTAAAAACCCTAATTGGATTAGAATAAGCCTTGGGAGGACGAAAATGACATAAATGTTCAACCAATGACACAAAATCACTTATTGAATGCACAAGATTGGTTAAAAACCCTAATTGGATTAGAATAGGCCAAGGGAGGACGAAAATGACCTAAACGTTCAACCAATGACACAAAATAACTTGTTGGATGCACATGATTGGTTAAAAACCCTAATTGGATTAGAATAAGCCAAGGGAGGACGAAAATGACCTAAATATTCAACCAATGACACAAAATCACTTATTGGATGCACAAGATTGGTTAAAAACCCTAATTGGATTAGAATAAGTCGAAGGCTGACGAAAATGACCTAAATGTTCAACCAATGACACAAAATCACTTATTAAATGCACAAGATTGGTTAAAAACCGTAATTGGATTAGAATAAGTCGAAGGATGACGAAAATGACCTAAATGTTCAACCAATGACACAAAATCACATATTGGATGCACAAGATAGGTTAAAAACCCTAATTGGATTAGAATAGGCTAAGAGAAGACGAAAATGACCTAAATGTTCAACCAATGATACAAAATTACCTATTGGATGCACAAGATTGGTTTAAAACCCTAATGGGATTAGAATAAGCCTAGGGAGGACGAAAATGACCTAAATATTCAACCAATGATACAAAATTACCTATTGGATGCACAAGATTGGTTGAAAACCCTAATGGGATTAGAATAAGCCTAGGGAGGACAAAAGGTGACATAATTGTTCAACCAATGACACAAAATCACTTATTGGATGCACAAGGTTGGGTAAAAACCCTAATTGGATTAGAATAAGCCTAGGGAGGACGAAAATGACCTAAATGTTCAACCAATGATACAAACGCACTTATTGGATGCACAAGATTGGTTAAAAACCCTAATTGGATTAGAATAGGCCAAGGGAGGACGAAAATGACCTGAATGTTCAACCAATGACACAAAATCACTTGTTGGATGCACAAGATTTGTTAAAAACCCTAATTGGATAAGAATAAGCCTAGGGAGGACGAAAAATGACATAAATGTTCAACCAATGACACAAAATCACTTATAAAATGCCCAAGATTGGTTAAAAACCCTAATTGGATTAGAATAAGTTGAAGGATGACGAAAATGACCTAAATGTTCGACCAATGACACAAAATCACATATTGGATGCACAAGATTGGGTAAAAACCCTAATTGGATTAGAATAAGCCAAGGGAGGACGAAAATGACCTAAATGTTCAACCAATGATACAAAATTACCTATTGGATGCACAAGCTTGGTTAAAAACCCTAATTGGATTAGAATAAGCATAGGGAGGACGAAAAATGACATAAATGTTCAACCAATGACACAAACGCACTATTTGGATGCACAAGATTGGTTAAACCCTAATTGGATTAGAATAAGCCAAGGGAGGGCGAAAATGACCTAAATGTTCAACCAATAATACAAAATTACCTATTGGATGCACAAGATTGGTTGAAAACCCTAATGGGATTAGAATAAGCCTAGGGAGGACAAAAGGTGACATAATTGTTCAACCAATGACACAAAATCACTTATTGGATGCACAAGGTTGGGTAAAAACCCTAATTGGATTAGAATAAGCCTAGGGAGGAGGAAAAATGACCTATATGTTCAACCAATGACACAAAATCACTTATTGGATGCACAAGATTGGTTAAAAACCCTAATTGGAATAGAATATACCAAGGGAGGACGAAAACGACCTAAATGTTCAACCAATGACACAAAATCACTTGTTGGATGCACAAGATTTGTTAAAAACCCTAATTGGATTCGAATAAGTTGAAGGATGACGAAAATGACATAAATTTTCAACCAATGACACAAAATGACATATTGGATGCACAAGATTGGTTAAAAACCCTAATTGGATTAGAATAAGCCTAGGGAGGACGAAAATGACCTAAATGTTCAACCAATGACACAAAATCACATATTGGATGCACAAGATTGGTTAAAAATCCTAATTGGATTAGAATAAGGCTAGGGAGGAGGAAAATGACCTAAATGTTCAACCAATGACACAAAATGAAACAAAATCACATATTGGATGCACAAGATTGGTTAAAAACCCTAATTGGATTAGAATAAGCCTAGGGAGGACGAAAATGACCTAAATGTTCAACCAATGACACAAAATTACACAAAATCACATATTGGATGCACAAGATTGATTAAAAACCCTAATTGGATTAGAATAAGCCTAGGGAGGACAAAAATGACCTAAATGTTCAACCAATGACACAAAATTACACAAAATCACATATTGGATGCACAAGATTGGTTAAAAACCCTAATTGGATTAGAATAAGCCTAGGGAGGACGAAAATGACCTAAATGTTCAACCAATGACACAAAATGACACAAAATCACATATTGAATGCATAAGATTGGTTAAAAACCCTAATTGGATTAGAATAAGCCTAGGGAGGACCAAAATGACCTAAATGTTCAACCAATGACACAAAATCACATATTGGATGCACAAGATTGGTTAAAAACCATAATTGGATTAGAATAAGCCAAGGGAGGACGAAAATGACCTAATTGTTCAACCAATGACACAAAATGACACAAAATCACATATTGGATGCACAAGATTGGTTAAAAACCCTAATTGGATTACAATAAGCCTAGGGAGGACGAAAATGACCTAAATGTTCAACCAATGACACAAAATGACACAAAATCACATATTGGATGCACATGATTGGTTAAAAACCCTAATTGGATTAGAATAAGCCTAGGGAGGACGAAAATGACCTAAATGTTCAACCAATGACACAAAATGACACAAAATCACATATTGGATGCACAAGATTGGGTAAAAACCCTAATTGGATTAGAATAAGCCTAGGGAGGACGAAAATGACCTAAATGTTCAACCAATGGTACAAACGCACTTTTTGGATGCAAAAGATTGGTTAAAAACCCTAATTGGATTAGAATAAGCCAAGGGAGGAGGAAAATGACCAAAATGTTCAACCAATGATACAATATTACCCATTAGATGCACAAGATTGGTTAAAAACCCTAATTGGATTAGAATAAGCCTAGGGAGGACAAAAGGTGACATAATTGTTCAACCAATGACACAAAATCACTTATTGGATGCACAAGGTTGGGTAAAAACCCTAATTGGATTAGAATAAGCCAAGGGAGGAGGAAAATGACCAAAATGTTCAACCAATGATACAATATTACCCATTAGATGCACAAGATTGGTTAAAAACCCTAATTGGATTAGAATAAGCCTAGGGAGGACGAAAAATGACATAAATGTTCAACCAATGACACAAAATCACTTATTAAATGCCCAAGATTGGTTAAAAACCCTAATTGGATTAGAATAAGTTGAAGGATGACGAAAATGACCTAAATGTTCGACCAATGACACAAAATCACATATTGGATGCACAAGATTGGGTAAAAACCCTAGTTGGATTAGAATAAGCCTAGGGAGGACGAAAATGACCTAAATGTTCAACCAATGGAACAAACGTACTTTTTGGATGCAAAAGATTGGTTAAAAACCCTAATTGGATTGGAATAAGCTAAGGGAGGAGGAAAATGACCAAAATGTTCAACCAAAGATACAATATTACCCATTAGATGCACAAGATTGGTTAAAAACCCTAATTGGATTAGAATAAGCCTAGGGAGGACGAAAAATGGCATAAATGTTCAACCAATGACACAAAATCACTTATTGGATGTACAAGATTGGTTAAAAACCCTAATTGGATTAGAATAAGCCAAGGGAGGACGAAAATGACCTAAATGTTCAACCAATGATACAAAATTACCTATTGGATGCACAAGCTTGGTTAAAAACCCTAATTGGATTAGAATAAGCATAGGGAGGACGAAAAATGACATAAATGTTCAACCAATGACACAAACGCACTATTTGGATGCACAAGATTGGTTAAACCCTAATTGGATTAGAATAAGCCAAGGGAGGGCGAAAATGACCTAAATGTTCAACCAATGATACAAAATTACCTATTGGATGCACAAGATTGGTTGAAAACCCTAATGGGATTAGAATAAGCCTAGGGAGGACAAAAGGTGACATAATTGTTCAACCAATGACACAAAATCACCTATTGGATGCACAAGGTTGGGTAAAAACCCTAATTGGATTAGAATAAGCCTAGGGAGGACGAAAATGACCTAAATGTTCAACCAATGATACAAACGCACTTATTGGATGCACAAGATTGGTTAAAAACCCTAATTGGATTAGAATAGGCCAAGGGAGGACGAAAATGACCTGAATGTTCAACCAATGACACAAAATCACTTGTTGGATGCACAAGATTTGTTAAAAACCCTAATTGGATAAGAATAAGCCTAGGGAGGACGAAAATGACGTAAATGTTCAACCAATGACACAAAATCACTTATTAGATGCCCAAGGTTGGTTAAAAACCCTAATTGGATTAGAATAAGTTGAAGGATGACGAAAAATGACATAAATGTTCAAGCAATGACACAAAATCACTTATTGGATGCACAAGATTGGTTAAAAACCCTAATTGGATTAGAATAGGCCAAGGGAGGACGAAAATGACCTGAATGTTCAACCAATGACACAAAATCACTTGTTGGATGCACAAGATTTGTTAAAAACCCTAATTGGATAAGAATAAGCCTAGGGAGGACGAAAATGACGTAAATGTTCAACCAATGACACAAAATCACTTATTAGATGCCCAAGATTGGTTAAAAACCCTAATTGGATTAGAATAAGTTGAAGGATGACGAAAAATGACATAAATGTTCAAGCAATGACACAAAATCACTTATTGGATGCACAAGATTGGTTAAAACCCCTAATTGGATTAGAATAGGCCAAGGGAGGACGAAAATGACCTGAATGTTCAACCAATGACACAAAATCACTTGTTGGATGCACAAGATTTGTTAAAAACCCTAATTGGATTAGAATAAGCCTAGGGAGGACGAAAATGACGTAAATGTTCAACCAATGACACAAAATCACTTATTAGATCCCTAAGATTGGTTAAAAACCCTAATTGGATTAGAATAAGTTGAAGGATAACGAAAATGACCTAAATGTTCGACCAATGACCCAAAATCACATATTGGATGCACAAGATTGGGTAAAAACCCTAGTTGGATTAGAATAAGCCAAGGGAGGACGAAAATGACCTAAATGTTCAACCAATGATACAAACGCACTTTTTGGATGCACAAGATTGGTTAAAAACCCTAATTGGATTAGAATAAGCCATGGGAGGACGAAAATGACCTAAATGTTCAACCAATAATACAAAATTAGCTATTGGATGCACAAGCTTAGTTAAAAACCCTAATTGGATTAGAATAAGCATAGGGAGGACGAAAAATGACATAAATGTTCAACCAATGACACAAAAACACTTATTGGATGCAAAAGATTGGTTAAAAACCCTAATTGGATTAGAATAAGCCAAGGGAGGGCGAAAATGACCTAAATGTTCAACCAATGATACAAAATTACCTATTGGATGCACAAGATTGGTTGAAAACCCTTATGGGATTAGAATAAGCCTAGGGAGGATGAAAAATTACATAAATGTTCAACCAATGACACAAAATCACTTATTGGATGCACAAGATTTGTTAAAAACCCTAATTGGATTAGAATAAGCCTAAGGAGGACGAAAATGACGTAAATGTTCAACCAATGACACAAAATCACTTATTAGATGCCCAAGATTGGTTAAAAACCCTAATTGGATTAGAATAAGTTGAAGGATGACGAAAATGACCTAAATGTTCGACCAATGACACAAAATCACATATTGGATGCACAAGATTGGGTAAAAACCCTAGTTGGATTACAATAAGCCTATGGAGGACGAAAATGACCTAAATGTTCAACCAATGGTACAAACGTACTTTTTGGATGCAAAAGATTGGTTAAAAACCCTAATTGGATTAGAATAAGCCAAGGGAGGAGGAAAATGACCAAAATGTTCAACCAATGATACAATATTACCCATTAGATGCACAAGATTGGTTAAAAACCCTAATTGGATTAGAATAAGCCTAGGGAGGACGAAAAATGACATAAATGTTCGACCAATGACACAATCACTTATTAGATGCCCAAGATTGGTTAAAAACCCTAATTGGATTAGAATAAGTTGAAGAATGACGAAAATGACCTAAATGTTCGACTAATGACACAAAATCACATATTGGATGCACAAGATTGGGTAAAAACCCTAGTTGGATTAGAATAAGCCTAGGGAGGACGAAAATGACCTAAATGATCAACCAATGGTACAAACGTACTTTTTGGATGCAAAAGATTGGTTAAAAACCCTAATTGGATTAGAATAAGCCAAGGGAGGAGGAAAATGACCAAAATGTTCAACCAAAGATACAATATTACCCATTAGATGCACAAGATTGGTTAAAAACCCTAATTGGATTAGAATAAGCCTAGGGAGGACGAAAAATGACATAAATGTTCAACCAATGACACAAAATCACTTATTGGATGCACAAGATTGGTTAAAAACCCTAATTGGATTAGAATAAGCCAAGGGAGGACGAAAATGACCTAAATGTTCAACCAATGATACAAAATTACCTATTGGATGCACAAGCTTTGATAAAAACCCTAATTGGATTAGAATAGGCCAAGGGAGGACGAAAATGACCTGAATGTTCAACCAATGACACAAAATCACTTGTTGGATGCACAAGATTTGTTAAAAACCCTAATTGGATAAGAATAAGCCTAGGGAGGACGAAAATGACGTAAATGTTCAACCAATGACACAAAATCACTTATTAGATGCCCAAGATTGGTTAAAAACCCTAATTGGATTAGAATAAGTTGAAGGATGACGAACAATGACATAAATGTTCAACCAATGACACAAAATCACTTATTGGATGCACAAGATTGGTTAAAAACCCTAATTGGATTAGAATAGGCCAAGGGAGGACGAAAATGACCTGAATGTTCAACCAATGACACAAAATCACTTGTTGGATGCACAAGATTTGTTAAAAACCCTAATTGGATTAGAATAAGCCTAGGGAGGACGAAAATGACGTAAATGTTCAACCAATGACACAAAATCACTTATTAGATGCCCAAGATTGGTTAAAAACCCTAATTGGATTAGAATAAGTTGAAGGATGACGAAAATGACCTAAATGTTCGACCAATGACACAAAATCACATATTGGATGCACAAGATTGGGTAAAAACCCTAGTTGGATTAGAATAAGCCTAGGGAGGACGAAAATGACCTAAATGTTCAACCAATGGTACAAACGTACTTTTTGGATGCAAAAGATTGGTTAAAAACCCTAATTGGATTAGAATAAGCCAAGGGAGGAGGAAAATGACCAAAATGTTCTACCAATGATACAATATTACCCATTAGATGCACAAGATTGGTTAAAAACCCTAATTGGATTAGAATAAGCCTAGGGAGGACGAAAAATGACATAAATGTTCAACCAATGACACAAAATCACTTATTAAATGCCCAAGATTGGTTAAAAACCCTAATTGGATTAGAATAAGTTGAAGGATGACGAAAATGACCTAAATGTTCGACCAATGACACAAAATCACATATTGGATGCACAAGATTGGGTAAAAACCCTAGTTGGATTAGAATAAGCCTAGGGAGGACGAAAATGACCTAAATGTTCAACCAATGGAACAAACGTACTTTTTGGATGCAAAAGATTGGTTAAAAACCCTAATTGGATTGGAATAAGCTAAGGGAGGAGGAAAATGACCAAAATGTTCAACCAAAGATACAATATTACCCATTAGATGCACAAGATTGGTTAAAAACCCTAATTGGATTAGAATAAGCCTAGGGAGGACGAAAAATGGCATAAATGTTCAACCAATGACACAAAATCACTTATTGGATGTACAAGATTGGTTAAAAACCCTAATTGGATTAGAATAAGCCAAGGGAGGACGAAAATGACCTAAATGTTCAACCAATGATACAAAATTACCTATTGGATGCACAAGCTTGGTTAAAAACCCTAATTGGATTAGAATAAGCATAGGGAGGACGAAAAATGACATAAATGTTCAACCAATGACACAAACGCACTATTTGGATGCACAAGATTGGTTAAACCCTAATTGGATTAGAATAAGCCAAGGGAGGGCGAAAATGACCTAAATGTTCAACCAATGATACAAAATTACCTATTGGATGCACAAGATTGGTTGAAAACCCTAATGGGATTAGAATAAGCCTAGGGAGGACAAAAGGTGACATAATTGTTCAACCAATGACACAAAATCACTTATTGGATGCACAAGGTTGGGTAAAAACCCTAATTGGATTAGAATAAGCCTAGGGAGGACGAAAATGACCTAAATGTTCAACCAATGATACAAACGCACTTATTGGATGCACAAGATTGGTTAAAAACCCTAATTGGATTAGAATAGGCCAAGGGAGGACGAAAATGACCTGAATGTTCAACCAATGACACAAAATCACTTGTTGGATGCACAAGATTTGTTAAAAACCCTAATTGGATAAGAATAAGCCTAGGGAGGACGAAAATGACGTAAATGTTCAACCAATGACACAAAATCACTTATTAGATGCCCAAGGTTGGTTAAAAACCCTAATTGGATTAGAATAAGTTGAAGGATGACGAAAAATGACATAAATGTTCAAGCAATGACACAAAATCACTTATTGGATGCACAAGATTGGTTAAAAACCCTAATTGGATTAGAATAGGCCAAGGGAGGACGAAAATGACCTGAATGTTCAACCAATGACACAAAATCACTTGTTGGATGCACAAGATTTGTTAAAAACCCTAATTGGATTAGAATAAGCCTAGGGAGGACGAAAATGACATAAATGTTCAACCAATGACACAAAATCACTTATTAGATGCCCAAGATTGGTTAAAAACCCTAATTGGATTAGAATAAGTTGAAGGATGACGAAAATGACCTAAATGTTCGACCAATGACACAAAATCACATATTTGATGCACAAGATTGGTTAAAAACCCTAATTGGATTAGAATAAGCCAAGGGAGGACGAAAATGACGTAAATGTTCAACCAATGATACAAAACTACCTATTCGATGCACAAGCTTGGTTAAAAACCCTAATTGGATTAGAATAAGCATGGGGAGGACGAAAAATGACATAAATGTTCAACCAATGACACAAACGCACTATTTGGATGCACAAGATTGGTTAAACCCTAATTGGATTAGAATAAGCCAAGGGAGGGCGAAAATGACCTAAATGTTCAACCAATGATACAAAATTACCTATTGGATGCACAAGATTGGTTGAAAACCCTAATGGGATTAGAATAAGCCTAGGGAGGACAAAAGGTGACATAATTGTGCAACCAATGACACAAAATCACTTATTGGATGCACAAGGTTGGGTAAAAACCCTAATTGGATTAGAATAAGCCTAGGGAGGACGAAAATGACCTAAATGTTCAACCAATGATACAAACGCACTTTTTGGATGCACAAGATTGGTTAAAAACCCTAATTGGATTAGAATAAGCCAAGGGAGGACGAAAATGACCTAAATGTTCAACCAATGATACAAAATTACCTATTGGATGCACAAGCTTGGTTAAAAACCCTAATTGGATTAGAATAAGCCAAGGGGGGACGAAAATGACCTAAATGTTCAACCAATGACACAAAATCACTTATTGGATGCACAAGATTGGTTGAAAACCCTAATGGGATTAGAATAAGCCTAGGGAGGACGAAAAATGACATAAATGTTCAACCAATGACACAAAATCAGTTATTGGATGCACAAGATTGGTTAAAAACCCTAATTGGATTAGAATAGGCCAAGGGAGGACGAAAATGACCTAAATGTTCAACCAATGATACAAACGCACTTTTTGGATGCACAAGATTGGTTAAAAACCCTAATTGGATTAGAATAAGCCATGGGAGGACGAAAATGACCTAAATGTTCAACCAATGATACAAAATTAGCTATTGGATGCACAAGCTTGGTTAAAAACCCTAATTGGATTAGAATAAGCATAGGGAGGACGAAAAATGACATAAATGTTCAACCAATGACACAAAAACACTTATTGGATGCAAAAGATTGGTTAAAAACCCTAATTGGATTAGAATAAGCCAAGCGAGGGCGAAAATGACCTAAATGTTCAACCAATGATACAAAATTACCTATTGGATGCACAAGATTGGTTGAAAACCCTAATGGGATTAGAATAAGCCTAGGGAGGACGAAAAATGACATAAATGTTCAACCAATGACACAAAATCACTTATTGGATGCACAAGATTGGTTAAAAACCCTAATTGGATTAGAATAGGCCAAGGGAGGACGAAAATGACCTGAATGTTCAATCAATGACACAAAATCACTTGTTGGATGCACAAGATTTGTTAAAAACCCTAATTGGATAAGAATAAGCCTAGGGAGGACGAAAATGACGTAAATGTTCAACCAATGACACAAAATCACTTATTAGATGCCCAAGATTGGTTAAAAACCCTAATTGGATTAGAATAAGTTGAAGGATGATGAAAAATGACATAAATGTTCAAGCAATGACACAAAATCACTTATTGGATGCACAAGATTGGTTAAAAACCCTAATTGGATTAGAATAGGCCAAGGGAGGACGAAAATGACCTGAATGTTCAACCAATGACACAAAATCACTTGTTGGATGCACAAGATTTGTTAAAAACCCTAATTGGATTAGAATAAGCCTAGGGAGGACGAAAATGACGTAAATGTTCAACCAATGACACAAAATCACTTATTAGATGCCCAAGATTGGTTAAAAACCCTAATTGGATTAGAATAAGTTGAAGGATGACGAAAATGACCTAAATGTTCGACCAATGACACAAAATCACATATTGGATGCACAAGATTGGGTAAAAACCCTAGTTGGATTAGAATAAGGCTAGGGAGGACGAAAATGACCTAAATGTTCAACCAATGGTACAAACGTACTTTTTGGATGCAAAAGATTGGTTAAAAACCCTAATTGGATTAGAATAAGCCAAGGGAGGAGGAAAATGACCAAAATGTTCAACCAATGATACAATATTACCCATTAGATGCACAAGATTGGTTAAAAACCCTAATTGGATTAGAATAAGCCTAGGGAGGACGAAAAATGACATAAATGTTCAACCAATGACACAAAATCACTTATTAGATGCCCAAGATTGGTTAAAAACCCTAATTGGATTAGAATAAGTTGAAGGATGACGAAAATGACCTAAATGTTCGACTAATGACACAAAATCACATATTGGATGCACAAGATTGGGTAAAAACCCTAGTTGGATTAGAATAAGCCTAGGGAGGACGAAAATGACCTAAATGTTCAACCAATGGTACAAACGTACTTTTTGGATGCAAAAGATTGGTTAAAAACCCTAATTGGATTAGAATAAGCCAAGGGAGGAGGAAAATGACCAAAATGTTCAACCAATGATACAATATTACCCATTAGATGCACAAGATTGGTTAAAAACCCTAATTGGATTAGAATAAGCCTAGGGAGGACGAAAAAGGACATAAATGTTCAACCAATGACACAAAATCACTTATTAGATGCCCAAGATTGGTTAAAAACCCTAATTGGATTAGAATAAGTTGAAGGATGACGAAAATGACCTAAATTTTCGACCAATGACACAAAATCACATATTGGATGCACAAGATTGGGTAAAAACCCTAGTTGGATTAGAATAAGCCTAGGGAGGACGAAAATGACCTAAATGTTCAACCAATGGTACAAACGTACTTTTTGGATGCAAAAGATTGGTTAAAAACCCTAGATGGATTAGAATAAGCCAAGGGAGGAGGAAAATGACCAAAATGTTCAACCAAAGATACAATATTACCCATTAGATGCACAAGATTGGTTAAAAACCCTAATTGGATTAGAATAAGCCTAGGGAGGACGAAAAATGACATAAATGTTCAACCAATGACACAAAATCACTTATTGGATGCACAAGATTGGTTAAAAACCCTAATTGGATTAGAATAAGCCAAGGGAGGACGAAAATGACCTAAATGTTCAACCAATGATACAAAATTACCTATTGGATGCACAAGATTGGTTGAAAACCCTAATGGGATTAGAATAAGCCTAGGGAGGACGAAAATGACCAAAATGTTCAACTATTGACACAAACGCACTATTTGGATGCACAAGATTGGTTAAACCCTAATTGGATTAGAATAAGCCAAGGGAGAGCGAAAATGACCTAAATGTTCAACCAATGATACAAAATTACCTATTGGATGCACAAGATTGGTTGAAAACCCTAATGGGATTAGAATAAGCCTACGGAGGACGAAAAATGACATAAATGTTCAACCAATGACACAAACTCACTTATTGGATGCACAAGATTGGTTAAAAACCCTAATTGGATTAGAATAGGCCAAGGGAGGACGAAAATGACCTGAATGTTCAACCAATGACACAAAATCATTGTTGGATGCACAAGATTGGTTAAAAACCCTAATTGGATTAGAATAAGCCTAGGAAGGACGAAAATGACGTAAATGTTCAACCAATGACACAAACGCAGTATTTGGATGCACAAGATTGGGTAAAAACCCTAATTGGATTAGAATAAGCCTAGGGAGGACGAAAATGACCTAAATGTTCAACCAATGGTACAAACGCACTTTTTGGATGCAAAAGATTGATTAAAAACCCTAATTGGATTAGAATAAGCCAAGGGAGGACGAAAATGACCTAAATGTTCAACCAATGATACAAGATTGGTTGAAAACCTAATGGGATTAGAATAAGCTTAGGGAGGACGAAAATGACCTTAATGTTCAACCAATGACAGAAACGCACTATTTGGTTGCACAAGATTGGTTAAACCCTAATTGGATTAGAATAAGCCAAGGGAGGGCGAAAATGACCTAAATGTTCATACAATGACACAAAATCACTTATTGGATGCACAAGATTGGTTAAAAACCCTAATTGGATTAGAATAAGCCTAAGGAGGACGATAATGACCTAAATGTTCAACCAATGACACAAAATCACATATTGGATGCACAATATTGATTAAAAACCCTAATTGTATTAGAATAAGCCTAGGGAGGACGAAAAATGACCTATATGTTCAACCAATGACACAAAATCACTTATTGGATGCACAAGATTGGTTAAAAACCCTAATTGGATTAGAATAAGCCAAGGGAGGACGAAAATGACCTAAATGTTCATCCAATGACACAAAGTCACTTATTGGATCCACAAGAATGGTTAAAAACCCTAATTGGATTAGAATAAGCCTTTGGAGGACGAAAATGACGTAAATGTTCCACCAATGACACAAAATCACTTATTGGATGCTCAAGATTGGTTAAAAACCCTAATTGGATTAGAATAAGCCAAGGGAGGACGAAAATGACCTAAATGTTCAACCAATGACACAAAATCACTTGTTGGATGCACAAGATTGGTTAAAAACCCTAATTGGATTAGAATAAGCCTAGGGAGGACGAAAATGACGTAAATGTTCAACCAATGACACAAAATTACTTATTGGATGCACAAGATTGGTTAAAAACCCTAATTGGATTAAAATAAGCCTAGGGAGGACAAAAGGTGACATAAATGTTCAACCAATGACACAAAATCACTTATTGGATGCACAAGATTGGGTAAAAACCCTAATTGGATTAGAATAAGCCTAGGGAGGACGAAAATGACCTAAATGTTCAACCAATGACACAAAAACACTTATTGGATGCACAAGATTGGTTAAAAACCTTAATTGGATTAGAATTAGCCAAGGGGGGACGAAAATGACCAAAATGTTCAACCAATGACACAAAATCACTTATTGGATGCACAAGATTGGTTGAAAACCCTAATGGGATTAGAATAAGCCTAGGGAGGACAAAAGGTGACATAAATGTTCAACCAATGACACAAAATCACTTATTGGATGCGCAAGATTGGGTAAAAACCCTAATTGGATTAGAATAAGCCTAGGGAGGACGAAAATGACATAAATGTTCAACCAATGGTACAAACGCACTTTTTGGATGCACAAGATTGGTTAAAAACCTTAATTGGATTAGAATAAGCCAAGGGAGGACGAAAATGACCTAAATGTTCAACCAATGACACAAAATTACTTATTGGATGCACAAGATTGGTTAAAAACCCTAATTGGATTAAAATAAGCCTAGGGAGGACAAAAGGTGACATAAATGTTCAACCAATGACACAAAATCATTGTTGGATGCACAAGATTGGTTAAAAACCCTAATTGGATTAGAATAAGCCTAGGAAGGACGAAAATGACGTAAATGTTCAACCAATGACACAAACGCAGTATTTGGATGCACAAGATTGGGTAAAAACCCTAATTGGATTAGAATAAGCCTAGGGAGGACGAAAATGACCTAAATGTTCAACCAATGGTACAAACGCACTTTTTGGATGCAAAAGATTGATTAAAAACCCTAATTGGATTAGAATAAGCCAAGGGAGGACGAAAATGACCTAAATGTTCAACCAATGATACAAGATTGGTTGAAAACCTAATGGGATTAGAATAAGCTTAGGGAGGACGAAAATGACCTTAATGTTCAACCAATGACAGAAACGCACTATTTGGTTGCACAAGATTGGTTAAACCCTAATTGGATTAGAATAAGCCAAGGGAGGGCGAAAATGACCTAAATGTTCATACAATGACACAAAATCACTTATTGGATGCACAAGATTGGTTAAAAACCCTAATTGGATTAGAATAAGCCTAAGGAGGACGATAATGACCTAAATGTTCAACCAATGACACAAAATCACATATTGGATGCACAATATTGATTAAAAACCCTAATTGGATTAGAATAAGCCTAGGGAGGACGAAAAATGACCTATATGTTCAACCAATGACACAAAATCACTTATTGGATGCACAAGATTGGTTAAAAACCCTAATTGGATTAGAATAAGCCAAGGGAGGACGAAAATGACCTAAATGTTCATCCAATGACACAAAGTCACTTATTGGATCCACAAGAATGGTTAAAAACCCTAATTGGATTAGAATAAGCCTTTGGAGGACGAAAATGACGTAAATGTTCCACCAATGACACAAAATCACTTATTGGATGCTCAAGATTGGTTAAAAACCCTAATTGGATTAGAATAAGCCAAGGGAGGACGAAAATGACCTAAATGTTCAACCAATGACACAAAATCACTTGTTGGATGCACAAGATTGGTTAAAAACCCTAATTGGATTAGAATAAGCCTAGGGAGGACGAAAATGACGTAAATGTTCAACCAATGACACAAAATTACTTATTGGATGCACAAGATTGGTTAAAAACCCTAATTGGATTAAAATAAGCCTAGGGAGGACAAAAGGTGACATAAATGTTCAACCAATGACACAAAATCACTTATTGGATGCACAAGATTGGGTAAAAACCCTAATTGGATTAGAATAAGCCTAGGGAGGACGAAAATGACCTAAATGTTCAACCAATGACACAAAAACACTTATTGGATGCACAAGATTGGTTAAAATCCCTAATTGGATTAGAATAAGTCGAAGGAGGACGAAAATGACCTAAATGTTCAACCAATGACACAAAATTACTTCTTGGATGCACAAGATTGGTTAAAAACCTTAATTGGATTAGAATTAGCCAAGGGGGGACGAAAATGACCAAAATGTTCAACCAATGACACAAAATCACTTATTGGATGCACAAGATTGGTTGAAAACCCTAATGGGATTAGAATAAGCCTAGGGAGGACAAAAGGTGACATAAATGTTCAACCAATGACACAAAATCACTTATTGGATGCGCAAGATTGGGTAAAAACCCTAATTGGATTAGAATAAGCCTAGGGAGGACGAAAATGACATAAATGTTCAACCAATGGTACAAACGCACTTTTTGGATGCACAAGATTGGTTAAAAACCTTAATTGGATTAGAATAAGCCAAGGGAGGACGAAAATGACCTAAATGTTCAACCAATGACACAAAATTACTTATTGGATGCACAAGATTGGTTAAAAACCCTAATTGGATTAAAATAAGCCTAGGGAGGACAAAAGGTGACATAAATGTTCAACCAATGACACAAAATCATTGTTGGATGCACAAGATTGGTTAAAAACCCTAATTGGATTAGAATAAGCCTAGGAAGGACGAAAATGACGTAAATGTTCAACCAATGACACAAACGCAGTATTTGGATGCACAAGATTGGGTAAAAACCCTAATTGGATTAGAATAAGCCTAGGGAGGACGAAAATGACCTAAATGTTCAACCAATGGTACAAACGCACTTTTTGGATGCAAAAGATTGATTAAAAACCCTAATTGGATTAGAATAAGCCAAGGGAGGACGAAAATGACCTAAATGTTCAACCAATGATACAAGATTGGTTGAAAACCTAATGGGATTATAATAAGCTTAGGGAGGACGAAAATGACCTTAATGTTCAACCAATGACAGAAACGCACTATTTGGTTGCACAAGATTGGTTAAACCCTAATTGGATTAGAATAAGCCAAGGGAGGGCGAAAATGACCTAAATGTTCATACAATGACACAAAATCACTTATTGGATGCACAAGATTGGTTAAAAACCCTAATTGGATTAGAATAAGCCTAAGGAGGACGATAATGACCTAAATGTTCAACCAATGACACAAAATCACATATTGGATGCACAATATTGATTAAAAACCCTAATTGGATTAGAATAAGCCTAGGGAGGACGAAAAATGACCTATATGTTCAACCAATGACACAAAATCACTTATTGGATGCACAAGATTGGTTAAAAACCCTAATTGGATTAGAATAAGCCAAGGGAGGACGAAAATGACCTAAATGTTCATCCAATGACACAAAGTCACTTATTGGATCCACAAGAATGGTTAAAAACCCTAATTGGATTAGAATAAGCCTTTGGAGGACGAAAATGACGTAAATGTTCCACCAATGACACAAAATCACTTATTGGATGCTCAAGATTGGTTAAAAACCCTAATTGGATTAGAATAAGCCAAGGGACGACGAAAATGACCTAAATGTTCAACCAATGACACAAAATCACTTGTTGGATGCACAAGATTGGTTAAAAACCCTAATTGGATTTGAATAAGCCTAGGGAGGACGAAAATGACGTAAATGTTCAACCAATGACACAAAATCACTTATTGGATGCTCAAGATTGGTTAAAAACCCTAATTGGATTAGAATAAGCCAAGGGAGGACGAAAATGACCTAAATGTTCAACCAATGACACAAAGTCACTTATTGGATCCACAAGAATGGTTAAAAACCCTAATTGGATTAGAATAAGCCTTTGGAGGACGAAAATGACGTAAATGTTCCACCAATGACACAAAATCACTTATTGGATGCTCAAGATTGGTTAAAAACCCTAATTGGATTAGAATAAGCCAAGGGACGACGAAAATGACCTAAATGTTCAACCAATGACACAAAATCACTTGTTGGATGCACAAGATTGGTTAAAAACCCTAATTGGATTTGAATAAGCCTAGGGAGGACGAAAATGACGTAAATGTTCAACCAATGACACAAAATCACTTATTGGATGCTCAAGATTGGTTAAAAACCCTAATTGGATTAGAATAAGCCAAGGGAGGACGAAAATGACCTAAATGTTCAACCAATGACACAAAGTCACTTATTGGATCCACAAGAATGGTTAAAAACCCTAATTGGATTAGAATAAGCCTTTGGAGGACGAAAATGACGTAAATGTTCCACCAATGACACAAAATCACTTATTGGATGCTCAAGATTGGTTAAAAACCCTAATTGGATTAGAATAAGCCAAGGGAGGACGAAAATGACCTAAATGTTCAACCAATGACACAAAATCACTTGTTGGATGCACAAGATTGGTTAAAAACCCTAATTGGATTAGAATAAGCCTAGGGAGGACGAAAATGACGTAAATGTTCAACCAATGACACAAAATTACTTATTGGATGCACAAGATTGGTTAAAAACCCTAATTGGATTAAAATAAGCCTAGGGAGGACAAAAGGTGACATAAATGTTCAACCAATGACACAAAATCACTTATTGGATGCACAAGATTGGGTAAAAACCCTAATTGGATTAGAATAAGCCTAGGGAGGACGAAAATGACCTAAATGTTCAACCAATGACACAAAAACACTTATTGGATGCACAAGATTGGTTAAAAACCTTAATTGGATTAGAATTAGCCAAGGGGGGACGAAAATGACCAAAATGTTCAACCAATGACACAAAATCACTTATTGGATGCACAAGATTGGTTGAAAACCCTAATGGGATTAGAATAAGCCTAGGGAGGACAAAAGGTGACATAAATGTTCAACCAATGACACAAAATCACTTATTGGATGCGCAAGATTGGGTAAAAACCCTAATTGGATTAGAATAAGCCTAGGGAGGACGAAAATGACATAAATGTTCAACCAATGGTACAAACGCACTTTTTGGATGCACAAGATTGGTTAAAAACCTTAATTGGATTAGAATAAGCCAAGGGAGGACGAAAATGACCTAAATGTTCAACCAATGATACAAAATTACCTATTGGATGCACAAGCTTGGTTAAAAACCCTAATTGGATTAGAATAAGCATAGGGAGGACGAAAAATGACATAAATGTTCAACCAATGACACAAAAACACTTACTGGATGCACAAGATTGGTTAAAAACCCTAATTGGATTAGAATAGGCCAAGGGAGGACGTAAATGACCTAAATGTTCAACCAATGATACAAAATTACCTATTGGATGCACAAGCTTGGTTAAAAACCCTAATTGGATTAGAATAAGCATAGGGAGGACGAAAAATGACATAAATGTTCAACCAATGACACAAAAACACTTATTGGATGCACAAGATTGCTTAAAAACCCTAATTGGATTACAATAGGCCAAGGGAGGACGAAAATGACCTAAATGTTCAACCAATGACACAAAATCACTTGTTGGATGCACAAGATTGGTTAAAAATCCTAATTGGATTAGAATAAGCCTAGGGAGGACGAAAATGACGTAAATGTTTAACCAATGACACAAAATCACTTATTTGATGCCCAAGTTTGGTTAAAAACCCTAATTGGATTAGAATAAGCCAAGGGAGGGAGAAAATGACCTAAATGTTCAACTAATGATACAAAATTACCTATTGGATGCACAAGATTGGTTGAAAACCCTAATGGAATTAAAATAAGCCTACGCAGGACGAAAAATGACATAAATGTTCAACCATTGACACAAAAACACTTATTGGATGCTCAAGATTGGTTAAAAACCCTAATTGGATTAGAATAAGCCAAGGGAGGACGAAAATGACCTAAATGTTCAACCAATGACACAAAATCACTTGTTGGATGCACAAGATTGGTTAAAAACCCTAATTGGATTAGAATAAGCCTAGGGAGGACGAAAATGACGTAAATGTTCAACCCATGACACAAAATCACTTATTGGATGTCAGGGATTGGTTAAAAACCCTAATTGGATTAGAATAAGTTGAAGGATGACGAAAATGACCTAAATGTTCGACCAATGACACAAAATCACATATTGGATGCACAAGATTGGGTAAAAACCCTAATGGGATTAGCATAAGCCTACGGAGGACGAAAAATGACATAAATGTTCAACCAATGACACAAAATCATTTATTGGATGCACAAGATTGGTTAAAAACCCTAATTGGATTAGAATAGGCCAATGGAGGACGAAAATGACCTAAATGTTCAACCAATGACACAAAATCACTTGTTGGATGCACAAGATTGGTTAAAAACCCTAATTGGATTAGAATAAGCCTAGGGAGGACGAAAAGGACGTAAATATTCAACCAATGACACAAACGCACTATTTGGATGCACAAGATTGGGTAAAAACCCTAATTGGATTATAATAAGCCTAGGGAGGACGAAAATGACCTAAATGTTCAACCAATGGTACAAACGCACTTTTTGGATGCAAAAGATTGGTTAAAAACCCTAATTGGATTAGAATAAGCCAAGGGAGGACGAAAATGACCTAAATGTTCAACCAATGACACAAAATCACTTATTGGATGCACAAGATTGGTTGAAAACCTAATGGGATTAGAATAAGCCTAGGGAGGACGAAAATGACCTAAATGTTCAACCAATGACAAAAACGCACTATTTGGTTGCACAAGATTGGTTAAACCCTAATTGGATTAGAATAAGCCAAGGGAGGGCGAAAATTACCTAAATGTTCAACCAATGACACAAAATCACTTGTTGGATGCACAAGATTGGTTAAAAACCCTAATTGGATTAGAATAAGCCTAGGGAGGACGAAAATGACGTAAATGTTCAACCAAT